>CM075354.1:28169375-28802500 GCA_037693485.1 Kitagawia praeruptora
GAGTTGTAGATCATTTTGGAAAAAGAATCGAAATAAATGGACTTACGATTTAGGAGATATGGTCAAATTACTAATAGGGGTTCGAAACCGTAAGTGCGAGTTCGTAACTGAAATTGAATCCCCTTAACGTGACTAATTCAGTGGCGAATCTTGATAATTAAATTTTAGAGATCATAGTGAAGGTGTGAGAGAAGACCTCATGTTAAAAGGATCGTTTTTCGATTTATTAAAAATGTTCGAATCAAGGTTAAATGCGAATAAACCCCTTTAAGATACACTTGGTTATAACTTTGAGAAACCACTTAGAAAATGATCGATAAATCTCGAGGTACAATCTTTCGACCTTAGAGCTTACGTGGCCTAAGTACCTACCAAGTGTAAGATTAAGGACATGCCTTGATAGCAAGCAAGTGTCAGATCATAACGGTGTTAATGAAAGATAAACTGGAAAACGTGCGCTAGCATAAGTAAAGTATATACTTGGCATTTCAAAGTGATAGATGATTAACCCGGGATAATTTTGGTTATAGATCGCCGGACCACCCTGAGTCATGCCATTAACATAGCGGGAGTACCAGGCAAGTTTCCAATACTTGGAACTGTTGTTGTGATAATATATATGATGATTGTTATATACATATGCCATAGCATGCTTGCCTACTTTCAAGTCGATTGATATGCTTGTTCCCTGAATTGATATTGGCTTATAGACTAGATACGGATTATAAGTTATAAGCAGGATTGTTTTGTTAAGACCCTTAGTGAAGAGCGTATGGTATTCATTCTTTAAATATAAGACCGGGAGTCGGTATTTTGGGATATATAGATAGTCGTGGAAACCCGGAGGGATTCCAGCGACAGAGTAGTATTCATTTTGAGGAATGTTATTATTAAACATTATTTATATTTCCATAAAAGTATCAACTACTTGGAAATCTATCGAGAAATGTTATTCGAGTATTATCTCTGTCGAGAAATATTAAATGAATATTATTTTTGAATATTCATTAGAGTTTGATTATTTAATGAATAATTACTTTGATATTCATTGGAATTTTATTCATTAAATGAATATTACTTTCGAATATTCATTTAAGGTTTATGTACTTGATAACTATTATTTTAAAAGTATTCTTTGGAAGTTCTAATTACTTAAGGAATATTAATTCGAATATTCCTTTAAAGTTTTGATTACTAAATGAATATTATTTGGATATTCATTTAGAATATTATTTGTTAAATGAATATTATTTGGATATTCATTTAGAATATTATTTGTTAAATGAATATTATTTGGGATATTCATTTAGAATATTATTTGTTAAATGAATATTATTTGGATATTCATTTGGAATGTTATTTGATAAATGAATATTATTTTCAAATATTCATTTAAGGTTTGATTTATTTAGTAAATATTATTTTAAATATTTCTTTAAGTTTATTTATTTAATGAATATTATTTTGAATATTCATTTAAGAGAGATTAACTTAGCAAATAATCCTATATATTCATTCAAGGATTACTTACGAGCAATAGTATGATTTAGTAATATTCCTGAATTATTAGTTATTTAATAAATATTCTTGGAATATTTATTTAAATTCTTTTAAATTCTTTTTATAATGATTTATATTATTCAAAGATTATCTTTCACCTTGAGATATGATGTCAAATATTTCACAGTATTGTATGACTATTTTTATCAAGGGGAGGTTCCCAAAACTCTATTTTCATTTAAATCTATCTTATAAGAATATTTAAATACTCGCTCAACTTCCAAAAATATATAAAGGAACCTCAGTTAAGAGATGTTATTTATTGGACTGCCCGGTCATATACTTGCTAAACTATCTTGTCACTAACATCTTGATTCTTTTAAACATCGATATGAATCTGTTTGGTTACCTCCCCAACGCTCGAGGAGTAAGATTGAGGGAACAAGTTTATATCCATTAACTGCCACGTGAATTTTCCTTTCTAACTAGATACGACTACTTTGTGGAGTCCTATCAACAAGTATTATACTCGGGGAAAGGGAGAGGAACTTTACATTTCAGAGTCATGGATGTTATTCGAACTAGGAGTCGTGTAAGAGTCCGAGTAGCGCCGGTCCATCCCATTGGCCCAACCGTTGGTCGGGAAGATCTAGCAGGGCGGTAGACAAGTAAATCCGTCAGTTCTTCCTTCTACCAGTAGTAAAATTAATGTGAGCTGTACAATCTGCGACTGATCATCGTAAGGATTGGAACAGCGGGCGCGGTGAATACTCCAGTATTAGTTCATCTTCCAAATTGGGAAATTTTCTGCAACATTATCATTGTTGGCATGTTTGAAAAGTGTTTGAACTGGAATTGCAATATTCTTCCTGCAAGTTCCTCTATTATGAAAATTTGATAATATCTTGCTTATCTTTGACATAGCAGATATTTCCACGGAACAATTACATTTTGAGTTACCTTGTAAATTCATCTTATAACTTATATTGGTACTATGTTCGTTAATGCATGGCATATGGTATTAAAGATATTTTGAACTGTTATATGTTATTACTGTTCAGTTATATTCTTTTGGTGGGCTATTGCTCACCCTTGCTTTATCTATTATATCACAACAACAGCTAGATTTGATGGCCTTCATAAGGCGCAATCGGTGCAATCAAGTGATAGCCGTTAGAGGATTAAACGCAGAGATCCTAGCTGCCACTGTTGAGTAAGAAGCTATTGGTAGGCTAGATGTTAGCTTTCGAGTATCAATGTATTTATATGGCATGTAAATGGATGGCATAGAATATATAGCTATTAAATTGTAATTCTTTGGGTTGTAAGAACTCAAACTTGTGATTAATAATATGGATTGTTACTCAGATTTCATCTCTGGGACTATAACGGGTGTGTTTTATATTATTGTTTTGGGTCACAAGATTGTAATTTAAATTATATTGGTTTTGTGGATGGATACTGAGACCGTAACGACCAGATCCTTCACCCCGGATATGGGGGTGTTACAGAAATGGTATCAGAGATATTTTGAACTGTTATATATTATTACTGTTCAGTTATATTCTTTTGGTGGGCTATTGCTCACCCTTGCTTTATCTATTATATCACAACAACAACTAGATCTGATGGCCTGCACAAGGCGCAATCGGTGCAAGCAAGTGATAGCCGTCAGAGGATTAAACGCAGAGATCCTAACTGCCACTGTTGAGTAAGAAGCTATTGGTAGGCTAGATGTTAGCTTTCGAGTATCAATGTATTTATATGGCATGTAAATGGATGGCATAGAATATGTACCTATTAAATTATAATTCTTTGGGTTGTAAGAACTCAAACTTGTGATTAATAATATGGATGGTTACTCTGATTTCATCTCTGGGACTATAACGGGTGTGTTTTATATTATTGTTTTGGGTCACAAGATTGTAATTTAAATTATATTGGTTTTGTGGATGGATATTGAGACCGTAACGACCAGATCCTTGACCCCGGATCTGGGGGTGTTACAGAAATGGTATCAGAGCATTACGTTATGAACCCCAGAGATGATGCGACGTTAAAACAATAAATTCAATAATATAATAAGAACTCTTGCCAAGTTCATAATCAGACTACTTAATGTAGTGCTGACATATAAAACCCTTATGGGAACTATTAAGTATCATGATAGTAACTTAGCTCGTTGTCGTACCGACTAGTAAAGCGACAGACCTTGAGGCGTACGAGCAGCAGCGCGATGATGCTTGATTACATGCTGACGATCGGATGGTGGATTCGATAGAGTACTCTTTTGAGGACCCGGAAGAGGTTTCAGCAGAGGAGGAGAATCCTATTAAAGATAAGGAAGTTTACCTTTGAGGAAATGAGGGCTGCATCCAGAGAGACTGTAAGAGTTAAGGGATAGTGCTCAGAGAAGGGCGTGAAAGAACTGAGATGTTATTAATGGAATTAAAGAGGCATATTGAATTCATAGCTGGACTGCCGGATGAAGTACCAGCAAGTAAGACGGATTTGAAGAATTACTTTAGGTCTTATATGGGATTAGATAAGAATCCTTAGAGACTTCTAGATCGAGGGGAAAAGAGTAAGAATGATGCATGAATATCAAAGACATCGATATATGTCGGGAAGCAGAGTCCCAGGAACAATTGAGATAGAGGCAAGAAGTGTCATATCATTTGATAAATGGGTTAAGTTTGAATATTGTCAAATAGTAATTCGCCATGAGAAGGCAGATTTCATAGGTTATAAGTTACGAAACCAAATTGAGATTGATACGGTGGTTTTAGTCAGTGAGATGTCCATTTTATGAATGGATCAGCTTAGAAAGTAAAGATAATGGAAAGTGATGGCCTGAACGGATAAAGTTACATAATGAAGTAGTAAGCGAGACAATGATCTCAGAACCTACAAGACGAAATGACCAGTGAGTCAATGATAAACCCGCAACAGGACTATTGTCAGAGACTAAGTATAGGGTTATTTTAACTCAGTGGAATGATGAACCAGCAACATTGGATGCATGTGATTTAAAGGAAGACTAAATTCTTTCTTTTCTTGGAATGGATTATAGTAGTTGCATTAGCTTGCCTCAAAGCAGAACCATAAATGGATCAAGTATTACGATCAGTGGTTAAAAGGTAATGGAGGATGTTTTAAAGATGAAGCCTAAAGAAGCAAGTGTATGCCAAGTTCTGGCAAGATAAAGCTCAGCTATTAGGACATGCGATCAATAGTGAGTAATGTTGATTGACCCCGCCGATTTAAAGGCAGTTTCACTTGAGAAAGACCAACCACACCAACAAAGGTGAGGAATTTCATAGGATTCACAAGGTATTACCAAAGATTGCAGTACTGTAACCTGACTTATCTATAAGACTAAGAAGTATGAATGGATAGAAAAATATAAGAAAATCTCCCTGGAGCTAAAGATAAAATTGGTGACGACCTAGCATTGGCGTTGCCTAATGGAAGAAGGAAGGCTTTATGATATATTAGGATGCACCTCATACAGGAATAGGTGGTGTGCTTATGCAACACAACAGAGTAATTGTGGATGCATTCAGATAGCACTGTTCACCAGATTCGAATGGCCTTGGTAGTGCCAAACCTCATGGAACGATTAACTTCGATGGTAGTATTCCTTCTGAGACCAGTGGTTAGGTATATTGACATGTGACAATATCGATTATTAGGACGTATATATTTTGTTCCTTTCCAGTGGTTAAACTTCCAACTTTATGTCAACCATTTCGTTATTATAACGGCTTACGACTCTACCTGCTTAGAGGTTCATAAGAACTGTTCTTCAGGTTTCGAAATTGACCTTCGTAATGTTACCATGTGTGTATAGATTGACCAAAATTTCCCTGATTCTGGAGAGAACTTCAATAAATTTTGGCAAACCTTGTCTTTCTGATTATCAGAAGACGTCATTGAAGAGAGTGGAAACTGGAGCGAACCCTATGGATTGGGTAAGGTGGCCGTTATACGAGCTGGTAGACAGACCCCGATTATTATGACTGATTATAGAGATAAAATTATGAAGTTGAGATCGAACGGAAAAAGGGAAATGTAATTAAGAAATAAGCCAGACTGGGAAATTCCGAGATTGACTTAAATGAAAAGGTTGTTATGACAAAAGTTTTAAGTTTTGTGGCACGTGGAATTAAAAAGAATAGTTGAAAAGATAAAGGTAAAGGAAAGGTGACCGGAGACGGTACCAAGAAGTCGATTGAGACTTATATGGAGTAAAGTTTTGAAAAGATCAAAATGTCCCAAAGAAGAAGGCACTATACCGGAAATTGCTAGAAAAGTAATGCTATTAGTCAACCCATAAACTCACATATTTTAGTGTGGCCAGTGGAGGCCAAGTCACAAAGGATTATAAAGTGACTAGATCAGCGATGCAAGGACAAAGCGGGGTTACTTTTGACCAAGCACCGATCGTGAGAGCTTTCGGATATAAAGTGAAGTGATTTTGGTGTATATGATAGACCAACTTATGGACTAGACATAGAAATAAAGTGAATTGGGATACATGGAGATGGAATATTATGGATACCATGGATGTATTATGAATGAGGAAAGTGATTAATGAAGGTTTATGAAGATTGTTAAAGGCGGTGCAGTGTGATGCATAAATGATATCTGAAACTTAGTACCTTTAAGAAGTATGACAAGTACTAAGAGATTCACGTTGAATACGACCAATATCTTCCAGAACATCCTTATTACCATTACCAAATTCTGTAAGAAAGAGCAAATAGACATGTGTTGTCTTTTGGAAGGTCATATAGACTGACATTCGTTTGAAAGATGTGGTTAGCATTAAGCTAACTATAGATTATCAAAATGAGAATGATTGAAGACAGACCTTTATTAAGGATACATGATTTGATTGCCAATTTCAGGATAATGTAAGTATTCCTTGAAAATAGAATTGAGGGTAGAACATCCATAAATTAAGACGAACCCTGGGGATGTACAAAGGATAGCATAACCCCTAATAAAGACATTGTGAATTCAGACGATATAAGTTGAATCGACCAAGGTATCCGTCTCAAAAAGTACATAGACAAAATTGTTATAGAATTGATTAATGATGTTTGATATACCTTGTACCTAGAAGATACAGGAGGAATGATGAGGATGACCTAAGAAACCTTATAAGGGAAGAGGTAATATTCTGAACTTCAAAAGGGAAGTTTGGTAAGGAATGTATGACATAGTAACAATAAGGCCAGATGAAGCATGTGTGAAACCATGAGAAAGTATGGATTGAACCAATAAGGTTGAGATTATCCTAAAATAAGAAAGGACTAAGATAAGAAATATCCTAGGTATGATTTGGAGTAACCGTGATAAAGTTCACACAGAAAGGTGGAAGCAATGACTTTTGGAAAAAGACTAGAATATGTTTTCTCTCATTTAGCAGAGTTCAAGGGAGGATGTTTCCACCCTGAGTTGGAATAGATCCAGAAAACATTAATTTCAAGAAATTATTATATTCGGGAAAGGCCAATGAGGTGGCTGATACTTTAAGTATAAGGGAGTAAGTATATATACTCATACTAAAGAAATAGCGTGAAAATGAGAAGGGCCTTGAAGGTCAGAATGTGATGGAGGAATTTACGTTCCCCTGATGATTATGCGAGGATCAACTATAAGGATAGTTTAAGTAAACATTTGATTCCTGATTTTGCCTGCAGCACATTACCGATAGTAGAAGGTTCCGCGACAGGCCAGACCAAATTCCCCAAGCGACTCTCCTTTAATTTAGAAAGAAAGAGGAGGGATGAGGTAATAAGGGATGACTGAATACAGAAGATAGATTGGTACTGATATTGATAAGCAAATTGGCATGATGATGAATGACAAGCAAGTTTATGTTGGTGTATTTCTGTGCAAACAAGATAGGGAATTATGAGGTTGGCAAGTGATTAAGCAAACCGTTAAGCTTTTAGTCTTCTATTGGAGATATATGATTAATAATCTCACCAGCCTGTTCCAGCTGCGATGCTGGAAGCTCTCCTGCAATTTTATCTGCTTCATGTAATATCTACGTCAAGTTCAGGAAGCATTCCTTATGGATAGGGAATAGTGATTATTTTGTTTTCCTAGAGAATCTTAAATTGACAATTATGAAACCAGTATGTTTAGATATTAAAGCACTGCGTAAACAATAAACGATTGTGATCCTTCTGAGAAATTAGGAGATAACGTCTGTGGAAATGTCGAATTGAATCTAAGTTAGAGAAATCGTCCAGGTTTATTTCGGATGCTTTAATTTTGTAACGATGAGATATTTGAAATAAATGATTAGGCTATGATGGTTCATAGAATGATTATAGTAGAAATGAAGACAAGTGACTGATAGAGATGAAAATAGAGTTGAGGATCAATAAGGGTGTCAGATAGGCGGACTCATGAGAAGCTCCAGTAATGAAGCGAGAAAATTATGGAATTGGCAGGGCAAGGGTATTGGCCAAAACGGAAAGTTGGAACTAGAAGAATAAATGACATACAAATTGACCCCTTTTAGGTTGGGGGAAGTCGAGGAAATTTGTAATAGATTGATTGAGTAATAAAGAGACTCGTGGATCGGAAAAGTGAGAATTTAGATGGTTGAAAATAGGAAAGTTTAACCCCAAGAATGTGATGATTATTGAGCGAATGTGACGGGATACCAATAAGATGGTGCCAAGTACAAAAGACGTCTTGATAATGAGATAACAGTGGAGGTAAATAACAGAGGTGAATAAGAATCCGACAATAAGATGGGGGTGATTGATAAATAAAAGATTGGAAAGTAATTATGGAATGTGAAGCAATGAATGTTATGAATGGATTGATGAATGGGTTCTCTAACGAACTCTCGGAATGACAACCTGATACTGATAGTATTACGAATATAAAAGAGCTAGTAGCGTGGCGTGGAACGTCAGTAACAACGACGTCAAGCAAGAAATCTAACTGGAAAGGTTGAAGGATTTCCAAAAGTGAGTGGCTAAGATTGAACAAGAGTATAGGTCCATAGGATGATGGACAGAGCAGCGAGGATATGGTGACACGTATGATTACGATAAAGTAGTACTTGATACAACTACGATTATTTTTCTTCTCTGATAAACCTCTATAGTCCAGAGGTAAATCCTAAGTATGATATTTTGCAATCATGAGAATTTTCTGTAAATCTTTGAAATTCTTTTCTTTTCTTCTCCCTTATTCATCTTCTTTATGAATTGAGAAGAACAACCCTTTAAGGAGGGGAGGTACTGCTACGTGACTATCTGTCTGTGTGATAGAAGTCTAAGTGGAATACCATAACTTGTTTGATTGCTTGTCAAGTACAAAAGGCTGGCCACCTTTTGTACTAACTATGCAATATAACAAATGTTCATTGATCATAGTGATCTCTCAATAAATTTTTCCACTTCTATATAATAATCGAGATTGCGAAGATAAAAGCGATTAGAAAATGCATAGTACGAGTAAGGTTATCTCCAAATTCGCAATGCTAGTGATACCGAAGTCACTGCAGATACCAAAAAGAGTACATGTATACGACTAAGTAAAAGCATAACCCGGATAGTATGTTGCACGAAAAGTAGCAAAGTTGATGAAAAATGATAAAGGATGTATTATAGCGCTAGTGAGGTGTGCTGTAAGAGTATTGGAATGATTAAGAATTGACCGGGGAACTGGAAAGTGAAATGATAGACAAGTAACCCTTTGATTATATCTGATTTCGGGACGGAATCCTTTTAAGGAGGGGAGACTGTAAGAACCCAAATTTTTGGTAGAATTAAAACTTTTCTTATTTGGATTAAGTGCATTAGTGAATAGTGTTTACATACGTGAATAGTGTTTTTCATGGATGAATAGTGATTTTGGGAACCAAGAAATTTTTCACGCCACCCTATGTACGAGTAGGGCTGTAATTCGAGTCGAGCCGGGCGAGTTCGAGCCGAGCTTTAAATCGAGTCGAGCTTTTTCTGACGAGTCGAGCCGGGCTCGTTTATTAAACGAGCCGAAAATCCCCGCCGAACTCGGCTCGTTTGTTATACGAGTCGGGTCGACCTACTCGCGAGTCCCTCACGAGTCGAGTCGAGTTTTGTTATACGAGTCGGGTCGAGTTCTGTTATACGAGCCGAGCCTAACGAGCTTTTAAACGAGCCGAGCCAAACGAGCTGTTAAACGAGCCTAACGAGTTTCTATTAAGATCTCCAACCAAATTAATTTTTTATTTTTTCAAAATTTGGGAATATCATTTAATTATATATATCTTGACATCCGTACGGTTGGATCGTCGAAAAATATTTTTTTAAAAATAGAAACAATAATATGGGACAAAACACTAGCTACGAGTATAAGACAATATACTAGTGTTCTATTAAGATCTCCAACTAAATTAATTTTTTATTTTTTGAAAATTTAGGAATATCATTTAATTAGATATATCTTGACATCCGTACGGTTGGATCATCGAAAAATATTTTTTTAAAAATAGAAACAAAAATCTGGGACAAAGCACTAGTTACGAGTACAAGACAATATACTAGTGTTCTATTAAGTTCTTCAAACAAATTAATTTTTTATTTTTTGAAAATTTAGGAATATCATTTAATTTGATATATCTTGACATCCGTACGGTTGGATCGTCGTGAAATATTTAAAAAAAAATTGAAACAATAATTTGGGATGAAGCACTAGTTACGAGTACTAGATAATATAGTAGTGTTCTATTAAGATCTCCAACCAAATTAAATTTTTTTTTTTTGAAAATTTAGGAATATCAGTTAATTAGATATATCTTGACATTCTTACGGTTGGATCATCGACAAATATTTTTTTAAAAATAGAAACAATAATTTGGGATGAAGCACTAGTTACGAGTACTAGACAATATAGTAGTGTTCTATTAAGATCTCCAACCAAATTAATATTTTATTTTTTGAAAATTTGGGAATATCATTTAACTAGATATATCTTGACATCCGTATGGTTGGATCGTCGAGAAATTTTCTTAGAAAATATAGAAACAATATTTTGAAAAATAACAAAAAAAATTGTAAACGAGCTCGAGCCGGGTCGAGTCAGGTCGAGTTCGAGTTTTCGAGCCAGGTTTCATTCGAGCTCGGCACATACCCGGACCGGCTCGTTTATATAAACGAGCCTAAAATCACTGCCGAGCTCGACTCGTTTACGAGCTCGAGTCGAGCCGGGTTGCGTTAAACGAGTTCGAGCCGGGTAGGCTCGCGAGCCACCCGACTCGAATTACAGCCTTATGTACGAGACATGGTATGGATATTTCGAAGTCATATTAGTGATTCACGGAGTAAATAAGTGTATGCAAAGACGATCGGAATTCAGAAATTCCAATTTTTTATTTTGGTGTAATATTTGATCAGACACTGAATTATATATTATTATATTCAAGAAATGAGATATTAGATTTGAGGATTTGAGGATTTAATATTTTAGAATTTTATTATATTTAATTTGGGGATTTGGAACGAAAATCACAGAGATAGTGAAACGAGCGTTTTAGAAACCGCTGAAACTTTACAACGAGATTAAAAGATAAAGCGAACGAATTATGGAATTTGGATTGAGTTCATTACAAGATTAAATATCCTACATGATCATCAAGAGAATTATATCAAGTGGATTGAATGATTTAATCAAAGATTAAATCAAGAACAATTAGGAATTTAAGTTATTAAAACACTTAAATCATTTCAAAGAACAAAACAATTAGCAAAGCTTCTCCAAGACTCTTTGCACAAGCCCCAAGGTGAGCCACATAGCCACCCACATCTGATAATATCTAGATATTATCCATACAAACACAATAATGCAAGATTAGATGCAAGCAAGACCAAGCAAACTTCATTTCTCTCCATTTGTACAAACTGCCCAGCAAGAACACTCATGAGAAGAAAATTCATATCTCCATTTCTATCCATGATAAAATCACCAAATTTTAACCAAAGCCTCTCCACTACATGGTCAATATTCTCTCCAAATTTCATAGCAATCCAAGTAGTATAGCCTAGGCAAATGACCTCCCCAAGTGAAGAAACCAAACTGCCAGAATTTGTAACAGCTTCTTTACTAATTTTCAAACGGCCATATCTCCTTCGTTTCTCAATGGAATTTGGTGTTCTTTAGCTTGTTAGAAAGGTGGTTAGATGCTCTAAAACTCTCCTTTAGAAGACTTGTCCATAAAACCTCGGTAAGGCCCTCGTTTTTCGTGTTCTTTCAACTGAGGTATAGCAGTTCCGAAAATTCTAAGAATGTTCTTGATGTGTCTTGCTAGTTTAAGGTTGTCAAGGAGTTCTAAGGACTAGATCAAGGCTTGTTAGGCTCATTTACACACCAAGGAAGGTATAACTCTCTTGAAACCCTAGCTCTTAGTTTAAGTTTTGATGATTGTTGAATGGTGTTAGATTAGTTAAAAGTATGATGTTAATACAAGCATGAAAGCATGACTATGTAGTAGATTTAATTGATTTAAGAGATATGATGTATATGGTGGTGAGATCAGTTGTATTGTGGACTGGTTATGATGTATGAATGCCCGGTGTGGCTTGGTTAATGTTTGATTGTGAATTAAAAATTTGAAAACGTCCGATTTATAGCCGTCGTAATGCCGAAATTTTGTTAAACCTTAAAATTCGTGCATCACAGTAGCTCTAATTGTCTAAACTGGTTAAGAATGTAACATACCCCCGTAGATCTCGAGTTGTAGATCATTTTGGAAAAAGAATCGAAACAAATGGACTTACGGTTTAGGAGATATGGTCAAATTACTAAAAGGGGTTTGAAACCGTAAGTGCGAGTTCGTAACTGAAATTGAATCCCCTTAACGTGACTAATTCAGTGGCGAATCTTGATAATTAAATTTTAGAGATCATATGGAAGGTGTGAGAGAAGACCTGATGTTAAAAGGATCGTTTTTCGATTTATTAAAAATGTTTGAATCAAGGTTAAATGCGAATAAACCCCTTTAAGATACACTTGGTTATAACTTTGAGAAACCACTTAGAAAACGATCGATAAATCTCGAGGTATAATCTTTCGACCTTAGAGCTTACGTGTCCTAAGTACCTACCAAGTGTAAGATTAAGGACATGCCTCGATAGCAAGCAAGTGTCAGATCATAACGGTGTTAATGAAAGATAAACTGGAAAACGTGCGTTAGCATAAGTAAAGTATATACTTGGCATTTCAAAGTGATAGATGATTAACCCGGGATAATTTTGGTTATAAATCGCCAGACCACCCCGAGTCATGCCATTAACATAGCGGGAGTACCAGGCAACTTTCCAATACTTGGAACTGTTGTTGTGATAATATATATGATGATTGTTGTATACATGTGCCATAGCATGCATGCCTACTTTCAAGTCTATTGATATGCTTGTTCCCTGAATTGATATTGGATTATAGACTAGATACGAATTATCAGTTATAAGCATGATTGTTTTGTTAAGACCCTTAGTGAAGGGCGTATGATATTCATTCTTTAAATATAAGACCGGGAGTCGGTATTTTGGGATATATAGATAGTCGTGGAAACCCGGAGGGATTCCAGCAACAGAGTAGTATTCATTTTGAGGAATGTTATTATTAAACATTATTTATATTTCCATAAAAGTATCAACTACTTGGAAATCTATCGAGAAATGTTATTCGAGTATTATCTCAGTCGAGAAATATTAAATGAATATTATTTTTGAATATTCATTAGAGTTTGATTATTTAATGAATAATTACTTTGATATTCATTGGAATTTTATTCATTAAATGAATATTACTTTCGAATATTCATTTAAGGTTTATGTACTTGATAAATATTATTTTAAAAGTATTCTTTGGAAGTTCTAATTACTTAAGGAATATTAATTCGAATATTCCTTTAAAGTTTTGATTACTAAATGAATATTATTTGGATATTCATTTAGAATATTATTTGTTAAATGAACATTATTTGGGATATTCATTTAGAAAATTATTTGTTAAATGAATATTATTTGGATATTCATTTGGAATGTTATTTGATAAATGAATATTATTTTCAAATATTCATTTAAGGTTTGATTTATTTAGTAAATATTATTTTAAATATTTATTTAATTTTATTTATTTAATGAATATTATTTTGAATATTCATTTAAGAAGAGATTAACTTAGCAAATAATCTTATATATTCATTCAAGGATTACTTACGAGCAATAGTATGATTTAGTAATATTCCTGAATTATTAGCTATTTAATAAATATTCTTGGAATATTTATTTAAATTCTTTTAAATTCTTTTTATAATGATTTATATTATTCAAAGATTATCTTTCACCTTCAGATATAATGTCAAATATTTTAGAGTATTGTATGACTATTTTTATCAAGGAGAGGTTCCCAAAACTCTATTTTCATTTAAATCTATCTTATAAGAAGATTTAAATACTCGCTCAACTTCCAAAAATACATAAAGGGACCTCACTTAAGAGATGTTATTTATTGGACTGCCCGGTCATATACTTGCTAAACTATCTTGTCACTAACATCTTGATTCTTTTAAACATCGATATGAATCTGTTTGGTTACCTCCTCAACGCTCGAGGAGTAAGATTGATGGAACAAGTTTATATCCATTAACAAGCATCAGCTTGGGAAATATTGGTGAATTTTCCTTTCCAACTAGATACGACTACTTTGTGGAGTCCTATCAACAAGTATTATACTCGGGGAAAGGGGGAGGAACTTTACGTTTCAGAGTCATGGATGTTATTCGAACTAGGAGTCGTGTAAGAGGCCGAGCAGCGCCGGTCCATCCCATTGGCCCAACCGCTGGCCGGGAAGATCTAGCAGGGCGGTAGACAAGTAAATTTGTCAGTTCTTCCTTCTACCGGTAGTAAAACTAATGTGAGCTGTACAATCTGCGACTGATCATCGTAAGGATTGGAACAGCGGGCGCGGTGAATACTCCAGTATTAGTTCATCTTCCAAATTGGGAAATTTTCTGCAACATTATCATTGTTGGCAGGTTTGAAAAGTGTTTGAACTGGAATTGCAATAATCTTCCTGCAAGTTCCTCTATTATGAAAATTTGATAATATCTTGCTTATCTTTGACATAGCAGATATTTCCATGGAACAATTACATTTTGAGTTACCTTGTAAATTCATCTTATAACTTATATTGGTACTATGTTCGTTAATGCATGGCATATGGTATCAAAGATATTTTGAACTGTTATATGTTATTATTGTTCATTTATATTCTTTTGGTGGGCTATTGCTCACCCTTGCTTTATCTATTATATCACAACAACAGCTAGATCTGATGGCCTGCACAAGGCGCAATCGGTGCAAGCAAGTGATAGCCGTCAGAGGATTAAACGCAGAGATCCTAGCTGCCACTGTTGAGTAAGAAGCCATTGGTAGGCTAGATGTTAGCTTTCGAGTATCAATGTATTTATATGCATGTAAATGGATGGCATAGAATATGTAGCTATTAAATTGTAATTCTTTGGGTTGTAAGAACTCAAACTTGTGATTAATAATATGGATGGTTACTCTGATTTCATCTCTGGGACTATAACGGGTGTGTTTTATATTATTTTTTTGGGTCACAAGATTGTAATTTAAATTATATTGGTTTTGTGGATGGATATTGAGACCGTAACGACCAGATCCTTGACCCTGGATCTGGGGGTGTTACAGTTTTAAACCTTGAATCCGTTCATGGTTGTTGGTTATAACCAACCTTTCGTTCTCGTTCTAAGATGTGGAACTTGTGGTGAAGTTTTTTAGTTCTTGCCCCCTTGCTTCATATGGTGGAGGTCTTGCTTCTCGGTTGATCGTTCAAGAAGTTTCTTTGCCACTTAGCACTCACTACGCCATAGATGGCCTGCAGCAACGTTTTCAAAATGTTGCAGCAAGCCAAAAAAACGTTGCTGTAGAGCAAAAAAATGAAACGGCAATGCTTTTTCAGCGTTGCATTTGGCACAGCTGTCGTAGGGGTCTACGGCAACGCTTTTGTTCACTACAGCAACACTACTACTTTTGTTACCAAAAACTTCTATGACAACGTTAAACATAGTATACTGCAACACTAAACTAGTGTTGCAGTAGCTGTTAAAATTTGGTAAAATTGGGTCCCACAGGTGGGTCCCACTTTATAACCATATTTTTAGTAATTAGTGGCAATATTATATGAAACCTACTACATGTTACAAATGAAAATTTAACGGAAACTATTTTTTATATTTGCATTTCCCAAAAATTAAAACATGTATTACATCAATACAAAAATTCACCAATACAAGTATAGGGCTTTATAACCCTCAACCCCATAATATAAATCAGAATCCAATACTACAAGAAAACAAATAAAATTGTTCTCATTCCATGGTATACACAAAGCTACCAACTCCAATCCTTCTTCATTTCATAATTTCTCCATTTCTGCGCACAAGGCTTCTACGCAATTTCCACCTGCCTAATACACCAAGATATGGAGTCAGAAGCTCCATGCTAGCAGGCCCCATTGCTGATTCAAAATTGTAATGATCCCACTTCATAAGCTGAAAATAAAGTGTCAAATCCCAGTCATACCATTTCTTCGTACAAATTTCAATTACAGAAATGATTCATAAGATTCACAATCTCATACAAATCATGGAAAGATCATAAGCAAAGAAATTTCGTGCAAGTGCCAACTCAAAAGATGTGATAAATGATCTAATATATGTTAAAGTCATGTTAAGTAGTATGCTGTCAACGAACTGGAATATAATGAATCCAAAGAAAAATTATTTTACATGGTATTGATATTAAGGTGAGCTGAAGCATACGAAATACCTTCTTATTGTCTGTAACAACCATTGATCTGTAAAATGTGTCAGGATAAATTGCTTTAAAATATGAGTCAACCTGCTCCTTTCTGGATTGACCTTCAGGAGGAGCAGGTATGTCTCTAACTAGAACAGCAAACTATTCAGGTTTAACTTCAGTGGACATTAATGATGCAGCTCTCAAATCAGATACATGATTGTATACCTTCCATAATAGGTAATATGTTACGAATGAAACCCAATAGATAGCAAAAACAAATACCCATAGTCGAGGACTTTTTTCCAGTGCCATTGTCACGAAAACGACATATAAGTTGATTACAAAATGCTAGCTAAACGGTAAACATTAGATTTTGTATGGATAAACAGAGGTAAAAGGAGCATGGACAACTGAACTATATCAATATATTAAACACTTACTTCTTGCAGGACTGTTTTGAAGGATATGGTGTAGCCACATGGACACTGCTCTTCTGGCCATCTGTAAAAACAATGGATCAAAATAACAAATACAACCTAATAGCCTAAGACAAATTAATACAACAATCAAATTTGTGACCTGCCTTTTGCTTGGGAGTCTTAACAAAAAGTGCTACATCTTGGGCCTGGACAAAAAATTTCAGATGGAAAAGTTACAAAAAAATTATTATCAGGTTTATATGCTCATACTGTTCGAGTGTTACCAGATAAGAGTAACTGGGACGTGGATCTGCTTCATGATATGTTCAAGGAAATGGATGTGAATTTAATCATGTCAACCTCATTCCGCTGCAACGAAGAAGATTCATGGTACTGGACCAGGGAGAAGTTAGGTAGGTATTCAGTTAAAGGTGCGTATATTGGTGAAGAACTATCAGGTAATATTAGATTTCTATTTCCTATTTGTTCTTAAAAACGGAAATGGTTTTGTACAGTGATTATTATAGGTTTTTGGATCCTAAATTTATAGTTGGCCTCTCCCTTCACAACTGCACTCTAGTGTCTATTACCTTTATATCAAAGTATAGTGAAATCCTCAAAACTGAATAGGTCAAAACAGTTTTTTAGGGTAAAGTGCATGTATTCTGGTGTATTTTTGTTGACATGTCACTTACAATGCCATGCGTATAAAACTAGCACTTGCAATATTGAATTTCTTCTAAGTTCATGTTCTTTTATATCTAGTACGCTTCCTTTTTAAAAAAAATGATGTGACAGATTTAGCATAATGGTTTAGTTCTCTATATAGCATAAACTATAGCATTGGACATGCTGTCAGGCCAAAATATAAGTACACACAAAGAACCTTATGTCATGTTAAAAAATCTGCTAGAAGTAGATAAATTAGAGTGGTGATTTGAAATTTAAGGATAACAAAAATATTTACTGCATCTCTAAGTCAACGACCACCCATCTTTCACTTCAGTGCACTGATTTTGTTAGCGTAAAACAAGAAAGGAGTAAGAGTGGGACAAACCAGGCTTGTGCTAGGTGCAGATATCAGAGGAGAAAGTGCACTTCAGAATGTGTACTTGCTCCATTTTTCCCACCTGACAAACCAAAGATTTTTCAGAATGCACGTAAACTATTCGGAGTCGGTAACATTTTGACGAGACTCAGAAGATGGACGCTATGAGATCGATTATTTTTGAAGCTAATATTCGTGATCAATTTCCCGTACATGGTTGTTTAGGTGTGATAATGCAGTATCAGTACTAAATTCAGCAGATGGAGGAAGAACTGCAACTTGTTCGATTACAACTTATTATTTGTAAACAGCGATTGGCACGAAATAGTTCATAACTACGACTAAATTAGACATAAAAAGATAAAGAAAATCGAACATCGTAAGAATCACGAAGCATAAAAGGAATCGAGCGCTAATTATTTTGAATAGTTATGAATAACTAAGAATCAATTTACAATTAGTAAGAGAACTAAAAAATAAATTAGCCAAAATTGAACAAGAAACTAACAAACCTTTGATCATGTTTGTCTCTACAGTTGAAAGCATCACCAATACTGCCATTAGCTTGACCATTTACAGAACCAAAGGGGAACTTGGAACAAAACCAGCCACTACCAGTCTTAAACATCTGACATGCCCATTTACGGTTGCAAAATGGAGAGCAGTCCTCCCACTAAGATAGTCCCCTCTTGTAACATGACAAAATGTTTTGTGCATTCCACCAAATATTAAATCAAAAAGAAAGAACTTGTGCAAAGTAGCAGCATTAAAAAAAATCTTACTTTACATCTATACAAGAGAGAAGGATTTGAACAACTTCGCAGTGCCCATATCTACAAGCTTGCATCAGTGCTGTCTATTCACAATACAAGAAAAGAAAAAAAACATAACTCAAATCCATCATATCATTCCGTAATTTACCAGGATATAGCCCAACACAAAATTGAATTGATATAACAAAAGCACGTAAAGCAATTTTATTTTATTTTGAGACATGAATCACTAAATTAACTTGACACCCAATAATTGGCAAATTTAAATAAAAATATTTAAAAAGACTGTACTTGACCACAATAATTTCTTGAATTCACATCAGCTCCATTCTCAATTAACAATGTTGCAATCTAAAAACAGGAAAATGTTGCAAGTAAAGATTCAAATGAACCACAATGAGAAGAAACACATTACATTTTTGAAGGTATCTGACAAATAGGGAAAATGTTGCTAACAAATATATTGATGAATCTCAGTAAACACGAAGACGCCAAACACATATCTTCTAAGTTCTAACAAACAACAAAAATAAAGAAGAAAAAAAACTGCCAGACTCTGAGTACCAAATCAGTTGGAGATCGATGGAGATCGATTATAGAGAGAGTGGATCAACCTTTGGAGATTGAAAACTGAATGGTAGTTTCTAATTCTATGGCTCATAGGTTCTAATTAGGGATTCGATCAAATCAGGGATGGGTTGTGAAATTAGAGGGAGGGGGAGAGAGGTCAGAGCGGCGGGAGAGAAAGGTCACAACAGCAAGAGAGCGGCGGTGAGCGGTGGTAGAGCGTGAGCGGCGATAGAGAGTGAGCGGCGGAGAGACTAGGGTTAAGAGTGAGTGAGTGAATAGAGGCGGAGAGGGAGAGTGTTGTTTATGTTCTTTTTTACAAGGCGGCAAAATGGCCGCGCTCTAACAAGTCCAATAATTTGGACTGAGCGCCGAAAGCAAAAGCCCAATAATTTGGACACCGCCCCAACTCCACTATTCCACTACTGAACACATGCAACGTACAATTTTTTTATTTTTCTATTTTATGAATTTTTATTTGAAAATTCCTTCAATTTAATTAAATTTATAAGTAATATGTTATTTTTATTTATAAAAATGTTATATTTTAATTCAATAATGTATACAAATTTTTTATATCAAACTTAACATTATTTCTCAAACTTTATTCATTTTATGGAAAATTAATTTTTTTTCAAAAAAATAATAATTTGTTACGTTTTTTTTTAATAATTTGGTCTATTTTCAAATTATAAAAAAAGTTCTATTTTATAAAAATTATAATATTGACTCTAATAACAAAATTTGAAAATTTAAATTATTTGTTTTCTAAATTAATTAATTTTAACTCACAATAATTATTTATTTCAATTTTTGTTGAAAAGATTGTGTTTGAATCATATTAACGGCAACACTTCACAAGTGTTGTAACTTGCTACGTTTCTTATAGCTACGACAACACCATGTTTTGTATACAGCAACACAAAATCAAAGCGTTGCTGCAGGCCATCAAGTTTAGAGCTACTGTAACGTTTTTCTTTGCAACACCGAAAAAAAGCATTGCTGCAGGCCACCTATGGCGTAGTGACTTGACTTCAAGTCTGGTGTGCCTTAGCTAGTGATCAACCCTTTATCTTGATTCTAGGTTTCCAACCTTATTCTTATACTCATATAACATTGCTTAGGTTTCAACTTGACTAATGACTCTTGATTCAAGCCCTTAAACTCAAACGACAAGCTCGATTGGAGGTAGACAGCCTTGTTGGCCATCAAGGCATTGCTTTGAGCTTCTTTCATCAATCGGTGCTACCAAATGAGAGTTGATGGTCGGGGCCTTCAAGACCTGGAAGCTCCCTGCATAATTTTCTATTTCAGAAGAAGCAAATTTAGACAGGGCATCAGCCTTAACGTTCTCATTTCTTGGAATATACTCCACATAGCACTCATCAAACTGAGTCGTAACAGCTTTCAAAACTTGTAAATACTTTGCCATAGTTTCATGATTGGCCTCAAATTGACCATTCACTTGCGACGCTACTAGTCTTGAATCCCCACAAACTTTGAGATTCTTGACTCTCATGATTCTGGCCAAGCCCAACCCGGCTATCAAGGCTTCATACTCAGCTTCGTTATTGGTTGTCGGAAAATCCAACTTCAGAGCATACTCAACTGTGAACCCATCGGGGCTTTGCAAGACTAAACCTACACCGCTAGATTTTGTTTTTGATGCTCCATCAAAATAGAGCACCTAATATTCCTTCTGATCAGGTACAAGCTCCTCATCTTTTTCTTCACTCCCAGGGGTGGTTACTATATCCTGCCCCCGACTTTTTGGTTGTCAATGGTACATTCAACCATGAAGTCACCTAATGCCTGAGCCTTGATGGTTGTTCGAGGCTTATACGTGATGTCAAATTCTCCAATTCCAATTGCCCACTTAATCAACCTTCCACTGGCCTTCGGGCTATGTAATATGTTCCTCAATTGCTGGTCTGTCAGGACTTCGATCTTGTGTGCCTGAAAGTACGATCGTAACTTTCTCGAGGCTGTGATCAATGCCAAAGCAAACTTCTCGATTGGAGAATAGTTCAACTCCGCCCCATGCAACACCTTGCTTACATAGTAGATGGGTTTCTGTACCTTTTTCTCTTCTCGAATGAGGACAACACTCAATGCTTGTTCAGATACCGCCAAGTATAGATAGAGAATCTCTCCGGGACTAGGCTTGGCCAACAACGGGGCTTCAGCCATGTACTTCTTCAGCTGTTCGAAGGCCTCTTGGCTCTCAGGAGTCCACTCAAAATTTTTCACCTTTTTCAATGCTTGAAAGAAAGGCAAACACTTGTCACCAGACTTGGAGATGAATCTCCCTAGGGCTGCAACCCGGCCAGTTAGCTTCTGTACATCTCGTATAGATCGGGGGGTTCCATGTCCATAATTGCTTTGATCTTGTCGGGGTTAGCCTCTATGCCTCTTTTTGAAACCATCAGACCCAAAAATTTTCTTGATCCAACTCCAAAAGCATACTTGGCTGGATTCAACATCATCTTGTGGTGCCTCAGCACTTCGAATGCCTCCCTGAGGTGCTTAATGTGATCTACCTTGCACAGGATCTTGACTAACATGTCATCAACATAGACCTCCATGGTTTTCCCAATCAGATGGGCGAATATCTTATTCACCAGTCGTTGGTCTTCATCCTTAAGACATATTGAAGAGTATCTAGTCCTTAACATCCTCGGCTTTGCATGGCTTTGATTGTTGCGTGTGGCTTTTATCTGCTCATCTTTTAACCTGGGTCCTTCACGGACTTAAACTCTTATTTGGTCGTACTGTAACCTAACTCTTGACCCTTCGGGGTCTTTATTTATGCATTTGCTTGTTCTCCATTCGTGTATTCTTTTATTTTAGGTACTTGGTCATCCTTAACTTGCACTCATCAGGTGCTTGGCACATAAATAAAATCACACAATAAATTAATGGAAAACAACTTGCATTAATAACTTGAAATGGGTTCAACCCTTACACAAAGTACTACCGTCCTACTCGGAGCATGCTCTTCAATGGTTTCAATTAACCTTATTTCTACTTCTACTAGATAAATATGAAGCTAAGTTCTACTAGGATAACTTGAGCCCATCGGGGCTTTGCAAGACTAGGCCTGCACCAAATTTTGTTTTTGATGCTCCATCAAAATAGAGCACCCACCACTCCTTCTGGTCTCCTCCTTATTATTCTGAAGTTCACTTCCTGCTTGGGGTATTACCTCCTGCCCCCCGGCTTCTTGGTTGCCAATGGTACATTCAACCACGAAGTCAGTTAACGCCTTAGCCTCAATGGCTGTCCGAGGCTTCTGTGTGACGTCCTCTTACGCCCTTTCTTGGTGTTCCTTACCACTGCGGACATTCATGTCTTCAATCGGAAGGACCTGCCCCCCGACTTCATCAGGCCTTAACGAGGCTACATAACAGCTTCGTGCCATCTTTTGATCTCCTTTATGTTCTCCAACACCATTCCTGGTCGGGAACTTGATCTTCATATGATAAGTTGAGGCGACAGCCTTGAATGCATGAAGTCCAGTCCTTCCGAGGATAGCATTGTACGTTGAAACCGCCTTGATTACCATGAAGTTCAACATCTGAGTGGCCTCTTTGGGCTCTTTTCCAATAGTTACAGGCAACTAAATAGTCCCTTCAACTTTGGATTCTACTCCATTAAATCCATATATAGGCATGTTATTGGGGGTCAACTGAGAATCACTGTATCTCATCTTCACAAATGCATCATGAAATAGAATGTCAACGGAAGCTCCATTGTCTATCAAGACTCGCTTCACCTCTGAGTTTCCAATCACAGAAGTTATGACCAACGGGTCGTCATGGGGGAACTTCACCCCTTCCAAGTCTGAGTCATCAAAGCCAACCACTACTTCAGTTTTTGCACGCTTCGGGGCCTCTCCAACGATGTGCATCACTTCTATAGCATAAGCATTCCGAGAATTCCTTGTTGTGCCGGCCGCAGTCGGGCCTCCTGAGATCATGTTGATTACTGGCCCTCGGGGCTGTGGGTTGCGATCTTCATCGTCATCCCTCCTATCGTACTCTCTTCTCTGATTACCACGGTCGTCACCCTTAGTGAAGTGGCTCAGTTTCCCTCTACGAATCAAAAACTCGATCTCATCCTTGAGTTGCTTGCAATCATCAGTGTCATGCCCCACATCTCTGTGGAATCTGCAATACTGATTCTTGTTTCTCTTTGCGGGATCATCCCTGAGTGGCTTCGGCCATCGAAAATCCTTATCATTCTCAATGTCCAACAAGATTCGACTCCTAGGAGTATTCAACCTTGCATACTCAGTGAACCTCGGTCCTTGGTTCTTCTTAGGGGCATAGTCGGAATCCTTGCTAGTTCGGGGATACTTGTCCCTAGCATCATACTCCTGGTCATCATACTCATGGTCTTGCTTTCGCTTCTTGGAGTCGTCGTTACCTTCTCCTCCACTTACTGTGGCTTCTTTCTTCATGCTATCTTCAGCTTTAATGTACTTGTCAGCCCTTCGTTGAAGCTCGTCCATGTTTTCAGGAGGATGCTTTGCCAATGACCTTTTAAAGAATAGATCAGTGGTTCCGTGTTCCAGGGCTACCATGGCCACCTTATTCTCCAAATCTGTGATATTCAACGTCTCTTTAGTGAACCTCTTGAGGTAATCTCTCAGATTTTCATTCTTCCCTTGCACCACGTACATGAGGGATGCAGAGCTTTTCTCATAGACCCTTCCACTGATAAACTGGATAACAAAAGCAGCACTGAACTCCTTAAAAGAGCCAATTGAGTTTGCAGGCAACCTGCTATACCATCTTTGAGCCATGCCCGACAGGGTTTGAGGGAACGCCCTACACTTCAAGGCATCACTTGCAGGCTGCAACAACAGTGCGTTCGAAAACGTTCTGACATGATTTGCGGGATCACCCATTCCATCATAAGCCTTGATTGTCGGCATCTTAAACTTCCTAGAGATGTGAACATTCATCACCTCCTCGGTAAAAGGGGGTGTGGGATCATCAGGATCCCCAAGTGGCATCAGATCCTTGGGATTGCTCCTGGGGGTTTCCACCCTTGTTGTTCTTCCAGTTGGGGCGTCAGCCCTTCTCTGCCTTCTTGAAGACCTCTCTAAGTCTATAATGGGAATCGGTCCTGAGGTTGGAGGAGGTTGAGTTTGATTCAACATAGCTTGTTCTCTCGCAATATCTTCCTTTATCCTTAAAATCTCGGCCTCATGAGCCTTGATTCTCTCAGCAGTTGTCAAAGGGGGTCCATCATGGATAGTTTGTGTTCTCCTTCTTGGTTCTCTGCTAACACGTCGCCTTCTCGGGGCTTCATCACGATCATCATCATCAGACGATGAATAATCAATATAGGGGCCGGAGTAGTTATAATACTCTCGATCTCGGATCTGCAAGGCATGGCCACTGGGTCCAGGACCTTGAGTAATTGGAGGGTAATTAGGCAGACCATACATAGGGTTGGTATTCATGGGGAGATCTGTAGTATGGATCTGTACCCCTGGTGGTAACGGGCGATTGGGATCAACTAAAGGAGAAATCAACGTTCGGAGAGAGCTGGTTTCTTGGCTTGGATGGATGACCATAGGCAACGTTCTCTCAGCATGGGGATTCGTCCCAGGGGGTTGAGAAGCCGGAGGCTGAGTGACTATTCCAGTCGTTGGGGGCACCGGATCCGTAGTGGGCGGAGCAGAGCTGAGAGGCAGGGGCTCGGTAATTGCTGGTGTCCTTCGTGTTTGAACCATGGTTGATGTCTTTTTCCCACAGACGGCGCCATTTTTTGTGGAATAAAAACTAGGTTGTTAAATTGCGGCTAGGATTTATATGTAATTAATACTAAGGTTCGTGAGCTTCGTGCTTTAATGGTTGTTTCCGCGTTCGAGACTAACCGGTCCACACAGAATGCCTACGTATCTCGTATTGAGAATCAAGCCAAAAACGTAGTCCTGAGAATGAGGGGTCAGGCCCTTTTATAGGCTGAGAAGGCTTAGAATTATGGTAGGAGTAGGTGACTTGGTGGACAAGTCACCGTCTTGAGGAAGGTTCTAGACTCCTTCCATATAGGAGTCAATTCCCATATCGAATTCTGTGCCTTGGAGGCTAAGTTTTGTAGGAGTAATATCCTTATCTGACTCTTAATGCTGAGCTGTTTATTTTCCCTAATATTAATTACGAAATTAATATTAAATTAGGGCTTTTGACCTCATTAATGGGCCCCACATTTGGACCATGCTGGGTCTAATTAATGCGACATTAAATGTGTCTTTAGGACTTACTTTTATCCCATATCAGAATTTGGTGACCCAAAACTCATTTGGTGATCTTGGGTCACCATTTTAGTGTTGCATTGGAGTGAGTTTGACACTATATCCATCACTATTATAGTGATTTAGTGATTGATTGGAGTTGCTCTAATGAGCTTGAGTACAAATCGGACAAATTAACAACTAACTGACTCAATTGGAAGTAAAGTAACAGACTGATACTGATATTAATGAAAATAAGATAAGAGTTTACTGACATTCGAGAGGTCAGGTCTCTCACAATTATACAATCTTTTTGATGCCATAATTCTTTCCATTTTCTCTATTTCAGCCTCCACACTCTAATTCTCTTCGGACTTATCAAGACATATCTATATTATCTTGAGCTAGGGGAGGGGGAGCCTCTTCCTCGACCTCCCTATCGCCCATATTTGAAAAAGAATTTCTTAATGTTGTATAATTTTATTTGTAACTAAGTTGATTTTTAATTTATTCCGATATTCCAATTATTTCGATGACAATCAAATACATCTATAGTGATATAGTAACATAGGTCTATGTAATTTGTACCTGGTTGAAGAAATTTTAATTTGCCTTTTATATACGAATTACATATTTTAATTTGCCTTTTATATACGAATTACATGAATTTTCGAGTCATGCACACCCTCACTTCATTCATTTCTTCAGACATAAATCATGAGTTACATGTACATTTTTTTACAGCATTTGACTTCCTGAATTTTGAACATAAATGTCAAGGGCAGGTCACTCTAGCTAGCTAGCGGCTAGCCTCACTCTAATTAACCACAGGCTTCAGTTTATTTGTTTTCTTCTTCTCACTGCATGCATGACTTCTTTGTATGGCTTAACAAGCATGGACTCTGGATAATTTCTTGGTTTATTTGTTCCATGCAACTTAGGTTTCGCACCAACCTAAAATTTTTCTTAATTTTTATACAGTAAAACCTCATTAAATTAAGAGAAAAAGGACCTTAAGATATATCTCAGGGAACTTTTCCTAAGATACATGCAAAATATCCTTTAAATCTTGGTGGGCCCGCAGGGCTAATTAAAAATCTCTGAATTTACTAAAATACCCACCCCATTTTTATATATAAAAATTAGTTATCTCAGGGAACTTACCTGAGATATATCTCAGGCTCCCTACTCTCTTAAATTAATACTCGATACTATAATAAATTAATATTTATAATGTAATTTTTTTATCCAAACATAAGGACCACAGTATAAATTTAACCTCAATTAATTAATAATCTCTATAAATTAATAGAATTCGTCATTCCTAATAATATTAATTTATAGAGGTTTCACTGTATGCTTTAGTTTTGGGCAAGTAGCAAAAAGAATTGGACCAAGGAGAATCGAGTTTTTTTTTAATTAACCTTTTAATTTTTGTTTTCAAATGAGAATCGAGTTCATATATATGTTGGATGAACTACATGTTCGACCTAGTCCTTTCACTTATAATTTGTAACGGACTTTAACTTTCTGGTATAAAAAAATCGTGTATTTGATAGAAAATTCATAGGTATTTATGTTTATAAAGTTGTACTAACAATTATACAAGTTATTTTAAAAAAAAAAATAAATATGAAGTTGCAAAGGAACATATATATTACGAGAGAAAGACCCGTTATATTAAAAGTTGACTGTTCGTGTTCGAGCTGGTACAAACACAAACTAACTTGACTACCTGAGTGACTTAGAGGGTGTTTGGCATTGCTTAAAATAAGTTACTTTTGACTTAATGGAGGTGTTTTTAACTTAAAGAAAAAAGTAAAGTTATTTACTTTAAGTTGAATGAAAGTGTTTGGATAATTTTACTTAAAGTTAAATGTGAGTTTAATAATTTTGACTTAAAGTGAAATTTGACTTTAAAAAATTTTAAATTCATGATATTGAAGCCTTACAAGAATTGTGAAAAAAAAAAAAAAAACTCCATAAGTCATAAGTCATAAGTCAAAAGTACCTAAATGGAACTTATGACTTAAAGCAGTTTTTTAACTTAAAGCGGGCTTAAAACCGCGTTACCCAAACACACCTTTTACGACTTAAAGTCAAATGGGCTTATAAAAAGTGGTTGGCAAACGCCCTGTTAGTTGAACACATTATACCCTCATATCCAACATGATTTATCGTTCGAGTTCATTGTTCGAGCTTGATGTCTAAAATGGTTTCTTCGACTCGTTTTAATTTAATTTTAATCTTTGAATAAATTATTAGATGGTTGATCAAACTTTTGATCCTAAATTTTTGACCATATGACTGTATAATTTAAATTCCAAATTGAGTAATATGCCAAAATTGATTCCGAAAAAACTGATAGAACGGAGACAAACACAACCAATTTTATTTCGATCAAGACAGGGATGAAGTATTCAAGTTTGACATCACCTTTCATAAATTATCACAAAGTACTTTTTTTCCTATTCGTCTAAAATTTCAAAATATCCCCATGCAACGTATAAAAAACTTTCGTACAAAATATATATAAACTCATATTATATATTAACAGAAAAATAAATTCACTTAGTTGTAGACATGTTCGCCCTAAAAAATTATTAAATATTAAAACATTGTATAATAGTATTTTCGCATAGGAAGCCGGCTCTAATTCAAAGTACAAACAATCAATAGCCATCTTTAAAGAAAGAGTGAATTGCATTTTGTGTCGATTAAACACTTTGTGTACTCAAACTAAGCAAATGTGTGCAGTTTGTGTACCTCCGTTAGCTATCAACTAACTGCCGTTAGTTTACATTTGTTTATGTACTTGGTGGCTTGTTTTTGGCGCCGGTTCCCTTCCTTCCATTTCTTCCCTCTGACTTATATCTATCTAATTTTATTGTTGCCTCCTCAAAATTTATTTCTGAAATAAGAGCTTGTTCACAATCTTTTCAAGCATCTACGTACTTTTGTTCACATTGTACAGATTTGATTTCTGAGACTCCTGACATAGGATTCGGTAAGAAACTATCATTTGTAGTCATTTTGATATCATTGACAGTTGAGGCTTCGTTATGTACAGCTACATTATAACATGCCACAACCTGAGTGTGCTCGATAGTAGATACCAAGTCTTGAGATGTCTGAATGCCTTCTCCACAATCCCCTTTACCCTCACAGAAATCAACACCCTTGACAGTCTTGATACCTTCATTAGAAATCTTATCGTCATCATATGCAACATGACTGTTGACTACAAGTTTTGCTGGCTTCTGGGAGGATATGGAACCAACACTCACATTGACATGATCACCGGAGATTTCAGTTATCAGATTGTTCTTCACAAGCCCTTCCTCCCCTGCTAAACACTGCAAATTTCCATCATTTATATAACTTTCAATAATCTTAGGAACTAAATGCAAACTCTCTTCTTTCTTTTTTTTTTTTTGAAAGAAAACTCTCTTCTTTCTTATTCAGCATCTCATTCACCCCTGCAACGGCTTCAGTTTGGTGGTCAACAGGTCCAGTACTTACATAAGTTGCACCAATATCAGTTTCGACATAAACTTACTCAACAGATGTGCGTCGAACAGTTTCTAAACAACGTTAATCTGCATCCAAAACAATACTATGCACAACTTGATCCTCGCCATTTAAACCTCTTTCTTTCACCTCCACAGAGACTTTTTCCAAAATCTCTTCAGCCTTTGCAATAACCGAATAACCTCTGAACCCAGAATCAGCATTGGCATATGATGCATCATCACTCGAAAATCCAACTTGCAATGCCGAACCATCAGAATTGTCCACCACTGGCTCCATAGCATCCTCATTAGAACATCAATTCATTCTCTCCCCAATCACCTCAGTCCCTCCATAAGACAACCCAGTAGCTACCATACAATTTCCACCACTAACTCCACTTTCACAACTAAAACCTTCATCACGCACCACTATATTTATGAGTAGATGGAGTATTAATTACACGATTTATCAGCAAAAACCTTCAAAGTATTAATCACAGAGAGAGATGACTATTATCTTCAATAATTGCTATGAGGGTTATATGTGTGTATATCAGCAAAGAAGCTGCTGTACTATCCCTAACCAAGTGGTGAGAAGACAAGAATGCCCCTTGAGCTAACAGCTGTTACTTTAAATTTAACGTTTGTACATAAACTGCACACATTTGCTTAGTTTGAGTACACAAAATGTTTAATCGATAGTTTAAGTACACAAATTGCAGCAAGTTGATAGTTTAGGTACAGAAAATGCAATTCACTCTTAAAGAAATAAAGACCATCTTTAAAGCACTAAACAACTGCTCCTATGTTACTTCAGCAACGGGAGGGGAGCCATCAGCCAAGGACCCCTGGACCTCCCCAATCACCCGTATTTGATAAAAAAAAATCTATTAATGTTATATAATTTTATTCGTAATTAACATGATTTTTAGTCTACTCCGATATCCCAATTATAATTTAGAAATTTTGATGACAATCAAATACATACCTCTATACTATACTATTATAAGTAAAATAGGGTATATTTGGTTTGGTATTCTTTTTTTGTCACTCTTTTTTAGTACTCTTTTTTTTGTCACTCTTTGGTTTGGTTAAATCTATGCTATACTATTATAAGCCAAATAGGGTATATTTATAAGCAAAATAGGGTATATTTGGTTTGGTACTCTCTTTTTTGTCACTCTTTTTTAGTACTTTTTTTTTTTGTCACTTTTTGGTTTGGTTAAATCTAGCTATACTATACTATTATAAGCAAAATAGGGTATATTTGGTTTGGTACTCTTTTTTTTTGTCACTCTTTTTGGCAAAGCCCACGAGAGTCCTTTCTACAGCAAACAAGTCGTCAAGACGTCAAGTATTTTGTCTGTTACAGTGCACAATTTTTGTAATCAGCATTAAAATTAATTTTGTCACAAAAAAAAGTTAAAAAAATAATTAATTAATAGAAAATATCATTTCGAAATTTTGGAATTTTGAAAGATATAATGGTCTGTTTTATATTAAAAAAAAGACTATCAGTTATATCAAAAACCAATAATCATATTTTATTATCTTTTATAATTTATATTATTACTAATTAATTAGCAAATATTAAAATTATAAACAATCAAATAAAAATATTAAGATAAAAATATTCAAAATGTTAAAAAAATACTTTTATATAATATTTTTATATATACATATGTATTTGAAAGTAATAATTAAAATACGTAATTAGAATAACATTTATTTTCATGAAATTTATAAAATTCAAAAAATATTTTAATAATAAAAACACATATACAACTTAAAATTTTAATGAAATATAATATAATATACTATTTAATAGGGTATATTTGGTTTGGTACTCTTATTTTGGTCACTCTTTTTTAGTACTCTTTTTTTTGTCACTCTTTGGTTTGGTTAAATCTCTATTATTAATAAAATTCAAAAAAAACACACACGCACACGGCAAAGCCCACGAGAGTCCTTTCTACAACAAACAAGTCGTCAAGACGTCAAGTAGTTTGTCTGTTACAGTGCACAATTTTTGTAATTAGCATTAAAATTAATTTTGTCACAAAAAAAGTTAAAAAATAATTAATTAATAGAAAAGATCGTTTCGAAAGTAGTTTGTCTGTTACAGTGCACAATTTTTGTAATCAGCATTAAAATTAATTTTGTCACAAAAAAAGTTAAAAAATAATTAATTAATAGAAAAAGTTCGTTTCGAAATTTTGGAGTTTTGAAAGATATAATGGTCTGTTTTATATTAAAAAAAGACTATCAGTTATATCAAAAACCAATAATCATATTTTATTATCTTTTATAATTTATATTATTACTAATTAATTAGCAAATATTAAAATTATAAACAATCAAATAAAAATATTAAGATAAAAATATTTAAAATGTTAAAAAAAACTACTTTTGTATAATATTTTTAAATATACATATGTATTTGAAAGTAATAATTAAAAAACGTAATTAGAATAACATTTATTTTCATGAAATTTATAAAATTCAAAAATATTTTAATAATAAAAACATATATACAACTTAAAATTTTAATGAAACATAATATACTATACTATTTAATAGGGTATATTTGGTTTGGTACTGTTATTTTGGTCACTCTTTTTTAGTACTCTTTTTTTGTCACTCTTTGGTTTGGTTAAATCTCTATTATTAATAAAATTCAAAAAAAACACACACGCACACGGCAAAGCCCACGAGAGTCCTTTCTACAGCAAACAAGTCGTCAAGACGTCAAGTAGTTTGTCTGTTACAATGCACAATTTTTGTAATAAGCATTAAAATTAATTTTGTCACAAAAAAAGTTAAAAAATAATTAATTAATAGAAAAGATCGTTTCGAAAGTAGTTTGTCTTTTACAGTGCACAATTTTTGTAATCAGCATTAAAATTAATTTTGTCACAAAAAAAGTTAAAAAATAATTAATTAATAGAAAAGATCGTTTCGAAATTTTGGAGTTTTGAAAGATGTAATGGTCTGTTTTATATTAAAAAAAAGACTATCAGTTATATCAAAAACCAATAATCATATTTTATTATCTTTTATAATTTATATTATTACTAATTAATTAGCAAATATTAAAATTATAAACAATCAAATAAAAATATTAAGAAAAAAATATTTAAAATGTTAAAAAAACTACTTTTGTATAATATTTTTATATATACATATCTATTTGAAAGTAATAATTAAAATACGTAATTAGAATAACATTTATTTTCATGAAATTTATAAAATTCAAAAAATATTTTAATAATAAAAACATATATATAACTTAAAATTTTAATGAAATATAATATACTATACTATTTAATAGGGTATATTTGGTTTGGTACTCTCTTTTTTTGTCACTCTTTTTTAGTACCCTTTTTTTGGTCACTCTTTGGTTTGGTTAAATCTCTATTGGTAATAAAATTCAAAAAAAAAATACACACGCACACGACAAAGCCCACAAGAGTCCTTTCTACAGCAAACAAGTCGTCAAGACGTCAAGTAGTTTGTCTGTTACAGTGCACAATTTTTGTAATCAGCATTAAAATTAATTTTGTCACAAAAAAATTTAAAAAATAATTAATTAATAGAAAAGATCGTTTCGAAATTTTGGAGTTTTGAAAGATACAATGGTCTGTTTTATATTAAAAAAAAGACTATCAGTTATATCAAAAACAAATGATCGTATTTTATTGTCTTTTATAATTTATATTATTATTAATTAATTAGCAAATATTAAAATTATAAACAATCAAATAAAAATATTAAGATAAAAATATTTAAAATGTTAAAAAAAAACTACTTTTATATAATATTTTTATATATACATATGTATTTGAAAGTAATAATTAAAATACGTAATTAGAATAACATTTATTTTCATGAAATTTATAAAATTCAAAAATTATTTTAATAATAAAAACATACATACAACTTAAAATTTTAATGAAATATAATTAAACAGTTTACAAGCAACCGTGCATCGCACGGGTTATAGGCTTGTAGTGATATAGTAACATAGGTCTATATAATTTGTACTTGCCCGGTACCCGTGCAAGGCACGGGGATATTCTAGCTTTATTGTGAGATTTTGATTTTTAATAATTGTGATCATGAATATTATTCAATTTGTTGCAATGTTGCCTAAATTTAGATTAACTTACTCTTTTTTCAAATGCTCTCACTTTTTAACAAGTTGTGTCCAAAAAATTCTAATATTCAATCATTTAGTCATCTAGTTCAATGATTTTAGTTATAAATTTAAATTCATACTTAGAACTGGATGTTGCAATCTCGATTCTAGACAATGTGAAGATTAACGTAACGTTTTCATAGCATTTGACTTTAGGGGGATTTTAGAGTTAAATCGTAGTAAATTGGAAGGCATAAATGTGAAATGATATTAAATAAAATGTGGAATATTGCGATATTGGGTTTTAGTGGTTCGACTTTGTAGCCGTGAACACCTTTCGTGATATTGGGTTTTAGTAGTTCGACTTTGTAGCCGTGAACACCTTTTAATTTGAAGTGGTGTTGCCTAAATATAGCTCAGCAAACTATCTTCTCGAGAGCTTCATTTTCTAACATGAATTGTTTAAGATTTATAATATATATTAAGATAGTAATCTAATTCAATGCTTTTAGTTGTGAATTTAAATTCACTTTATTCAGAACTGAAAATTTAAATCTGATTACTCGCTATGAACTTTTAAATAGTATATTCTATTACAAATTAGACTAATACATTAAATAATTTATTACTAAAATATACTCTCTCCGTCCCGTTGAGTTCTTAACGTTTGCTTTTTGCACGGAAACCAAGATAATGAGTGTAATATTATTAAAATAAATGAAGTAGTGGGTGTAATAGTGATTTTATTGTTAAAATAAGTTAAGTAGTGGGTGTAATAGTGTAAAGTATTATTAAAATAAGTGAAGTAGTGGGTGTAATAGTGTTAAAACTTACTATTTTAGGAAATGTTAAGAATCTATTGGGACGTCCCAAAATAGAAAGTGTTAAGAATCAAAAAGGACGGAGGGAGTATATGCTTATTATTCTTGTTATTCCCACGCTTAATTCCTAATCGTGACGATTAGTTCCGATTCTCGAATTTTATGAGTATTTCTATACAATTGTTATTTATATATTGACGTAATTATATAATAATTTACCCATGAATTTTAATCTAAATATATGCACCAATATAAATTATTAAAAGTTAATGGCTATTATTAGTTTGTTGTAATTAATTACGTAATATTAAAGTAGATATTAAATAATCATAATGAATATAAATTATTAAATAATGTATATTAAATATAAGAAGGACTAAAATAATAACTTTATAAGGAATAAAATGTGACATGTTAGGGTATTATAGATTACATGAATTTTCGAGTCATGCACAGCCTCGCTTCATTCATTTCTTCGACATAAATCATGAGTTACATTACATGTACATTTTTTTACAGCATTTGACTTCATGAATTTTGAACATAAATGTGTCAAGGGCAGGTCACTCTAGCGGCTAGCCTCACTCTAACCAGAGGCTTCAGTTTATTTGTTTTCTTCTTCTCACTGTATAATTACATGTACTCCATTTACAGTATTTACCAGAAATTGACTTCATAATTTAGCCATTGAAACTTTAGTTAATTAATTTAACTAAAATGAAATGCTTTTGCAGAACTTTTGTCATCTAGTTGTTGTCTTTGCATATTTACTTCTACTTTGTATCCTTTTCTTGGTCATTGGTTCAAGTGATCCTTTTTCTTAGTCATGTACTAATTTTCTGGGCTGTCTTCTTTGTATGGCTTATCAAGCTTGGACCTCTTGCTTTTTGTTCATTTGTTTTATGCATTTTACTCTTCACAACATCCCAGATTTTCACTTTATTCCAAAGGTTAAAGTTTACTTTGTTTTGGGACTAACACAGAAGAGATACTCCTATGTGATGATGATATATTCATGATCCTCGCCTTTATGTACATGATTGTATCTACTAGTAATTTTTTCATTCTGCGAGATCAACAAATCTTGAAAATGAGAAAATAGTAGTGCCTAATAATGTCCATGATAGATATTTTTTGCGGATAACAAATACTCCTTTCGTTTTTTCCAATTATTTACATTTTCAAAGGTTATTTGACACGCATTTTAAGGCATATTTTTGGATAATTCTAAATTTTTATATTAAAAAATAAAATTATACAAATAAGTTATGGAATTAACCTTAAAATGCACCTTAAAATACGTTCCTAACACCCCTTAAAAAATGTAAACAATTGGAAGAAACCGTGGAAAACTATAAAGCAAAATATCTATTTTTTCCGTTAATAATAAATACGATAAGATAGCAAGCAACACCAATGGGGTTGCCAAGACCAAGAGGTTATCAACGTTGACGTGACATGGCACTCTTGATTGCCCCTATCTATTGAAATTGGTAATTGATAATTGGTAAGTTGCTCAAAGGTTGTCAACTAATGTTGTCAATTTTTGGCAACTTTCCCAAATAGTTAAAACACATAAATAATTACAACAAGTATTTATTTTGAATATTTATTATAATTTATGAATTTTTTAGAATGTGAATATGGAACCACATAGGTAATATTTAAAGATTGCTAAATATTGAAGTGTTTTCGAGTAAATATTGCCAAAATTTATATGGAAGAATGATAAAATAAAAAATTAGTTGATGAAATGATATTGCAAGATTAGCAATTATCTTGACAATCTTGTTGAAGATGCTCTAATCATATGCTGGATTTGAACCCTTGACATGGAAGTCCATTTTATGAATGTAAAGAGAGTGTAAACTTATTTTAAATCTTATTATTCCTCTTGGAACAACTATCTAATACTACCAATACTTTATAATTACTTTATAAGTATGGATGAGCCACTTACATTTTTAGCTTATTTGTACTGTAAAGTGAAAAAGCCAAAGATTCTAAATAGCAGTAGTATATACACTCTAATTCTCTAAAGAAGAGTCTGTAATACATCAAATAGAAATATAGAATTAACTAGGATTCCTCGAATATAAAGCTGAGTATATACACAACACATATGTTGATAAACACTAATCCTAATCATTTAAGAATAATTGCTCCCATCATCACTCATTACAGCAACAAGCAGGCTTTCTCTGGCTTAGCAAACCAGAATCAGTAATAGTAATATTTTTTGAGGATCAAAATCATTTCACTTTTTACTGTGTGAGAAAATGTACAAACAATTACTAAATAAATACAAGAAATCTGTAATGAAACAAAAGCAAAAGGCCCATTTACTTTGTCACACATTCAAAGTCTTCTCGTGAAAAACAAAACATGCCTGACACTCTTTAACACACACTCTCTCTTTATTAGTACTCTCTCTCTCTCTCTCTCTGCCTCATTTGTGAGACAAACTACAAGATAAAAGCTGCATATATAGCTCTAAAGCCACACCCTTTCATTCTTTATCTCTGTTTTGTTTTCTTGATTCAAATTCATGGAGCTATCCTTCTCTTCACTTGTCTTCTTTTTCACTTGTTTGGCTCTACTTATAAGCATTACTCATTCTGCAACAGTTGTTGTAGATGGTGTTTCAAAATGGAAAGACCCCACTGTTCAAGTTGGAGATTCAGTCAGTAAGTTCTACTTCTTCACAAGATTAGTGATGTTTTTACTAATGTTGTTGTAATATTAATGTAGCAACCATATGTTGTTTTCAGTATTTGAGCACAAGTATGAGTACAAGCTCTACATTTTCCAGAACAGAAGAGCCTTCAATCTTTGCAACTTCAGTCAAGCTACTCTTCTCACCAGCCCCAACTCCACCTCCTACACAGTATGCCCTCTCTCCCTCTCTCCCTCCCTCTCTCCCTCTCTCTCCCTCTCTCTCTCTCTGGCTAGAAATTTGTTTAATTGTCCTATGATGCTTGTTTTGTGAATTCATTGTTTTGATGCCGAAACATTTAACAAATAGTGTACCGATAATGTTTTCGATACATCGATTGGAAATATTTGATTAATTATAGTGCATCGTTTACTATCACATCTCGGTAGAATAACTGATAAATAGTATAAAAATTCATAGAATTTTTCGTGAATTTCATCATTATTAATTTGGCCACTATAAAATCATTGCTAGTGTAGTAGTCCTATGTTCATTTAAGACTTGAGTCATATTTTTTCTAACCAATTATTGTTTTCAAAATTGAAGTGGCATCCATCTAGACTTGGATACTTTTATTTCTCGTTCAACAATGGTACCACAAAACCATGCGAACAAGGACAAAAACTAGCAATAAAAGTATCCATTTTCCAACCTGAAAATCCAGCACCTATGGCATCTCCTCCCCTAAGTTCCGGTGGGGCGGTATCGTCTTCTCCATCATACCAATGGCCTTTTCGTCCCCGGGATTCGACATCCCCGAGCCCTGCACCTAGTACTGCAATACTTCCGGCTACAAGTCCTGGTGGTGGTGGCATACCATTTATAAACAGCAATCCAGCAGTACCATTGCCTACTGGTGAAGTGGACTCTGCTACAATTGGTCCTCTGCCCATTACCTCTAGTGCTCATTATTCAATGTTGCAGGTAACTTTTGGACTTTCCACATGCCTATGGTTTTTTAATCAAGTTTGACAACATTGCTGATCGTTTAAAATGTGTTTAGAGATAATTTTTTTTAAAAAAATTTTAACTGGTTTGCCGTTTGCATGAAAAAGCTTAAAATGTTAGTGGTGTGCATCATGCATGTGTTCCAACGGTAGTAAAATGTAGGCAGAGACAGCAGAGTACATACATGAACACATGTTATAGTAACATGTCCAATCACAAAGCACTGGCCACTTTGTAAAAAAATTTCAGAGGTCTCTTGTTTCAAATCTATGATGCCGAGCGTGAGAGCTGCCCCAGTGGAAACGGGGCTTTATAGTGATCCAAAGGGTCACGGGTTCGAACCTCACCCGCCTCCTGTGTAAAAACAAGTTGGTGTGACAGTGGAAGGTTTGACAAAGGTAACCGTGGATTACTGAGCGTATCGCTTAAGTGCCCGGCCACTGGGTCATGCCGCTTGCTAGCAGATTTACATGCCGGTGTTGACCATGGGGCTGGTTGGCCGGTCCTGGAGAAAATCCCAGGCAGGCTAGCGTGTCCTGAACAACAAAATGACAAAAAATCTATGATGCCAACCTAAATTTATTTTCGTACAGGCAGAGTTTGTGTTCGAATAAAAATTATTTATCCAGCAAATGCTACACACCGAAACTATTTGCATATCTAGTACTCCCTCCGTCTCATAATATGTTTCCTGTTTTTAAAAACACGTTTGCCAATGCACACTTTTGATCGTTAATATCTTGAATTTCGTATTAGTACTAAATATAAAAACTTCACTGTATTAAAGTACTCATAAATACGAATCCAACAAGATCATTCATGACTATATTTTATCTTATAAATTATGCGTAAATTAATAGTCAATCGCTCATAATGAACAGTGTCCAAAATCAAAGTAAGAAACACATACAGAGACAGAGGGAGTAACTTTTATTTCGTATTTGTTACCGTTAAATCTTGTAGAGTTTGTGTTAAAATACAAATTATTATATCCGTCAGAATACTACAAACTGAGCCTATTTGCATATCGGGTAACTTTTGTTTCGTGTTTGTTTAGCGTTAAATCTTGTTTGCATTTTAATGAATATGATTTCTGTGAATTGTGCAAATTTGTAATCTAGGGCCGATGGCATATTGTGTGTTGAGTTACTAATGATGAAATTTCTGATTAAATGTTGTTTTCGGTGGGATTGCAGGTAGTGGGGTTTCATCCGCAGGTTCAGACAGCTCTTCTATGTTCTGTGCTTTTCCTTGCACTGCTATGAAGACAGAGAGAAGGAAACAGAGATGTTTGCTTTTTTGTATGTAAAATTATATTAGTGATTAGGGCGTAATAGGGGGCTTTGGGACCATGGTTTTGAATCTAAAGTAGCTTTAGAGGATGATTAATTAGAAGATGATTATATATCATCCATTCATTTTAGTACTCTACTAGTATCCTTGACCCTACTTTTGAATCACTACCACCTTTCATCTCTATTCTTGCAATCAATCACTCTGCTTTTCATTTGTTTGTTTGTTTACCCTATCCCTTTGTCCTTGGCTTTCCTTTACATCCATGTGCAATGCTTCATGTTCCCTATTTGTGTGTTTATATATTCTCTTCTTGTGAACCCATGATTTCTGTCTAACTTTCAACAGGCTTGCAAATAACATTTTTTTCCCAAAAGTTGCAACCTAATCGGTTTCACACGAGTAATGTCGTAATTAAATCCAGGCGTGAGTATTTATATTTTCCGCAAAATGCAGGTGTGAGTATTTAAATTTCTGCAATCGACTACAAAAGAAATAAGTAATGTCTTTTTAAGTTGACAAGCAACTCACACCATGAAAATGAAATGTCCAAAACAAGGGAAATTTGCTCAAAGAAACAAGGGAAACTCATAAATCTAGTGTTCTTGGGACTATACTATGCAATATGTACAAAAGTCCCCAGTATCATCACATGTAATATACAAATTTACAACAAACTTTGGTGCTTGATTCAAAGTAGGAAACCAATTGACACCAATTTTTTTCCTCAATTCAGGTTATTAGTTCAATCCTGATCCACTACTTCTTCTTTTCCTGTTTGTCTTTAGTTCTGATTAAATGGATTACAAAGACTATAAGAGAAACTAACAGAGATGATCCTGCGATAACTGGCGTACATAATAACTTCTTAGGCCTTTTCGGATCATCTGTTTGTGTAGACCGATCAAGTAGCTTTTTCCCATCCTCTAACTCCGCCAATGCTGCTTCATCAAATCCTCTTTCTTCAGAAGCCACATTTCCTTGCACATTTGGAGAACTAGTTTCTGACGGTTCCGCCAACTTTTCTTTCTCTTCAATTACTGATGTTTCTTTTTGAGCACCAATGTTATCAGCTATTTCTGCAGATGCTTGTTTCCCTGATGATTCCTTATCAGCCTCAACTTGCAGTGATTCTGAATTCTCCCTGATCATTGTCTCTTCTTTCACTTCCTCAACTGTTTCTCCTTTTATCCCCTTGGTCGCCTTCTTCATTGTAATGGTAAGCATAGATTCATCTTGATTAAACCCTGCCTTGATTTCATCCAAAATCACACCATCGGGAATTTTAAAAGCCTTTCTAAATCCCCTCATCTCGACATCCTTCTTGTGTACTTGCCATCCCACCATAGTTGTCTCCTGAACTGGTCTTTCTCCGCATATAGCAATCCTATTCCCATCCTCATTTATGTCAATCTTTACATGCTCTCTCCTGTAACCTGCATTTATTGATTGAAATTAAACTGCAATGAAATATAAAAGATGTGCAAACTACTATACTTAATCAAAAAAGTGTAGATAACCTCTTAGATGAGCAGTGAGGATGAACATGGTTTCGGTTTCTCTGGAAATGAAAAGAGGGCCAGCTCCATCTTTCGAAATAAGAAGATCTGCAGATTCAAACTCATCTAAGCACTTTGTGAGTTTAAGTCCCAACTCAAAATCCATATTTTTTAGGTCTAGTTTGGATGAGATGTGTTAAAGGATCAAGGATTTACAGGAAATAGTCGAAGGGGTGCATAAGAATAATATAAAGTAATTATACATCAAGTAAAGAATATAGACTTTGCTTTCTGATAAGGTATTGCGGTAACTTTGAAATTTCTTCTGCCATTAATAAATTGTGTATCACAAGCACAAGCTCAAGCCAACAAAATGCAAATGTATGATAGCAGAATAAGAATCTTGGCCTCTGGTCAAGGGTAACAATGTCTCATAAAGGTCGTACTCAGTGCACAAGACTAACGCGTTTAGAAGATCGAGTTGTACACAAGCTTTAGTTATTGAATTCGAGAGTCAGATTCTTAGAAATTGTAGTTAGTGAATTAGAATCCTTCAAACGCTAATGTAACCGAAAAATTTCATCCACTGTTATATTATCTAGATTATTATGCATATTTAAACGATATATCGAAAGTAAGGATATGCCGGGAATTAGAAAGAACTTTTTAATTTCTAGATAAATTAGCCATGAACAATGTGGTGGCAAAGACAAGCTGAGCTCCTAAAGCATCTAGAAACTGAGCAAGAAAAGTAAGCAAGAAAAAGAAGTTAAGAAGAAAGGAACCCAACATATGGAAGAAACTTATCATACTCTTAATACCAAAGCAAATGTGAACACTGCAACTATGTTATTCTTATCTATTTTCATTACTTCATGTATTTCTATCATATTCATTAAAAGTATGCTTCACAATGCAGTTCCATCACATTCACAAGGGCTACCATTATTATATCAGCAACCAACGGCTCCCAGTTCTCAACAAATTAAAAATTCAGTCAAGGACCTACATAAGTCTTCTATATTAAGTTTAATCAAAATCAAGCAATATTTATCAAGACAACTCGACATTCCCCCATAAATAATTTACTAGTACTTATCTAGAAGTACATGAACCATGTGTGTCTTGTATATAAATGTTGACATGCACTACAGTTTACTCTTTACAAGTGAATGTTGACACTTGACAGTCTAATTGAGAGGGCAAATAAATAAGGGTCTCAGGTCTCCAGTCTCAAGTGTATGTTAGTATTTTTCTGTGAACAAGGGATTTTATCTATCCTTACTGTGTTTAAGGTTGAAGTGTTTTGCGTATTTGTCTTATCACGATAAATATGCTGCAACATAAATCCGTGGTATATCGAGACCAATAAATAGGTGTGTATGTGCATTATGTAAGATATGAAGAAAAAAAAATTGCACTTCGAATTTGACAGACAACAATTTTATTCTAGAAAGGTGTATCTGTGTAATCTAGTTTCAAAACAACCCCAAGTTCATAGGGTGAAAGCCCAAAATAGATACTAAAGGGCAGAGGTTGTCCAAAATATTCACGAATGATAATTAGCGCCCTAAATGCCCACCGGTTGCGCCTATCAAAAAGGCGTATCTTTTCTTTTTTTTCACAATATATTTGCACCCTCTGAAGTATGAAGCAGTTACGCCATAAGCTCCGATAAAGCTACTGGTCACGCCTTTGCCATACTTATATGCACCGGATACGTCACAAATCTTGTCCCCTTTCAATTGCTTACGCCCTACCTACAAGCGTATTAACATGATAAGCCATCAAAAGCTTTACATGAAGGCAGACAGTTGCGGGAAAGCCCAAAGCAAAACACATGGATACGCCCATGATGTAGGCGTTTATGGTGTTATCCGCCTTTGTTTCTGGAGTCAATGCCGTAATATGTCAATCTTGCAGGCGTGTATGGTTTATATATTTCTTTTAATTTGAAGCTAAGATGTCGTGAGATTTGTGTTGTGGTGGTTGGTTGTTTTCTAAATTGGTGTTTGAATAATCCTGACCCATCAATCATCATAATTATCACTGGGATTGTTGATTACTTCAAGTTTCTCTACTGGTGAGTATTGCTGGGCTTCCCTTACACCTTATATGTGGTGTGTATACATAATCTAATATGTGGATTGTATGTTTAGATTTGACTTATTGTAGACTTGTGATTCTCTTTTGGTATTTAGTATAGACTCACGACTTCAGAGCTTCATTGTGTTTGTTCACATACGCCTTAGTGGTAGGCGCGGGTACTGGGCAGAAAGGTCATCGTGACGGATTTTGGGTATTTAGGGTAGTAGGTAGTAAAAAAGTGGGTATTTTGGGCATTCTTTCAAATTCATACTCCCTCCGTCCCTTAATGTTTTTCCTGTTTTGACTGGACACGTTTGCCAATGCACACTTTTGATCTTTAATATCTTGAATTTCGTATTAGTATTAAATATAAAAATTTCACTGTATTAAAGTACTCATAAATACGAATTCAACAAGATCACTCATGACTATATTTGGTCTTATAGATTAGACGTAAATTAGTAATTTGTCTCATGTTATGAACAGTCCCGACATACGAAACAAGAATAATAATATGGGACGGAGGGAGTAGTAGTTTCTAAGTTGCTAGTTCGCACATAAAATAATGGAATATTTAGAAGAAAGTCAAAGCTTGACCAAACACAACAGACAAATAGTACTCCCTCTGTCCCAACCAATTGTTTACACTTTCCTTTTTGGGATGTCCCAACCAATTCTTTACGTTTCCTAAAATAGTAAGTTTTAACACTATTACACCCACTACTTCACTTATTTTAACAATACTTTACACTATTACACCCACTACTTCACTTATTTTAACAATAAAATCACTATTACACCCACTACTTCACTTATTTTAACCATAAAATCACTATTACACCCACTACTTCACTTATTTTAATTGGATATCTTGGTCTCCGTGCTAAAAGCAAACGTAAACAAACACTTGGGACGGAGGGAGTACCTTGTTACAGAATGGGGGAATTTTAAATTTTTACATGTATACATTTACTCCCTCCGTCTCTTATTAAGTTGCTCGTTTGAAATGTCGGGACTGTTCATAACATGAGACAAATTACTAATTTACGTCTAATCTATAAAACTAAATATAGTCATGAGTGATCTTGTTGGATTCGTATTTATGAGTACTTTAATACAGTGAAGTTTTTATATTTAATACTAAAACGAAATTCAAGATATTAACGATCGAAAGTTCAAAACAGGCCACTTATTTAGAGACAGAGGGAGTATCATTTTTGCAGGTCAAAACACTTCAACCTGAATAAGCATTGATGTTGATATGAACCAGTGTCAAAGCTACCCCTCTCTATGATAAGGTATTGAATCAACCATTTAGGAAAAACTGGCAAAAAACTCAAGGACACATATATTCAATAGCCTGGAAATCATGATACATGAATATCAGGTGGGGGGTATACATTTCCCCCCACAATTTTTACTCATACAGGATGATGGATATAAGAACCCAAAGAAAAGGGGACAAGTGGTCTCTGCTCAGGGATGTAGAAAACAATAGACTTAATTTAGGTGACCATCCACAAATTGAAAAGATTTTAAGGGGGGGAAAATCGTTTAAAATTCCTTAAGACTTCTCTGTTCTGCAAATGCGAGGTTATTGATCTAAACAGTGTAAACATACTTTATATGCTAATAGCGCATAACAAGTAATCACAGTTAACAGATCAATGTATCACACTACAAAGAGCTCAACTAACAAAACAATAAAAGATAGAAGCCGACAGATTACCATTCCATCATGAAGCTGAAACGTAATACAAAATCAAGACATTTATAAAATGGAGTAATATTTACCCTCAATTATAATTATACTAAGCAAAACAAGCCACAACTTTGTGTGAACAACAAAGACTTAACCATAACCTGAATTCCTTAGACACTATAAACAAAACTGCATGAACTTTTACCTCCTACATCATTTTTATTTAATGTTGCAGGACCACAAGTACTTCAATTATCTGGAGAAACATTGTAATTCAGAACACCTATCTCTAATTTCCCAAATAATTACATACTGAATTCCCTCCTCAAGACGTGCTTGCTCTTCCCATTGAATCAAGACATTCTGTTCTACTCCGAACAATCCTGTGGAACACTTCCCTCACCTGTCTTTCCATAGGGTTCAAGCTTTCCCTAATTGATTCATAAACTATTTTAACCTCCTTCACCCTCTGTCTCACCTCATCCTCTTTCTCATCATTTAAGGGTAAGTTAACTGAATCAACTAGAGCATTCATATGACGTGCACATTTCTCAATCTCATGAATTTCCCTCAACAATCCGGTAGAATTTCTTCTGTCCCTCTTCTTTGATTCTTCCAAAATCTTCTCATGAAGTGCAAGAATCGGACTAGCCCAGATGAACTGCCTAGCAACATGAAAATGAGTCTGTAAACCTCTGTCCTGACAAGGTATTGCCGCCACAAGAGCCCACATTACAAAATACAACACATAATTCATCGTATAAACAGCAACGCCTAGTCCATTAGTAGCCAAAATCTCATTAGGCCTCGGAGCAATTATATTATTACCAATAGCTTGCAACTGCCTAGCAGCTGACCAAGACCTCGAAACACTCCAAGACAACGATCGATGATTCTCCATAGATCTATTCTCCCTATTAACACCACTACGCCCAAACGACCTATTCCTTTGAGAAACAACCAAATTAGACTCTTTCTCATCAAGCATTCCAATTGCTAAATCAATCAAAGCCTTCTTAGCACGACGAAACTGACCTTCACCAAGACTTTTCTGACCATCTAAAGCACACAACAAAATCTCTAACTGCAATTGCCATTGCCTAATCTGCTCAATACCGTCACGAACAGCATTACAAACATCTAGAGCCTTAACACTCCTATCGAAATATTCATTAATCAATCGATTCATAGGCTGTTTATTCAATTCCTCTTTATTACCAGACAACAATGCTCTAAATTCCTCTTGGCAAACAAGAAAAACATCTAAAAGCTTCTGAACCCAAGAAAGTGACAAAAGATCACCTGAACTAGCAGATGACAAATCTGCTAGAAAATCAGCTACATGTCTCTGGAATGTTTCGAGCTCTTGTGATTGATTTGTGGAATCATTTGAATCCATAGAATGGACCTGATCACGGCGTAAACTCAAGAATGAACGGCTAGTATGAGATGCTGGTGAGCCTTGAAAATCTGCTGCTGGCATTTTTTACATAAAAATCAAAAACCCAACAAAAATAAACACTCAAATGCTTAAATAAAAACCCCAATTGGGCTAAAGACTCAAACCTTCGAAAGTAAAAACTAAAAAACACAAATGGGTTCAAGAATCAAGAACAAATATATGCATACATAAGTGTGTGTGTGTGTGTGTGTATGAAATGATAAACCCACAAGCTGAAAAGACTAAAAGATTGAAACTTGGGTTCCAGAACACAAGTATTGACTTCACTACAAGATTTATGATAAGAGAGGTGCAATCTTTTTGAGATATAAAACAACCCAACTGAAAAAAGAACTAGTTAAGATTGATCAAGTGAATGAAAGCTCAAGAGAAGTAGTTTGTGTTAAGATTTAAAGCCCAGAAATCAAGAAAATGAAGAAAAGCAGACAAAGTTACAGTGCAAGTGTGTGTTTGTGTAATAATATAGTGTGTGTGTGTAATAAAATATTAATGTCTGAGAGAGAGCGAGAGAGAGGAGAGAATGTAGGAAAAGGGGATGTCTGAAACCCTAAGAGGAGAGGGGGTGGTTTTATGGAGGTGATTTGGACCGCGTAAATAGCGGTTTGTTTGGTAAACCCAAAAGCCTTTTTATTCTTCTTTTGTCATTATCAATGTATTTTTTCATTTATTTAATGAAATAAATAATTTTATAATTCTGATAATGACGGTTCAAAATGAAATGTTTTTTGCCATCAATGTAACCTTTGTTCTTCCTTCTAGTTGCAAAGTGTGCTTGAGTTAGGGTTGGCAATTTTGGACCCACGACACGAATCCGACACGAACCCAACCCGCATGGGTCGGGTTCGGGTTTGCATTTTTCGGGTTCGGGTCGATTTTGGGTTGACCCAAAACTGACCCGAAAAAATCGGGTTGAGTTCGGGTCGGGTTCGGTAACCCGAAACTGACCCGAATATACATATATATATAATTATTTTTAATATATTTAATTATTTTTAATATATATATTTAATATATTTTTTTATATATTTTTAATATAAATATATTTTTTAATGTATATAATTATTTTTAATATATTTATTTATTTATTTAATATATATAAATATATATATATTTTAATATATATGTATAATTATTTTCGGGTCGGGTTACCCGAAACCCATTCGTGTCGGGTTCGGGTTGAGTACCTGTACCCGAAACCCATTTCGGATCGGGTTCGGGTTGAGTACCTGTACCCGAAACCCACTGTTGACCCGACCCGAACCCGACCCGAAACCCGAAATTGCCAGCCCTAGCTTGAGTGGATAATAAAATTAATTCTTTTGTTTTCTTGTAAATTTTGAAGGAAAAAAAATTAGTACTTTTTTCTTAGTGTGAAAAACCAAAATATCCATATTTTTATTCAGGATGCCCAAAATATCTACGAGAAGAAACGTCCGTCCAAAATATCCACGGACCACGCATTACACAAATGCGCACAATAGGGTACGCATTATCAGAATGCATGGAATAAGAACATGCATGAAGTAAATGCGTGGAGTGTGTTATTCTTGTTTTGGTGTTTGGAAACAGTAACACTGTATATGCATGTTGAACATGCGTTTTTCAAGATAAGCATGTCCAACATGCGTATACGACGTTCTGTTCATCGTCTTCTCAGGTGTTGCCGGAGGCAATTTTACGATCAAACTTTGACCACAAAATTCGTCCTTTCTAGGCATTAAGCAATTGCATCCTACACACCAAAATCATCGTCTTCCTCTCCTCTACAAGTACATACCAATTTTATACCATTTGAATCGTCGGATTTGAAACACCCATTTTGACGATTCCGTCGATGTCGAACACTCCGACGAGGTTCATACTCGCCCCTGCACGACCAAACTCAACAAATCAAACATGATTAAATGTAGAGGCACGTATGGGCTTCATTTTAATGCCAACAGAAGGAGTGGAGATGGCCGAAGTTGGGAGAACGGAGGGGCGTGACGGGAGGTGCAATTTTCGGGGTGAGAGAGCGCCGACAGAGTTTGTGAGTTAATGACGTGGGATGACGTCATCATGCATTCTGAGAATGCGTGACCTGAGATACGCATGTTCAACATGCGTATCCTAGGCTATGCATTTTCAGAATGCGTACACCGTGGGTAATTAGGACGGTGTGCAGCGCAGATGAGCATTTTGGGCAGGGGTTAAGCAAAAGTAGTGTATTTTGGGCATTATTTCTTTTTCTAATATAATTTAATAAAGTTTAACTAATATTTATTTTTAAAAAAATTTTGCCATGAACGAAATCCGAATTCAATACATAATAAACCTTTATTCCATGTTATTTAATTGCATTCAAATTGTTTCATTTTCGATGAGTGATTATTCATCGAAATTAATTCTGTAATGTAATTCAATTGTATTTAAATTGTTTTATTCTCAATGAGCGTTCATTCATCGAAATTGACCCTGTACACGCTTATTTTCTTGCCAATTTGGAAAATCAAAAAATAATTATACGTTATACAAAATCTAATTATTACTCCCTCTGTTTATTTGATTTCTTTACATTTGCTTTTTGCACGGAGACCAAGATAGTGGATGTAATATTGTTAAAATAAATGTAGTAGTGGGTGTAATAGTAATTTTATTGTTAAAATAAGTGAAGTAGTGGGTGTAATAGTGTAAAGGGTTGAAAAGGTGGAGTGAGGTAGTGGATGTAATAATGTACTCCCTCCGTCCCAGCCATATGTTCACATATGGGTTCGGGCACGGAGGTCAAGGAAATATATAAAGAAAGGGGTGAAAAGTAAGAAAATTGAGTAAAGTGGTGGGACCCATAAATATATAATGTATAAAGTGGGTATAGTGGAGGAGAAAAGTGAGTAAAGTAGTGGGACCCATAAATATATAATGTATAAAGTTTACTATTTTAGGAAATGTGAAGAATTGGATGGGACATCCCAAAAAGGAAAGTGTGAAGAAATGGATGGGACAGAGGGAGTATTTTATTGTTAAAAGTTACTCCCTCAGTCCCAGCCTTTTCTTAACATTTGAAAATAGGGTGTCCGATACGCATTTTAAGGTAAATTTTAAGGATAGTTGCATAATTTATTTTTGAAATTTTCTTTTTTTGTATAAAAATAGAACAATCCTATTTTTATACAAAAAAAGAAAATTTCAAAAATAAGTTATGGAACTATCCTTAAAATTTACCTTAAAATGCGTGCCAAAAAGTGACAAAAAAAGTGTTAAGAATTGGGTGGGATGGAGGGAGTACTATTTTGGGTAATGTAAAGAAATGGAATGGACGGCCCAAAACGGAAAGTGTAAAGAAATGAAATGGACGGAGGGAGTAATCATTTAGCTTGGGGAAAAAAAAAAGCTTTTAGAGGTTATTGGAAAAGTGGGTTTGGTGAAACCCTCTCAACGTGTACACGCCTTCCATTAACACCCGTCAGATTACCATGTCCAATGCGGGTGCACCATAAGATGAGATGCATAGGATTATAAGTTTCCACGTAGACTACTTACGTGGCAGTAGAAATGGTAGAATCAGACAAACTCATCTAGAGGAGAATGTACACACGTGGGGTCACGTACATATACATATGCATGCATCCAGCTAAGTCTACGTTGGCGCGTAGTGTAAGAAGCCATTTGGCCTAGTCTAGTCTCCAACTATTTTCCACTTGGTCTAAACCATAAATTTCAATTTATTTAATTAACAATATCCTCCAAATTAAAATTTAAAGAACCTTGCTTAATTGACAACGACTTATATCCATAAACCTAAACAAATTTCACACATATGGAAATTGAATATGTTCAAAAAAAAAATGTTAATTGTTCCGAATTGGTTTTCAAAATGGATTTTAAATATCATGTGTCATGGACTGATTGGTTACTATACAAATAATAATTATGAATCACTACATTCACATGAATTTAATCAATTAAAACATCTCAAAATATCATGTCATTTGATAATAAATTTTATTACCCAATTTGATAGTTCTAACACTACTTTCAAATGAAAATAGGTAGATCACATGTGCCTAATTCCTCTAGTCTAATTTGATTAAAAAATGTAAAGTTGGCTCAATAATCTAGAAATTCTTTTCCTCTTTTATTGTAAGTATAGCAAACAAATCTTTTAGTACTTGGACACTTATTTGTCCGTTTCATTTATTTTATTGCCAATCATATTTTATTTTTTATTTAATTATATTACAATTATCACAAATTGTATTATTTTGAAATAAATTAACACAATTAACTTTTAATTTATTATATTGATAAATATGGAAACAATTTTGAAATAGCTCAAATAAAAAATGTGATTAAAATGAATGAAATGTTGGGAGTATATAATTTTGGATGTTAATTTACTTTTTATTATCACACAAGAAATCAGATTTTAATATGTTTGCTTATCAATATAACTACGTATTTATAAAAATTGATTATTTTGTATTTTGTAAAGTAAATCTAAGTAATTTTGTACTTGAAAAAATTTGTAAAGATGAGGGCTAAACAATGTAGGCCTAATAAATTTTTATGATGGCAAATAGCTTCAATTTAAATAAGTAACTTGAACAATGAATTGTTATTATCACTTCCCTAATTAAACATTATTTTTCATTTTGACTACTCCCATATATGATCATGTTATCTATAATTAGGGCTGCACAAAGGTCCAAAACCGGACCAGAGCGGACCGATCGGACCTGACCGAAGACCGAATTTTATTAAATTCATGGACCGGGGACCGGACCGGTCATAACCGGTCTTTGGGACCGGACCGGACCGAAAAAACCCGGACTGGTTTGGACCGGTTAATTAATATTTTATAAAAAAAATTAATTTTATAATTTAATTTTCATTTTTTATTGATATATGAATTATTTGGTAAGTTAATTTAAATTTAAAAATAAGTAAATGTCATATTATTTGTAAAGTAACATTAATTTGTAAACGTAATATAAATTATATATAGTATGAAATATGAAATTTAATCATTTATATTATAGTGTTTATATATACTATTTCATAAATTTATTATTTACCAATTTGGATCACTAAAATATGTTATGTGTGAATATTTAATCATTAAACTATATAATTCAAAAGACAAAATAGTGTAAAATTAACTATATACATAAAATCCGGTCCGATCCGGTCCGGACCGGCTGTTTTCAGGGTTTGGACCGGACCGGACCGGACCGAAGACCGAATTTTTTTGATTTTATGGACCGGGGACCGGACCGGTTATATTCGGTCCGGTCCGGTCCTTGGACCGTTAGACCCGGTCCGATCTAATTTACCGGTCCAGACCGAAAAGTTGTGCAGCCCTATCTACAATATCTACATTGTACTAAAATAGTCATATAAATTCGATAAAAAAATTTATATATATAACATGAGTATGGTTTAGCCTTGAAAAATGTATCGGTTGGTGTTTCATTATCACGAAAGTCAAGCATACTAGTATTGTATAAGAATAAAATAATAGAGTACTATCAGGAAGATGTCACGAGTTTACAGTGATATCTGTGAAACAATACGTGAGAAATAACAATATGTATGCGAATAATAAATCGGTGTATAACAGTGAACAAATAAATAAATAACAGAACAGAAGGATATAAGATAATCTCGAGTTCAGCGGAAGAGCTGTCTCCTTAAAGCTATTTCGCCTCTTATCGTGTGTGTGAAACGATAGCCTCCCAGGAGAACGATGGCGTTGCAGAGAACGGCACCTTCGGCGAGCAAAAACGAGCAAGAAACTATCATCAGGGAGAGAGAGGTATTGGATGTGTTTAGGCTGCGAATGAGATGATAAAACCTAGACCCTAAGGGGGTATTTATAGGTTTGACAAACCTTGTTCGCTACACAACTGCCTAAAATAATTAACGCGTTAATTAAAATAGGCTGTAACGATAAGGTTAGAGATAAGACTTGTGCACTACTCAATATCTTCAATTAAATCATATCTCGGATTTAATCAAATCAATCAAACCGATTCTAATTTATTCGAATTAATCAAAACAGATTTTTGATCGTATTAATCAAAACAGATTTTGATTTAATTAATTTAAGCCCAGTGGAAATAATAAAAATAGCAAAACTAGTCCGGGTTTAGCCGGCCCAATTTTCTGCTGCATTCGTGTCCGCAGGTCGCACACGCGGAAAGCCCGAAGACTTACGAAGCCTCGGTTTTCCCCTCGAAAGCCCACAATTCGCACCCCCCCTGCGCGCCCGCGTAGGAGATGGAGCAACACTTAGCCAACACAAGTGAACACTACTCAAGTGTTGTACTATATAAAGTCATGGAAACTTCTTTTCCATTTCAATGTGGGACTTCAAATATCTAAACAAAATTTTCACTCTTAAGGGACCATCTTTGAGCTATCATATCTCATTCATCCCTTAACCATTTTGAGTAATCAAACATGCCTCGGAAAGCTCTCTCGGAGGAGAACATAATCCAAGCATCACCCATTACGCACACGCAATATATGACCACTCAAAATTAGGCTCAAAATGACTAGTCAATGTGGGGCTAAAACCCACATTTTCCAACAATCCCCCACATGGATGAGATTGATAATGTAGTAGCACAAACCAGATAGACAGACACGGAGTTTGGTTTGGTGATAGAATTCTTCGATCAGATATAGCATACGATAGGTAGAGAATGCTCCTTGAACCTTCGCTTGAGTAAGCATACCGACTTTACTGGTAGACAGTAGACGTGCTTGTCTTTGAACTGTTCGACCGTTTGTGTAAACGATGATATACTTATCACTATACCCTTTCTGACTCATTCAGCTCTCATGATTATGTCCATTTTGGCCATGGAACATCGTCCTGGTTCTGCAGGAGTTTCTAAAGAATTGTGCCTCGCAATTCTCCTTTGAAGCGGCCCCACTTCTCTCCCACATAGGTGATCTTTATCTTATAGAGTAACCCGCGTTTACTCAACTGAATTCCATGCGTTCAAATCTTGAACTCCATGTATTCACCAAAAGATCATTAAAAACTTAATAGCCTACCCTCGTACCTTACGGGTCTCACTATTTCTCATCATAGGAATAGGCCAGGGGTTACCCCCACAGTGATTTGGTCATCATGATTTAGTTGGCCCATTGAACCAAGTTCTTGGGACCTCCAGTCAGCAATGGTTGGGTGTCCACCATGACGCCGTTAAGCAATAGGCTTAAGGCCCATCCCTCTCGATGATTTGTCAACCAGTTCTCTAGATAACCCTTTGGTTAGCGGATTCGCGATATTATCCTTTGACGGTATAAAGTCAATAGTGATAATTTCGGTTGACATTAACTGTCTAATGGAACTATGTCGTCATAGATGTGACGGGACTTTCCATTATACATTGTGCTCTGTGCCCTGCCAATAGCAGACTGACTATCACAGTGTAGTCCTATTGCAGTCACAGGCTTCGGCCATCTCGGAATATCCTCCAGAAATTGGCGTAAATATTCAGCCTCTTGTGCACATTTATCTAATGCCACAAACTCAGCTTCCATTGTGGACTGAGTTATCACAGTTTGTTTAGAGGATTTCCACGACACTGCTGCTCCAGCTAGTGTAAACACATATCCACTCGTAGACTTCAGTGCCTTTTTACTAGATATCCAGTTTGCATCAGTATAGCCTTCTAGTACTGCTGGATAACTGCCATAATGCAAACCATAGTCTCGAGTTCCCCTCAAGTACCTTAGTACTCGTATGATTGCTTTCCAGTGATCAGCTCCCGGATTACTCGTAAACCTACTCAACTTACTAATTGAGTACGCAATGTCTGGTCTAGTACAACTCATCAGGTACATCAGACTACCAATTATCCTTGAGTATTCCAGTTGGGAGACTCCTACACCTTTGTTCTTGGATAGATGCAAAGTCATATCCACAGGTGTCCTAGCTTTCTCAAAATCATCCTTCAGAAACTTCTCAAGGATCTTGTCAACATAATGTGGTTGACTCAGTGCGAGACCCTCAGATATCCTAGAAATTTGAATTCCTAGAATTACATTAGCTAGTCCCATGTCTTTCATGTCAAATCTTGATTTTAACATATCCTTTGTAGATTTGATCACTTTATCATTGCTACCAGCAATAAGTAGATCATCTACATACAACATCATCATAATATATCCACACTCGTCATCCTTGTAGTAGGCACAACTATCACACTCATTGATCTTGAAGCCACTGGCCAACACGACCTCATCAAATTTTTCATGCCACTTCATAGGCGCTTGCTTCAAGCCATACAGTGACTTTACCAATCTACAAACTTTCCTTTCTTGTCCAGGAACAACAAACCCTTCAGGTTGTTTCATATAGATTTCCTCATCTATATCTCCATTTAGAAAAGCTGTTTTCACATCCATTTGATGCACTGTTAATTTTCGCATTGCAGTGATAGCAAACATCATCCTTATGGACGTTATTCTCGATACTGGAGAATATGTATCAAAATAGTCAAGGCCCTTTTGTTGCTTGTATCCCTTGATTACAAGTCTAGCCTTGTACTTATCAATAGTACCATCGGGTTTCAATTTCTTCTTGAACACCCACTTGCTTTCTAGTGATTTGCATCCGGTTGGCAAATCCACTAACTCCCAAGTATGATTCTGTAGAATAGAATCAACTTCACTTTTGATGGCCTCCTTCCACATAGGACCATCAGGTGATGTTACCGCTTCCTTATAGGTTTTCGGATCACCTTCTTCGAGCAAATAAGTTAGAAATTCTGATCCAAAGGATTTCTCCTTTCTTTGTCTTTTGCTCCTTCTTACTACCCCCACATTTTCGTCTTCACTTTCATCGCTCTCATTATCGTCATCAATAGACTCATGAGTTCGTTTAGACGTAGTCGGGCGGTCAACACCAGGATTACAAGGAAATACCGTCTCAAAGAATGAGGCATTCCTAGACTCCATAATCGTATTTTTTTGAATTTCAGGAATCTTCGAGTCATATACAAGAAACCGATATGCAGTACTATGTGGTGGATATCCGATGAAGATACAATCCACAGTCTTTGGACCAATCTTCACCTTCTTAGGTGTAGGGATTAGTACCTTTGCAAGGCACCCCCACACTTTCAGATTTTGGTAACTTGGTTTCTTTTCCTTCCACATTTCATAAGGACTTGCATCCTTGTTCTTGCGAATCATCATATTCAAAAGATGATTTGCACTCAAGATGGCTTCCCCCCACATCGACTGCGGAAGTCCAGAGCTTAACAACATCGCATTCATCATTTCTTTGAGAGTGCGATTCTTCCTCTCAGCCACTCCATTTGACTGAGGGGAGTATGGCGCAGTAACCTCATGGATTATACCATGTTGTGAACAAAATTCCCCAAAAGGTTCAACATATTCACCACCACGATCACTACGTATTTTCTTGATTTTCTCATTTTGTTGTGTCTCAACTTCTTCCTTATAGATTTTAAATTTATCTATAGCTTCGTCTTTGCTTTTAAGCAAATATATATAACAGTATTTTGTACAATCATCTATGAATGTAATAAAATACTTGTTTCCTCCTCTAGTTGGAGCGAATTTCAAATCACATATATCACTATGTATTAGGTCTAGCACTTTGGTGTTTCTTTCCACACATTTAAATGATGATCTCGTTAATTTTGCCTCAACACAAGTTTCACATTTATGTTTTGAATCAATATTCAATTTTGGTATGTATTCTTTCATACTTAATCGTCGTAAAGTATCATAATTCACATGTCCTAATCTAGCATGCCATAAATTAGGAGACTCAAGCAAGTAAGCAGAAGAGTTCTTTATTTCATTATCATCTTTAACAGACATCACATTGAGCTTAAAGAGCCCATCAGTTACATAACCCTTGCCTACAAACATACCACTCTTAGACAAAATAACCTTATCCGACTCTAAAACAATGCGAAAGCCATGCTTATTCAACAAGGAACCAGACACAAGGTTCTTGCGAATATCAGGCACATAAAGTACATTTTTCAAAGTCAAATTCTTCCCAGAGGTCATCTTCAGAATCACCGTGCCTTCCCCTTCAATGGTTGAAGTTGCTGAATTCCCCATGTAAAGCTTATCACCAGCATCGGAAGCTTTGAGGCTCGAGAAAATCGCCTTGTCTGAACAAACATGCCTTGTAGCTCCTGTATCAATCCACCATTCCTTTGAGTTGGAGCCAACCAGGTTCACCTCAGAGACCGTAGCACATAGGTCTATGTCACCTATCTCCTTTGAGATATCATCGACCATGTTTGCTTCCTTCTTCTTGTTGGGCTTCTTGGGCTTCCTACAATCAGAAGACCTATGATCCACTTTGTCGCAGTTGTAGCACTTCCCTTGAAACTTCGTCTTCGAAATTCCTCCCTTGGGTGCTAGCTTCGTCCCTTTGCCAGAATTGTTCTTCTTGGTCTTATGTTCCACCATGTTTGCCTTTTCAGTGGCAACATTCATCTTCTTTTCAGATCCCCGGTTGTCTTCTTCAATGCGAAGTCTAACGATCAGATCCTCCATAGACATCTCCTTACGCTTGTGCTTAAGGTAGTTCTTGAAATCTTTCCAACCAGGTGGTAGCTTCTCAATCACAGCAGCAACTTGGAAAGACTCACTTATGATCATCCCTTCAGCATGAATATCATGGATGATCACCTGTAGCTCTTGCACCTGACTGACCACAGTCTTAGAATCCGCCATCTTATAATCAAGAAAGCGGCCAACAATCCACTTCTTAGCCCCAGCGTCCTCGGTTTTGTACTTATGGTCAAGTGACTCCCATAAGACCTTAGCAGTAGGCTTAGTACTGTACACGTTATACAACGAGTCAGCCAAACAATTAAGCACATAATTTCGACATATATAGTCGACGTGCTTCCAAGCATCAACAGCATAAACTGTTTGTGTGTTACTCTCAGCAGTGAGCAACGGTGGATCCTCTTTGAGATAACGATCCATATGCATCGTGGTCAGGTAGAACAGCATCTTCTGCTGCCAACGTTTGAAGTTCGTCCCATTGAACTTCTCGGGTTTCTCAGCATGTGCAGCAGGCACAGTAGGAACCGTAGGCATAACAGGTGCCATATGTGCGGTAGCCACCCCAATAGGCGGTACTACCGTCGATCCAAGCGGAACACTAAACTGTCCAATGACAGTATGTCCCAAAGGCACATGTCCCATAGGCACATGTCCAACTGGCGTCGCACTCACATCAGATGTTATAATCTGTGCGTTAGAGTTTGGCGGCGGTTGGTGATCCCCATCGGACGTTACAATCCGTGCATTAGGATCAACCACCATATTTGCGTTGTTCATGTTATCAGCCATTAATCTGTTATTCACAGAAACAAAGAGAGACAGATGTATTAGTCATAGAAATATATATATATATAAGTAGCTTTAAGATTGTGAAACAATCTGTGAGAAATAACAATATGTATGCGAATAACAAATCGGTGTATAATAGTGAACAAACAAATAAATAACAGAACAGAAGGATATAAGAGAATCTCGAGTCCAGCGGAAGAGCTATCTCCTTAAAGCTATTTCGCCTCTCACCGTGTGTGTGAAACGATAGCCTCCCAGGATAAAATGAGAGAACGATGGCGTTGCAGAGAACGGCACCTTCGGCGTGCAAAAACGAGCAAGAAACTATCACCAGGGAGAGAGAGGTATTGGATGTGTTTAGGCTGCGAATGAGATGATAAAACCTAGACCCTAAGGGGGGTATTTATAGGTTTGACAAACCTTGTTCGCTACACAACTGCCTAAAATAATTAACGCGTTAATTAAAATAGGCTGTAACGATAAGGTTAGAGATAAGACTTGTGCACTACTCAATATCTTCAATTAAATCATATCTCGGATTTAATCAAATCAATCAAACCGATTCTGATTTATTCGAATTAATCAAAACAGATTTTTTATCGTATTAATCAAAACAGATTTTGATTTAATTAATTTAAGCCCAGTGGAAATAAAAAAATATCAAAACTAGTCCGGGTTTAGCCGGCCCAATTTTCTGCTGCATTCGTGTCCGCAGGTCGCACACGCGGAAAGCCCGAAGGCTTACGAAGCCTCGGTTTTCCCCTCGAAAGCCCACAATTCGCACCCCCCTGCGCGCCCGCGTAGGAGATGGAGCAACACTTAGCCAACACAAGTGAACACTACTCAAGTGTTGTACTATATAAAGTCATGGAAACTTCTTTTCCATTTCAATGTGGGACTTCAAATATCTAAACAAAATTTCCACTATTAAGGGACCATCTTTGAGCTATCATATCTCATTCATCCCTTAACCATTTTGAGTAATCAAACATGCCTCGGAAAGCTCTCTCGGAGGAGAACATAATCCAAGCATCACCTATTACGCACACGCAATATATGACCACTCAAAACTAGGCTCAAAATGACTAGTCAATGTGGGGCTAAAACCCACATTTTCCAACAATATCTTACAAAAAATATATAACTAGAATGAAAGATGTCAATAGTTTTGCAAGGGTGCTATTTACGATTTTAAATGAATATAACTCCAAAGAAATTCGAAAAATGAATTTAGTGAATAAAAATATAGTTGGAATTTAAATTCGATGGCATTTCAAGTCGAATTTATTTAGTTTGGACTCGAATGAAAATAACTAACATTTTGGCTAACTTATGGTAAATAATTGAACACGAATGAACTTTTAACAAATTTAAACAAGAATAATTAAACCAAATACTCCCTCCGTCCCATTTTTATTGTCCATCCATCAAAATTCATCTTTTTTTCAATCATGACAAATATATTTAAGTTACCAAATTATTGTATTATTTTTCATAAAAATTAACATAATTAACACATAATTTACCTTATTAACTAAATATGGACAATAATTTTGGGAGAAAGAAAATAGAAAATAGTGAACAACATAATTGGGACGGAGAGAGTAATATTTGTTAAATTATCGGATAAAAAGTATAGTTCAAATTCGAATTTGATAAGAGGTAGTATTAGGTAGAACCAAATTTGTCGATCTAGACTCGAACGAAATCAACGATATTTAATAAACAATCCATCTAAATTTGAAGATGTTAAATTAAGATCATAACATGATCATATACTTCTACTTAATTTATAAAGCCTGATCGTGTTTGATGTTGTAATTACTAATCTACCCAGTACATTTCTCCGTATTTATACTGAACTGCCATTATACCTATTTCTCTTTATACGATCCTTTTATTACAACCGTTCCTTTTGTGTATGTGATGTACACAGCTTCCTTTTTTTTTGAAACCATGTACACAGCTTCTTTGAGAAGCTAGAAGCTATGGCTTTTCCCCATCTGATGCAATTCAAATTCAAATGGTTACATTCCTCTTTCAACATTTCAGAAAACTTCTTAAAATATTTACATTTATCAAAATTTTGTCTCCCTTCTTTTGCTCTACTATCTCTTCTACTCCTAATTATCCTAATTACCTCTCTAATCATTTTTCCGTATTATAATTGCAGGAAAACGAATTGTTTGATGATATTTGCAGGAGAACGAGATTTACGAGATTGACAAGAATCGTTTAAAGATTGGTGATTAAATCAGGTTATTTCTGTATAACTATTAATATTATAACAGTGGGTTCTTCATTATATGTATTCTCCAATCTTGATAAAAAAAGATTGGAGAATTGAAGATGTATGTTTATGTTGATTTAGATTTTCTCTTAGTAAAATTGTGTTCGATTTTTGAGATGTTTATGTTCATCATGCGTGTCAATCTAATTCAAGAGTTATGGCTAATTTTTATAATTTCTTTGTAACATCCAAATTCATATGAATGTTTGCATACCAAGTGTTTGATTATAGTCCAAGAGAGCTGACCTTGGTTCGATTATGCTGCTTATGGTGATGAATGGGGGCAGGTTTGTGGGTGTATTCAAGTTGATTGTCGATATACAATCATCAGTCATCACAAATGTTGTGTTTGATTACATTTTTTATTGGATTTACTTTGTGGGGTTGTGAATTTGTGTTTAATTTCATGAATTTGGGTCTTTGGGATTATTTTGTCAATTGGGCTTTTGTTAATTTATGTTTGAGGTTAAGATTAGTGTTTTTCTTATGAGTAGTGTTTTGCTTACAATTTTGCTTACTGAGGTTCTTTGTTTGGTAAGATTTATGTGTAGTGATTATACCTTGGCAATGGTTATAATGTTATAATACAATGATTTTTTGTGTAATTTGTTAAATGAGAAGCTATATGTTATGTTTATGTTGATTATATATATATATATATATATATATATATATATATATATATATATATATATATATATATATATATGACAGATCACACGTTTTATATCATTTTGTGTGAATGAGATGCTATTTTTTTATGACGTTATGTTCTTACTTCCATTTCTTAGTTTGTATCTCTGTTGTTAGTACAGATCACGGTATGCATCATTTTTTTGTAGAGAGTTGATCATAAAGATTATGAGTTCTCTCACTGTTGCAATATCTATTCATGACAGCCTGCAAATTGTTTTATTGTTGCAGTCTCTCCAAATCATGTCAAACCTGAGATAGTTGATTATTGTATTTTCACATAGTTGATTATTGCATTTTCTAGATATTTTTTGAATTTATGATCGACGTGAATGTTGCTCCTTTAGCAATGGAGAATACAGGAAAAGTGGGCTTGCAAGAATTTGAGCATTGGTGTATGAAAGCAGCAGATCAGGTAAAACTACAATCACAAAAATACATTATTAGTATTTGATTACAGAAAGCCGAGGATTTTGTTCTGCAAGGCTTTGACATTTAGGTTTAAATATACTATATATATGGATGCATTACAAGTTTGGCATTTAGGTTTAAATATAGTATATATAGTATTGTTATGTGTTTTTATAGTATATTACTTTTGAGTTTTGATGATTGCAAACGAATGAGGATATAGCAATATCGATGCGAGACCTAGAAAACTGCTTTTTAATTGGATATGTTCGACTGATGCAGGAAAAACAGTTGGAGGATATAGCATTATTAACTGTTTGTGTTAATTTATCTTTACATCTAAATTTGTCAATTTTTTATGTGCACGTTCGGTGTTGTCAATTATTAACTCATTTTGAAGGTATTTTTCTTTCTTTTGATAACAACTTATGCTTATAATTGGTCGATTATATATGTGATACATGTATCCTGTCGTAGTTATTCTTAATGATTTTGATATGTGGGATGTAGAAGCAAGTTTCTTTCAAGATTTTGAGGCATATAATGATTTTGATAGATTTTAATATATAGTGTTTATCTTTGCGGGAGTTTTTTTTTACTGGCTTTGGAATGTGCACACAAACTGTTTGATGCATCGAATATGAGAAGAAGATTGATATGTACATCAAATCATGATGCTACAATTCTACTATCAGAAAAATATCCACTGATGTGCTACCACCATTTTGCAGGTAAAAAAGAGATGAAAAATTGATTTCGCACTTCACCTTTTGTCTTTTGCTTATTGGAATCTCATATATTCTTATTTGTATTCTTGATTTAAGTAACATTCGTAACATATGTCTATATATTTTGCTTTAATGAAGCTCAAAACAATATTTGCTCTTTGTGATTTGAATTTTAATGTTACTCTTAGTGATTTGAATTTTAGTGTTGCAGAAGTTTTATTCATTTTTATTGTTATTTCTTTGTGGTTATTCAAGATGGAAGCATTTACAACTTGCCTTTTTTATTTTGCGATCATCATCAATTCTTGGTATAGACTCCTGCATTTTAAGTAAGTGGTCATTGTTTTACAATAAGATTTTGGTCTATTTCAATTTTGACTATTACTTTCATTGTATCTAAGTGTATGATGATTTTTTGCAATTATTGATTCTCTTCTATTGGGAACTTGAAGATAATAACATTTTTTCACTACATACAAAATCATATTTGTTTTCGGATTACTGCACTAAATAAAGGGTAGCTGCCATTATAAAAAATTAATATAGGTATGAGAACTCAAGCTTTTGCTAGATTCCGATACTGGGTTGTCGCCTTTAAGTAGCTAAGTTAGAATAACCAGTAACCTTAAGAAATTTGATAAGAACATAAAATCTTGAATATCTATTTATCTATTTTTAGTCAATGACTTTGTTCCCGAATCTATTGTCTACTTATGCAGTTATTTCTTTATTATGAATTACGAAGTTCTGAAGGCTATATGAAGTTACAGGAGAGAGTAATGTCCCCGGAAGTTGACATTCCTAATATGTGTGGAAGGTGAGTTTCTATAAAGATTGATTATATATATATATCTATGCAGCTCGCTAATGTTTTGGGCAAATTCAGCGACTCATGTGTGGAATGTGAGTTTCTATAAAGATTGATTATATTTATGTGGGTAAGTTTTTCATAATTGTAAAAGATTCATTCAACTAACCTCAGGTAACAATACTTTCTTGATTTGTTAGCTGATTCACTTCATTATAATCTGGGTCCTTTATTTTAACAGTATTTTATTTTGTGCTACCTGCATATATGGTTTCCTCATTGGGCAAGTGGATGTACAATTGGATAAACCAAATTGCTAAAACAAATTGGTACTTATCTGCTCTTTTCTCTAAATATTTATAAGATGAGGTGCTTGATAGTTCTTCCTCGAAAAATTGGGTCCAAGTGCTTTGAAGTATATTTATGTTTTACTGAATTAAGAAAACAAAATTTATGTACTTATATAGATATATATTAGGGGCCGAGTCTTGATTGTGGGGGGAGTTCATAACCAGTTGAAACATGTTAAAACGAAATTACTCATTATTGAACGTTTAATTCTTTTACATGATATAATTGAAATACTTTAGTCCAGGTCGTGTGGATCTTTTTTACGCATTGACAAAAAAAGTACGTGCTTCTTCATTGACAAAAGTGTGTGCTTCTTGATCCAGCTACATAGAATACTCCGATGATTACTATGATGATGGTCTTATGCGATGGCCTAAATCTGGCTCCTGACTGTAGGCTCTTCAGCGATCTTAATACTGCTTCTAAAAATGATGTTCATAATCCTACTTTTACAGCATGGCCTAAATGTGGCTCCTGACTTTAGGCTCTTCAGCGATCTTAATACTGCTTCTGAAAATGATGTTCATAATCCTACTTTTATAGCAAGTTCAAGTCCTTAATTAAGACTATAGGCACTCTATGCAGAATGTACATCATTTAAGGCATTTAATTGAATTGGTACCAGAGCACTATGAATATAAGTGAAGAGTTTGAATATTTTTATTAAGTTGATTTGGTTGTAAACTTATCTTAAATTTAAGGCAAAGCTGTAAGATTGATTTGGTGACCTACTGTACTTAGTTTGGGTTTACATAAATGATTCCTGAGGTTATAATTTGTGCAAGTTATTAAGCCTAGAAAACATCAGCTATAAAAGGTTATTATAATTTTATTTGGACATCTGCAAGTTATTTGTGCAAGTTATATTGTCATTAAGTTTTCAAGTTTTTGGTTCATCTACTAAATTTTTTTGTTTTTGAACATCATTATAGCTTTCGCCTCTTTTCTTATTTCTACACTCCAAGCTTTTATTATTACTCCTGACCTCATTGTTGATTTGTTCAACTTTTGACCTTCATTAATTTTAGTGCATAGGTGCTTACAATTAAATTTAAATATAAAAATTTAAAAATTTTATTGTAAGATGAAAAAAACCACAATTAAATGTATTTGTTATTTTTAATATTTATGTGTAATAAAAAACTAAAATTTAAACTTACTCAATATAAAAATAAAATTGAATGTTAAGCATGACTATTACTTTTAAAGATACAAAGATAGAACTCCGAGAGGTGTAAATGCTTACCACCTAAATACATTAAAATAGTATAATTTTATTATCTTTTCAATAATCTAATTTATTTTACTTTTTTTTGTTATATAAGATGTATAAATTTTCATCAAGATTTGATCAATTTAACCATTTAAAACCTAATTAAGAACGGAAGAAGTAATATTTATTTTGAATATGTTTGCATTTACAGAAGTATTATAATGGTACAAAACATGAAGGTAAGTCTTACGCGCTTAATTATAGACGTCAATAAAGACACACACAATTCCCAAGTCGTCGCAACAAAGCAAAAACACAAAACTATATATGGAAATTGTAATATCACAGTAAATGAAAGAAGACAAATAAATTGACATTCAATAAATGTAATTATTAAATTTTAATTTTAATTTCACAAAAATTAAAAATTTGATGGCCATGCGAAGCGGGCAAACATACTAGTTTCAATAATGCCCACAAAATTTTGAACGAATAACACAACCGAATTATATCCTTATATAGGCCATTATTCTAGAGAAAACCAAGTTATATAGAGTACAGGAGAAAACCCTTTCCATAAATCTCAACCCTAGAATTAAAAACACATCCAACGGTCGATATTTTTTAACAATTAAAACTAAAATAATTAGACAAAATGGCTAACAGTTGTATGTATAGATTAGTTTTTATATACAAAAAATCAATTATCTCTCCGATGAACTCTTTCCGACTATCTTGTTCCAACGATCTCTCTATCGCGATTTTAACGAAAATTATCTCTTCTCGACGATCTCTCTCTCCCTCTCTCTTACTGTATCTATCTCGTGCTCCACGCAGAATGTATGGCCTCTTCGAATCAAGCTCAAATTCGTGATTCTATTGTTAATATTCAATATTCCTCAGGTTTCTACCTTTATCTTTCTTTCTTTTTCGTAATGATTGTTGAATTCATGTTCGTTTCAACAAATTAAACTTTTAATTTATGTATTAACATTAATATTCTTGAGATTTAGTTTCGTACTGATTTGTATGCTTACTTGCAATAGACACTTCTTATTTGTTAATTTAGCATTTTTTGTTGTTTTTATTAAAATTAATACAGTTGATTTGTTATAAATATTTTATTTTTCAATTTTAATATGTCTCGATGTCAATTTGTTGTTACATTTTGATTGTACAAGGACAAAGAACTAACTTTTAAGGAGATCTTTTTTGATTCTATAAAAGAATCAAAACAATATGTTTATTATATAATTAGTTGCTTTATATGTAATATTCTACTATTTCTGATTCTACTATAGAATCTTGATACTACCGTCAATAATTTTATAATCTACATTTCTCATTCTAAAATAGAATAAAAAAATATGTTTATTCTATAATTAGTTGCGTTAATAAATAATACCCTACAATTTGATTGTACTATAGAATGTTGATATTATGGTATTTTTTAATATGCATTTATGATTTTACAATAGAATCAAAAATAGTAAATTAACTAAATAGATAGTAGAATTAGTTAATTTTAACAAAGATTTGTTTTAATCTATTGTGCTAAGATTGAACCTTATCCCAGATACATCCATCCTCTTCCTTACACAATCCTATGACCTCTCCCCATTTGAAGGCTCTTGTACGAATTAGGAATTGTACCACTGTTGGGGTGATTTTAACCCCTGAGAAGACTTCCTCGTTTCTTCCTAGCCAAAATAGACCATATTGTGGATACTATTGCAATACTCCACCCCACCTGGATTACCTTGCTCCTAAACCAACTGATCAAGTTCCACACCTGATTCAGATTCAAAGTTGCCAAGTCTACTTTAAATCCCCACCATTTAAAAAGATATGCCCATGCTTTCTTTGCTAATTCACAATCCCAGAAAATATGTTGTTGGTCTTCCTCTGAACTGCAGCACCTTCTACACAGTGTATTTAGATCCCATTGATATATTCGTTTCTTCAAGAGAACTTTAGAGGGAATAATACCATTTTCAAATTTCCAAAGGAAAATGAGAACCTTTGGCGGAGCTTTAATTTTCCAAATTCTGCTCCAATTGTTGTTTTGGGGCCAAGTTCTTCTTGTTAAAATCATACTATCATCTTTACTAGTGTATGCCAAACCAGAAGGTTTCCACAAGAGATTATCAAAACCAGGCTTTAAACTGATTGAATTAACCAATTCATTTAATAGAACCACTTCCTCCAATTCCCATGATCTGAGACTTCTATTCCAAATCTGATCGAAATTTGTATCCTCTTTCTGCCAAATTTCTACAAACTTCGATATCACCACCTTCTTGATTTTGCATATTCTGTATAATCTATGAAAAGACATACAGAGTCTATCATTTCTAAGCCACCAGTCTTCCCAGAATAAGGCCGTTTCCCCATTCCTGATAGACCATTTGTTATTGCTAAAGCCCAACTTCTTGTTAAAACCAGAGGCATCATTAATCCTAATGATGTTGTTCCAAAGGTAAGATACCTTACCATTATAATTTATCTCATCTATATCTTCATCCAACCCATAGTTATACTTAGCCTTTATAAGTACATTCCAGTGACTTGATCTCTCTTTTTGCCACTTGAACCACCAATTTCCCAACATGGCTTTATTTTTAACCTCCAAGGGCACAATTCCTAGACCGCCAAATCTTTTAGGTTTAGTGATGTTATCCCAACTGATCAAGTGAAGCTTCCTCTCTTTCTCACCATTTTTGACCAACTCACCCCATAGGAAACTCCTTCTAATGGATTCTATCTTACCCGAGACACCTATAGGGATGGCAAAGAGGTTAAGCCAGTAAGTAGGCAAGCTATCCATCACAGCCTTGAGAAGAACTAGTCTACCTGACATGTTTAAAGAGTCACTTTTCCATGTAGCTAGCTTGTTATTGAATTTAGAAATCAGAGGGTCCCAGAAAACCTTTTTCTTTGGGGATAGACCAATCTTAACTCCTAAATATGTGAAAGACATTGAACCTACACTGCATCCTAAAATCTCTGCACTTTGAGCCAGCAGAACCCTATCCTTCTCCACCCCAAAAAGTTGGCTTTTAGAAAAATTTATTTTTAGCCCTGTGAGAAATTGAAAGCACATCAACAAGTTCTTGACTCCTTTTACACATTCAACTTGATTTTTCATAAACACTATGACATCATCTGCGAATTGCAGGTGTGTCATGCTCCCATGCATATTCTGAAGTTTGCAATGAGAATACTGTCAGAAGCTTGCCTACCTTTCATGAAACTGAATTGTAAATTCCCCACCAATGAATTCATAAAACCTCCCAACCTCATTGCCAACACTCTAGTGAAAAGTTTAGAAGTGCAGTTTATCAAACTGATTGGCCTGAATTCTGTTACTAATGAAGGAAATTGCTTCTTGGGAATCAGTGCAATAAAAGAAGAGTTGAAACCTCTAGGAAGTATACCTGAAGAAGTAAAGGTCTGAAGTGATTTTAGAAGTACCTCGCCTAAGTGAGGCCAAAGAAACTTCAAGTAAGCCACATTGATTCCATCTGGACCAGGGGATTTAGAGTTTGAAGATGAGTGTAATGCCTCTTCCAGTTCTTCCATTGTAATATCCCTTTCTAGCCAGTTTGCTTCATTCTTATCTAGCACTGTCTCCACAAAATGATCTAATTGGAGGATTCTCTGATTAGTCTCTTTAAAGAAACTAGAGAAGTAATTGTAGAAGGCTTGTTTAAGGTCCTTTGGCCTAGAAATCCAGCTGTTGTTCCACCAATTTTTTTTAATGTTATTCCTAGCCCTCCTCTTTTGAACACACTGGTGAAAGAATTTACTGTTCCACCAATTAGTCTCTTTTGAATTTTTTTTAACCAAAAAATTGTTTAATTATTTTAAAATCACTTTTACCTTTATAATTTTTCATTTTTTAAAAAGTAAGAGTTTACCAATCGAATGAGGTTTTTTTACGAATATCAAGGTATTTAATTGTTAATATTTTTTAGGTTCTATTTATTTATTAAATGTAAAATGAAAAATTCTTAAAAAAATAAAAAATTAATAAATATATTTATGACAATATTGAATGGCACGCAGGTCAGTGAAATTTGTAAGCGGCAAAAATTAGCGCCTAGACTAAAAATTTCAGTCTTTAACACTGACAAAACTCTCTCACTCTCTCCTAAAACTCTCTCGGCCCTTCCTCTCTCTCGTAAAACTCTATCCCTCTCTCCTAAAACTCTCTCCCTCAATTTCTCTATAATTTTCTTCATGTCAGTATATATTTGGGTTCAATTCAGGGCTTCTTAGTTGATTAGGGCTTCAATTTTAGGCTTAAACTTCTTCCATTGGGGCTTTTTCAAAATAGGGGTTCTTTGTTTTGAGTTCAATCGATTCGATTTCTTCACTAATTAGGCTTAAACTTCAACTAATTGATCTCTCTTTTGATTTCAGGGATTCTTCGGTTGGGGATTCGGATTTATGGCTTCTCAGCTGTTGTGTTGGTCGATGTTTATTTGCTGCTGCGGTTTTTCAACATTTGAGGTGTGTTGGTGTTTCATTTTTTCGCTTATTTATTTATTTTTCGCTTGTTTATATCGTAGTGGGCTTTAGTAAAATCATCAAATGGGCTACATTGGAGTACAAAATTCAGTCTATCATATCTAGTGATTTTTTGTTCCACCTGTAAGAGCTTAACAACAGTAACTGCTTGGAAAACAGAACATTGTTCTAGGCTCAACACTCAACAGCACCACTCTGCAAGAACCATTTGCTCTGTAGTAGTAAGTACTTACAATATATTATGCATCTAAATATATGTGTGTGTCTCTTTTAGTCCTATCTGTTTAGATGTGTACAATAGGTTTTGTTGAGTACATTGTTTGTAGATTTATATAGAGATGTTTATGTCTGTGTACAATAGCTCTTTTTTCTATTTTGGATTAAAATAGAACACGTAAGTACCATATATGGTATGCAGCTGAGTATGATTTTTATATTCTACACGTAAATCTAAGTAACAAATTTGAAAACTCCAATATTTTCTACTCCTTCCGTCTCTTAAAACATTTCTTGTTTACTATTTCGGGACAATCAAAATACTTTTCTCCATTCTATTTTAAGCCATATAAAACAATATTCAATACCCACTACTCCACCCACTACTCCTTAAAAACAATATTCAATACCCACTACTCCACCCACTACTCCTTAAAAACAATATTTAATAACCACTATTTCACCCACTACTCTTTAAAAATAATATTCAATACCCACTACTCCCCCACTATTCTTTAAAAACTATATTCAATATCCACTATTCCACCCACTACTCCTTAAAAACAATATTCAATACCCACTACTCCATTAAAAAACAATTTCATTACCTATTGTCTTAAAACCCGTATTTTTAGTCAAACGAGCAATGTTTAAAGAGACGGAGGGAGTATACACACCGTTTATTATAAGCGATTGACTATTAATTTACGCATAATTTATAAGATAAAATATAGTCATGAGTGATCTTGTTGGATTCGTATTTATGAGTACTTTAATACAATGAAATTTTTATATTTAGTACTAATACGAAATTCAAGATATTAATGATTAAAAGTGTGAATTAGCAAACGTATTTTTAAAAACATGAAACATATTAGGAGACGGAGAGAGTATTACTTGGACGGGCAAGGAGCAGGATCATGTTAGTGCATTAATCACGGGTTTGCGAGGTGCCAACAAGTCCAAGATGATTTTGGAAGTATTCAACTGCCACTATCCAACTGCCGAAAGTCGTTACAAACATTTATGGAAAAGCTTGTGACCTTGTCGTTCATGTTTGACTCACCAGTCACTACTCTTCTTTATACAAATGGAGTAACTAGCGGAGAAACACAAAAGCAATAATTACTATCTCCGTCCCATTTTATACGAGATTGTTTGACTTTCACGAAAATTAAGAAAAAGTAATATTCTGTAAAAAGAGAGTAAAGTTAGTTGAAAAGTGGATAAAGTGGTGGAACCTATCAATATTTAATACTCCCTCCGTTCCATTATATAAGGCATTTGACTTTTGTGCACGTAATTTTAAGTGTTTTGACCACATGGTAAAATTTATTATTTTTAAAATTTTTTTTTTTGAATAAAAATATTAATACTCTATTTTTATTTGGAAAAAGAAAATTTAAAAAATCATAATTTTTACTATGTGATCAAAACACTTAAAATTACGTGCACAAAAGTCAAATGCCTTATATAATGGATCGGAGGGAGTAATAAATTTGAAATAGTGGAGGAAAGTAATGGGTGTAATAGTGTTTATTTAATATAAAAAAGTGTATAAAATGGAGAAATAGTGGGTGTAATAGTGAAAAATAGTGTTCAAAAATAATAAATGTGGTAGGTTCATTCTTTTTGGAATGTCCCAAAAAGGAATAAGGATCATATAAAATGGGACGACATTATGATCCAAAACTCTCATCAATCGGGGAAGAAGTCACATAACTTTACTCTGAAGAGAATAATGGGCCTGAGGATGTCCTCAGCTAAACTCCCTGAGGTTAAAACAAATTGTACCTATAAATCAAGTGGCCCCGCAGGGGCATTTTTGTAAATATAATATTCATCCCTCACATTTACAAAAATGCCCCTAATTTACAATTATAATTCTTTTAACTAGGGCTGTAAATGAGCCGATACACTCGCGAACGGCTCGGCGTTCGGTTCGAAAAAAGCTCGGTTCGGGTTCGGTTCGATTCACAAACGAGTCGATCTTGAACATGATTTTAAGGATCGATTTATAAACGAGCTGAACTTGATCACAGTAAAGTTCGACTCGATAGCTCGCGAACAAGATCGATTAACGTGCTCGTGAACATAGTTCGTGAATAGGCTCGTGAACATAGCTCATGAACATGTTCGTGAATAAGTTCGATAATTGAGCTCGATAACATGCTCGGTATATGACTTCATTAGAGGTTCATAAACAATTTCAATAAATAATCTCCTACATATAATATATTTTTGATTATTATAATCTCGTACAAATAATATATGTTTGATTGTTATAATATGCTCGGTATATGTCATGTTAAATATTATAATTGTTTATTTTATAATTTTGATTAATTTTAATAATAGTAGTAGTAATAATAATAATAATAATAATAATAACAATAATAATAATAATAATAATAATAATAATAATAATAATAATAATAATAATAATAATAATAATAATAATAATAATAATAATAACAACAACAACAACAACAACCTAGTCTTGCAATTAGTATAACTAGTTCATATTTGTCAAAAATATGTTATCAAATTAAATATTACATTATGTAAAGTGCTAAATTTTAATATTAAATATTAGTGATGTATAAATTTATTTATACTACTTAAATATATAAAAAGGTACTAATATATTTTAATGATTATGTAAAATTTAAAACTAAAATAACTTGCTATACATGCAAATATGTAGTTCGAAGACCAAAATAAGTTATTTTAACACAACAATTACATTATTAATTGTTTTTTTTTAAAATTTGTACTTTGATTTTATCGAATATCAGGAGATAATATAGTAAATGTATAATATATGTCAAAATTTACATATAATATTGTAGTTTCTATGTAAGAACACTAATATTTTTGTATGACTATGATATTTTATAGATTTATGTAAAAAAAAATTAATAATTTTGTATGATTATGATGACAGTAACGATCATTAATATTTTAAGTTTACAATATATAAATTTAATTTAATTTACATTATTTTGTAAAAAAATCGATATTTTTTTACGATTTACAAAAAAATTAGTTAACTTTTAAATAGATTACAAGTTTTTCGTGAAATATTAATAAGAATATGTTTCTCCAATATTTAAGACTTGTTCGTTAGTACAAAGCTCGTGAACAAGGTTAATGAGTTGTTCGAAGTAAAAGTTCGTGAACAAGCTCATGAGACATGTTCATGAGTTGTTCGTGAACCGTTCGCGAACAACATTTTTTCTTAACGAACCGAGCTCAAACACATTTTTTGGCTCGATTTAAGTTCGAGTTCGAGCTCGAGTTCGAGTTCGATAATTTCTTAACAAACGATACATGAACATTCTAAAGTTCGGCTCGGCTCGGCTCATTTACACCCCTACTTTTAACCTCAGGGATGTTACCTGAGGACATCCTCAGGCCCAGCATACTCTTACTCTGAATTACTATTAATTTGTTAAAAATACGTTCAGAAATTTGAAATGACAACCAAAAGGAACAGAGTCATGGTAGGCATATTATGAAAACCAGAAATACAAAGGATCCGTAGCTGAACATGAACTAATATATTAACGGGAATGAAATAAAATAAATTTAATTAATTTCTTTGATATACGATGTAATGTAAGACATAATTACAACGATACAAATTTGCAGTCAAGACCAACGCCCAAGGTAGGAGGAAAATGGTGGAAGTGTGGAAGGAGATAAGCAAAACAAGTAATAGGAAAAAATGGAGATGCGGGGGATCGAACCCCGTGCCTCTCGCATGCAAAGCGAGCGCTCTACCATTTGAGCTACATCCCCATCATGTCTACAACTATATTTCATCGAATAAATACAAACGGAATGTTGTCGAAAAATGGGGAAAAAAAATCTATCAGAGCCAGGTTTCGATCCTGGGACCTGTGGGTTATGGGCCCACCACGCTTCCGCTGCGCCACTCTGATTTTTGTTATGAAATTGGACGAATACATTATTATAGTGATATTTGTTTTTTGAGGAAAATTTTAGTCAAAAGGTTAAACCCATGGCGTACGGACTAACAAGCAAAATTTTCTTTTCTCAATCACATCTAAAAACACAAGAGCAGGCCCCTAGTTGCTTTAAAATCCGCAGTTCAAGCTTTGTATAATTTGCTCATAAAACTCCTTACTAAAATTGAAGAACTTGTGGGAAATAAATATCATACAAGTTTATAATTCGCTTATAGAAATGATCTTCCATTTTTAGTGAAGTGCATGCTTGTTTAAATCTTGCTGATAGTTAATGATGTATAAATCAAACATATAGGTAGGTGATGCTTTCCCTAATGTGACTGATGGTCCGCGCATATGTTATAAACTTTGCAGGAAAGATATCGTAAACTTAAAACATATATCCCAATGATTCATTCCACCATCTGCAAACGGGAAGTATGAGCAATGTGAAGATCACAATGAAAAGATTAACAGATAGAAGGCAGTTAACATCCTTCAATGGACAAATCTCTATTGTTCCTTTTAGCAAATAAACGATAAGTTAAAGTTCAACGACACATTCGTCGGTGACACCAAACACAAAGTAAAACTTTGTCAAGGCAAAATAACAAAGGAAAAGGCCCTATAGCAGCAAGGACAATGTTTCCTATATCTGCCACTCCTGGCAGACTGCATACCAACTGTCAACATTCTACAAAGAAAAAAAAGACCACATTGCAATTGATATATCTATGGTATCTTTACTATTCACAAGCCAGTTTTGTGTCGAAGCTACTCAGACATATAGCGAAGGCCTGAAATGCAGAAAGTGGATATCGATAATCCATGGTAAACATGTCTTTCCCGATCTTGCCAAACTGCAGTATAACCTTATCATGATCAGGTTGAGCTGGTTGTGCGGTTTGTGACGGCGTTTGTGCCCCAGCAGCAGCAGGCTGTGTAGCAGCAGCAGGCTGTGTAGCAGCGATCAGTTGAAAGTTCTTTACTGATGCAACAGTTACTCTTCCGCGGAAATTAAGGCACCAGCACTGTAACTGTTCATGCCATCGAGGTGGTTTGTTCCTAAGAACTAAAGGTCTTTCCTTACCCTCTTCACCTTCCGCGCATGGGCCAACAATGTCAGAAAAACGAGAGCTACTGAACTCAGTCGAGTTGTAGATTGATTTTGAAAAGGATATGCTCCTGAAAGAGTTCTCGAGTGAGCGCGGGAAGAGCTCTGGCTGGCCTGGTACAGAACCACCTGGCTCAAGAGCTGAGTTTGGGATTGAGTGCATGACACAGTGCATCCTGCGTGGGCCTTTTGAGCCTAGAACATTAAGTTCGTAGGTGACTTGGGCTATATTAAAATTCCCAGAAGGGACTTTTGGAGAAACCTTTTTCGAGTAAAATCGACGGCTTGAATGACCAGGTGGAGATACACGAGCACCATCATGTGGAGGTTGTGTGTCATAGATTATGAATTTTGTGCCAAGGAAATTAGACCTGAAAAGAACAAAAGGACATGCAAATGACTATTATAAGCACCAAACATGCATAGAGCTGTAAATAGAAGAGCGTACTAAACTTAACTATGAAACTTAAAACAATGCAACTCGTACTGAGGAATAATAAACTCGATATGCAAAGTGGTAAAGCTAGAATTTAATATAGGTTATACTTAATTTTTGAACTCTGACAGCTAGGATATTAAGAGGTTAATCAAATCAATGTTGTATTAATGTTATATTATAAGATTGAGATGAGGACATTGTGAAGTAAATGAAAATGAGAACTCTGATTAAATGAGATACATGCACACATATCATAGCAAAATCAAGTAGAAAAGGGTCAGAGTAATGTTCAATAAAAAAGGTCAAGCAACATTTTATTTTTATTTATCCAAGTAATGCCTCATCTCTTCAGTCATATATTATTATAATTAAGTGCAACTACAAGGATTTTTATAGAAGGGGTGTTATACTATCATATAATATCTTTACTGTTTGTTTTCTCTGATCATTTAGCATCAAATAAAACATAAATGGATAGAGGCGGGGTCAAGAGTTCCAAAAAGAGATGGTATACTGTTGAACAAGGTAAGGTGTAACTGCATATTTAATTTATTTTTTAGTAAATAATTCTCATACAAAATTTAAGAAAAGGGAACTATCCATTATCATCAACTATGACAGCTTAGAGCAAATCCTACCTCAATTTTCCGATGTAAGTGCTGCTTGATTTTGATATGTCATCTGCATCCATTGAGATTACATACTCTGTGCAGGTGGTTCTTCTAGTCCGTTTTGCAGAAAGAAGGAACTTTCCATTCTCTACAAGCAAGACTGCAAAGAAACATGTAAGTAAACAAATTTACCAGAGGAGGAAATGTATAGTACATGCAGACGGAACATCAACTAGAAAGAAAGGGAAAGGAAAATTAAGGCATCTATGAATTTAATAATACCAAATTGGTAATAAAAAAGAGTTCAAAACAGGAGTTTTGTTCCGGTCCAGTGATGCTTTTTCCAGGTAATTGCCTCGAACAAACAAAATAACTAGTGGCAAGCAAAAAAAGTTACAAAAAACAAAGACTAAACCAAATAAAATTAAATGCCTATACAACGTCTAGCAAAATCAAAGAATTTCAAGGTAGGATGGCTACCTAGGTCAAAGTGCACTACACTAGTACCACAAGGCTATAGGACAAATAAAGTACTAAGCTACAAATTATAAGAAAAATTCAAGATGCAGTGATCACATCCATAAAAAAAGCCAAATTTAGGGAACACGAAACCCGAACCCGTATAGTAAACTGATTTGAACCTCGTCGATCATTTAAGCATTAGTTCTTTATATTAAGTTTTTCTGTCGCCAAAGATGCTCTTAACTAACACTGTTACTTTGGCTATGACAGATTCTACGGAAGATATGTGTTTGTACGAGCATTTAATTTGATGATTCACATTTCTTGGAAGGTGAAAGTATATTAACTCAACCTAATTCTACTGTGAAAATAAGATCCTATTTCTAATAACCTTTCAAATAATATAGCCTAAACGTTAAACCAATTGTCATAAATTGAAATTAATTCAACTACATTTAATCTTGTCATTTTCTGGGACAAGCTAAGTTATCTTACTAGTAGCAGAAGCACAAGCCATTGATATCAATGAAGGCAAAGGGCAGACAATTGTTTAGTTGATGCACACAAGGGCAGTGAGCTATAGACTACTGAACAGCAAGCATGTACTTGGATGCAAATAGACTGTGATACATGTATCAGTAAATTTCCAAAGAATTGGATCAAACATGCACCAAAAATACTAACCACCACACGTCCACCATCTTCACCTATGTTCTTAAAACTGAAGAATCTGGTTTAAAGTAAGAAATCTTTTTACCCCCGAATATATCAGTTAATAGATCAGTCCTAGGTGGTATATGAGTACGCATGGTTTTTCCGCTTCCCTGTTTAGTTAGTTTAGTTTGTGGTTGTTTTTTTTCATATGAAATCAATTTACTTTGTGGTTTATTATCTTACAGAAATGACTAAAACAGATCTATATAAGACTCCTGGATAGCTTTATAGATGTCCTCTTTGTTCCACATTTCTTTATAGGATGAGAATTGGTCCTTCTATTAGTAGAACAATAAAATATAATAACCAACAAAAGAATAAAATAAGAGGTAATAAAAGAACCAAATACGAGAATCGAGATCAAAAGCTTAAATCATCATTCTGTCAAAAATAGGGTTGGACATTGAAAAAAAAAAATTGAATCAAGTCACACATCTTGTTGAACAAATCACTAAAGAGATTCTTGTTTGGGTCTAAATTAGCAAATTCAATTGCTACAAGTGGACATGCAAAATAAGGCTGAGGCTGACAATGTCGAAAATGACAATGACATGGAATCTATTCAAGACAATACGGCCATATAAAAAAACCTAACAGATTGCATTGTTAAATCTCAGTGATACCATATACAACACTTGTAAGTTGATTGCGTTTAATATAAAAAAATTCTTTAAAATATGGGCTGAACCACAAGCAGCAAACTTGAAAATATCGTGTGAATAGTAACTTGTAAATAATCTTGAGACAGACTTACCAGGACTTAGACAAAGGAACAGACGGTAGGTTAAATTAGCTTTGTCTCTCTTGATGAAACACTGAATGGGGCCATCCCGATACCCTGGCTGTATGACAATAGACAGTAATTCATGTTAATACTGGAATAGTGAAAGGTAATTTAGAAAGCTTCACATTTCCATTCAGCTTTACATATATAACAGATACATTTATAATAACACACTGTCACTCTATTATTCAATGCATACAAAAACAGTACAACAGTTACTGTTCTATAAAAGTTTTTCTGAATTCCTCCATCTAAGATAGTTATCTTGTGTTAGATATAGCACAATTACTTGTGTTGGATATAGTACAATTATGTGCTCCGAATGCACTTGCCATAATTAATTTTTAGTGGTAAGAGTTCTCAAACAAAAATGCTGGTGAAATCATTTCCATTAGATTAACCTCATTTAATGTCATTTATAATATTCCAGTTCTGTTTTAATATCTAGAACTATGTAAAGTTCACGATACCGAAGGGTAGCTCTAGCTAGCTTGGAGACACTATTAGATACGCTTCTGACTGAATCTCCGAGGGATCGAGTCACAAATGACTCTCCTTGGGTTGTGACCATACAAATACCTTACAAAAACTAGAATGTCTTTTGCTGAACTCTATCAACAAAAGCTTCTAAAGTTAGACATGTATATTTACATATATTTCACAAGAGCATTACTCTATAAATTAATGTGCTGGACACACATTACAGGATATAGAAAAGAAACACCAGGAAGCAAAAATACCATACCTGTTTAAGAGAGACTTGGAAAGTAAGCTTTCCTGAGAATTCTGGACATTGAACTATTTCTTTGCACATTTCCCTCCATGACCTGCACACAGCAGCACAAGCAACAACGTGCCTTCTAGCAGGCCAAGTACTCTCACTTGCCTCCAACCGCTTGATCACATCACTAAGCAACTCAGGTGGAAGAGTAGCCCAACAACTGTCCTGGATGACAACAGGTTGGTCATGCAACTCATGAACCGCACCATGAGATTTTCCCCTTTGATGCTGACCAGGAAGTCTCACCTCAAAACCCCGTCTTGACAAACTTCCAAAACCATCTCTTACATCACGTACTATACTGCGAAATGACATCTACTCCAGCACGTGCACTTCTCCAAAACAAGCGGAATTGTTACATACGATATCTGTACCTGGTACATAAATTACAATCCACTAGCTTTAATCAGGACAGACATTGATCGAAAGATCATTCACTTTTGCACAAATACAATAACTCCAAACATTTAAATCACTTATTTGTTAAAGTTTGTTTCATATAGCTTAAGAACTAAGGAAACAAAGGGATATCTGATAGACCAAAAGCACAAAGCAAGGAAGAAGATTCCCATTAAAGAAAACTTCCTGAAGTACCTAAAGCACTATTAAATTCCAGACTTTAATCAGAAACAACTTTTCCACTACATAATCATTCAGTGATCAATATTCAAGTCTCACTTCCTTTTGTCCTCAACTATTCATGGCATGTAACAAGAATGTCTATTTCAATTAGCTATTGAAAAGGAAAAAAAATAGATACATACAACTAAAGGAAACGCTTAGCAATTACAATAAATACCTCTTAAAAATTATTAATACAGATATAAATGACAAAACGAAAGAGGAAACAAATGCAAAACAAAGAAAACCCTAGATTCTAAAACAACCAAGTTTACTAACTTCAGGTATCCATGAAAAGAGAACAAAGTCATATGATCTAAGTAACATTCCACGGAACTTTTACTTAATTAACAAATCACCAGCTACAGTCCATAGTCTATACATCACATAACATGATTGCAAAAACTCAAAGATGAAAGCTTTACAAATTATCGTAACCTAGAAAACAATCATCAAATTGCACAGATCATCAGTAAGCTGCAACATTAACATAACACAAAAAACAACAAATTCAATTTGTAAATACAAAAAAGCCCCAATCTTTTCAACCCCAAACATACCTAAACTTCAACTCTTACCCTAAACTACCAAAACACTAACAAATTAACCCAAAGGCTGGAACTTTCTAATCAAATTTCAAGAACATTAACAAAAGACCCATCTAGCAAATTCAAAAGATCAAATTCAAAACCATCTCAAAATTCAATTAGCAACCAAAAAATCAAATCATAAAACAAAGCAACTCTATAAAACATACGCACACATTAACAAATTGATCCAACTTACTAATCAAAACCCAAATTTCAAGAACACTTAAAAAAAACCCATCTTGCAATTCAAGCATTAAACTAAAACCCATTAAAAATAATCAAGAACACACAACAAAAATCAAACTTTAGCAAAATTAAACAAAACCCACAAAAAAAACACACATAAACATGTATATATATGTATGTACACACTAGTATCACAAGATTGAAGCAAGAAGTAAAAGTCTGACCTTGTTAAAGTCTATGAGTTTACTTTGGTGTAAGCATATGTGTGTGTATATAACGTGTGTACTCGACTGACTCTCTGGGTTTGTGAAAGGCGGCCTTTTAGGTGTGTGTGTGTGTGTGTGTGAATGTGTGTGTCACATGTCTGAAGACCCGGATTTCAAAACTTCTATTAAATTCATTTACCAAACTACTACACGGATTTTTCTCTTATCTCTATCTAACATTTACTACACTATCTCTTGCAATTTTTTATTGATTTATTGCAAACTTGGTTCATAGATTTTCTAGTTTAATCTATTGTGATTGATATGCCAATATCTATGCTAGATTTATGACAAAGTCTTTCCATTTTTATAGGAACTATTTGCCAAAAATTTCATCCAATTTTTCTCCAATTTGTAAAATACTCTGTAATCATTATACTCCCTTCGTCCTATCCATTTATTTACATAATAAACTGCTTATCTGACACGCATTTTAAGTTACATTTTAAGGATAGTTCTATAACTTATTTTTGATATTTTCTTTTTTTGCATAAAAATAGAATCTATTTTTGTAAAAAAAAAATCAAAAATAAGTTATAGAACTATCCTTAAAATGCACCTTAAAATTCATATCAAAAATTGATCCGCAAATGTAAATAATTACATGGGACATAGGGAGTATATTTTTACTCTCACTTTTAACCATTGATCTTTTTTTTTTTGATGAAATGTGGTAATTCAATACATAAAAACCATACGGCATCGGCAAGAATGATCGAATCGATCAAACATAGAATAGGATGACATGCTCGTCTTCATAATCAAAATGAGACAAATAAGCAGATGTCTGAAAAAAAATGATATGTCTATAGATACTCGCTCTACGCTCCATATCTTCGCCAAAATCCGTTTGAGCTAACGACCACAAATGAAGTTCCGACCAAGCTCTTATCGTTGAATCCGAACCAACTCTCACAAAATAAGGAGAGAAATCCACACCTCTCACCAAGAAGAGAAAAACCACACCTCTCACCAAGGAGAGAAATCAAATTAAACTTACAAAGAAAATTGAAATTACACAAAAAAATCAAACTAAAACAAGTCTTAGATCTAGAAAACGAAACCTCAAAAACTAGAGAAACCAGACCCCTCTTGAGACCGAAGAGACCGAAGATCCACCAAGAATCTGGGAAGAAATCGAGGATCCACTACAAATCGGAGAAGAAAAATCCGGAAACTCCAAGGATTCAGATCTAAGAAAAGGAAGGCAGCAAACAATCCTCACAAGGAGAATTAATTATTGAAGAAAACAAGGACAAAAAAAGCAAGGAAATCGGGCCTCCGGTCGGTGGAGGAGCCACCGCCGGAGGAAAATGGAAACAGAGGCGGTTGTTTTAAGGAGAAAGAAAAGAGAGAACTTGAGAGAATGAATATGATAACCATTGATCTTTTAAAAATCATCCAAAATTTACCGTAATTAATTAGAAACTTGACGTGGCACATGTTTATCAAATCAGTACCAACTGAAAACTGACATGGTAAAAATAAAAATCCACTATTTGCCAAAAAATCCATTAAACTTTCCTCTAATTTGCAAAATAATTAATTATACAAGTAGCTAGTACTAAAAAAATCATTACACAACTGGTTAATGCTAAAACAATCATTAATTCAATATTTTTTAACTAAAATATCTATTGAACACTAAATCAACTTAAAAAATAATAGTGTTGCATTCGAAACCAGATTAATTTGGTTTTGATTGCAGCACTCTTATTTAATTTTGGGAGGATTTTTTTGAATTTGAAAATATTATTGTATTCAATTTGAATTTTTAAAAATATTTTAAAATCTGGTGGTATTTAATATGGATTTCAAAAAAAAATTGAAATCTGAGGATATTCGTTTTAAATTTTAAAAATTCCATTAAAATATTTTAAATTTTACAAAGTACCTTAAAATTTGAAGTATTCAACAGTTCCTTGATTTTTTATCTTTAATAAATTGATTGATTTTGATGGAATTGTTAATGAAATGGGATAGACTTGATGTTACTAAACTGCCTTTGTAATGGAATAGATTAAAATGCTTTTTTTTTTGTCAGGAAATGAATATATTTCATTGATGAATTGTATTGGAATACAATATTCTAATAAGGAGTTTCTTTCAATTAAGAAAGTTTATCATCTAACTGAAAGGCACGCATGTTGCCCCCGGACGTTTAGACAATAACACCTTCAAGTCTGAAAGGATGAACCTCACAAAGAAGGGCCTCGTTAAAACCCCGCAAGAGCAAAACCCAATGGGAAAAAACTCGAGGGGGGAAAAAAGTGCCCTCAAAACCATAAATACATCGATATACAAAGAGTTATTAAATAACTAGAACTTTTTGCTGCTGAGCCCCATTGCCTTCAAGTATTTCCAAAAGCTTCCCTCTCTTAACTCTACACCTTGACTGTTCCATAACTTTCCTTTGGAAAACAAACCCGAGTCTTTTAAAACTTCTCTGTTGCTGCAAATCACCAAAATAAAACCGTCAAGAATGAATGAATCAATGTATCACATAAAGGTTATAAGAATAAATATATTAAAACTGATTAGAATTTTGACAAAATAGATGCTCTTTTCTAACCAAAGGGGATCTCTTTGGTTAGACATCTAAAATATTAATCGATAATATTTTAAAATAAGAAAATTGTTTTTTTTAAAACTCTATCTTTTTGAATAAAAGGATGGTACTGGTTAGGCTACAGTTGAAAAACTGATATTGAATAGATTTACCAAATCAACTTAGAATATCAATTACTGCTAGAGCACTCATTTCATTTATAGACTATGAATTATCTCTTAGTCATTTTCCTCAGATCTTAGCAACAAGTCTTCAAATAAGTCTTGTTCTTCTTATCATTTACTATTCTATAGTAAAGAGACGGTTACATCTCTTTAGTAGTGATATTGATGTTAGTCGAAAATTCTCTGTTAAACCAAATTGCAACACAAGTACATGACAAAACTTATGGTAACACTAGATAAAACCTAAAGGCTATTACGGAGACAGTGACAAACATGAAAGTACTTTTAGTATGCAAATACTTTTAGTATTAGAGAAGCCCATATGCCGGACAATCTCCTTTCAGTATACAAATACTTTTAGTTATCCTTTTTCTGTTCAAAGGGTTAAAAGTTAGAGAAGCCCATTCAAATCATATATAAATATATAAATAGCATCTATATACACGGAAAGGAAAAGAACATTGAATGAGCTAAGGGCTAAACTTTTTTGGGGATGACAAAATATAGATAAGAATTGGTGTTAAGATGTAGAAATATAATCAGAAGTGTTATATATGGACTGGGCTTATATTTACTTTTCAGACATTCTCGAGCCAAATAAAAGTTATGTTATATACCTCTTCAAATGCAATTTATATTTTCTCTAATCAACTACTACTGGCTAACTAATATCACCACTACACGATGACATGCTGAAAGAAATCTATTCTGTTATGCAATATCTACCAAATATTTTTTGTCGAATGAATGTTTCGAGGAATCTTAGTGCCAGATAGATCTTGCAAAACAACAGAATTCTACTCTGTTTACCATGTTATGTGATAATATACTTTGGTGGTGAGCCTAAACGAAGTGTAATAACATGCCCAATGTGGCAACTCTAATTCTATTGAAAAAACTACTTACTTTTAAATGAGGAACTCTGTTCTCCAATTACAAGAATACCACATCTTTTCGGCCCAGGCCCAACAGAATTGAAGGGCTAATAAATCACGTTTATGATCTGCAACAAGCTTTGAATTAGGCTCTTGATAATGGCCCTGAACCTCATCCTTCTCTTCCCTAGTACAAGCCTAATTCAGCAGGTGGTTTATCGAATCACTCCATAAGTGTATATTTGCTCTTCAGTTCAGAGCAAGTTACATGCTGGTTTTAATGTTATTAAGTTGCTATACTTTGATATGGGCCTTTATGGACTTGCTTCTATCCTTGTTCTTTGATATGGGCCTTTATGGAATTACTTCTACCCAGTAAGGAAGAAATCCCCATATAGTTCTTTCTAAGACATTGGTGGGAATGCAGGTTTGTTAACATCTATCTTCAGCTACTAATTCGTGTCTTTGAAAGTTCAGGATAAAACATATGAATTTTTATATACAAATGTTCTTATTCCATTATTATTATATCTTACTCTGTGAAGTGGTGATATTTTCACCTATACTATAAGCTAATAACTAAATCATATTTGTAAATACTAAATACGAGTAAAGTAAATCGGACCTCATAGTTACCTGACAAATGGAAATCTTTATATGTATCCCTCAAGAGATGTTGTGATCTATCCTGAATCAACTACTTTAAGCTCCCTTTTGTTTTCAGAAACCAACCAATCCTGCAATCTGTTATTCTGGTTCTCCAAAACTGAACAAAATAGAATCTTCACGTAAAATATTAGGCCTAACTAACCATCACATCAGAAAAAACGTGTGTTTAAACATTTTCCAAATACATGTATATCAACCAACAATCTAGTTAATTAACTATTATTTAAAAAGGTGTTTCTCTTATCCAACTAGATTCCTCATCTAATTGAACTGTATTTTTAGCCAAACTATGTGCCATGGTATTAAATTTACGACTAACATGATATATATTATCCTCTGGGAAGTTTTCTAATAACATTTGAATGTCAGACACGAGAATACCAACTTCATTCTGATATGTAGTTGTATTTTTCAACGCTTTGACCAGAGACAAAGAATCACTTAAGATCATTTTAATAGGCAGACCAACAGTTTGAACCCACCGCAGACCCACCATCAGTGCAAGTGCTTCTGCATGAAAAACTGACAAGGCGCCCTCCAATGGCTTTGATAGAGTCGCATGTATCCTCGTATTAGTTGCAAAAATAGTAGCTCCTAGACCAACCTTCTGTAAAGTGGTACAGACCGATGCATCTACAAAAAGCGCAAGCTCATGGATGTCAACTTCCGCTTGGTCTGTATTTGACATTTTTGCCCCATTTAGAATTTTATTCTCATATGCTGAAGCATTTTTTACCTCTTCATAATATGACGATAACCATAATTTTATCTGCTGTGAATTTCTATATTGTTGCCCATGTGTTCTTTTGATTAAAATGCTTTTTTGTTGGCTACATTTGATGAAATTTATGTAATTTAAGGATCAATTTATGTCATGGCTACTATTTAGTTGGTTGATCCATCAGTATTATTTCTATAAATTGAGTTAAAGTTCAAATCAAGTAATATTAGCACTAGGGCTGGGGAAAAAATCTGGAAAATCCGATATTCGTCCTAAATATTTGTGTTCGTATTCGAAAAAAAGTGGATATTATCCGTATTCCGTATTCGGAGTCAACCGGATATTATCCGTATCTGAATCCGGGAGTTTAGGATACGGATATGGATATAGGCGCATCCGTATCCGAAAATATCCGTATCCAAAATGAATTATATATACTATTTATTTTTAATTTATTTTTAATATATAATATATATTTTAATATATAATTACAAAATATAAGCATGCCTATCATTCTATCAAGATAATATAAAAATACAAATATAACCATGTTTATACTAAGTTATAATTAATTATTAAGTATTGTAACACAACAATCAAGTAGCATAAGTGGTTTTAGTGTGGCATTAAGAATTTAGGAAAATAAAAGGAGTAGCACTCGGGTTCGATTCCACCTCATGCAATAATTTTGGACTGCAAGTGGCAGATCTAGATTCGTTCGGATATTATCCGTATTCGGTTCAACCGGATATTTCCGGATCCGGATACGGATTCGGATATCATTACTGATTGCCGGATACGAATATGGTCATATCCGGCTCCGTATTATCCGTTTTCCACCCCTAATTAGCACATACTTATTTGTATTATGGTTATTTTTTTTGAAAGTTATATTAGCACATACTTACTTGTATAATGATTATTTTGGAAAATTAATAAAAAGTAATTAATCATGTCTACCACATGGACCGTAGTGATTAGTTTGCCACGTCAACCCAATCTAATCATGGTTAGTTGTGTAATCCAGTTTTTGTATGATTTTTAAAAGATTGATGGTTAAAGTGTGAGTAAAAAACATAATGGTTATTTTGCAAACTGGAGAAAAGTTGAATGAGTTTTTTGGCTGATAGCTCATTTTTCTATATAACACTTAGTTTTTTGTATATATTTTAAATCAATTTGATTGAATGTTTAAAAACTATTATTAATTTTTCTTTTTATAAATAAAAAATATATTTTAATCCAAAATAATTCTTTTTAATATTCAGTAAAAAAAATATGAAATGCGTGTAAAAAATCAAGTTCAATATAAAAGAAATTAAGGGAATAAAATATGTTACACCTTTTTTGTTAAAATTGTTGTTTACTTATATTATTTACAAGTACGGTGCTTCAAAAGGGGAAGATTATAAAAAAGAATTGTTAATTTTTTTATATTAGATAGTGATTTGGTATTTAAATTTTAATATATTGTAGTTGTAAAGTATTAAAAGAAAACTTAGCTATACATATTTTTTATTATAGTACACAAAATAAAGGTTCACTCGAGTTTCCATATTTCACGATTCTTGCTACTTAAAAATTCCTAATAATATGAATCAGGGTCCAGAGATTTCTAGAATAAGAGAGCATTTGTGTTTGTTGGATTTTAGGAAAAATGGGATTTTAGACTAAAAATATTTCAATTTATATCATGTATCATGTGCCTTTTATCAGAATGTACCTTATTTTTTTAATATGAAAAATATTTGATTTATTAAATATAACATTTGTGTCGTAATATTTTGATAATATCAAGTATTCTTTGAAAAATTATCTTCATCGTTGATTTTTTTCTCTTTTGCACTAGAGGTTATTTTTTTCTTAACTTAATAGAAATCATAATCGAATATGTCACAATTATGGCATAACAACCAATAAAATCGAATTTTAACTAATCGGGTTAATGATTGATTTCTACACTATTCACAAAAAATTAAGTTTACCATATTAAGGTAATGATTGATCGTAATCAATATCAATATCAATATCAATATATTCCTAATGATGGTTAGTGAAAGACTTAATCAAATTACAACAATTATCCTTTCAAATTATATTTTGCAACTTATTTTACATAGGATTTTTAATATTTTTACTTTTAAATTACACCAATTATGCTTTCAAATTATATTTGCAACTTATTTTACATAGGGTTTTTAGTCTTTTAACTTTTATTTCATAATTAGAATGGATCGAACCCAAATTAGAATGGATCGATCGGATACATGTCATCTCCAATAACAAAAGAATTACACAACTGCGGTGGTGCTCTGTATTTTCAGAATTAAGAAAATCCCTCTTTTCTCTCATTCCTTTCGATTACTACCAATTATTTCGAGCTCGAAGATGAGAATGGTGACATCTTTCTTCGTCAATTTACTCTGAACTTGGTAATTTGAAGGAATGTTTGCAAATGAATATCATGGTCAGTGCTTCTTGATTATTAAGTTATGGGTTTTATTAGGTTTGATTTCTTTCTTATGGGGTTGATTATTAATTGTGTTTATTCTTCTATTCATACTAGCTTATAACCCGTGCAAAGCACGGGTTGCTTTTAATTTTTTGTAATTTGTTTATAGTGTAATATAATATTATAAATATTAATTTCAATATTATAAATATTAATTTTAATTTGTTATAGTGTAATTTGTTATTTGTTTGATATGTTTTTTAATATTAAAAAATAGGGTTGAACCAAACTACCAATTATCCCCTAGTTTATAGTCAGACTGACAAGCACGCCACTCCTCTCGATCAAAACTCTCGGCTAAATCTTTGCTTACCCGGGAATGTTTTTAGGTAGATAAAATATTAATAAAATTTATTTTAAATTGAACTAAAATTATGGCTAAAAAATAGGGTTGAGCCAAACTACCAAACTACCAATTATCCCCTAGTTTACTTATTATAGTATAGTATAGATGTCATTCTAACCTCCAATTGATTTATTGGAATAATAGCTTTTGCAAAGTTGGTTTTTTTTCCTTTAAATTTAATTTTTTGCTGTTTTAGATGCCTTTGTGATTGTGTTATTATTTCAATAATCTGTTAAGGCCTAGCATTACAGTCCCATTCCATTGATTAGGTTTGTGTATTATTTTTCAATAATATTCAGTTTTCACAATTTTAGTTACTGATGTATTGTTAGTTTATTCACCTGCTTGATCTACTTGCTTGTTCATAAAATTGCATATTTGTTTTCTATTATAAAAAAACTATATTTATATTTATTTATATTTGTTTATGTACTGCACATTTGATCTATATTTGTATTATTATATTTGTATTGTTAGTCTATTAAAAAATCTGAATGTAGTAGTGCTTAAAATCATGGAAGATTTATGAAAAAATGTTTGTGTATGTTTGTGCGTGTCCATATTGATCTCTTCATTATGAATACTAGCCTGAATTCTTTGACGATGCAACAGGGGTATTTCTACAGGTATAACATTCTGTAACCTTTTCTGACTTCCAGATATATTTAGTAAGATATTCTCTTTGACAGGAGCTCATGCAAGTTATCAATACCTGTCCCGAAAATCTGAATTTTGGTAGAATTCGCTTCAAATTTTGCAATTTCAGCCACAATACGTAAAAATATCCTTTTTTTTAATTGGGGGAAAAAACATATGACCTGGTGAGACTTAAACCACAGACCATTAGATATCCCAAGCAATCCTAGTCATTGTTGAAGGTTATAAATATATATGTGTACATAACTTTAGAAATACAAAAAGTTACGGACTAGAAGAATTGAACCTGTTGTGGAATAAAAACTAGGTTACGAATTTGTATTTAATGCTAGGGTTCGGGAGCTTCGTGCTTTAACGGCTGTTTCCGTGTTCGAGACTAATCGGTCTTCACAGAGTGTCTACGTCTCTTGTATTGAGAATCAAGCCAAAACGTAGTTCTTGGTGATGCCCTCGGGGCTATGGCGGCAAGGGCACACCAAGGACGTAGTGGCTTGTATGTCCTTATTCGATGATTAAGCCTCCAAACCTCCTTCTAAGAATGAGGGGTCAGACCCTTTATATAGGTTGAGAAGCCCTAGAATCGTAGTAGAATTAGGTGACTTGGTGGGCAAGCCACCGCCTAGAAGAAGGTTCTAGTCTCCTTCCAAATTAGAATCAGTTTCCATGTTGAAATAGATATCTTGGAGGCTAAGTCAGGCAAGAGTAATATCCTTGTTTGACCCTTATTTGCTGAGCTGTTTATTACCCCTAATATTAATTACGAAATTAATATTATAAATAGGGTTTGGGCCTTGTTGGTGGGTCTCACGTCTGGACCATACCGGGTCTAATTAATGCCACATTAAATGTGTCTTTAGGGATTATTTTTAGCCCATATCATTTGCCCCCCAACTTCTAGGAAAATTGATCAGGTTTTCCTTGAAGTTTTAACGGCCTTTTCCGAGACTCGGGTCAGGGTTCATCTTTATACACTAGTGTTTCACGAGTATTGTCTTTATGCAAAGCGTGGAGCGACCGACGCATTTACGACAATGTTAATTCGATGCTAATCGGTACTAATCAGCCTTAGCGACATTTAAACAATGTTTTAATGACGTTGAACGGCATAAAACGGCACTAAACGGCACTAACTAGCCTTAAACGACACTTAAACAACGTTAAGTGATGCCAACCAGCATTAAACGACACTGAACGGTGCTAAAAAACACTATCGGTGCTAACGACATTATTGGTGCTATCGGCACTAACGGTGCTATTGGCACTAACGGTGCGAAACGGCGCTAGACGGCACTAAACGGCGCTAGACGGCACTAGAGGGAACTAAACGGCGCTAAATGGTGCTTAAATGATCGATCAAAAGGAGATTTGGGACAGTTAAATCCACCTCCGGTCAGCTGGTCGGCTGCCAGGAGGTCCTGGTCGACTGCCAGGAGGTCTTGGTCGACTGCCAGAAGGTCCTGGTCGGCTGACAGGAGGTCCTAGTCGGCTGCCAGGAGGTCCTGGTCGACTGACAGGAGCTCCTGGTCGGCCAGACCCCTTCATGGGCAGCTGGTCGGCTTCCAGTAGGTCCTAGTCGGCTAGGACCTTCCAAGATTGTAGAAAACTTCATGAGCTTCGCGTGGACTGTAAGATCGTCCAAATCTGATACCCGAAGCTCAAGATATGACCCAAACAGCGTGAGGTCGGCTGACAAGAGCTCCTGGTCGGCCAGACCCCTTCCCGGGAAGCTGGTCGGCTGCCAGGAGGTCCTGGTCGGCTGGGACCTTCCAAGGTTGTAGAAAACTCCAAGAGCTTCGCGTGGACTATAAGATCGTCCAAATCTGATACCCGGAGCTCAAGATATGACCCAAACAACGTGAGGGCCTCTTAGGCGGCCACTTGGCTGACACCTGCTCGGCTAAAGGCCTCTTGGGCGGCTGGTCGGCTGCCACCTGCTCCTGGTCGGTCTTCCAAGGTTGTAGAAAACTCCATGAGCTTCACGTGGACTGTAAGATCGTCCAAATCTGATACCCGGAGCTCAAGATATGACCCAAACAGCGTGAGGTCGGCTAACAAGAGCTCCTAATCGGCTGCCAGGTGCTCCTTGGTGGCTGACAAGTGTTCCGTGTTGAACCAAGTGGCTCTAGACGACGCTTAAACGATGTTTAATGTATGTTAAATGACATTAAATGGCGTAAGACGGCACTAAACGGTGCTAATCGATGCTGAACGACGCTAAGTTTAGGAGTGTTCGAAGGTCGACGTTTGATCTGGAAACCAAAAACCTTCATCAGAACCATCAACCGGGCCAACCAACTGACGGGAGGTGTCAGGAGGTCGGCCAGACCCCTTCATAGGCAGCTGGTCGGCTGCCAGGAGCTCCTTGGCGACTGCCAGGTGCTCCTGGTCGGCCGGGGCTGCCAGGTGGTCGGCTAGACCCCTTCTCGGGGGGCTTGTCGGCTGCCAGGAGATCCTTGGTGGCTTCCAGGTGCTCCTGGTCGGCTGACAGGAGCTCCTTGGTGGCTTCCAGGTGCTCCTTGTTGACCAAAATTGCACTAAATGACGCTTAAACGACGTTTAACCTATGTTAAATGACGTTAAATGGCGTAAAATGGCACTAAACGGTGCTAATCGACGCTAAACGGTGCTAAGTTTAAGAATCAGGACCATCAACCGGGCCAACCAACTGACGGGTGGTGTCAGGTGGTCGGCCAGACCCCTTCATGGGCAGCTAGTCGGCTAATAGGAGCTCCTTGGTGGCTGCTAGGTGCTCCTGGTCGGCTGGGGCTGCCAGGTGGTCGGCCAGACCCCTTCCCGGGCAGCTGGTCGGCTGCCAGGAGGTCCTGGTCTCCTGCCAGGTGATCCTGGTCGGCTGACGGCTGCTGGGAGGTCGGCCAAACCCCTTCCCAGATAGCTAGTCGGCTGCCAGGAGGTTGGCGGTCCTTCCTCATGCGCCTTGTCGTGCCTCTCGGAGCTCTCTCGCGATGTTTGAATTCTCGTTCTCAACCTTGAATCTCGATCTTGACTTTCGGCTGTTGAGTGCCACCTTTCATTAACCTTGAAACAAGGTCTTCTTTATCAACCATGTTCATCAACATTGAATCATGTTCTTCATACTTGGTCGTTGACTATCAACCCTTCTCTATTTTGAATCATGTGCTTCATGCTTGAAGTATTCTTGAATCTCTTGATAATCGAACGTATATGAACGTCGATATTTGGACCTCAACATCAATAATCGATCGTTGAATGTCATTATTTAAAGTCGATGACCAAACATACATCCTTCACTTCAAATTGGCTTTCATAACTTCAGTGACCTTCTGGGCCTTAACTCGCTTGTTGAATCCTTAGTTTTGAACCTTGAGTTCATTCATGGTTGTTGGTTATCATCAACCCTTAACTCTCATTCTAAGATGTAAAAATGATGAAGTCCTTTAGTTCTTGCCCCCCTTGCTACATGTGGTGGAGGTCTTGCTTCTCGGTTGATCGTTCAAGAAGTTCCCTTGCCACTCGGCACTTGACTTCAAGTTTGGTGTGCCTTGGCTGGTCGTCAACCCTTTATCTTGATTCTAGGTTTCCAACCTTCTTCTTATGCTCAAAGGACCTTACTTTGGTTTGAACTCAATTGACGGCTCTTGATTCAAATCCTTAAACTCAAACGACAAACTTGATTGGAGGTAGACAGCCTTTTTGGCAATCAAGGCTAAGATTTTGTGTCGGGATTTGAGATTCAAGATTTTAAGTATGGAACGACAAATGACCTCTTATCTCAACACTCTCACTAACAGTTTCTGTGCCTTCAAGGCATTATCAGGGGGCCAACCAGTTTCAAGATGAGCTTTAAGAGGGTCTATCCTTCAGCTTACATCAACTGGTGCTACCAATTTCGAAATAATATGTTAACTCGAATAACTTGTAGAAGGGGGGGTTGAATACAAGTTATATAATCGTGTCTGATTTTTGCTTGGTTATATAAACAAGAATAAATGAATGAATCAAACTCTGTTTGTATTAAATAAATCAAATACAAACTCTACCAAAGGTGTACAAATACCTTTAGCAGCTGCTGACAAAATAAAACTCTCTATCTGTTTGTTTCGAACTCTCGAATACAAACCTTATACAGAGCTACGAACTCACGTACTTACCACTTCGCTCTTTTTACAATGATATTGAGAGAGTATTTATAATGCTTCCTATCAACTAATAACAGAAAGATAATCTATACATGATAATGTTCTGCCGTCCAGTTGATAGTTTCCATCAATAGAAAATTCTTTCCTTCATAAAATCTTCTTGCTTGTTCCTCAAACAAAGATCCTGTTTTATAGCACTTGCCAGTTTTGTAGCATCCTTAATGACATCATCAGTAACACGACTGATATCAGGATTCTTTCTTACATCAGGATCTGACCATCCCATCAGTACTTGATCAGTATTTGACTTGACGTATCAGGATTCAATCTCAGTTCCTGACATGTAGTACTCGATGCACTGTTCATTCCTGACTAAACTTTACAGATAACTGTCTAACACATATTTCCTATACAAAGTGCTAAATCCTTTATAAATCATGATATACAAGAAGTATAAGTAAAATTATATTCTTAACATCACAACTCATGAATTATTCCTAACATAATAGATGGGGCCTTCAAGACCTGAAAGTAAACACTTCCTACGTAGTTCTCTATCTCAGAAGAAGTAAACTTAGATTGGGCATCAGCCTTAACGTTTTGTTCTCTCGGAATGTGCTTCTCATACCATTCATCAAACGGAGTCATCACGGTTCTGCTGAGGTGTACCAGGTGCAGAAAATTGTTCTTTCTTGCTGCCTCTATGAGAGTCCTGTTCTTTCTTTCCACTACACCATTCTGCTGAGGTGTACCAGGTGCAGAAAATTGTTGATTGATTCCATTGTCTGCACAAAAATCCTCCATTGTAGAATTCTTGAATTCTGTACCATTGTCACTCCTAAGTACTTTGACTTTGTACTTAGAGTTATTTTGAATATTCTTGACAAGTTCAATGATTTGCTGAGGAGCTTCATCCTTCTTGTGTAGAAAGAACACCCATGTGAACCTTGTGAAATCATCCACTATCACTAGAGCAAATCTTTTCTTGCTGATAGACATAATGTTTACTGGACCAAACAAATCAAGATGTAGCATGTGAAATGGTTCAGTAATTGAATTTGCAGTCTTGCTCTTGAAAGTGGTTCTTCTCTGTTTTCTAAGCTAACAGGCATCACAAAGTCCATCTTGCACATAATTTACCTGAGGTAGGCCTCTCACAAGATTGTGCTTAACAAGTTGATTAAGCTTCTTGAAGTTAAGATGTGAGAGTTTCTTGTGCCAATTCCAGCTTTCATCACTTGTTGCTTTGCTGTAGAGACATCTAACAATTCCTTTAGATGTATCACTTAAGCTGGCTTTATATATGTTACCATGTCTTTGACCAGTTAGAACAATGTCTCCATTCTGCATATTCAAGATTTTGCATCCTTCTATGTCAAAGATTAATTTGTAACCTTTATCACCCAGTTGACTTATGCTTAAAAGAGTATGTTTCAAGCCTTCAACCAGTGCTACATTTTCTATGATGACATTCCCCAAAACAATTGAGCCATATCCCAGAGTTTTTCCTTTGTTGCCATCTCCAAAAGATATTACTGGGCCAGCTTGCCTCTCAAACTTTGTAAGCAGGGACTTCTTTCCAGTCATATGTCCAGAGCATCCACTGTCCAAGATAATTGAATGCTTCTTTCCTGTGCCCTGCAGACAAAAAGTAACTAGTTAGAATTTTTTAGGACCCAACTTTGATTGGATCCTTTCTTACTAGATTTAGAAACAACATGCTTTAAAGATTTTTCCTTTACTTTACCTGTTGCAGAGTCAACCTTAGACTCTGATTTCACAAACTGTTTGTGACTAGGAGTTTCAGATTTCAAAGAATTATAGTCATAATACAGTTCATGATATTCTCTACACATGTAAATGGAATGAAGTAAACTACCACAATGATAACAAGCTTTTTGTGGTTGGTATTGAATTTTCTGAGTCTTGGGAAATCTGGACTCAGTTTTCCAAGAGGGTTTTTGACTGCAGTCTAGGGCCAAATGATTATGATTTCCATACTTATAGCATTTTTTCCTAGGTGCATCAGGTACATTCTTGTAATTATTCTCTTTGTTAATACCTTCTTTTCCATTCCTATTTCTTTTGATCTTACCAGACTCTGAAAGACCATCTAATCTCTGTTTTAACTGAGACTTAGACAGAAACCCTATGTTTACATTCTTAGGTTTCTCTAACACTTTCTTATATGAATTACTATTGTTAATCCTTTTGTGTACAACAGGGGTACCTTTTGAATCAACAAATTTAACCTGATTAGGTTCAGAAACAATTTTCTTACCTTCAGATTTAGATGTGCTAGTTTCTACTTTATTATCATCATTGACAATAGCTACTTTTCCTTCTTGTCTAGCTTTATCAAAACCTAAACCATTAACCTTACCACGAATTCCACTTTCAAAGATTTCTATAGTCTTTTGACCAGAATTGTTAATGGTCTTAATCACATCTCTCTCTTCCTCTAGTTCTTTTCTGACATAGTCATAGGCCTCAAGAATAACACTATAATCATGCTTAGCTTTATCAGAACTTAACTTGTATTCTTCCATTTGAATTAACTCAGATTCAAGAAAATTATTTCTATCAACTAATTTATCATTCTTAACCTTAAGTTCAACTCTTTCACAAGTAAGAATTCTAAAATTAGTCATAAGATTCTTAAACTCAGCATGGATAGATCAAGTTTCATCAGAATTTAAGTTATCAAATGAATCAAGAGAGTGAAGTGATACCTTAATAGAGGATGGAGAAGTTTTCTTTGGAGATCCAGGTTTGTCTGAAACATTTGCCATCAGTGCAATGTTGTCATAATCCAATTCATCTTCAGAATCACTGGAATCAGCCCAATCCTTTTGTGTGACCATAAGTGCATTACCATTTCCTGAATTCCTAGGCTTCTTACACTCACTAGCAAAGTGTCCAAGCTCGTTGCAATTAAAGCACTTGATCTTGGCCTTATCAAGCTTGACAATTGTACTTTTGCCTTTGTCACTCTTCTTCTCCTCCTTCTTTTGAAAAGGTCCTTTGCTAAATCTTCTCTTGTTGAATCTTCCTTTCTTGAAAGCTTTAGCAAACATAGCAAAGAGTTCCTGCATCACAAATTCAGAATCATTGTTGTCAGAGTCCATATCAGTAGTCTCTGACTCAGAACTTTCTTTGCTTTTCTTCTTCCTTGAGTTCTTTACAGCAGGCTCATCATGCTGTTCCTCTGGAAGCTTCTTTACTTCAGATTGAGCAGTAAGTGCAACAGTCTTCATCTTTCCTTCACTCCTGCTATTCTTCTACTGCTTGTCAAGTTCATAAGCTCTCAATTTTCCATATACTGCCTCTAATGATATCTCATCCAGATCATTAGCTTCCTCAATCGCAGATATCTTCTCATTGTAGAAATCAGGCAAAGCTTTCATGAACTTTGTATTCATATCCTCCAAGTCATAATATTTACCATGCATGGCCATTTCATTGATGAGTTTTGTAAACCTATCAAAGGTATCAGTAAGTGACTCACCAGACTTGGATTCAAAGTACTCATACTGTTGTATAAGTAGTGTCCTCATATTCTTCCTGACAGGCTTAGTTCCTTCACAATGAACCTTAAGATTGTCCCATATATCCTTAGCAGTTTTACAAGAGAGAACATAGTTAGTGAGAATAGAATCAAGACTGTTGAATAATATGTTTCTCACTTTAGCATCTTTAAGAACAATCTCCTTGTCCTTATCTGACCACTCAAATTTTGGCATCTCTGCTGTATGTTCTGGAACAACTTGACCATCAACAGTTGCTTGACCAACAACCTTCGTTGGGATAAAAGGTCCATCTCTGATTCTGTCAAGATAATCAGGATCTGTTGCTTCCAGATGATGCAACATCTTTACTTCCCATAGAGTATATTCGTTTCTCTTGAGCATAAGAATCTTAGTATTCCCATCCTTGTAACCAGACATGATTGCAGATCTTTATGATTATTCGAAATCAACCTGCTCTGATACCAATTGTTAACTCGAATAACTTGTAGAAGGGGGGGTTGAATACAAGTTATATAATCGTGTCTGATTTTTGCTTGGTTATATAAACAAGAATAAACGAATGAATCAAACTCTGTTTGTATTAAATAAATCAAATACAAACTCTACCAAAGGTGTACAAATACCTTTAGCAGCTACTGACAAAATAAAACTCTCTATCTGTTTGTTTCGAACTCTCGAATACAAACCTTATACAGAGCTACGAACTCACGTACTTACCACTTCGCTCTTTTTACAATGATATTGAGAGAGTATTTATAATGCTTCCTATCAACTAATAACAGAAAGATAATCTATACATGATAATGTTCTGCCGTCCAGTTGATAGTTTCCATCAATAGAAAATTCTTTCCTTCATAAAATCTTCTTGCTTGTTCCTCAAACAAAGATCCTGTTTTATAGCACTTGCCAGTTTTGTAGCATCCTTAATGACATCATCAGTAACACGACTGATATCAGGATTCTTTTTTACATCAGGATCTGACCATCCCATCAGTACTTGATCAGTATTTGACTTGACGTATCAGGATTCAATCTTAGTTCCTGACATGTAGTACTCGATGCACTGTTCATTCCTGACTAAACTTTACAGATAACTGTCTAACACATATTTCCTATACAAAGTGCTAAATCCTTTATAAATCAGGATATACAAGAAGTATAAGTAAATTATATTCTTAACATCACAACTCATGAATTATTCCTAACATAATAGATGGGGCCTTCAAGACCTGAAAGTAAACACTTCCTACGTAGTTCTCTATCTCAGAAGAAGTAAACTTAGATTGGGCATCAGCCTTAACGTTCTGTTCTCTCGGAATGTGCTTCTCATACCATTCATCAAACTAAGTCATCAAGGCCTTCACGACTCTCAAGTACTTTGCTGTAGTTTGAGATTCTTGACTCTCATGATTCTAGCCAATCCCAATCCGGCTATTAAGGCTTTATACTCAGCTTCATTGCTGGTTGTTGGGAAGTCCAACTTCAAAACATACTCAACTGTGAACCCATCGGGGTTTTGCAAGACCAAAACTGCACCACTAGATTTTGTTTTTGATGCTCCATCAAAATAGAGCACCCAATATTCCTTCTTATCATGTATAAGCTCCTCATCTTTATCCTTTCTTCCAGGGGTGGTTACTGTCTCCTTCCCCCCGACTTCTTGGTTGCGAATGACACATTCAACCACGAAGTTCGCCAGTGCCTGAGCCTTGATGGCTGTTCGAGGCTTATACGTGATGTCAAATTCTCCAAGCTTAATTGCCCACTTGATCAGCCTTCCACAGGCCTTCGGGCTATGCAATATGTTCCTCAATTGCTGGTCCGTCAGGACTTCAATCTTGTACGCTTGGAAGTACGGTCGTAGCTTTCTCCAGGCGGTTACCAATGCCAGAGCAAACTTCTCAATGGTAAAGTGATTCAACTCAGCTCCGTGCAAGACCTTGCTCACATAGTAGATAGGTCCTTGAACCTTATTCTCTTCTCGAATGAGAACATCACTCAATGCTTGTTCAGATACCGCCAGGTATAGATAAAGAGTCTCTCCAAGACTAGGTTTGGCCAACAACGGGGCTTCAGTCATGTATTTCTTTAGCTGTTCACATGCCTCTTGGCTTCCAGGTGTCCACTTAAAATTCTTCACCTTCTTCAATGCTTGAAAGAAAGGTAAGCATTTGTCACCAGATTTGGAGATGAATCTTCATAGGGCTGCAACTCGGCCCGTCAACTTTTGTACATCTCGTATAGAGCGGGGTGGTTCTATGTGCAAGATTGCTTTGATCTTATCAGGATTGGCCTCAATGCATCTCTTTGAAACCATCAGACCCAGAAACTTTTCTGATCCAATGCCAAAAGCACACTTGGCTGGATTCAACATCATCTTATGGTGCCTCAGCACTTCGAATGCCTCTCTGAGGTGCTTAACGTGGTCTACCGTGAATAGGCTCTGACTAACATGTCATCAACATAGACCTCCATGGTTTTTCCAATCAGATGGGCGAATATCTTATTCACCAATCATTAGTAAGTAGCTCATACATTCTTTAGACCAAAAGCCATAACAGGATAGAAGAAAACACCAAAGTCAGTTATGAAAGATACCTTTGGGATGTCATCCTTGTGCATCTTAATCTGATTGTAGCCGCTGAACCCATCCATGAAGCTCAACATTTCATGTCTAGCCGTGGCATCTATCAATGTATCTATCCTTGTTAGAGGAAAGCAATCCTTCGGACATGCGTCATTCCGATCAGTGAAATCTATACACATCCTCCATTTCCCATTCGCCTTTTTGACCATCACAGGGTTAATCAACCATTCGGGGAACTGAATTTCCTCAATAAAACCAGCTTATAAGAGTTTGTCAACCTGTTGCTTGATGGCCTCTTGCCTTTCAGGAGCAAAATTCCTCTTCTTCTATTTTATTGTCTTTCGCTCAGGATCGAGATTCAACCTATGAGTTATAAGTTGGGGATCAATCCCTGGCATATCAGCTGCTGTCCAAGCAAACACATTACTATTCTCTTGCAAGAATGCTATCAACTTGCCCTTCAAGGGTTCCTACAGAGAATCTCCTATATAAGTAACTTTCTCAGCTCGCTTGGCCATCATGGCTTCAATGTTTGTATTGGTCTTGGACTTCTCAGGCGACCTCTCGGCTGGCATGCGTTCGGCCTTGAGTGTTGAACGTCAATGTTTGAATCAAGGGTTTTCAATCTCAAGGGTGTTTTAAATCACTAAAATATCTATCAGAGCTGCCGGTCCAAGGCCACGGGGTCTCTGATCAGCCCCACGAGGTCTTGAACCTTCCCTAGGAGGTTTTCAATCCTCATTTCAGGGTTAATATTCAAGTGTTGAACGATGGTGTTCAGATATTCAACGTCGGCGTTCTGGATCGAGAATCCAAAATTACATGTTGGTTTTCAAGTTTCAACCTTTGGATCTGAATTGGAGGTTCATGACCCCCTCAATTTTGGCCTTCATAACTAATCTTGGCCTTCATGGCTAATCTTGGCCTTCATAGCTAATAACTTGTGTTTCTCAACCTAGGATTCGGGGTTGATTCCTCGATTTAGATTTTGATAAATGCAATCCCACGAGCTTCTTGCCTTTTAAACTTCTAAGACGAGAACTTGCTTGAACTTCTTAATCCTTGTTCAAGGACCCTTAATAATGCAATGTTCTCTGTTAGTCTTCATCCTTGGATTCTCAACCCAAGTGACAAGGCTGTCGCGTGCCTATCAAATAATAAATATCTAACCAATCCTTCTAACAATGTAGTCGGGTAAGTCAGAGTCGATCCCACAGAGACAAACGTATCAATCACTAGCTGTTTTTGATTTAATTCGGCTAAGCAAGTAACACAATAAATATTGAGAATTTATTAAACTAAACTTATGCTAAAGCGAATTGTGTTTATATTAAATCAAATATTAAAAACATCCAGAATTAAGTGTCCCCACTAGCATGAATTAATGCAATTGTGAATTCCCGCCCCAATTAAGCGTACGCTGCTCAACAGGAAAGATGCGTCCTATAAATACCAATAACCTCTCTCGAGTATTAATGGCTTCTCTTAAAATACAATCAATCCTATTCTCATGGTATCATGTAATTTAGAGACATTAATCACAGCACCCTAAATTCCTAACAATCCATTCTACCTATTCTCATGAAGAATTTCATGTTCTTACTGGATAAATCACAACCATCTAAATTCAACTCTCGTTGATAATTAGATATTGGTTCAAACAATACACATAATCACGTCTGATTTGTAATTGCTAATTAAAACAACTCAATAAGCAAGAGCAATTAAACAATCAAATTAGGGGAATTGGGAAATTCACACATCAATCATAACTAGGGTTCTACTTAACCCTAGATTAATTATCTACTCACTCATGATTGAATTAATAAAACAAGAATTAATAATTGAACACATAATTATAAGAATAGAAGAAAAACCTTTAATCTTGATTTTCAAAGAAAATAAAAATTCTCCCAAAAAACCCCAGAAGAAAGTGTTTACAAAGTTGTTCTATAATAAAATATTCGATCCCCCAACTATAACCTCGATATGTTTTTTTATATTTTTACAAGGCTAAAAATAATTGCCATAATTCAAAGGCCCAATTCTTTTATATTTAGAGTTAAAAACAGCTGTGCAGCAACAGGTTCGGGCAGAGTAGGAGACAGGTGTGGGACCAGCCGCATGTTCGGCCACTCTCCTGGATCGCGCGTGCGCGGCACGCGCCAGATATGTATGTCGACAGCCTGCGCGTGAGATGCAAGCGGCAGGTGGGGCGCGGGATTGGAAACAGCAAGTGGGTTCACATGATTTGTACGGAGTAACCAGGAGAGACATAGGTAGAGTAATAAAGAATCAAAACTTTAATTCTTTTCACAGAGAATTCCGCACGGCAGTTATAAAATTGGCACGCCCAATTTTTTTATTTCTGTTTCTTTTCGTCTGTTAGCACGGTTGTCTTTTTTTCTGCATGGCCAACATAATATTTCTGTTCTCTTTTATTTTAAGTGGCACCTGTTGATCACAAAATTCTGCTTCAAAATGCTTAGAAATGAACCGAAATTTCGTCCTTCCTCCTCATAAATTCATAAAATCATTCCTTCGAATTAAAAACACCGTAAAATCATCAAATATTGTCAAATCCCTTCCAACTTGGCATTTATTTATTTCTTGCAACAAATTCAAATAAAACTTATTAAATCGACACGATTATTCACAAAAGCACCATAAATGCGGGAATAAAATCCTATAAAATATATATAAAATACACTCTATCAAATATCCCCACACTTAGCACTTTGCGCGTCCTCGTGCAAACTAAAATAATACACTAAACTAACTAGTACCACTTCCGTAGGTGATCACGGTTGCATTTGACATATGCAACAAGTCCTTTAAACCCCTAGGTAGCCCTAGTGGACGAGTAAGGTCTCGTGAGGGTTTATAGTGAATATACCCACAAAATTCATCCAACCATGCAAAAGATTAATGCCAACACAACACCACACACACAAGTCCTCTCATGCCACATCAGCTTAAGAATCAAAATGAAAATGCAATGCCTTGGTGTCTAAAGTGCAAATATCCACATAGTCTACTCAAAGAAGATGCAATAAGATCATAGAAATTCATGTCAAATGTAAGAATAGGTTGGTAAACATGCTAAGCACACAAGAGCACATCTTTGAGACAAAATTTGGGATCTCCTATGCCAAAAGCAAAAACTCACCCTTTACTCACAAAGAATATTCACTCAAAACAATTGGTAAGTGTCTCACTCAACTCCAACAATATCATAAACATGCTTCGTCCTTGTTATCAATCTAACCTTTAACGCAACATACATCATCAATGACAATCAAAAGGTCTTCGTTAAGGTTGTAACGGGGCTAGGGACAAGGTATGTCAAGAAAGCCAAAGAAGGTTAAGTCAAAAGCTAGTACCTGACAATAAAATTCAAACAACTCTCATACTTTCATCCCCACACTTGAACTTTTATTTATAAACAACTTGACTAGTCGAAACAAAGTAGGATCTCAAAAGATAAGAATGCTCTCATATTTATTATTATTATTATTATTTTGTTTTGTTTTTTTTTCTCCTTTTTTCTTTTTTTTTTCTTTTTTTTTTCAAGAGAGCAAAATAATAGCAAGAACAACGATCCCATAAACATGATTTCAAACTTCAACTATCAAGCTATGAACTAAACCCCAAATATTCCCCCAAAGTTATGATCATCAATAAAACCCCCTTTTATGCACACCTTATCACTCCCTTACGAACAATACTAGCCTTTGACAATTGGGTTCAAATTAATGTAAGGCCAATAGAATAAAAAGGATAATGGCAAGTAACTTGGTGTGTCACCGAAAGAATAAGATAAGGCTCAAAGGGTTAACTAATGGATCATGTATAAATGGTTTGAAAATATGGGAAATATGAGGTTATACCTAATTGCCTTTATCATGTTATCATCAATTAATGTCATGCATCTCAAGAAAGACTTCAAGCAAGTGCTAGCAATGCAAACGACAAGTGGACACTCAAGCAAACGAAAAATCATGCAAAAGATATGCATATAGGCTCAAAACTCACTTGGTGTGACAAAGCATAATCAATCCCAAATCAATCTCTTCTAACGCACCTACTTGTATTCAAAGCATATAGACCAAATTACCTTGCACATATTCATGTCATTCTAATCACTTAGCACATTCAATAAGTCTACTAGTTTCTACTTGCTAGTGTACGTGTGTGCACAAGAACATCACATATCACTTCTCAATCAAAAGCATCCATAAACACAAGATTCCTACGCATGCATGGGTGTATTTAGCAAAATACAACAACTAATCAAATTGCATGGCTAGAATTATTTTTGGTATTTTTCATTTTTTAATTAATTTTTTTTTTTACTAATATGCTACTACAACAAAGCACATCCCCACACTTAAATGTGGCAATGTCCTCAATGGCACAATACTAAGAATATCAACTAATAACAAGAAGGAAAGAAATACTCCCCTATGCCGAAGCATGAAGTGCACCAGTCCTCCACAGTATACAGAATCCATGGGTTGCCTCCCAAGTAGCGCATTTGTTTAACGTCGTTAGCCCGACACCGACTCATCAATCATTCAGCAGACGGAGAAGACAACAGAATATCCACCCCCTCGTTAATTGGTTCACCTGCTCTATAGTGCTTCACTCTTTGCCCATTCACCTTGAATGACTCTCCATGGCTATTCATCAATTCAACTGCACCATAGGGAAAAACCTTGTGTACCTTGAACGGACCCGACCACCTAGAACGAAGTTTTCCGGGAAAAAGTCTTAACCTCGAATTGAACAGAAGAACTAACTCCCCTTCCTTGAATTCTCTTCGTAACAGCCCTTTGTCATGCCACTTCTTTGTTCTCTCTTTGTAAAGCTTAGAACTTTCATAAGCCTCAAAACGAAGCTCATCTAGCTCATTAAGTTGTAGAAGTCTCTTCTCACCCGCTGCTAACATATCAAAATTCAGACCCTTGATCGCCCAAAATTCACGGTGCTCCAACTCAACGGGAAGATGACATGCTTTTCCATAAACCAATCTATACGGAGTTGTCCCAATAGGTGTCTTAAACGCAGTTCTATAAGCCCAAAGTGCATCATCAAGCTTCATAGACCAATCCTTCCTTAATTTTGCGACTGTCTTCTCCAAGATATTCTTTATTTCACGGTTAGAGATCTCCATCTGACCACTGGTTTGGGGATGATAAGAAAGTCCCACCTTATGATAAACTCCATATTTCTTCAACATTGCTTCAAAACGATTTTCGAGAAAATGCTTTCCTCCATCACTAATCAAAATCCTTGGCACTCCAAATCTAGGAAAAATCGTCTTCTTGAAGAACTTGCTCACAACACGAGCATCATTAGTGGGAGATGCAATGGCTTCAACCCATTTCGAGACGTAATCCACAGCTACCAAGATATACCTGTTCTTAAAAGATGGAGGGAATGGTCCCATGAAATCTACTCCCCAAACATCAAAAAGCTCCACTTCAAGAATGCCATTGAGAGGCATCTCATTGCGTCTTGAAATATTTCCAGTTCTTTGACAACGATCACAAGAATGAACATATTGGTGGACATCTTTAAAAAGAGTTGGCCAATAAAAACCGCACTGAAGAATCTTTGCAGCAGTTTTCGTAGTACTTGCATGACCACCACTTGGCAAATCGTGACAATGTGAGATTATAGAGGAAATCTCATTATATGGAACTGTTGTGACCAAAATCTTGCATGGATCAGATTTAGGCCCATTATGAGTTTTGGGTCCAATCCACAAGGAAAGAGGATATTTTAGAGGGCTTCCAAGGTACCCATGGTAACCCATGAAAACTGATAACAGGGCTCCCAAGATAATAGGGCTCCCGGGTAGAAGGGCTCCCGAATGGCATGGCTCCCGGATAACAGGCTTCCAAGAGCATATGACAACCCATATGGGCTACCATGAGATGGGTAGCAGGTAAATATGACGATAAGGGTCCTGGGAATGGCCTCCCATGGATGATCCACAACCCATAGACATCATTACATAGCTTCCAGTACAGCTACCAGACATGGCTTACCAAAATAGCTTTCATAACCGGCTTACCAAAGGGGCTGCCATAGTTGGGGTTACCGGGCGGTACCCCCAGAGGGGCTACCTTGCGATGAACATTGAAAGAATATAAGGCTTATGGTCCCGGGGATAGTCTCATCCATAGCCAATGACAACCATCTGAGAGGGCTTCCAGCATAGCTTCCGTAACTGGGTTACCGGAGGGTCTACCGGGTGGTACCCCCAGCTTCCCCGGAAGCCTGATAGAAACACAGATTCAGACTAGGACAGCCATCAGATAAGGCTTCCAGTATGGCTTCCATAATTGGGCTACCGGAGTCAGGTTACCGGAGTCAGGCTACCAGGTGGTACCCCCAGCTTCCGCCGGAAGCCTGATTAGGCTGCCAGTTCAGATAAGGCACGCCTCCTACTTTTTAGGAGCACGTCTCTACAGCTGAAATACACCTCTAAACGGATAATTATTCAGTTATTCGAGGATATACATCATTATTACATGATAAATCATACATTCATGAGATAAACATCAGTGGATAGGCTTCCAACAGTCCTGATAAGGCTTGGAAACCTGATAACTACATCACAATCAGTTGATACACGATTTATATCAGCAACAACAGTCATTATCCCACTGGAGAGAGGATAAATCATCATAAACAATCAAACTTATCAATCAAGAACTACATCGGGGCTTGATCCACTATAAATAGTGGTATGTAGGCAGTTTACGGGATCTTCTTCGACACTTTACACTCCTTGAGTAGCTAGAGCACGTGCACTCTTGTGTGACACAGTCAAATTAGGGTTCTTGGCTGGCCAACAGATGGTCCTTGAGCTCTATCCCGTAGATTCAGCCCCAACCATCACCAAAACACCTTCCCGTGTTCTTCGGTAACCCCTAGCCGTGAGCCTTCCCGGGCGGCTAGCCATAAATCTCCGACTGCGAGCCTTTCTGGGCAGTTGGGCGATTCCATATTTTACGGCGCTATTCCAGCAACGACCTCCACGTAGTTGTGCTAAAATCCTCCCACAACAATTGGCGCTAGAAGGAGGGGCCCTTTTATTATCGTCTTTTGGAGGAAAAGATGTTTGACCGCTCCGGCAATGACAAAACACCGTCTAACGGTGTCGATAAAGAAAATGGTGATAAAAAGCATATTATTACCATCGATGAAATGTATCAGTGCATCAAACGAATGGAAGAAAAACTGGTCTCCCTTGAAAGAGCTTCTGAATTGAAGAAAAAGTACGAAATGGAGCTTAGTCCATTGTCAAAACAAGATGAACAAGAAACGATTCCAGGACAAAACTCGCATGAAGAAGGGCCTGGAGATATTTTTCGAGATGATATGCAGGGGAATGAAATTCCGTTAAAATATGAGATGATCAATAGTGGCATCATTGGTGCACAAAATGAGCCAAATACGGGATTGGATGGCCTAATTGTTGGCCGGAAACCGCAAAGAATGGGCTAAATTTCCCCTGAAAGAAGTAATCTGAAGAGATCTCAGATGGGGGTTCAAAAAGGCTTTCGAGGATGAATGCAATCAGGGTGCCAAGGGGGCTTCCACCTGGGATCCCACCTAGGGGTACCATGGCATCATCATGAAAGAATGGGATAAATTTCCCTTGAAAGAAGTAATCTGAAGAGATCTCAGATGGGGGCTCAAAAAGGCTTTCGAGGATGAATGCAATCAGGGTGCCAAGGGGGCTTCCACCTGGGATCCCGCCTAGGGGTACCATGGCATCATCATGAAAGGTGGGCGAAATTTCCCCTGAAAGAAGTAATCTGAAGAGATCTCAGATGGGGGATCAAAAGGGCCTCCGAGGACGAATGTAATCAGGGTGCCAAGCGGGCTTCCACCTGGGATCCCGCCTAGGGGTACCATGGCATCATCATGAAAGAATGGGAGAAATTTCCCCTGAAAGAAGTAATCTGAAGAGATCTCAGATGGGGGCTCAAAAAGGCTTTCGAGGACGAATGTAATCAGGGTGCCAAGCGGGCTTCCACCTGGGATCCCGCCTAGGGGTACCATGGCATCATCATGAAAGAATGGGAGAAATTTCCCCTGAAAGAAGTAATCTGAAGAGATCTCAGATGGGGGCTCAAAAAGGCTTTCGAGGACGAATGCAATCAGGGTGCCAAGGGGGCTTCCACGAGGGATCCCACCTAGGGGTACCATGCCATCATCAGGAAAGAATGGGCGAAATTTCCCCTGAAAAAAGAAATCTGAAGAGATCTCAGATGGGGCTCAAAAGGGCCTTCGAGGACCAATGCAATCAAGGTGCTAAGGGGGCTTCCACCAAGGATCCCGCCTAGGGGTACCAAGGCATCAGCATGAAGGACTCCCGCTGGAAACCCATCAATACCAAGGCCAGAATGAATCTCAAGCGTATAGCCATGTCAGTGAAGGAAAGTTCCTATCCTTTGGAAGCCCAGTAGCTAGATGGATAAAGCATAAGTCAGGCTTCCGGTGTACTGGAGGCAACCGGGAAATGAATCCAGACAATATGGATGAAGAATATATACCCTCCAACGGGCAACCGAACCCATTTATTGGTGAAAGGCTGAGCAAAGCCTGGGAGGCAGATGGGCCACCACTCCCCAGGTTCTGTGCAACAAGTGGCAGCCCCGAATATGATGGTAGCCCTGGATGGTAGCCCTAGATCTGGAAACCCTAGATCCGGTAACCCTGGATCCAAAAGCCCCAAAATTCGGAAGCCCTGGATCCGGTAGCCCCAAAGACAAAACACCAAGGAGCTAGACTGACCAGTCATATGATTGGATTGGGGTCCCAAGGAAGACACCCTAAATTGCCACCCATCAGGAAGCCCCAGCGGAAGGCCTCTTTTGGGAATAGGCTCAATGATATACAACTTATTAGTTGTAGCTGTGTAACTTTGAACTCAGTTATCATGAATTTTGTCATTCATAGACACTCGGGGGGTAGCGCATGTGCACCACCCGAGGTAGTAACAAGATGTTCTACCAATTGAATATCTATAAAGCTGGAAACAGATTCCTATTCACTGTCTTCATAAGCAAAATGCCTGATACAATTGACAAATGATGATGATGTACGTTCTAAAAAAGTCAATAGAAAGAAGATGTGCACTTATAGTGTGGGGCTTCCATCATGGAAACCTCATGTCAAGGTTTCCAATTTATTCGGGGGGTAGCACCACCGATAATATTAATGTTGGAAGCTGGTAAGGAAAATCATGGAATTGAAAACTTTTCCCGATGAGCACTTTGATGTTGTAGAAGCAAAGACAGGGCTTCCGGTGCAGCTAATCAGCATCTCGAAAAATAAATGCCATGGAGAAGATGAGGAAACTACTAGCCATGCTGCTAACAGAGAACAACTCAAATGATGAGAAGGTCCTCAGGTATTACTTTAGGAAGTTGAACTAAAGCATATCCTATAATCCTGTTAAAGGGTTACCAGCTAAAAAGGAAAAGTGAGTGGTAGCCTCAATTGTCATTTGACCATGAGGCTTCCCATCCAAAATAAGAACGGTTGCCTAAAGGGCTACCAACACAACTCTGAAGAGTACTACCAAGTCTCTCACCAAAAGGAAAAGGCATATAAGCCCTTGAGAAGAGCTAATTAACGGGGGTGCCAATACCAAAAATATAAAGGAAGCTCTTGGAAAAGGGGCAACCATGTTCCTAACAGCTCCAGGCATCACAGTCATGACCACAGCCTGACCAGAAGCCCCATGAAAATGGCAAAAATGGCTAAGTTCTAAATGCTCCCAGATAAAGAAGGCCTATATATCATGGCCGCTTCAGGTTCCCAAAGAGTTATGAACCAGAAACTTCACTCACAAGATGTTCCTATGAGAACCACTTCAACAGCTGAAGCTCAAATCATGAGATATCATTAGAAAAGAATTATGAAAGCAAACAAAATCCCGGAAAGCTATCACAAGAATATTAACGGGATATTGATGATCACTCTACCGAAAAGGAAGTGGTATAAAGCCCACGAATGGCATGCCACCGGGGTTGCCACATATTAAGGCTACCAACTATCTGGCAAATATAGGATGGAAGGTTATCCTGAGAGTATGCAAGGAAACCAGAGGCAATTAAAAAGGCCTCATAATCAAAGAAAAACCTCTCGAAGAGGTTGCTACGAGAAAGGGATGGCTTCCCCTTGGGAAATATAGCTAGCAGCTTCCCATATGAGAGATGGAGAAAATCCAAAATTAATGAAAGGAGGCTTCCTATCAAGAAGAAAATGGGTATAGGACTTCCAATTATGGAAAGAAATGTGGCTTCCCAATTGAGATTTATGGACCTGACAAAAAGCTACAACAAGTTATGATACAATACCCAGCTTCCCGGGTATAGATTCAAACCTTCTAAGGAAAGAAGTGAAGATATCAAAAATAGAGCTAAACCAGAGGCTCGGGGGGTAGTAACAATCATGCTACCAAAACTTATTACAAAAAATGCTCAACTTTCAGAGGATTGACCGGATAATCAATCCAGGTTTCATGTCCATAACCAACTGGAGAATTGGGCTTCACAAACTTCAGAGTTCTGGGTCCTGTATTGTCAGGGTACATAGGAGGCTTCCCCATACTTTACTTGATGAGCTTCACTGAAATATACTCAGAGCGATAAGAGAATTGAGATGATAGCAACTAGATTGGTGATAAGATGAATTAGTTCTCCACCACAGACAAGCTGTCATGAAGAACTGGGGGGTAGTGGATAATATACTTCTCAGAGTGGCATCTTGAAAATGCCAAGTTTTAAAGCAATGGAGCGGATAGTATACTTCTCAAAGTGGCATCTTGAAAATGTCAAGTTCTAAAGGCTTCATGATTATTACCAGACATGTACGGAAACTTGAGTGGTTCACATGGCTTACTTGGTTAGTAGGAGAAGTCCTCCAAATACTCATTTTAGGAGAAGTCCTTCGAATACTCATTACCAGACGTGTATAGAATCTTGAGTGATTCACATGGCTTACTTGGTTACCGGGACATGTATGGTACCCTGTTCGGCATACATGAATCCCTTCATTTTTTAGGCTCGTGTGGTACCCTGTTCGGCACACATGAATCCCTTTATTACCAGACATGTACGGAACCTTGAGTGGTTCACATGGCTTACTTGGTTACCAGGGCATGTATGGAACCCTGTTCGGCATACATGGTTCCCCTCATTACTTGGGCTGGTGTGGTACCCTGATCGGCACACCTGGATCCCTTCAATACCAGACATGTATGGAACCTTGAGTGGTTCACATGGCTTACTTGGTTACCAGGGCATGTATGGAACCCTGTTCGGCATACATGGTTCCCCTCATTACTTGGGCTGGTGTGGTACCCTGATCGGCACACCTGGATCCCATCAATACCAGACATGTATTGAACCTTGAGTGGTTCACATGGCTTACTTGGTTACTAGGGCATGTATGGAACCTTGTTCGGCATACATGGTTCCCCTCATTACTTGGGATGGTGTGGTACCCTGATCGGCACACCTGGATCCCTTCAATACCAGACATGTATGGAACCTTGAGTGGTTCACATGGCTTACTTGGTTACTAGGGCATGTATGGAACCTTGTTCGGCATACATGGTTCCCCTCATTACTTGGGATGGTGTGGTACCCTGATCGGCACACCTGGATCCCTTCAATACCAGACATGTACGGAACCTTGAGTGGTTCACATGTCTTACTTGGTTACCGGGGCATGTATGGAACCCTGTTCGGCATACATGGTTCCCCTCATTACTTGGGCTGGTGTGGTACCCTGATCGGCACACCTGGATCCCATCAATACCAGACATGTATGGAACCTTGAGTGGTTCACATGGCTTACTTGGTTACTAGGGCATGTATGGAACCTTGTTCGGCATACATGGTTCCCCTCATTACTTGGGATGGTGTGGTACCCTGATCGGCACACCTGGATCCCTTCAATACCAGACATGTACGGAACCTTGAGTGGTTCACATGTCTTACTTGGTTACCAGGGCATGTATGGAACCCTGTTCGGCATACATGGTTCCCCTTCATTATTTTGGGCTTTTGTGGAACCCTGATCGGCATACATGGTTCCCCTCATTACTTGGGCTGGTGTGGTACCCTGATCGGCACACCTGGATCCCTCCAATACCAGACATGTACGGAACCTTGAGTGGTTCAGATGTCTTACTTGGTCACTAGGGCATGTATGGAACCCTGATCGGCATACATGGATCCCTTCATTATTTGGGCTTGTGTGGTACCCTGATCGGCGCACCTGATCCCTTCCTTTTTAGTCATGTATGGAACCCTGATTGCCATACATGGCTTCCTTTGTTATTAATCATGTATGGAACCGTGATTGGCATACATCGATCTTTCAATCACTAACCTACGTGGTTACAAGAGTTAACTCGTATGGATTATCAAAGATTTTACTAATGTAGCCTTGCAGGAATGGCTTACATGGCATTATCACACTCGATTTCATAAAATAATTGGGGCTCCCGGAATGAAGGCTCCCAGGTCGAGCTTCCGGCACCCAGGCTACCAGTAATGGGTTACCGCTAGTAAGGCTCCCAGAGCCAGGTTTCCATACTGCGGGCTTCCAGGACCTATAGGGTTACCGGACGGTACCCCCACACCTAGGGTGGCAACCACGCGGACTAAGGATAGGGCCCCAGAACAAACGTTTCCAGGTTGGGCTGCCGGTGCTAGGCTTCCACAAGCAGGGCTCCCAGATGGGGCTCCCAAAGTCAGGCTTCCGGGTGACAAGCTCCCGCAACGGAAGCCCCTAAGACAGAAGTTGTAACCTCAAGGGATAAGGTACATGCAACCCCATATGCTTTTGAGCAACCTACACGGGTATGTGAAGACTAAACTCACCCCCTTTGAATTATGGTAATGCTCATACACTCTATTACTCTTCCATGCTTGATATTAAAAGAATTAGCTTATCCATTGATGTTTAGTTAAAGAACTCATATGCGTACCTTATGGCTATAAAAGAAAAGTGAGTAAGCATTTAGGAGTAGATCTATGATCCCCTTTAATGACTTGCAAAGGTTACCTCCTGTATGGAAGCCTAACTTGATTATCATTTTTACTTGTAGAGTAGTATTCTCTTCATAGTACACAATCCTATCAAACTTCAAACACCTCGCTTACTTAGGAAACCATTCATTACGACGCTAAGTAAATGGTTAGCCCCTAATAATCAGATTTAGGCTTAGCTAGAATGCCTTAGCCTGAATATAACTGCTTAAATGTACTAGAATTTGAATGGTAGGCCTAATGCCTAAACAGATTTTACTAAGTTGCTTATGCGCTAGATAGTAACCCATGCACTTTAAACGTTAAGTGATAGAAAGAGGTTACCTAGTGATGGATATAGATGCCATTAACATATGTCTAAGACTAATAATAAGATGGCCCTATCAGATGCAATATGCATACATTCATAAAACTAGATAACAATTAGTTTATAAACCAACCAACCTAATGATTAAATTTTAAGGTTCCTGTTGGTAGAGTTTACAAAGTTTTGCAGGATCAGCTTTCAAAGCTGAGCAGATTTTAGAAGATGAGCAGATTCCTACTCCAAAAATGGTTCCTGAATATTGGGGTTCCAAGACGGAAGCTCTAATACTTTCTACACCAGATAAGGTTCCTGAACAAAAAGCGCTTCCAGGATGAAGGTTCTACTGAACCTAGGGCATCCACGATGGAGCTTCAAGGACGAAACATCCAAGATGGGAACCCTAGGATGGGGCTTCCAGAATAAAACATCTAGAGTGAGGATCCCAGGATGGGGTTTCCAAGATGAAGCATCTAGGATGGGTATCCCAAGGTAGGGCTACCGAGACGATATGTCATGGTGGAAGCTCTAGGATGAATACTACAATCTCGAAGGGCAGGGTTCCAGTCACCCTTCGAGCAGGGTTCCAGTCACCCACAATGCATGTGGACAATCATTACGGGTTACCATTGAAACAATTGAAGGTTCCAAAGTTGGAAGCTCCTTCGCTACTCCTATGATAGAGACGAGGTAATATTTATGATGCGTCTAAATACACACGTCATAACCAAATTACACAGGTATGTGAGAAACTAAACCCTCTTTAATTGCATGAAATTGCACTCTATGACAAGCATGTGAAATGATTATCCCTTAGGCTTAAGATTATTACTTTTTGATATGCCGAATTCATTGAAATCCTTGCGTGAATAGGAGAATTCGATATGCTAGAGGTATTAAGTCGAGATGATTAGCAAGACCTACAAGATATCTTTCATTGTGCATCCTATGTGACTCTACCACATGAATATCTGCATGATGCTAAATGACTCTTGCCTACTAAAATTCAAATATGTTATTAACATGTCTAGATACTGCCTAAGCAATACATATGTTGTCACTCATTTAGGATACATGAGATGAACATCAGGCATGCACTAGAAAATATATTATGAGATAAGTAATGTTTGAGGTTAATATATTCCTTGAATGTTTATATGTAGCTAATGGCTAGCCTATATCTTTAGTGCTCACCTGCAATGGATAGCACGCAAGGTTAATGTTATTCACCTGTAACTAACAGCTTGCAGGTTCCTTGCTGTTTACCTACTACTAATAGGTTTCGTGCTATATACCTATTGCTGACTGTTTACATATTATTTATATGCAATCAATAGCTTGCAGGATGATTGCTATTCACCTGAAGCAAATGGCTTCCGAGTTTCATGATGTTTACCTATGGCTAACAAGTTTCCTTGTTATTTACTTATAGCTAATGACTAATGATTTCTTTGATATTCATCTGCAACTAATGGTATGCAGGTTCCTTGAGACTTACTTGAAACTTATAGCTAACAGCTTCCAACTAATAGCTTCCAGCTTGTAGCTTCCATTCTGCATCTTCTGTCAAACAGCTTGCAGGTTCATTGATGATCAGTTACAACCAACAACTTCTAGACTTCACAAAAGTAAGATTAAAGCTGGAATGGGCTGACATATTACACGAGAAAGAGATCTAAGGGCTCGGGGGGTAACTCGGTTCCCCAACACCCTACCACAAAGAGGAAAAAGGGGTTCCCATTATAAGTTCACATGAAACAAGGGGCTTCCACCCTCAATGTTCAGCAACGGAAACCCGAATCCGGATCGACACGATAAGAACAAAGATAAGTTCTACTCTACTGCCTTTGCATTTTCACTATCATGCATGTTTTCCACACTTATAAAGAAGATTTTTCAACATTCATCTGAAAACTTTGCTAAGATGCATGTTCAATCAGAAAGGTCATTGTTTTGCCTTGCATAAATTCATAAACATATGAACATGCCTACATGATCTTAATTATACCTGAACCAATACATGAAAATCATCATGATATACACAATGCATGTGTTTTTATAAACATTTTTTCAAAATTGCTAGCTGAAACTGTCGAGTAGGTACCTAGGCACGCTATATGCCCCACATGTTACCACTTGGAAAGACATGGCAGCGATTGAAGGTGTCTCCACGACCTTCCATTGGTTCCCCTTGAGACACGCATACAAGATTATTAATGAAATTGTCACACATATGAGATTATGTGTTGCCTCCTGAAAATTCATGCGAGTACAAATCACTTACAACTTATAGGAGAAGTCCTCAAAATACTCATTATAGGAGAAGTCCTCAAAATACTCAACAATTTCTTTGGGGATCCAATGCGTTGGAATAATGGAAACATCTGAAAATTGTGGCACACTGCCTGAAAAAGTTTGTTCGCCAAGGTCCTACTTGATTGGAGAAGCGGCAACATACATTTTTTACAAAATCATTTGCACTAGCATATTCATACTTTCCTGTATGCATTAAATATGTGTGATCTTGTGCATTATCTTTAAGGGCTACTTAGCCCTCGTTACTTATCTCTTTTTCTAGTTGTCTTGGTAGCCCAGGTTTCGGACGCTTGAGGCGTCCCCACAACCGCAGGAGCTTCTGGACATCAAAGGATTCTTATATGAAGGCCAATTTAGTAAAGAAAGGAAGCATCTCAGAACGTAAAGTCATGATGTTTAAAAAATAAATGCCAGAAGCCGGTAATATGCTGCCAACCGGAGTACCACGAATGATACGAAGTGAATAGAAGATATCCTTGATTTGAAAACTCACATTAAAATATGCATGCAGAAGCAGAGTGTTTCCTGTTTCTTACGCCGAGTTAGCTCATGTAAGCTTGGGAACACGATGTGGAAGATGTGTACTTCTCCAAGAGAATAATAAGAAAGGATTGGACCTTACCTTGTTCTGGTTCCTCTTGCACTCATGCTTCAAGGAACCGGGGGGTAGTTGTTGTGACCAAAATCTTGCATGGATCAGATTTAGGCCCATTATGAGTTTTGGGTCCAATCCACAAGGAAAGAGGATATTTTAGAGGGCTTCCAAGGTACCCATGGTAACCCATGAAAACTGATAACAGGGCTCCCAAGATAATAGGGCTCCCGGGTAGAAGGGCTCCCGAATGGCATGGCTCCCGGATAACAGGCTTCCAAGAGCATATGACAACCCATATGGGCTACCATGAGATGGGTAGCAGGTAAATATGACGATAAGGGTCCTGGGAATGGCCTCCCATGGATGATCCACAACCCATAGACATCATTACATAGCTTCCAGTACAGCTACCAGACATGGCTTACCAAAATAGCTTTCATAACCGGCTTACCAAAGGGGCTGCCATAGTTGGGGTTACCGGGCGGTACCCCCAGAGGGGCTACCTTGCGATGAACATTGAAAGAATATAAGGCTTATGGTCCCGGGGATAGTCTCATCCATAGCCAATGACAACCATCTGAGAGGGCTTCCAGCATAGCTTCCGTAACTGGGTTACCGGAGGGTCTACCGGGTGGTACCCCCAGCTTCCCCGGAAGCCTGATAGAAACACAGATTCAGACTAGGACAGCCATCAGATAAGGCTTCCAGTATGGCTTCCATAATTGGGCTACCGGAGTCAGGTTACCGGAGTCAGGCTACCAGGTGGTACCCCCAGCTTCCGCCGGAAGCCTGATTAGGCTGCCAGTTCAGATAAGGCACGCCTCCTACTTTTTAGGAGCACGTCTCTACAGCTGAAATACACCTCTAAACGGATAATTATTCAGTTATTCGAGGATATACATCATTATTACATGATAAATCATACATTCATGAGATAAACATCAGTGGATAGGCTTCCAACAGTCCTGATAAGGCTTGGAAACCTGATAACTACATCACAATCAGTTGATACACGATTTATATCAGCAACAACAGTCATTATCCCACTGGAGAGAGGATAAATCATCATAAACAATCAAACTTATCAATCAAGAACTACATCGGGGCTTGATCCACTATAAATAGTGGTATGTAGGCAGTTTACGGGATCTTCTTCGACACTTTACACTCCTTGAGTAGCTAGAGCACGTGCACTCTTGTGTGACACAGTCAAATTAGGGTTCTTGGCTGGCCAACAGATGGTCCTTGAGCTCTATCCCGTAGATTCAGCCCCAACCATCACCAAAACACCTTCCCGTGTTCTTCGGTAACCCCTAGCCGTGAGCCTTCCCGGGCGGCTAGCCATAAATCTCCGACTGCGAGCCTTTCTGGGCAGTTGGGCGATTCCATATTTTACGGCGCTATTCCAGCAACGACCTCCACGTAGTTGTGCTAAAATCCTCCCACAACAGGAACACATCTTCTAATGACTCCATCTGCACAAGATTTATAGAGAAACGGATCATCCCAAAAGTGCTTCCTCACATCATAGAAAAATTTCTTCTTTTGCTGCGATGAGTAACCATGAGGAACAGTTCCACTAGCTAAGAAATTAGCTATGTCAGCATACCAAGGAACCTCTAGACTTGCAAGAGAAAGTAGATGATCATCAGGAAAAGAATCATCAATTGGAGTAGATTTACCATCATCCTCATCAAGAGTAAGGCATGAAAGATGATCAGCAACCACGTTCTCAGCCCCTTTCTTATCTTTAATCTCTAAGTCAAATTCTTGAAGAAGCAAAATCCAACGAATTAGACGAGGTTTAGCATCCTTCTTACTCATCAAGTATCTCAAAGCTGCATGATCAGTGTGAACAATAACTTTCGAACCAACGAGATAAGATCGAAATTTTTCCATAGAATACACCATTGCTAGCAATTCTTTCTTCGTTGTTGCATAATTAATCTGAGCCCCATCCAAGGTCTTGCTTGTATAGTAAATAGCATGCAGCTTTCCATCTTTCCTTTGGCCTAGTACTGCACCAATAGCTTGATCACTAGCATCACACATGATCTCAAATGGTAGACTCCAATCTGGTGGTTGTATAATTGGAGCAGAAACAAGAGCTTTCTTTAACGTTTCAAAAGCCTCAACACAAGCATTAGTGAACACAAAAGGTACCTCCTTACCCAAGAGCTCAGTAAGAGGTCGAGCAATCTTCGAAAAATCTTTTATGAAGCGGCGATAGAATCCCGCATGACCAAGAAAACTTCTTATCCCCTTGACTGAAGTTGGGTGTGGTAAGCGCTCAACAACCTCGACCTTGGCTTTATCAACTTCAATGCCTCTCTTCGAAACAACATGACCCAGAACAACTCCCTCTTGTACCATAAAGTGACATTTTTCCCAATTGAGAATGAGATTAACTTCTTGACATCTATGAAGCACCTTCTCCAAGTTATGTAAGCATACCCCAAAAGAAGTTCCACCAACTGAGAAGTCATCCATAAAAACCTCCATAATGTCTTCAATGAAATCTGAGAAAATTGCCATCATACATCTCTGAAAAGTGGGAGGAGCACAACATAGACCAAACGGCATTCTGCGGTATGCAAATGTACCATAGGGACATGTGAAAGTCGTCTTTTCTTGATCATTCGGATGGATAGGAATCTGAAAGAAACCTGAATATCCATCTAAGAAGCAGAAGTAAGAATGTTTCGCCAACCTTTCAAGCATTTGATCAATAAAAGGGAGACGAAAATGATCTTTCTTTGTGGCCTTATTCAATTTCCGATAATCAATGCACATTCGCCACCCTGTGACAGTTCTAGTAGAGATCAACTCACCCTTATCATTCTTCACAACGGTCATTCCTCCTTTCTTTGGAACAACATGCACAGGACTAACCCACTTGCTGTCAGAGATAGGATAGATTATACCTGCATCAAGAAGTTTTAAAACCTCCTTTTTGACCACCTCCATCATATTAGGATTGAGTCTCCGTTGAGGCTCAATAGAAGAAGCTTGCTCATCTTCCAAAATAATCTTATGCATGCAGAATGATGGATTAATGCCCTTGATATCATCAATGGAATACCCAATAACATTTTTATATTTTCTCAAGACCGTGAGCAACTGCTCAATTTGAATGTCATCAAGCTCAGAATTAACAATAATAGGATATGATTCATTAGGGCCCATAAACACGTATTTCAAAGATGCAGGTAATGGTTTCAGTTCTACCTTAGGAGGCATGGAACTCTCCTTAACTTCCTCATGCTGTAGCACATTAGAATGTTCATGCTTATATGTAGGTGCTGCATCCAAAAGCTTCTCGTAACCCTGACACTCTCCATTTTCTTCATCAACATTACCCTCAAGAACAGCTTGAAGTGGATCCTCAGATAAAAGAATTTTGGCTTTCATGTCGATCACTTCCTCTAGTGCATCCACCCTATTCACAAACTCATCCGTAGAAGGATGTCCCATTGTACTTTGCAGCTTGAATTCCATCTTCTCTTTGCCTACCTCAAAAGAAATCCTTCCATTTTTCATGTCAATGATAGCTCCAGCTGTTGCTAAGAAAGGCCTCCCAAGAATGATAGGAATATTTGCAATCTTCTTCCATTTCCATGACAACAAAATCACATGGAATATAAAACTTTCCTACCTTAAGGGGCACATCTTCAAGAATTCCCAATGGAAATTTCACACTTCTGTCTGCCAGTTGTAAAGAGATACGTGTGGGTTTTAGTTCACCCATCTGAAGTTTTTCACAAATCGACAAAGGCATCAAACTGACACTTGCTCCAAGATCACACAAAGCTCTTTTAATTTCGACATCCCCAAGCTGAACAGGAATAGAGTAGCTACCTGGATCCGCTAACTTCTTCGGAAGATCATTTTACAAGATGGCACTGCACTCTGCCGTTAATGAGATGGTAGAGCTTTCTTCAATTTTTCTTTTCCTTGACAAAATGTCTTTCAGGAATTTTGCATAAGATGGCATCTCAGTGATAGCATCCATGAATGGGATATTGATATGTAGCTTCTGCAAAATTTCAAGGAACTTACCATACTTCTTCTCTAGCTTGGCTTGTGCCAACCTTTGTGGAAAAGGAACAGGCGGCACATATGGTTTGAGAGGAACAGCTTCTGATTCTTTGGTTTCTTTCTCCCCAACCTCTAGTTCTACCAGTTTCTCAGTTGCAATCTCCTCTTCACCTTCCTTAGCATTCACAACATTTTTGCTCACTTTCAATTCCGGCTCCTTCAATTCTTTACCACTTCTCAAAGTTACAGCATTGATATGGCCCCTTGACGGTTGCTCAGTTTGGCCAGGAAGTTGGCCTGAAGACTTATTAAGTTGGCTCAACTGTTGAGAAATTTGAGTGATCGTGTTCTCCATCATTTTGTTGTGAGCCTTTATCTCATTGATGCTTGAATCGAAGTGCTCATTCTTCTTTGATTGAGTAGAGATAAATCCTTCCATAAGACTTTCCAAGTTGGATTTCTGCGGCTGAGCTTGCTGAAAACCAGGAGGCTGAGAAAAATTATTTTGTGAAGATTGAGCTTGACCCTGATTGTTCCTGTAGGAGAAATTTGGATGATCTCTCCAACCTGGATTGTACGTGTTGGAGTAAGGATTATACTGCGGCCTCTGATTCTGATTGTAAAGAGCATTAGCTTGCTCAACTGCCATTCCAGAAGGATTATATTGACAAGCAAGTTTGGTGTGTCCAACAACACCACATATCTCACATGAAGCAACAGTAGATGGAGTGCTTCTGGCATCCAATTACTCAATCTTTTTGACCATAGCCTGCATAGTAGTATTCAACATGGTTAGAGCATCAACATCGTACTTACCACCTTTCTTAGGATGATTTCGATCACTGTATGGATAATTATCATTAGACGCTATCTCGTCTAACAAAGCTTTCGCATCCTCAGTACTCTTCTTCATAATAGAACCACCAGAAGAAGCATCAACAAAGTTTCGGAACTCTTGTGTCAACCCATTATAGAATGTTTGGATCAACAACGAGTCAGGAATTCCATGGTGAGGGCATTGTCTTTGAAGTCGCTTAAATTCTCTCCAAGCATCATGAAGTGACTCGTCATCATCTTGACGAAAATTAGATATTTCATTCCTGAGCTTAGAAGTCTTCTTCTGACTGAAGAATTTAAGTAGAAAAGCCTTCGCAAGACTATCCCAAGTAGTGAACGTGTTTGGTCCTTCATCTTTCAACCAAACTTTTGCCGTATCTCGAAGAGTGAATGGAAATAAACGCAGCTTTATAGCATCATCACTAACATTGGTCAGCTTTATTGTATCACACTTTTCAAGAAAACTCTCAAGATGATCAACAGGATTTTCAGTGGACAATCCTGCGAAAGAATCATTGGAGATGAATTGGATGAACTGAGGCTTGAGTTCAAAGTGTGTAGCTGTGACTGTTGGTCTGACAATACTGGAAAGTACGCCTGTAGCATCTGGCATACCATGCTCCCTGAGAGCTTTAGCTGTTGTATCAGTCATAATTTCCTTATCCTTGTTTTTCCTTCGCTTGCCTGCTTGCCTTCTTGCTGTAGCTTCAATTTCAGGATCAATTTCAATTAAGTTTTCAGTACCTGAACTTCGAGTGTGCATGCAACAAGAGAACTAGAAACGATGATTAATTAACAATGGAATAATAGCCGAAGCAACACAACTAAAATACTTAGCTAATCAATTCAAAATTAACTAATCTAACACTGCTTTGTCCCCGGCAGCGGCGCCAAAAATTTGACAAGGCTGTCGCGTGCCTATCAAATAATAAATATCTAACCAATCCTTCTAACAATGTAGTCGGGTAAGTCAGAGTCGATCCCACAGAGACAAACGTATCAATCACTAGCTGTTTTTGATTTAATTCGGCTAAGCAAGTAACACAATAAATATTGAGAATTTATTAAACTAAACTTATGCTAAAGCGAATTGTGTTTATATTAAATCAAATATTAAAAACATCCAGAATTAAGTGTCTCCACTAGCATGAATTAATGCAATTGTGAATTCCCGCCCCAATTAATCGTACGCTGCTCAACAGGAAAGATGCGTCCTATAAATACCAATAACCTCTCTCGAGTATTAATGGCTTCTCTTAAAATACAATCAATCCTATTCTCATGGTATCATGTAATTTAGAGACATTAATCACAGCACCCTAAATTCCTAACAATCCATTCTACCTATTCTCATGGAGAATTTCATGTTCTTACTGGATAAATCACAACCATCTAAATTCAACTCTCGTTGATAATTAGATATTGGTTCAAACAATACACATAATCACGTCTGATTTGTAATTGCTAATTAAAACAACTCAATAAGCAAGAGAAATTAAACAATCAAATTAGGGGAATTGGGAAATTCACACATCAATCATAACTAGGGTTCTACTTAACCCTAGATTAATTATCTACTCACTCATGATTGAATTAATAAAACAAGAATTAATAATTGAACACATAATTATAAGAATAGAAGAAAAACCTTTAATCTTGATCTTCAAAGAAAATAAAAATTCTCCCAAAAATCTCCAGAAGAAAGTGTTTACAAAGTTGTTCTATAATAAAATATTCGATCCCCCCAACTATAACCTCGATATGTTTTTTTATATTTTTACAAGGCTAAAAATAATTGCCATAATTCAAAGGCCCAATTCTTTTATATTTAGAGTTAAAAACAGTTGTGCAGCAACAGGTTCGGGCAGAGTAGGAGACAGGTGTGGGACCAGCCGCATGTTCGGCCACTCTCCTGGATCGCGCGTGCGCGGCACGCGCCAGATATATATGTCGACAGCCTGCGCGTGAGATGCAAGCGGCAGGTGGGGCGCGGGATTGGAAACAGCAAGTGGGTTCACATGATTTGTACGGAGTAACCAGGAGAGACACAGGTAGAGTAATAAAGAATCAAAACTTTAATTCTTTTCACAGAGAATTCCGCACGGCAGTTATAAAATTGGCACGCCCAATTTTTTATTTCTGTTTCTTTTCGTCTGTTAGCACGGCTGTCTTTTTTTCTTCATGGCCAACATAATATTTCTGTTCTCTTTTATTTTAAGTGGCACCTGTTGATCACAAAATTCTGCTTCAAAATGCTTAGAAACGAACCGAAATTTCGTCCTTCCTCCTCATAAATTCATAAAATCATTCCTTCGAATTAAAAACACCGTAAAATCATCAAATATTGTCAAATCCCTTCCAACTTGGCATTTATTTATTTCCTGCAACAAATTCAAATAAAACTAATTAAATCGACACGATTATTCACAAAAGCACCATAAATGCGGGAATAAAATCCTATAAAATATATATAAAATACACTCTATCACCAAGTACTTAAGAAATATTGAAGAGTAGTCAGTCCTTAACATCCTCGGCCTTGCGTGGCTTTGATTGTTGCGTGTGGCTTTTATCTGCTTGTCTTTTATCCAGGGTCCTTCACGGACTTAAACTCTTACTTGGTCGCATTGTAACCTAACTCTTGACCCTTCGGGGTATGCATTTGTTTGTTTTCCATCCGTGTATTTTTTATTTTCGGTACTCGGTCATCCTTGACTTGCACTCATCAGGTGCTTGGCACATAAATAAAATCACACAATCAATGAATGGAAATCAAACTTGTTTTAATAACTTGAAATGGGTTCAACCCTTACATAGAGTACTACTGTCCTACTCGGAGCAACATGCTCTACAATGGTTTTAATGAACCTTATTTCTACTTCTACTAGATAAATATGAAGTTAAGTCCTACTAGGATAACTTGAGCCCATCGGGGCTTTGCAAGACTAGGCCTGCACCACTAGATTCTATTTTTGATGCTTCATCAAAATAGAGCACCCACCACTCCTTATGGTCTCCTCCTTATTATTCTGAAGTTCACTTCCTGCTTGGGGTACTACCTCCTACTCCCCGACTTCTTGGTTGCCAATGGTACATTCAACCACGAAGTCAGTTAACGCCTTAGCCTCAATGGCTGTCCGAGGCTTCTATGTGATGTCCTCTGCTGGCCCTTCTCGGTGTTCCTTATTATTGCGGACATCCATGTCTTCAATCGAAAGGACCTGCCCCCCAACTCCGTTAGGCCTTAACGCGGCTACATAACAGCTCTGTGCCATCTTTTGATCGCCTTTATGTTCTCCAACACCATTCCTGGTTGGGAACTTGATCTTCATATGATAAGTTGAGGCAACATCCTTGAATGCATGAAGTCCAGTCCTTCCGAGGATAGCGTTGTACGTTGAACCCGCCTTGATTACCAGGAAGTTCAACATCTGAGTGGCCTTCTTGGGCTCCTGTCCAATAGTCACAGGAAATTGAATATTCCCTTCAACTTTGGATCCTACTCCATTAAATCCATATATAGGCATGTTATTGGGGGTCAACTGAGAATCATTGTAACCCATCTTCACAAATGCATCATGAAATAGAACGTCAACGGAAGCTCCATTATCTATCAAGACTCGCTTCACTTCTGAGTTTCCAATTACAGGAGTTATGACCAACGGGTCGTCATAGGGGAACTTCACCCCTTCAAGATCAGAATCATCAAAACCAATTGCGATTTCAGCCCTAGACCGCTTCGGGGCCTCTCTCACGATGTGTATCACTTCTCTGGCATAAGCCTTCCGAGAATTCCTTGTTGTGCCAGCCGCAGTAGGGCCTCCTGAGATCATGTTGATTATTGGCCCTCGGGGCTGTGGGTTGCGATCTTGATCGTCATCCCTTCTATTATAATCTCTAATTTGATTAACACGATCTTCACCCTTAGTGAAGTGGCTCAAATTCCCTCTACGGATTAAAAACTCGATCTCATCTTTGAGTTGCTTGCAATCATCAGTGTCATGCCCCACATCTCTGTGGAATCTGCAATACTGATTCTTGTTTCTCTTTTCGGGATCACCCCTGAGTGGCTTCGGCCATCGGAAATCTTTATCATTCTCAATGTCCAACAAGATTCGACTCCTAGGAGTATTCAACCTTGCATACTCCATGAACCTTGGTCCTTGGTTCTTCTTAGGGGCAGAGTCGGCGTCCTCGCTAGTTCGGGGATACTTGTCCCTAGCATCATACTCCAGGTCTTGCTTTCGCTTCTTCGAATCATTAGTACCCTTGGCATTGCCTACCGTGGCTTCTTTCTTCATGCTATCCTCAGCCTTGATATACTTATCGGCCCTTCGTTGGAGTTCGGCCATATTCTCAGGAGGATGCTTCGCCAATGACCTTTTGAAGAATAGATCAGTGGTTCCGTGTTCCAGGGCTACCATGGCCACCTTATTATCCAAATTGGTGATATTTAGTGTCTCCTTAGTAAATAGTTTGAGGTAGTCCCTCAGACTTTCGTTCTTCCCTTGTACTACGTACATGAGAGACGCATAGCTCTTTTCATGAACTCTCCCACTAATGAATTGTGATAAGTGGATTTTATATCCACTTGGAATATTCTAATTCGGCTTAAATTGATTGCTTTGGCCTCAAGTTTGTGGTAGTTTTGATGTGTTTTGTTTAATTGTGCAGGGTTGAAGAAATATCGATTAAAGGTGTAGTTTTCGTCGTTTTTGGAGCGTTTTGTGGAGTTGATTGATGATATGGAATGAAGAATGGTGGCTAATATCAACTCCTAAGAAGTATACAAGTCATTAAGAATGAAAGACGGAAGCTCATGCAAAAGGAACGGGAAGAAAAGGCGAAAAAAGCAAAGAAAAATCAGTTTTCGCAGAACGGGAGCAAGCCGGGCGCCCCAGCCTTGTTTCCAGCGCTCCAGCCTTGTTTCCAGCAGATTGGCACGGCGCCTCAGGCGCCCAAACGGCGCTCCTGCGCTGGTGGTGCGCGGGTGAAAAATCAGCCAGAATTTCTGATTTTGTTTTGGCCATATCTTGAGTTCTAGAAGTCCGTTTGAGGCCCGTAAGCAGTCCACGCGAAGATAACGAGATTCTCTATCATTCTAAAGTGGTCCAGAAGTCTAATTGCAGCTTGAACATTCCAGAAAATCTGAAGAAAAGACAGCTGCGAATTTCCCTTTAAATCAGAATCAGTTTAGGAAACGTACTTCTATTATAATTCTGATTTGGTATTTTCTTGTTGGGCAAGATGTCTAGAGCCTATATAAACACATCCAACCCTTGTAATAGATCATCATCATTAGGAGTAGAACCATTACATATCAATTACTTAGTTTTATTTGTATATTTTCATACTTTGTTTTTTTTCATGGTTTCATCAGATCCCATGATGATGAGAGGTTCAATTATGAGCTAATCGTTGTCATGGGATTCTAACGGATTTATTAATGGAGTTTAGTATCTTGATGCTTTAAGGATCTGTGTGTGATGTATATCTGATATCCTCGTATGGTTATGCTTAATTGATAGATGCGTCATGAACATCTAATTTGTTAATCTCTTGTGAAGTGAAAGTGGATCTTGAGATTTAGAACTTGCCATGCTAGCATAGGTTCATGATTGTTTATCAACATGATTCGTAGTATGAGATGAGAATACTTATATTGCCCTATGTGATCATTATGGATAACTTGCTCTTCAACCGTTATGTTTTCAAATTCTATAGACATATAGGGTCTAAGCATAATTGGTGTCTATTCATCTTCTATCTCTTTTATGGATGTATGTTTAGTTTGGTATATGTATGCTGACAGGTAGCGTTTACTTGTTTCGTGTTGTCCGATCAGATATCATAACCATTGCATATAGTGATTAAAGGCGTCAGATCTAAGCAAAGTATTTAATGAAGTTAGGATTCCATGTTTTCTCTTGCAGAAGTAATTTGATTTAAATTCTCGTTAGTTAATTAATTCTTAGTTTGTTAATTTGTTTTAGTTAATTTTAGTTAATCAAAACCCAATCTTGTCAATTATCTTAGCAGTGAATAAAAACCATACATCGTTGCATAGGTACTAAACTGAATTAAAAACCAAGATCTCTGTGGGAACGAACTTGACTTATATTTGTATTACTTGTGACCACGTACGCTTGCGTGATTTAGTGCAAACAAATTGGCTGATGAAAGCAGTGCTCAACTCCTTGAAAGAGCCAATTGAGTTTGAAGGCAACCGACTATACCATCTTTGAGCCATGCCCGACAGAGTTTGAGGGAACGCCCTGCACTTCAAGGCGTCACTTGCAGGTTGCAGCAATAGTGCGTTTGAGAATGTCCTAACGTGGTTTACGGGATCACCCGTTCCATCATAAGCCTTAATTATTGGCATCTTAAACTTCTTTGAGATACGAGCATTCATCACCTCCTCTGTAAACGGGGGGTGGGATCATCAGGATCCCCAAGTGGCATCAGATCCTTGGGGTTGCTCTTGAGGGTTTCCACCCTTGTTGTTCTTCCAGTTGGGGCGTCATCCCTTCTTTGCCTTCTTGAAGACCTCTCTAAGTCTATAATGGGAATCGGTCCTGATGTTGGAGGAAGTTGAGTCTAATTTAACCTAGCTTGTTCTCTTGCAATATCGTCCTTCAACCTTAAGATCTCAGCCTCATGAGCCTTGATCCTCTCAGCAGCTGACAAAAGGAGGTCCATCATGGATGGTTTGAGTACTCCTTCGAGGTTCTCTACTAACACGTCGCCTCCTCGGGGCTTCATCTCGATCATCGTCATCAGATGACGAGTCATCGGTATAAGGACCAGAGTAGTCGTAATAATCTCGATCTCGGATCTGCAAGGCATGGCCACTGGGTCCAGGACCTTGAGTAATTGGTGGGTAATTAGGCAGACCATACATCGGGTTGGTATTCATGGAGAGATCCGTAGTATGGATCTGTACCCCCGGTGGTAACAGGCGATTTGGATCAACCAAAGGAGAAACCAGCATCTTGAGAGAACTGGTTTCTTGACTTGGATGGATGACCATAGGCAATGTTCTCTCGGTATGGGGATTCGTCCCTGGAGGTTGAGAAGCTTGAGTTTGACAGATCGCCCCTGTTGTTGGAGGTACCTGCTCAGTAGCAGGTGGAGCAGAGCTTAGAGGCAAGGCTTCAGTAGAGGTTGGTGCTGTTCTTCGCGTGGTCACCATAGTTGATGTCTTTTCCCACAGACGGTGCCAAATGTTGTGGAATAAAAACTAGGTTACGAATTTGTATTTAATGCTAGGGTTTGGGAGCTTCGTGCTTTAATGACTGTTTTCGTGTTCGAGACTAATCGGTCCTCACAGAGTGCCTACGTATCTCGTATTGAGAATCAAGCCAAAACGTAGTTCTTGGTGATGCCGTCGGGGATATGGCGGCAAGGGAACACCAAGGACGTAGTGGCTTGTATGTCCTTATTCGAGGATTAAGCCTCCAAACCTCCTTCTGAGAATGAGGGGTCAGACCCTTTATATAGGCTGAGAAGCCCTAGAATCGTAGTAGAATTAGGTGACTTGGTGGGTAAGCCACCGCCTAGAAGAAGGTTCTAGTCTCCTTCCATATTAGAATCAGTTTCCATGTTGAAATAGATATTTTGGAGGCTAAGTCAGGCAAGAGTAATATCCTTGTTTGACTATTATTTGCTGAGCTGTTTATTACCCCTAATATTAATTACGAAATTAATATTATAAATAGGGTTTGGGCCTTGTTGGTGGGTCCCACGTCTGGACCATGCCGGGTCTAATTAATGCCACATTAAATGTGTCTTTAGGGCTTATTTTTAGCCCATATCAGAACCTATATTGGCTAGCCTTATATACCCAAAATAAACACCCTCCATATCTGATAAGTGTAGAATTTAGTCGCCATGATTTGAGAAAGAGATCGAGAATGATAGAGTTGCCATATTGTGTGATCGCAGTTTACTTAATGTTTATTGTGTATTTTTGTATTTTTGCTGGATTTTTTTCATTACACATCATGGTTGTTACTTCGGCAAGTCGAGTCGAGTATAAATGTTTGTAGATGGTTGTTTATTATGTATTGTGTGATGGTTGTATTGCATTCTCTGTCATCTGGATAGTATCTATGTTGTCTATTGTATTGTGATCATGTGATGTAAAGGTTTCTGACCCAGAATTTGTATTCATTTTTCTTTTGGTTCTGGTCTTTTACTGATTCCTTATTTGATAATATTTATAATATTTATGAAAGCTTTGTAATATTTGCTGTTATACATAGACAAACATACTAAATTACATGTGGTATCTAATTTCCAATTTTGAATTATGTTACTTGCAATTTTCTAAGGATTAAGGTTGATTAATTGATTGATAAATTATACGCATCAAGGAATGTATCCTGACTTTTGTAACACACGAAAAGAAAAATTTGGTTGCTTCCAAAGGTCTATACCCTATAAGCATAATCTGAAATCAATGTCCCATTTTGTTTTAATTTCCTTACTTGCATTCTTTTTTTAATTGGTTTTGCACACATTTTCAAATTTGTAGTAGTGTACTCATTCAATATCACCATCTTGCACTAAACATCTTTTGTCTTTTTCAGCAAATCCTTAAGTACCACTGTCCAGTGAATAAATCCCGCAATTTTGTAACCCAAACGGAAATTATGGTTGCTTCTAAAGGTCTGTACCCTTTAAGAACAATCTAGTATCAATGTCCCTTTTTTGTTTTAATTTCTTTATTTAAACTTCTTTTTTTATTGGTTCTTTTTTTAATTGGTTCTATTTTTCGCAATTTTTGTTGATTTATTTTTCACAATTTTTTTAATTGATTTATTTAATTAAATTAAATTAAATCAATTTTGTTGATTTATTTTATGTTGTTCTTTCTTATGGGGTTGATTACTAATTGTGTTTATTCATCTATTCATATGTTATTCAAAGCTCCAATTGATTTATTGGAATGATAGCTTTTGCAAAGTTGGTTTTTTTTCCTTTAAATTTAATTTTTTGCCGTTTTAGATGTCTTTGTGATTGTGTTATTATTTCAATAATCTATTAAGGCCTAGCATTACAGTCCCATTCCATTGATTTTACAATTATTACATTAGTCGAAATGCCAGGATTGTTTAATTAGTATTAGTACTATTTTTCGATTCGCTAGAAGGTACGTTTATCGCCTAGGGACTTTTCGAACACTATACTGAATGTTTTATCTGAATGGTATCCATTTACTTATTGGTCTAGCTTAATCGTAATGTGCCTATAAAGATTCAAGTTTGATTGTGTATAGTACAACCTATGTACTGAAAAAGACCTGCTTTTTGCGTGATACGGAAAAACGTAGTCCGTATTTCTCTCACCCTGACTGGCCCCGCAGGGACTGTGCAAATATACCTGAATGACAACAAAAAGGAGTTAGCAAATTACGCAAATTACATGCCGGCCACAAAATAGATGGTAAAAAGAGATTTCAGTACACTAAAAAGAAGAGCTCTTTATGTGGTTTAGCATAAAGCCATGCACACATGACACACTACACTTCTGCTAAGATTAAGCAATAACTTATACATACAGGAAATGTAGGAGTAAAAGTGATAGGACATTAATTGTTTCTCAACTGAATTTCTTTTACTAAAACTTCTTTTCATTTCTAATTTTTATCAGAAATTTTCTTCATCTGTAGAAAACCTTGATAGCTGTGATGACAAAGGCAACATTAATGAAATGATGTTAGTAATTCTTTATGTTTTTGTACTATTGCAGGCAAGAAATTCATCAAGCGGGGAATCAACCACATCTGCTACACCTGTAAGCACGGTGAGTGCAGAACCTATTATCGTGCAGAACCTATTATATATACAAATAAAATATAATTAAATATTTTTTTTATAATTATTCGTGCAATGGTTGTCTGCATTCTCTTTTTAGATGATCACATATCTACTTATTGTCAACAACTAAAATAAGGACATATTTGATAAAGCAAATATATATATATATATATATATATATATATATATATATATATATATATATATATTGACTTAAGTTCTATGGAGACCACCATTTGAGTGGAGACCGTGGAGACCATAAACATTATGCACTCAAAACATTGCAAAACATATATATTTCCAAAGAATGTTCAATTAACATTATTATTTCATTCAAAATCTTAAAAATCATATATGATTTGCAAGCAGAACATGTTTTGGAGAACAATACATTCTGCAATATTTTGTTTGCAGAACATACATGATTTTCAAGATTTTTCATGAAATTTGCATGTAAAACGTATATTATCTTCAAGATTTTCAATGAAATAGATGGTATAGTGATTTTCATAGAACATGATTTTCAATAAATAAATTTTTGAAATGTTTTGATTGATATTGGTCTCCGGTCTCCACTAAATAATTGGTCTCCATAGAACTTGACCCTATATATATATATATATATATATATATATATATATATATATATATATATATATATATGTCCATTAGGTAATTTTTATTCTGTTTGTTGCTTCTGCTTCCTTGAACTGAACATATATATTTGTTTTCTCCGCCTTTGGTTGAGTGTCATATCCACGATCCATCTCCTGTTCAGTCAATCCTCCCGACACTTAATATAGTGCATCTCCTGGTTGTGTTGCAATAGTTGCCCAGATTTTGTATGTACTACAGACCACCTGATTAGTGCTTCGCTTATCTCTGCGTCTTTTGTTGAATTATTATTTTGATTGAATTTGTGAATTATGAAATGTCTCAATTCTGAGAGGGAACATCATTGTCCTTTTTACCACTTTCTTCGTTGTATGTAGAAAAAACAAAGTAATTAAAATGTAAAGTGTCCCAGCATTGGATTAAAGACTTGGTAACATCACTGATCAGAACACATTATAAACATGTATATAGACAGATATAGCAAGAGAGATCTGTTGGCCTGGGGGGTAAAACAAATTATATAGAACACTGGCATAAATTCATTTAAAAGTGGCAGCAATTAGAACAAACAGCTAACTTGAACAGGTTACTCTAACCATACATTTCCAAGTTCCATTTTTTGTGCCTTGCGAGTGCAGCCTGCAAATTATATCAAAGAATTCAATGACAAGGTTTATTTATATTGTACAAAAAATAAATATTAGATATTATATTTTGTGCTTAAAATTGAAGGGAAATTTGATCACTCAAGAGCAAATCAAACAAGGTCCACTTACTGGCGGAAGGAGATATTCATCCTTTGCACCACTTTCTGAAAGTGCACTCTTAACACAAAGGGTTTCACTTTCTCCACTATATGCAGAAAAAACAAAGAAATTAAAACTTGGTAATGTCACATGATCAAAACATATTATAATAATCTATATAGACAGATATATAGCAAGAGAGTGTTCTTTATAACAGAATATGGCAATTACATATTCTTAATATCATTTTGTACTTATTGCGATTAGGGAGATTGATAAGTGGAGTTTATATCCAATTGGAGCGTTCCGTATCGGCTTAAATTGATTGTTTTGGACTCAAGTTTGTGGTGGTTTTGATGTGTTTTGTTTAGTTGTGTAGATTTACGAGAATGTTGATTAAGGTTGATGCTTCTATCGTTTTTGGAGAATAAATTGATTAAAATTCGGATTTCTGAGACGGTTGCGCAGTCTACACTATTTTGGCCATATCTGGAGTTCTATAAGTCCGTTTTCAGCGATCTTACTGCCCACGCGAAGCTTGGGAGATTTTCTATAATATGGGACAGGTGTTGCACGAGCAGGTTGCGCGTGGTGGGCGCAGGTTGCGCGACAAACAGACTGATGGGCGCAGGTTGCACGCGCGCGGTGCTGAAAAATTACAGTTTTTACTATTTTGGCCATATCTTGAGTTCTAGAAGTCTGTTTGAGGCCCGTAAGCAGTCCACGTGAAGCTAACGAGATTCTCTATCATTCTAAAGTGGTCCAGATATCCAATTACTACTGGAACGGTTCAGAAATACTGAAGAAAAGTCAGCTACGAATTTTCCTTAAAAACAGAATCAGTTTAGGAAACGTATTTTGCAGAAATTCTATTTTAACTCTATTTTGGGTATTTTCTTGCTGGGCAAGAATTATAGAGCCTATATAAACACATCCAACCTTTGTAATTTGTATCATTAGGAGTAGAACCATTACATATCAATTACTTAGGATTATTTGTATCTTTTCATACTTTGTTTTTATCATGGTTTCATCAGATCCCATGATGACGAGAGGTTCAATTATGAACTAATCGTTGTCATGGGATTCTAACGAATTTATTTATGGAGCTTTAGTATCTTGATGCTTTACAGATCTGTGTGTGATGTATATTTGATATCCTCGTATGGTTGTGCTTATTGAATTTAGATGCGTAGCTAACATCTAATTTGTTAATCTCTTGTGAAACGAGAGTGGATCTTGAGATTTAGAACTTGCCATGCTAGCATAGGATAGGTTGATGTTTTAACATCATGATTTGTGGCGTAAATAGAGATATTATGCTGCCCTATGTGATCAATGTGGATAACTTGCTCTTCAACCGTTATGTTTTCAAATCTTATAGAGATATAGGGTCTAAGCATAATTGGTGTCTATTCATCTTCTATCTCTTTTGTGGATGTATGTTTAGTTTGGTATTTGTATACTGAGAAGTAGCGTATACTTGTTTCGTGTTGTTCGATCAGATATCATAACCATTGCATATAATGATTAAAGGCGTCAGATCTAAGCAAAGTATTTAATAAAGTTAGGATTCCATGGTTTCTCTTGCAGAAGTAATTTGATTCCAATTCTCGTTAGCTAGTTAATTCTTAGTTTGTTAATTTTCTTTTTAGTTTGATTTAGTTAATTAAAACCTAATTTGTTAATTGTCTTAGCAGTGAATAATAATCATACATTGTTGCATAGGTACATCTACTGAATTAAAACCATAACCAGATCTCTGTGGGAACGAACTTGACTTCTATCTGTATTACTTGTGACCACGTACGCTTGCGTGATTTAGTGCAAACAGAGATGAATTGCTGTGACTGATGTTAGAAATGCTGTTGTTAGGAATATGATTTATAAATGTTAGGTGATGCAGATATAAGATGATATGAACCATGGGTACCTTGGTCGGCAATTCAGCTTATGGCCCTTCATCGCCAAGTTCGGCCTTTCTACACTGCCCCAGGCTCTACAACTGAATAAAGGTACCAATCTCTCTTTCTCTCTCTCTTGATTTTGTGCATTCATATTATGCAATTTAATTAGGCTTTGATCAACCTCCCTCTTTTGTGCCTCTTCATACTAATTACTTAATTAAAATTGTATGTATTATGTCGTTGGATATTATATTATTATTCGATATGTGATCAAACTTGGTTAGTTTCGAAGATATGTTACCCCTTTGCTTATTGCTTGATTATTATTGTATTATATAGCTACATTTAGACCATATGTATGTATCATATCTGTTTTTAAATACTCTCTCAACTTACATGATAGGTCATATTGTCTGATATAGACGGATCTTGGTGAAAATTGAAGCCAGTTTAGTATACTCTGAAGATGTTTAAGGCGTCAAATCATCAGGTTGCAGGGCATGAAGCCAGTGTTGGGAAGCTTGGTCCTGTTGACGAATCAGGACGCTTTTACAAGCCTCTCCAGAGTGGTAAACGTGGGTTGAAAGAGGTAGCCTTCTATGAAGCGTTACGTTCAGACAAAACATTCCCGGATCACATTTGATGTTTCTTCCCTATTTTCTATGGCACTCAGCTTTTATAGGTCTCAAATGGATCTAGCACGCATCTTCACCTTATTTTGCAAGATCTTAACTCTACTCAGGTCAATCCTTCTATAATGGACATCAAGATGTGATGCAGAACCTGGCCTCCGGACTTTTCTGAAGACTATGTCCAAAAATGTTTGCAGAAAGATAGGGGATCCACAAGTCTACCGATAGGATTCAGAATATCTGGTCTGGAAGTATTTGGTACTAAAGAATCTGGTTTGTGGAAACCCGACAAGAAATACATTCAGAGTTTGTCTGTGGATGATGTCAGATTAGTTTTGAGAAAGTTTGTATATTCTAATGCATCTGCTGATTTGAGTGTGCACCCTGACTGCTCTCTAGCTTCCGTTGTATATGGTGGTCCAACTGGGATATTGGCGCAACTTTTGGAGCTCAAAGCATGGTTTGAATAGCAAACTCTATTCCACTTCTATTCTTGCTCGATTCTTTTAATGTATGAGAAGGGTTCGGGATTAGAAGGAAAAAATGCTAATGCAAAAGTTAAGCTTATAGATTTTGCACATGTTATTGTCAAAATAGATTTATATGCTACTCTTTTTATAAATTTTAGCATATCACTATTGTATTAAATACTTATATAACTGTATAGAATATTTTTTTAAAAATTCATTATTTATATAAATGCATAGAATATCTTTCTAAGAAAACAATTAAATTTGTAAATATTTTGGTATTGTCGTTTTAAATTAAATAAGAACCCGTGTACGAAGTACGGGCAAAATGCTAGTTGTTATAAGAGGTGGACTGATTTTCGGGACATGTACTTTTTAGTTTGAAAGAAAAATTGTTGAGTAGTGCAAATATTACATCTACGAGATAATATATAATTTTTTTGAATATAAAACGGTCAAATAATATTATTAGTATTTTTGAATATATTAAAAGAATAAATTCATGCATATTGATTTTTGAGACATGTTCAAAAATACATTCATATAAATTTAATTTAAGATGGATAATATCGTATTATTATAAAATAATGGTTTGTCCCAATAATTCAGGAGTAAATGCTAATTCACTTATTAAAAGAATCTAATCTATATTATACATTTTTTATACTTATTCAAAAAATTGATGATTTTAAAATTTTGATTCAATTCAACTTAAATTATACCTCTATCACAGCTGGTTTTTTTCGAACGAACTTGAGCTTAACGAACTCGAGTCGAACTCGAGTTGAACTCGATCGAACACGAGCAAAGTTCGGTTCGGTTTGTTAATATTAACGGACACAAAATGTTGTCCGAACTCGAGTTCGGTAGGCGATCGAACCGAACTTGTCAAACTCGAGCGAGCTTAACGAACAGTTCGGTTCATTTATAGCCCTACAAATATGTGTATCATGCTGTTTTTTCCTGGTCAATATGCGGGTGACCGAATAAATTACAATTCATTCCTACCAAACATGTGATTTAAGAGTTTCTCTTTATTCATCTCATAATAAAAAATTTGCTCATTTTCCTCTCGAAAGAATGTCCAAAATATCCATTCTGGGGTGTATATTTGTCTAAATTACATATTTTCAGAAACAACCGTCCAAAATACCTACACATCACAGATATTTCTTACCCTTACCCTTCCTTACCCAATGGAATATCACGTGTGATGTGTGATATTCCTTACCTAGTGGAGAGTATCAGTAATGAGTATCAGGTCAGTAGAGTAAACACATTATAATTTATTATATATTATAAACATATAATATTATAAAATAAAAAATAATTTTTATTATAATATAAAAAGGTATACTTATGCAGATTGAAATTATATAAATACCATCCTTATTTAAACGAGACAAAAAGTTAATCGCCATTGCTATCTTATTTTTCATTTAAGCGAGAGGGACAATCCCATTCATGAAGGATTAGGGACGAATTCCCACTCTCCCATCCCATTAAAAAAAGCCTAATATTGGTGCTATTTGACACAACTTTTTTTAAGTGTTTATAAATTTATTTTTGGATAAAAATTTTATATTTAGATTAATTTTTTTATACAAGTATTTAATGTATGTTTGATATTTTATAAGCTGTAAAAAAATTAACCTTTTTCAGAAAAAAAAATTAGAATCCCTAACTTTATCTTAAAATAAATTAATTTATTCTCGAAAAAAGTTTTGCCAAACACCCCAAATATCAATCATGAAAACTGGCCAACTGAATGAGTATGAGTAATCCAATGTATTATTGCTCATACTCGAATTTTATTTTTATATATAAATGGAGTAAGTGAGTAATCCAGTGTATTTTTTTTTTGAAACAGTAATCCAGTGTATTATTGCACTCAAATTTTATTTTTTGGTAGTGTTCATCCAATCCTGCTATGTAAAAGGTTTCAAAACGTAAAATATAAAACAATTACAAGAAAATTGTAACATGATTAATTTAAAATATTTTTATCAGTCAGAACTTTAGTATTTTTAGAATAGTTAAAGAATAATGGATTTAATCCTGTCAAAAAAAAGAATAATGGATTTATTTTAAGTTTAATATATATTTAATGATTTGATATATAAAAATCTAAAATTTCAAAATATAGAATACATTAAAACAAAATTTATACATTTCCTACGAAAAATAAGTTTTTACATTTCTGTATACTATTAATTTTAGTTATTATTAATAAATAATAAAATTAAATGATGGTATACATAATCTTTTTGGTGAAAAACCAAAATACCTACCATTTAATTTCTCCTGCCCAAAATACCCACCAATGGAACTGTCCGCCCTTTTTACCCACAGACCGTGCATCACACACATGCGTACAGGCCATACGCATTTTGAAAATGCGTGGAGGGTGACCACGCATGTGTATAATGCGTGGAGTGTGTAAATCAGAGATGTGAGTCTGTGAACAGTGACTTAACATACAAATGTTGGAAATGCGTGTTTCAAGATATGTATGTTCAACATGCGTATGCTAAGTCACTGTTCATCTTCTTCCATTCGCCGCCGATGAAGTTTTTCGATCAAAATTTCAATCGATTCGTTTACTCTTTACAGAGATCGAGCACTCACGTTCTACATACCAAAACAATCGTCTTCCCACCCTCTACATGCCTGTACCAATTAATTTGTGTTTGTTTCGCCGGATTTGAAAGTCCCAAAACCAACTCTTTTTCCCGATCTAGTTTTCCGGTGGTCTGTACTTGCCCCTGCGGGGTCAAAACTCAACAAACGAACGGGGGAAAAGGAAGAGCAAGGTATGGGATTCATTTTGTTACCCTCAGGAGAAGTGGAGGTTGTCTGAGTGTGATGAACGAAGGAGGCGATGGAAGAGGCGATTTGGAGCTCCGTTTTGACGCCGGAACTGTTTTGCAAATAATGACGTTATATGACGTTATCACGCATTTGGGAGATGCGTGATCCAAGATACGCATGTCGAAGATGCGTATCCAAGGTCACGCATGCCCAGTATGCGCACTTCGTGGTCAAAAAGGACGGATGTCAGCGCCAAATGGTATTTTGGGCAGTTGGACTACAAAAGTAGTATATTTTGGTCATTTTCTCTAATCTTTTAGGGAAAAAAAAAGTAAACAAATAAATGAATAAATGAAATTAAAACATTTATGTAAACATATTATAATTAAAATATTTTAAAATAACATTACAATATTAAAAATAGACATGAAAATAAACCCTACAAAACATTTTTCATAACTTAGGAAAAAGTTGTCAAAAAGTAATTTGATGTAATACTAACAAATATTTACATTAGAATGTAGTTAATTTACCAAAAATACTATTTTTTCATTTTTTTTGCGATTTTACCATTTTTCTCAAAATATTTGCAAAAATACCTATTTATTTACAAAAATGCGGAGATTGCATATGCAACTTTAATTTCCAGTTGCATGTCACATATAAATTCAACTTACGGTTGCATATGTAATTTCCGTATTTTTGCAAATATTTTGGTATTTTTGTAAATATTTTGATATTTTTGAAAAAAAGTTTTTGGGCTTGAGTATTTATGAAAATCTCCTAAAAATTATTAAATTTAAATTTAGGAAAACAATGACTGAACAAATAAATAATTGTAAAAACTTAGTAATTTTAAAAATATATAAAATCAGAAATTTATCTCACTTCAAAATATAACATAAATTGAAATAATATAAATTGATATTCCACGCAAAATCAAAAATATTAATAAATAAAAAAAATAAAAAAATATTTTCATAAAATTTTTACAAAATTTTCTTTGCATTACACGAGTATAAAACTAGTAGTTTTTCAACGAGTTATTCTTTTTTGAAACCAAGTTTTTCAACGAGTTAACCTCCCATCGAACGCATTCAAATGTAACAAGTTCAACAAAATTAATTGATATCTGAAAATTACGGAAAAAAGCATTCAAGTCGAAATTGTCAGTACATATATTAATAAAATCACATTATAATATTTAATATTTATTTTTATTTATGAGAAAGAAAAATGGGTGATGGCCCTAAATAATAATTTTTCAACTTAAAATATTCAAAATAATGAAATTCAGAAAATTGACCCTATTTATCGACGGGATACGGCATTTCGTGTTAAGCAACACAGGGATACGACATTTCATGTGCCGTATCAACAACTGATATGGTATTTCGTGTGAAGTAACAACGAGATACGGCGTTTGGTGTAGCGTATTAGGTTAAAATTTTAATGCCCCTGGCGGGACTTGTAAGAGTATCAGCACTGATACGGTGTTTCGTGTGAAGTATCAACGATACGACACACCAAACGCCGTATTAGCTGCTGATACGGAACATCAAATGTCGTATTAACTGTTGATACAGCACACCAAACGTCGTATTAGTCGCTAATACTTCACACGCAATACCATATTAAATCGGTAAATAGGGTCAACCATACTCAAATATGATTATTTTAATTTTCTCAAGAAAAACACTCGGTCTTAAATATTTATCAAATAATTAATTCTTGTAATCGTTCCTAAATGTAAAGAAGCAAGCTAACAAAATTTCTCATGAGTTAGACAAAATTTTAATAGTTCTGTGTGTTTAATGTCGCTTGTTGCTGAATTTTTGGAGACCGTTCTTTGTAATTCTTCCTTTACTTGAATAAATTTAAGCTCTTTCTTTCAAAAAGAAAAAACACTCTAAAGATTTTAAAATATTAGGAAGAGGAGGCTCTGATGAAATCACAATTTTTTTTTTAAAAAGAACTTTTTCTTCATGAAAAATAGTGAACATTTATGTTACCTTACCTCTTCATTTTGCCTTAAATATGTCATACATTTGACTCAGACATGGTGTGAATACTCGAACATGTATTTCAAATCAAAAACATGTATTTTTTCAAAATGTTATTGAATTCGATATTTAATATGTATCCATATTAAACGTTTTTGGCCGAGTTCTGGTAACATAAATGATTTAAAAGCAACAACGGCGTTTAAAGTTGTTGAATTTTTTCACGTAGTAGCATTTGGAAGTAATCATATGGCCTGTCGTAGGTAGTCCTACTAGTGTTGTCTTCGAGTCCATGTTGTTGATGATGGCTTTGCTAGTTGCTAGATCACTCAAACATCTTCAAACAGGCATGCAAAGGTGCACACATTCCCAGACTTATGTTTCTGCTAGTACTATGGTTATCTTTCGGCTGAGAAATCAGAGCAACGGGATCACGGAGATTGGGACGGACTTTCGGATTTTCGCAAATCAGCATCACATTATAATTTTACATTTAAAAGGCCCAAATTAAAGTTTTGCTTTAGGCCCACAAAAGGTTGTACCGTCCCTGAATACAAGTATACGAGGTATCATAGTTTGACTTGTGAACCAAAAACTAGATCTAGGTTTTTGTGGCGTGCCATTGTGGCTCTGTTTGGTTAATCATAATTTGGAGAATTTTTTACAGTAGTTATAACTTATAAGTTCATAAAAATTTATGAGTAATGGGGGTATTTGGGAAAACTTTTTTTCAGAACCAACTTATTTTAAAATGTTTACTTGATCAACTTATTAGTTTAATTTATAACATTTATATAAGGATAAATTGAATGTTAAAAATGACGTACTTTTATGATAATTTATTTCTTATTTGCCTAATTTCTTTACTTGTTTAATAATTTTTATTTTATATTTATATTTATAAATGTTTTTTTAATTTAAAATATTTATATTGATATTATTATATTAAAATAATATTTTTTTAAATTTAATTTTAAAAAATACTTTAACAACTTATAAGAAAATTTATCCACTTATAAATATTTTTACACTTGTGTTTTTTTAGAGAAAGGAACCTAAGATATATGCCAAGTAACTTTTTCAAAAATAGTGAATAAATTCATGTATTTTATTATATATACTTTTTTGATAAACACAATCTTTTTAAATCCTTTTTTTTATATACACAATTTTGAGAAAAAGCTCTCAATATTATAATTCTAGAATAATTGATTCAAAATGTTACAACTCAAAAGATTGGTCTCAAATATTACACTACACACACTATCGTGTTTTTTTTATATATATAAAAAGCTATATCGTGCCGCGTTTAGGAGGGTTGAGACGCTACACGATTTGGGTGTTTGGGATTGCTTAAAATAAGTTACTTTTGACTTAATGGATGTGTTTTTAACTTAAAGGAGAAAGTAAAGTTGTTTACTTTAAGTTGAATGAATGTGTTTGGGTAATTTTACTTAAAGTTAAATGGGAATTTAATAATTTTGACTTAAAGTGATATTTGACTTAAAAAAATTTTAAATTCATGATATTTAAGCTTTACAAGAATTGTGAAAAAAAAAAAAAAAAATTCCATAAGTCATAAGTCATAAGTCAAAAGTACCTAAATATAACTTCTGACTTAAAGCAGTTTTTTAACTTAAAGCCGGCTTAAAGCCACGTTACACAAACACACCAAAAACTCAAAAAAGGAGCTTTTGGCTTTAAGTTTTGTTACCCAAACACGCTCGATGTAAGGTTTGAGGGTTGAAGATTAAGGGAGAGGAAAACTCTAGATTATCTAGCTTTAAGGTGGGGAACTCTAGATTATCCAACGGGGTGGATTGGTGATGTTGAGTGGGTAGGTGGCATTAAGGGAAGAGAGTTTAAAATTTTTAAATTATTAAAATATTAAAAATTTATATATTAATTTTTTAATTTAATATTTTAAAATTTTATAGATATTTTTTGTGGGATTAAATAGTTTTCATTTGGGATTTTAAAATATTTAAATTTTATCTGTATTTATTTAGGGGTTCAATAATTAACCTTTGGGATTTAATATTTTTATTTTGTGTTTTAGAAATATTCAGAACGTTGAATAAATTGTTTATGAACACTAGACCATGAACCATAACTTATCCTGATTTTTTGGCTGGTCCCCGATTTTTTAAAAATCTGACCACCAGACTTGGTAAAAAAATATAATTTGAATTGACCATTTGATTATAAGTTTTTTAATAGTGTTTTAAAATACATATTTAGCAAAAAAACAAAAAAAAATAGATAATACCACTTAAAGTAATGTTTTACATTCAAAACACCATTTTAAATGGTAACATCATTTTAAGGGTCTGTTTGACACTGACTTAAAATAAGTTCTTATGAACTTATTTTCGGGTAAAAATTTCCTTTTATGATAAATTTTTTTATACAAATATTTAGTGTATGTTTGAGATTTTATAAATTGAAAAAAAAATTATCTTTTTCAAAAAAAAGTTAACCTTTTCAGGAAAAAAATAGGAATCTCTAATTTTTATCTTAAAATAAGTTTACTTATTTTGAAAAATAAGTTTACCAAGCCCCTAAATAACGTTACCCAAAACTCTACTATACTTAAAGTAGCATTTTATATTGGGGAAAAAAAGAGAGAAAGAGATCAAAACGCTACACAATGCACCATCTTTGTTAAAGAAATTTCTTTTATTCCCGATTTATTGGCTTTAAGAATCAATAAGTTATCCGATCCAAACTCAATTACGCTTGTGTTCCAGAACTTTGTAGAAAAAAGGAAAGAATTAAAAATATTTAATTTTCTTTTCTTCTTAAATCTTTCCAAAAGTGGGAAAAAGATTTTGAAGACAAATATAAAGAGAATTTTTTCTCTAATCTTTAGCTTTCTTTTCTCTACTTTTCCAAAAAAATTATTCAGAGCAAGATGGAAAAATTATTCATTAATTTTCTTTTCTTTCCAAAATACAAAATATTTTTCTGGAAGAGTCTATGGACCAATATCAATATCAATTGTGGTAGTTCTGTATTTTAATTTTGTTGAAGTCACCGTCAAAAAATGATTTTTGTATTAATTTGTAAATAAGTAATGTTTTTTTTTTATAATTCGGTGTCCGAGTTAGCTTTCGCGCACTATTACTAAAAAAATGTCATTATAAGAAATTCGTACTTCCTCGTAAGAATGTACCTAAAATAAATTGATAAATATTAAATAATTGTATTATATACTTTTCATAAAAATTAAAATAATTAATACATAATTTATCATATTAATTGAATGTGGACAATAAGTTTGGACAAATAAAACAGGAAATAGTAAATAATATAAGTGGGACATAATGAGTATAATTTATTAATTTCAGGTATGTTTTCTTGAGGACAACCTCATATTTCATCCAAATTTTATATATTGAATTAAATTAAATATCACATAAAATTCCAATTTTTTCAATAAAATCATCATCATCTTCTATATATAATAGCAGAACAGGTGAATATTTTTGAGCCAAAAAAACCCCTGTGAAATGGCTTAAATACCCTCGGTTTTCATCAAATTACACATCTATCCTATTACACTCCTATCTATTCCTACCTATACCTACCTATACTATACGTACGGCCTATGTTTTCCCCATACAAGTTGCGCATGCCTGATTGCATCCCCGTGGGACGGGGATTCGACAGTATCATCATCGGAATCCTTTTGACAAGAGGCGATTGATTTCCAGAGATTCAATTTACAGGGGCGCTTGATTGTCAGAGTTTCAAAGCCCAGGTGTGCCCCAATCCATCCTTCCAATTTCATTGGTAATATTCACTGATTTGCCTAAATCTTAATTTTAGTTCCATGGTAATGGAGAGTTTAATTAACTTTTTTGAAAGTTTAATTGAGGTTTTTTCCCTGTAATTTTTTTAATTTGATTGATAGTTGATACTTGATAGTGTAGAATATTGATTTTGATGTAGTTTAGTTGTTGCATTGAATGAATTAGTTTTTTGAGTTTAATCTGCGGGATGTGGCAGTGAATTAGTTGAGAAAATATAGAAGAGGCCTTAACAAATATTTGTCCTACTATATATATTGTATAGAGCATAGACGACTGCAAGCAAAGCGAAGTCCAATTTATCTCATAGCCACCTTGTCCCACTTGTGTGCATACGCTTTGTTGTTGGTGAGGGTGCTTGAATATGGGCACAGTCCAGGGGCATAAATTTGGGATTTGCGCCTAGGGGCATAAATTTGGGATTTGGGATTTGCACGGCCTGTTAACTTGGTGTTACGGTTAACATGTTGGAGTGAAGCAAGTGTGCAGAGGCGGACTTAGAGGTAAACGGGCCCAGCTCCCGCTGGGTGAAATTTTCTAGCTTTTAATGATTTTTTTTACTGCTGGGTGAAAAATTGTGAGAGAAAAAAATAAATATAATATATGAATATTTCATTACATCACTTCCCATAAAAAATAAAAGGGCTGTGGGACTTGGGAGGGACTCGAGAGCTTATCAGCTTGCCTTATTGCTTATAACTTCAAAATTGCAACCATTTAACTAGATCACCAGGGACTGGATTCAAGAGTGGATTGTTGTATTGATATTTTGTTCACTACTATTAAGTATTAAGGTAATTTTCATACCTATTTTAACATGTTTCACTCAAACAATATAGAATGTACTTTAACTTTTTGATGGAATACCTATAAAAAAATTGAAAATTTTGAGATTTTAGAAAGATTTTATGCTTATGCGCAAGTGTTAAATGTTTACTTTCAATATTCAATAACAATAAGTTTTTTGATAATCTCCCTTGGTTAAGTCACAAGTGTTAGTACCTAAGTTTGCTTAAGTATATTTCTGTTATCTAATCAGATATTTAAATGGTGTATAGCATGTTTGATTGTCTGATCAACATCGCAAAAAATGAAGTCACTGTTTTCACTTGTAGTTTACAAGAGAGATGGAGATCATAAAACTCAATTTAAATAAAGAACTGAAAAACCGCTGGGTAATTTTTTTTGGCTAGATCCGCCACTGCAAGTGTGGTTGTTTGGGATATTTGATAATTAGGTCCAATTAATTTTTTCTGAAAATTAGTATGAGTTTATTAATTTTTTCTAGAAATTTAGGTGGAACAGTTATTCCAGCATAAGACCTCTTTATTCAGGTCCATTTAATTTTGAGGAAGTGAAATGCAATGGGACTTTGCCAAAGTGAAATGCAATGGGACTTTGCCAACACTGGTCTTAAATCCCCACGCATGGACGAAGGTATGTCTGCTTCTAAGAAAAATATATCTTCTCACTTGTTGTAATACTCTTATGAGTTATGATATATGCCACGTCAAATTATAATTTGCACATTAGATTTTAATAATGTTTTCAGTGATTCAAATTCCAAATAAATCCTTAAACAGTAAGTTATTGATGGTTCTTTTCTGGTTAATTGGTACATTGAAGGGAGTGATAAGTGTGATGTTCAGATTGTGTGCATTGGTGTCTTCCAGGAGTGCCTGATGTCCGGAACCATCTTCTTTATGCATACATTTTACACTATTTGTGACCATCCAAAACATTAATTAGCTTGTGCAATTCCATTTAGTCATTTACAAATTATCTTAACTTTGACACGGAATATCAACATCATCTCCTTCACTAATCCATTGCAATGTTTGATCAAACGTGTCGTGTCAAAGCATTTTTTCACAGTAAACAGTAGTGGTGCTTATAACATGCATTTGAACCAACACAGGGAAAAATGAGAGCTAGGTAACTAATATTAGGACATTTCCTGGACTGTGTTCTTTGGTTCTACAGACTACAGTTCCCCATGCATGACCTAAGCTTCCTTGTGTCAAGTATTGAGTAGTTTGAAGTTCCATCTCTCATGGCCTCCCTATACTAATGTAGAATAAGTTGCTTTCTATTTTTTGTTTTTATTATACCACATATATTTTTTAATTTCATATAGTTAGTAAATATAGGTTGTGATGTTATATCGTAGAAAATTATTGCTAAGATTGCGCTACAAAGTTGACTTTGAATCTGTGACAACGAAAATAACTCAACAAAAGTGCATCAATCTTAAGCCCGTGCCTCTCTTTGTCCCTCCGATAATCCAATTTCGGTTTGTCTTCTTTATTTTTTGCCTCGCATGCGTAGTCATTTCTTTGTGTCACGAAACGAAACAGCTCCTTATATTACTGTATGTTAACTTGAGGACCATAGCTCTGACCAAAAAAAAAAAATTTAGGAACATACCATATTCATGTACTACTAATTAAATAAAAAAAAAGGATTAAGAGGAATGCAGTGCCAAAAATTTATTTCAATCTTTTGCACCAGTTGTTTATGTGTTTTTTTTTCTAAATTCAAGTTGTTTTGTGCATCCACATATTTGTGTTTCTTTTTGTTTTTCTGAATTCTGACTATTGTGACCAAGATTGGTTGATTAAAATTTGTAAAAACATTTGCATACAGAGGTTCTAAATTTCTATGTTGTTCGGGACATTAGTATTTTGCTAGAATATTTTTTTTTTATAATTTGTGTTACTGACCTGTGTGCATGCCCAATTTTGATTACCGTGCAATTTCGGTTTGCTGAGAATACGTGTTAGCTATCAAGGTAATTAATTTATCCAAGTAATAATATATTGAGATTTTTTTTGTATTTATAGCTTAAGTCATCCTAACCTACAAACTCAACGGATCTCCTGGAGTCACTATATATATACTGGAATCTGAACATAAAAAAGAGGTTTATGATTCACAAATTCAAGATTTAATGAAACCCAAATAATATTCCAAAACTGCGTTGGATATATTGTTTTTAGTTTAGTACAGTTTTAATTTTAATAGAAGTCTAGATGTGTGGCTGTGATTATTAGGTATGTTGTATGTGAATACTAATGTGTCATTCTTTCAAGGGTTTGGTATGATCATTAAGCTCTGCATTTGATGATTCTATATGATTTCACAGGTCTTATTGGATAATTTATTAAAACCATCAAACCTGATTACTGATTACTTATCAATTATCATTCTGAAATAGCCTTGTCTTAGCACTCCCAACTGTCACATGTTTCTTCTGAGGCATAATCCATAGTTTGACTCTATTGATTGCATCACAATTCACAATTTTGTTCCTCTTGGCAAGATTGAAAGAAAGCAGAAGAATTTCCTGGCTGTTTTGAATTTAGAGTGTTCACCCTAAAAATTGGGGTTTAGGTGTGCACTATAAAGTGTAAATCTTGCACGTAAAGGAATTCCACGACTCCTTAATTAGAGGCTGAATTATCTACTGCGTAAAGTGATCAATTGAGTTATTGAGTTACAAAGTTTTAAAAAAGTAGACGATTTTACCAAATAGACATGACTATAGTTTGTTGTAAACATTTTAGTCCTCCCCTCCTTTGCATGTGAAAAATCATTTCATCTAATAACATAATATTATTGCTCAGTTTTTACCCTTGTGCCGTGTGTTGTGTTTTTAGGAATATGATATTACTTTTCTTATAACTAAGAGGCCGATGTTAACTTTAAAAATTATACTTATAACTTAAAATACAACTTACTTTAAGTTCAAAGTGAGATACCTGATGTTGAAGTTAGAATAACTCATTGAATGTATCATGCCTGCAACTAATATTTATCATTTTGAATCAGTTTGATTGTTTCATTTATGCCCTATGTAAGATATCGTATGTAGCTATGGTTTTTGTATTCTGTATTTTTGGAATAGTTTGCTGCTTATTCTGGAATTTAAGTGATTGGACCTGAATTATATTTAGGTTAGTGCAGACCAAACATTGACTGTAACAGACCTTAACCTGCACTATGCCCACACTTTTGAATTTACCAAGAATTTCTTACAGACTCTCCGTTGGAAGTTAGCATCCTTTGGTACACACCTATTTATGGAGTAGGTCTAAATTGTACAGGATGTAATGTTGATTATATAAACACAGTGGTCACTGTAAGTAGCAATAGATGAATGCCAAAAAAATTACCAGTGTTCTGGGCCATTCATCAGATGGAATCTACAGCTTCATCTAAAACATGATTGACTGATATGGAGAAAGTTTGGACCTATATACTATAACTTACGTTTTAGGATTTTCTTTTTTATATTGATTTACATGTGTTTTGACAATCTGCTTTTAGTTACGATCTTGTAATAATTTGTACCTAATCTATTGTGTATATGAACATTTGCACGTGTGGTCTATTGTAAATTTTAAGAACTTGAGATGAAATGGGATACATGTTTTACTTATTAAGTTGTACTAACAGTCTCATTGAATAAGAATGTGAGAAGGATGTATATCGAACAAACCTGCTATGAAATAGTGATTTATTCCAAGTCGAGGAGAACCAGAGGGTAGAGAACTGATTCATAGGTGCTCATTAAATTATTTTATTTGTATCGTGGAGTGATGTGAGCCATTTTACCACTTACATGTAGTTTAGGTGTGAACACACTTTTTCCCTAAATATCCCGACTAAACATATTTTCTCTTCTTTAGATTATAATGTTTGTGCCCCTTAAACGAGGTGAACAGAATTCAAAAGCCTTTATTTCAATATAGTTCGCAGTAATAATCTTAAACAAAATTTTATATTGCTAAGTTGTGGAATTCTTCACAGGTTAATTTTTTAAATTGTCGCAATTCGCAAACAATAATCTGCCCTGCGTAGTGTTTATTTAATGGACCAAACCCCAAAATAAAGGCGGACATCCCAGAGTATTCCTGACCAAAGATGTTGTAGAAAGGTGGAGAATGTCAAAGAAGAGGCGTAATGATTCACGCAGAAAATTCCACGGTACGTACTGTTACCGTCCCTTTTTGAACTGCACCTAGCTTACTGTTGTAAGAAATGGTTTGCCTCTTCTTAGACATGGCCTCGGGTGGGAGTGGCCTAGATGCCGGCACGACAGGACCTAAACGACCAAGAGGTAGTGCCTGTAGCCTACTTCAAACTTTCTCTAGCTTGAGCAATTCGCTGCTTGCGTTTATCCCCAAACAGTTTTAACTCATATTGACCTTCTCTGAATTTGTCGTAAGTATGTTTTGCCTATAAGGAATGGAGTCGGATTTTCCTTTAGTGTTGAGAAGGAAGAATGGAAGATCATATCAGTCCTAATATGAGGCGATTTTGAATTATTAATGTCAGTTGCTAAATTTAAATAAATAGTGGAATAAGTAATAGGGAGCTATATACGGCCCTCGCCTATTCAGGATAGTTTTTATTATCAGAGTCAATTATGGTATGTATTTAATATTTTGTCATCTAAAAAGATTTGTCAATTGATTGGTCAGTGCGGGCACAACTGCCTAAGCACGAGCTTCCGTTGATACTGAGAAGATGCAAATCAAAGTTAAAGTTGACAAGGCGGAAGCAATGCAAAATCTTAAAGATGTTCCTACTCCATTACTGGTATTTGCTTCTGAGAAAAGCAATCAAACACCACTTGTACATGTTACAGTTAATAAAAGTCTTCAAATTCAAGATATCTCGACAGAAAGGGATGTCAAGGTACTTTTTTTTTTTCAGTTTTCTGATTTTTGTAGAAAATTTTGGGTTTCACAAGTACGATGTATCGTAAGTTAGTATATAATATTTCTCTTTAATGGAAGATGTGTGTTTATAAATATTTTTGCTTTAATGCACAACATAAAATAGTCAAAACTTCACATAAGCATTGAGCCATCAGTAGCTGAAAATATGGAGTTCAGTGAGGAGGTAATTGCCACGTCACCTGAATGTCGTTATGTTGGTGCTGAAAGGGGAAGCACATTACATGAAGATGGAGATAATGAAGGATGTGGATAATGAATCAGAGCATCCTGGTGAAGTGTCAATACATATAAAGCTCTGGACTTTCTTCACTACATGATTGTGGAATTTTGTGAGTTGTTATTCTGGGATCTCTTACTCTCCTTGTCGTGCAATTAGTTGAAGAGTAACCTGCCATGCTTATCATCTCAAATTCATTATGTGGCTTTGGACTAAGGTCTTGGTTTTGGAAGTTATCATTTTTTTTTCATTTGTTCCCAATGGTGGTAGTGATTCTTGCAACTATAGAAGCTATCAAGCTGAAAACTCTGCATATATGTGGCCAACGATTGGAATACAATAAATTTGTGTATGATTTTTCTCTTGCTTTTCATGGTTGTTCGACTATTAGTTGGGGAGCAGTGTGAGATTTGAAATTTACATTTTTATGTTGTTTCTAGATTTTTTTTCTTTGATGTGTTGCAAACATGAATGTGCAACAAGTATAATGTTTGTGTATGTATAGAGCACTCCTTAAACCTCATTGAAGTTGAACTTCTGTCATGTCAGGTTTACTTGTGCCGATAATTTGTATTGGAAAACCATTATCAAATTGCTTCAAATAGTACACAACTTCGCAATGTAGTTGAGCAATGCTAGAAAATGACCCGTGCAAGGCACGGGTTATTATGCTAGTACTAGATAAAAGTCCAAACTTCTCAACAAAATCCAAAAAGTTTGGAAGAAGTATAGTTTCATTATAAAAACATAAATTGTTAATATAAAATTTATTTGAAAGAATCTAATCTGGATCGACTCGGCCAAATTTCAAAAAATCTGAATTTTTTAAAATTCGGTCCATTTTTATGCATCTCTACTCTGATGGTCTTTTTTTTTTTTTATGCTGTTTACTTCTAGCGGCAGTATTATAAAATATTCTGAGCGCAATGAGATAGGTAATTGGTAGAGAAAATGATCTAAATAACTCAAAATGGATATCCCTATACTCAAAATAACAATTGTCGGAAAAACATTCCATTTTAACCACTTGACTTCGCATATGACTAGTCATATGCGTATATGATTTTTTTTTCCTTCCCTGCTGAACATGCAGCTCGTGACTTGAGTCACTATATCACACTCATTTTGAAAAATCATGCCAAATCCTATCCTAAATAACCATTCAGCAAATAAATTATTAAATATTCAAATTATTCAAATATTAAAATTTTATATTATTTCCTTTAGGGTTAAATACTTTTTATTTAGGGTTCAATGAGTTCCATTTGGGATTTAGAAATAGAATAAATCTTGGTTTACACCCTTATACACTACTAAAATATTACCTAGATTATAGGATTAGTATATTACTTTATAATTTTATTTTATTTTTATTTTCTTAAAATGGGCTCCGTCAGGGCATTTTTTTGATACTAGTAGTGTTTTAGTAATGTATAAGGGTGTAGCCTAAGATTAACCCTTTAGAAATATTCTTTTGTGGGTTTAACAATTAACCTTTGAGGTTAAATTGTCCCATTTTGGGTTTTAGATCTGGTAGATTCTAATTTATTTTATAGAAAATTTGTTAAAAAATAAAAAATAAAATTTACACATGTTCAAAATGCGTGGTTCTCTCCTACCCACGCATTTCTTAAATGCGATTATTGAGTCACGCATGATCTAAAAGCGAGAGCTAACTTGTTGAAATTTGGAAAAAAAATAAAAAAACAAACCACGCATCATGGAGATGCGTAGTTGAATATAAAAAAATATAAAAAAAGAAGCACGCATGCAGGGCATGCGTGGTTGGATGGTAAAAAATTAATCCTATGCAGCCCACGCATCGCGCATATGTGTAACCAGTGTTCGCATTTTCCGAATGCGTAATCGGTTCGATATTTTGGACGCTTGTTCCGACATTCGTTATTTTGGGCGATTAACTTTATAATTTTTTTATTTTGGGCTTTCACCCTAATTGGTAAGGGTTGATGTCTTGTTGTTCCTGAAAGTTCTGGTATCTACTTTCACTCACTCCCGACTCCCGATTTGTTAGAACATATACTCACTAATATTCTGATATGTGATAATAATATAATCTATCTATATTATTATATAAAAGCCGAAACATTAAAAGTTTAGTTGGTCGGTACTTGTTGATTTTACTTATTTATCCTTACTTAACTACTAACTAATTGGGTTAAGTATCAAAATGGTCACTGAAGTGGAAGCCAAATATCAATTTATTCATCGATCTTTACGGGGTATCATTTGAATCATTAAAGTCATAATAAATATCAAACAAATACCTGTATATATGTGTTAGTTACAGAGGCATGCCTGTACACATCTAATAACAAGCCTAATTGTTTGTAATGCTTTGCATTACTTACATGACCTCTTAACTGAGGGAACCTCTAGTTGTAGAGTTTCTGTTTGTATTGTACTTGTAGTAGGCATCAAATCCTAGTTGTGTAATTGTACAAATAGAGTCTAGAATAATGCTTGAAAGAAGTTCCAAGGTTCATGCCTCAAGCAAGGAGTTAAAGACTGTCAAATAATCACAGTTGGGATTTGAAGAAATGAAGAATTTGCCTAAGTACCAATTCGAGAAGTATATTTGTCTATTCGAGAAGTCCAGCATTCGAGAAGTCAGAGATTCGATATCTCAAGACACTATTCGATATCTCTGAATACACTGTTCGATATCTCATTCGATATCTCAGGGATTCGATATGTCTACTACTCTATTCGAGAACTCAAGAAGTCAACAAGTCAAGATGGTATTCGAGTTCTCAAAGAGTCAACAAGTCAAAGTTTCATTCGATATCTCAAGGACTCAGAAAGCTATTCGATATCTCGAGGATTCGATAAGTCAAATGTTCTATTCGACAACTCAAGGAATCCTGATGGAAAAGAGTTATTCGAGAAGTGGTTCGATATGTCAATATAACAGTATTCGAGAACTCAGAGTTATCGATCAAGTCAATTCTAGTTCTCGAATCACTTACTTAGCCACTTCTCGAATACATTCTTGGAGACAAAATACTGAAGAAATTGTACAAGTCAGAAACCTGCAACAAGCCAATGCACTTTATGGACCACAATCTGTAACGTGCTCTGGAAAGCCTACAAGGAAGCTTGGAGAGATATAGAAGAGACAAAGAGCTAAAGAAGTGGATCTAAACAGGCTTTGTAAAGTCAAATCTGTAACCGTTTGGACACTTACTCAAAAAGGATAGACAGACTAGAAAGTAATTTGTTTAGCTACCTTATTTGTAGTAAGTAGGCTGTATCCATGTTCTATAAGGACACAGCCTCACTTCATAACTTTGTAACTTTTGTGAGTCAAGTTTTTCGTACACTAAGCTGTATCTCTCTGAGAAAAACGAAGCTGAGAATACTATCATTTGTATTCACAGATTGTAGCAACCTTTATCTAATAATACATTAGATTAAAGTGATATTGTGTCTTGTGTTGTTTCTTTATCCGCACCTTCACTTCTACACACACAGGCACTTATCAGCTACATAGACTCAATCCAAGAAAAGTTCAAGAATCCATTCACCCCCCCTCTGTATTCTTTTACCGTATTCAATACTCAACAAGTGGTATCAGAGCGGGCTGTTTATTCAAAAACAGAGAAACGATCATGAGTTCGAATACACCAAAGACTACAGGAACGGTGAAGGTCCCTAAGTTTGACAAAGAAAACTTCAACCTCTGGAAGATAAAGATGATGTTGTTCATTAAAGCCTCTCATCCCTTGTATCCTGAGATTCTCAAGAATGGTCCTTTTGTTCCACAACAAGAGATACCAGAGAAGACTGTTGGAACCACAACTATCCCAAGATCTTATGAGGCCAAGGATCTATCAAAGTGGACAGAGTCAGAAAGGGAGAAGGTTGCTCTTGACAGCCACCTCATGTTGCTTATCATTGATTCCATGGACATGTCAATGTTTGCAAACATTGCATCATGTACGTCTGCTAAAGAGATGTGGGATCACATTGAGGTGTTGTGTGAAGGGACTGATGAGGTTAAAGAAAACAGGAAACAGATACTGGTCACACAGTATGAAGCTTTCATGGCACAGCCCAAGGAAAGCATCACTGAAATGTTTGAAAGGTTTCACAAGCTAGTCACTGAGTTGCAGATGAATGGAAAGGTTTACAGCACCAAGGAGTTAAATATGAAATTTCTGTTGTCTTCACCAAATCATCTGGAGCAAAGAGTCATTTCTCTAAGAGAGAGAGATTTGAACAAAGTCACCTATGATGTGCTCTATGGAGTCCTAAAGACTCATGAACTTGAGTTGCTTCAGAAAAGGGCTATCCAAGCCGACCAAGGTAGGATGATAAACACATCATGTGCCTTGATTGTCAACAAATCCATTCTGGACCTAGAAGCATCTACAAGCCAACTAAGGATAGAGGAGGTGGCAGATGATGAAGAAACTGAAGCTGGGGTGAGTGAACCTGTTGAGGAAAAGGAGGAAGAAGAAGAAGAGTTTTACACTCTGGAAGAACTTGATGGGATGGAAAATACTTCATATGCTTTCATGGCCAGAAAATTTCCAAACATCAGATTTAAAAGAAATCAACCCTTCAAACCAAAAACTCAAAACCATTCAGCCAACAAGAACAAGGCACCTGTGAAACCAAACAGAAATAAGTTCAAAACCAGTTATGTGGATAGGTCATCTGTAAGGTGCTATAGATGCAATGACCTAGGGCATTTTGCCAGTGAATGCAAGAAGCCTAAAAAGAAGGATAGAGATTATCTTGAGCTCGAAGCTAAGTATGAGGCCCTTCTGAAAAAGCAGACACATGGTAAGGCCTACATAGCTGAAGGGAAGTGTTGGGATGATTCTGAGAGTGATGAAGAGGAACAAGAATTCTGCAATTATGCCTTGATGGCCAACTCCAAGGATGACTCATCTTCATCTGATTCTCAGGTACCATCTCTCACTACTATAGACATGTCTGTTTCTGAATACAAATGCATTATTGAACAATTATCTGTTGAAATGTTTAATATTCATACCAGTATGACTGCTGCTAATGAGGAGATTGCTAAACTGTCTACTAGAAATGAAATATTAACCAAAAAGAATGAGGAACTTGAGCTAACTACTATGCAAGTAGAAAACCTTAAGAAAGAAGTTGAATATTTGAAGAACAAGGTTTTATGTGCTAGTCAAGTAGAGAAGGCTCTTAGGGATGAATTAGCTGAGAATGAATTCAAACTAAAAACTTTCAAGAAATCATCTGGTTTAGTGCAATCCTACTGTGAGAAAATTGAAGCTAAACCCAAAGCAGCTATTGGACTTGACTATGACTCTCTCAAACAAAGGAAAGGCTATGCTGTCATTGAAGAGGACACAGCTGTTCATGAGAAAGTGCCTCACATTTTGAGAAAAACTGAAAATCCAATTTTTAAGGAATCAACATTTGAAATTGATGAGGATGCCTTACTCATCAAGCAAATGTTGAATGATGAGGATGAGGCACAATCTAGTGAACAGCAAGCATCCTCTAAGGGTGAGAGTGTCAAGTCAAAGACCAAGGAACCAGTAGTTGATAGGCCAAGACCTAAGAAGTTTGTTAAGTTTGTCTCAGCTGGGATGAGTGAATCAGAAAAGAAAGTGACTAAGAAGAAACAGAACAGAAATGGCAAGTTAGGGATTAACAAGGATAACAACTATGCTTATATGCCTAATGCCCCTAGGAAAACTTGTCAGAACTGTTTCAGTACCAATCATTTAACTCATGCATGCAAGAAACCTGTTGGTAGTGTGTCTAAACCTTTCTATGATTGTTCTGTGCCTCTAAGTCATAGAGATGCACCTTTCTGTGATAAATTTGACTGTATGCCATGCAATATGAATGTTATGACTAGTTGTTTTAATTTAAGAAGGCAATTCATTGATGGTTGTATCAGTCACAATTCTCACACACACTACACAAGGTCAAAGTCTTCAAGTCCTCCTAAAGCTAGGAAGGTACCTTTGTCACCTAAGTCTGAAACCTCAGGATCTAAGACTTCCAACAGTGACAAGAAGACTAACACTAAGAAAGTTGACAAGCATGTTGTTTATGATAAAACTGTCTCTAAGTCACATGGACCCAAACTTGTTTGGGTACCAAAGGAAAAGTAATACCTTTGTGTTTGCAGGGCAAAGAAAGTGAAAAGAAGGTCATGTGGATTTTGGACAGTGGATGCTCAAATCATATGACTGGTGATATGGCCCTGCTATCACAGTATGAGGAAAAGGCTGGCCCAATGGTTGCTTTTGGAGATGACAACATGGGTAACACATTGGGATATGGCAAGCTGAAAGTTGGTAATGTCATCATTGAAGATGTAGCACTAGTCAAGGGGCTCAAGCATAATCTGCTAAGTGTTGGTCAGTTTACTGATAGAGGATTCAAAGTGAATTTTGACAAAGATGAATGTTTGATCACCCACAAGAAGACTGGTGATTTTGCTCTATCTGGAGTAAGGAAGGGAAGCCTGTTTGTAGCCAATATGGACTCTGCAAACAAAGACAAAATTTGTTGCTTTTACTCAAAAGCATCAAATGAAGATTGTTGGCTGTGGCACAAGAAACTATCACACCTGAACTTCAAGGCCATTAACTCTCTAGTCAAAAGAGAGTTAGTGAGAGGCATGCCCACACTCGAATTCTGTCAAGAAGGAGTGTGTGAGGCCTGTCAAAAAGGTAAAATGAAGAGATCAAGCCACAAGTCAAAGACAGTGACATCAGTAACCAAGCCATTACAACTCATCCATATGGATTTGTTTGGGCCTGTCAACATAATGTCACTTGGAAGAAAGAAGTATGCCCTGGTAATGGTTGATGATTTTTCAAGGTATACATGGGTGGAATTTCTAGCATCAAAAGATGAGGCTCCACAAGTAATTATTGAGCATATAAAGAAAGTTGACAAGGAAGCAAAGGCAAACGATGCAAGTGTGATTGCACTAAGGAGTGATAATGGAACAGAGTTCAGAAATGCCACACTTGAAGCATTCTGCAAAGAGAATGACATTTCTCAGCAATTCTCAGCTCCAAGGACTCCACAACAAAATGGAGTTGTTGAGAGAAAGAATAGAACTCTAATTGAGGCTGCTAGAACAATGTTACTTGATGCAAAAATGCCTACATGTTTTTGGGCTGAGGCTGTGAGCACTGCATGCTATGTTCAGAACAGGACCCTCATCAACAAAAACACTGGAAAGACACCTTACAACTTGATGACTGGAAAGAAGCCTACTCTAAAGTATGTTCATACTTTTGGAAGCAAATGCTTTGTACTAAAGGATAACTCTAAATATGTTGGAAAGTTTGATGCAAAAGCATTTGAAGGAATTTTTTCTTGGCTATTCTATGGAAAGAATTGCCTACAAGGTTTATGTCATCAGTCAAAAGAAAGTTATGGAAAGCACAGATGTAACATTTGATGACAGCAAACTACCTGGACTAGAAGAAGCCAATGATGAAGAAAAAGATCCATTGAAGTTTGATAATCTAGATGATTCTGATGAAGAGATTGAAACTGGAGTTGAAACTCAAGTTCAACAAACTCAAGTGATTGATGATACAAGAGAAGAATTTGTGCCAATCGATAGTGGAGAAACAAGCATCCAAGACACACCTGTGAGTAATGGCAACTTCACAGGGGGAGGAAATGAGGATGACTATGATATGGATGATGAAGCAACATCAAGGTTGAGAAGTCAGGCTGAACACTCGAGGAAATGGGATAGATCACACACTGCAGAGCAAATCATTGGAGATCCTAATGCAGGAGTAAGGACTAGGAGAGCAACTCAAAATGAGTGCCTCTATGGATGTTTTCTATCGCAAGTTGAGCCTAAGAAACTTGATGATGCACTGTTGGATCCAGATTGGATTATTGCCATGCAAGAGGAGCTGAATCAATTCGAAAGGAACAAAGTATGGGAACTTGTGCCTGCACCAAAGAATAGAACCATTGTTGGAACAAAATGGGTTTTGAAGAATAAGATGGATGAAGATGGTGTAATAATAAGAAACAAAGCAAGGCTGGTTGCAAAAGGATACTCTCAACAGGAAGGCATTGATTATGATGAGACATTTGCCCCTGTTGCTAGATTGGAAGCCATTAGAATATTCTTGGCATTTGCTGCTCATTCAAACTTTAAAGTTTATCAAATGGATGTCAAGAGTGCATTTCTAAATGGAGAGTTGGAAGAAGAGGTTTATGTGCAACAACCACCTGGCTTTGTCTACAGATTGCTTAAGGCACTGTATGGACTTAAGCAAGCTCCAAGAGCATGGTATGAGACTTTATCACAATTTCTTCTTGAAAATCAATTCACTAGAGGCACATTGGACAAGACACTGTTTTACAAGAAGCATGGTGATGATATTATCCTAGTACAAATTTATGTGGATGATATCATTTTTGGTTCTACAAATGAGAAGCTGTGTGAGAAATTCTCTAAACTCATGCAGAGCAGATATGAGATGAGTATGATGGGAGAGTTGACATTCTTTCTAGGGTTGCAAGTCAGTCAAAGGAAGGATGGTATCTTTGTCAGTCAAACCAAGTACATCAAGGATTTATTGAAGAAGTTTGACTTAGAAGATTGTTCACCTGCCAAGACACCCATGGCCACTGCCACTAAACTGGATGAAGATGCTAAAGGCAAGAAAGTAGATATCTCAGTCTACAGAGGCATGGTTGGTTCTCTACTCTACCTCACTGCAAGTAGGCCAGACATCATGTTTGCTACATGCTTGTGTGCAAGGTTTCAATCAAATCCAAATGAATCACATTTGATTGCAATAAAAAGGATCTTTAGATATCTGAAGGGCACTCCAAACTTGGGTTTATGGTATCCTAAGGACACAGGGTTCAATCTGGTTGGTTATTCTGATGCTGATTATGCTGGATGCAGAGTGGATAGGAAAAGCACCTCAGGAAGCTGCCAGTTTCTTGGACAAAGGTTAGTTTCTTGGTATAGCAAGAAGCAACAATCTGTGTCAACTTCTACAGCTGAGGCTGAATACATAGCTGCTGGAAGTTGCTGTGCTCAAGTGCTTTGGATTAGAAATCAACTTAGAGATTATGGACTTGTGTTGGAAAGAATTCCAATCATGTGTGACAACACAAGTGCAATCTCTATAGTTGCCAATCCTGTCAATCATTCTAGAACAAAGCACATTGACATCAGATATCATTTCATAAGAGAACATGCAACTAATGGAACCATTGAGTTGCATTATGTCTCTACAGATAAATAACTAGCTGATATATTCACTAAGCCATTAGATGAAGCCACCTTCACAAGGTTGGTAAGTGAGATTGGAATGCTGAATTCTTCAGATTCTGGCTAAGTGAATACACCATCTAGATTGTTGCAGCAGTAAACACTTACTTTATCTAAATTCTCAATATTTTTGGAGTAAGTGTTGGCTGAAATATGATTTATAAATATTTCAAATCTGTTGCACATGTTGAAAATCATATTTCTATTAACTTAAAATTTCCATGAAATTTTGAGAAAATCACTATTTAATTTGCTAGGATATTTTTCAATGAATATGTCTGGTAAATTTTAAAAGATAGTGAAAATCAAATTTTTATGAGTGATGGGTATAGTTCGATAAGTCAGACTTCTCGGATGATTCACTATTCGACATCTCTAATAAGTCTCATTAGAGTACTCTTGAGTTCTCGAATAGAGTCTTTCTGCGATATCGAATAGAGGTATTCCTGACTTCTCGAATATAGTAACTGAGTTCTCGAATGGTTGAGTTCTCGAACACTATATTTGAGTTCTCGAATCATTTGAAAAGGCTGAATTCTCGCTGAATTTTAACCGATTTTGGACTTTTGTCTAAAAGTTTAATTCACTCATAAAAACATATTTTATTTAATTTAGAATTATTTCTAAGTTAGATAACTGCCAGCTGTGAGTTTCTATCTGCTTGAGTTATCGATTAAGCCATTCTTGACTTCTCGAATAGTTGTTTTCTACTTCTCGAATGCATGACTTGTCGATACAAAACTTTCTGCTAATCGACAATTCAAGTACTTCATACTTATACAATTTCACATCTATTCGATTCATTTCATTCGATTTCTCAAGCATCTACACTCTCTAAACCCCTGAAACCCTAGCTACGAAAAGCCAAATTTCTTCTTCAACCTTCAATTTCTTTTCTCTCTTCTACACAAATGGCAACAGTAAAGTTCAACACCAACTTCATCGCTCTCACTAGTGATGTTGAAGCACCCAATGCCAATTTCAAGTGCTTTGTGAAATGGATGGCTGAGTCATATATCAAGGATGCACTCTCTGCCAACCCAACTCTGTATCTAGATATTCTGGAACAGTTCTGGAGTACTGCTATTGTGGAGGTTGTAGCCCTGGAAAACGCAATCACTTCATATATCATCTACTGCAAGATTCAAGATGAGGAAATCACTATCACCACTGCAGACATGAACCAAGCACTGGGCCTACAACAAGAGTCATTTGACAGAATGGCCACTAATGCAGAGTTAGAGGAATTCTTTGAGTTCATCAACTACTCAGATGGGATCAATCTTGGAAAGCTAAACAGGAAGAATCTGAGAAAGGAGTGGAGCTATGTGTTTGCAACTCTTCTCCAAGTCTTCACTGCCAGGAAGTCAAGCTTTGATCAAATCAGTGCACCTGTGCAGCATATTGGATATGCTTTGGCCTATGGAAAGAAGATTGATGTTGGCCAAATCATCCTTCAAGAATTATATGGGAGACTTGGTAAGAACACAACCAAGAGAGGTACTGATATTTTCTTCCCTCGCTTTATTCAATCTGTACTTAATTATAAAAATGCTTCATTGATTGAATTGCCTGGGATTGATAAAAATAAAATAGGCTATCCTAAGTCCATGACCAAACTCATTTTTGGTAATTTGGAGACTAGGAATGATGTGGGTGTAAGACTAAACATAACTCCCCATATGGAGAGTTTGTTTAGGACTTATCCCCACAACATGCCAACATTTGATGCAAAATCTAAGTTAGCACAGCCCAAGCAAGTAGAACAAAATGCTAACCCAGGGCCTGCTAACCAACCCTCTCAACCAAACACTCTACCACATACTGAGCCAACTGCATCATCCTCTCAAAAGGGTGATGTTAGTAAAAAGAAGAGAAAGGAAGTAATGTCTGCACCATTAAATATCTTATCTGAAGCAGCATTAGCTGTTGAATTAGGTCTAGAAGGTGAGGAACCTGAGTCACCCTTACACAGGACAAAGAAGAAGAAAACTAAGACCACCTCTTCAGTCACACAAATGGCTGAAGTTGTAAAATCAGGGGCACACAGCTCACTAGGTGTATCCTCTCAACAGGGTGCACCTATAGAATCAAGCATCCTCCCCAATGCACCTTCTTGTACAGAGTCAGCACATGGGAGTGATAAGGCTGGCACTACACTGAGTGGAGAGCACATCACACTTGAAACTCCCTCTATCTCTCAGGGGGAGTTGCCAAAATCTACTCTTAAACACACTTCTCTTCTAGAATCTAACTCTGAAATTTCTTTGGAACCTGCAACTCAGGCAACTGAGATGCAAGGTATTGATCATCAAGAATTCTTTTCTCTTGATGAGCCAATAATTTCAAGTGACTTAGTGCACGACACTTTGTTCACCACTCAGAACCCACATTTAGATGGTGAGGGAATGCATGCTGAGGCATCTCCTGATGACACCATCACAAACACAGAGGTTCCACTAGTTTTTACTAGAGACTCTGTGCCTGTGTCAACTGCTGGTGTAATTCATCCCACTTCTGTGGTGACACCAGTAGTAGAGTCAATCCATCCGGTTACAGAAGTTGCATCTGTAACTGAGGAGTCTAGCTTGCCTAGCTCTAGCTCTGACTTTATGTCACAATGGCTGAAGCCTGTGCAACATGACAGTGCTTCAGGATCAGGGTCTGTTCCACAACAATTGACGGTTGAAGCACTTCAAAGCTTAATTGTGGATCAGATTCCTGAGTTCACAAAGATTTCTCAGAACCTTCTCACTGCAGACATGCCTAATCCAGACTGTGAGGCTATTCTGTTATGCCATAGGGATGATGTGGAGGTGCAGAAGTCAAAAATCATTGATGATGCTGAGAGAGATGGCAACATAGATGCCTGGTTGCAAGGAAAATATGATATTACTCTCGATGAAGCACTTCAGTATCTCAGGGAGGAATACCTCACTTCACTGGGTTCCAATGCCAAATCTCTGACACCTGGTGAAGTGTATGAGGCTATGAATGATTCACACAAGGGATTCCTCAAGGCAGCACATTATCTTGGAAAAGGTGTCAAAACTGAGGTCAATAGAGTGTGTGATAAGACCACCACCACAGTTGAAGCAATCAAGAGGACCTTTGATGTTAAATTCCCTCAGCTAGACAGTGTGTTCAAAGACATCAAACACTGCAACACCACCTGCACCAAAATGGACAATGGGCTAGCTCTGCTAAAGTATACTGTCACAGGTCTGGGGCATCAATTTCAAATTCTATCTGATCAGACCACAGATGCTAATGCCATGCTGAGGACCATGTTCAAAAATTTATATGGAGACAGACTGCTCACTAAGGTCCCAGTACATGACATGACTAGATTTGAAGTACAGAGACTCAAAGAACAATCCCTGTCTGGCTTCAAGTCTACTGAGTTATTCAACAAAGTGGATGCACTTGAGAAGGAGGTGGCTACTCTCACCAAGTCCAATGCTCATCTTACAGAAAAGGTTGCACTTCTAAATGATCAGTTGGACACTCAAGCATCCACCACAGCTGATGTCCTTCTGCATCAACAATCCATGTTAGCTACTATGATGAAGCATATGGGTCTCCCTCTCCCTGATGAATCTTCAATCCCAAAGGACATTTCTACAGCCTCAGTGCCTGACAACAAGCCTAAGGGGGAGAAGAAGACAAGGAACTCAAATTCAAAGGGGGAGAAAGGAAACTCGAATACAAAGGGGGAGAAAGGCATAATAATAAAAGAGGGTGGTCAACAAAGAACTTCTTCAAAATCTCTACCAAATGTGCCTGGCAAAGGAAAATCCAAAGTGGATGAGCCTCCATCTACCTTGCCAGTTGTCACTCTACCAACTGTGCACATCACTACTCCTGGAGGTCAAAAGCAATCCATATCTACCACAGTGGTTGCAGGGAGTATGCCATCTGACAAACCTCCAACCTCTACATCTGAGAGTGCCAAGCCTGTAGAAGTTAAAGTTGTTACTGAGGCCAAGCTACAAGAAGTTGCTAACTCCAATGTTTATCATGATAAAGCCTTCTTGGAGTTTCTGAAAGCCACAAGGGAACAGGTTGGTGAGACTCAGTTCTATCTGAGGGAGCTGAAGAAGCAGATTGATTGCATCACTGTCATTCCTAAGAAAGTCAATAATCTATGGATTAAGGAGATAGTGATGATATCCAAATTGAAGATATGGCATCTAACATACAAGACTCTACAAGAACTGAAACACTCAGAGATAGATGCCATACTAGAGCTTATAGAAAAGAAGAATGAGAACAACAAAAGTCTGTTTGATGACTTGAGGAATGACCAACCTTCAAGGCTACCAGAAGTGATCAAGAAGCCATGGACAATCATTTATCAGTCTGGCACCAGAATAGAAGATATCAAGCAATTGGTCATTCCCCATGATCTCACCACTAGGAATCACAGACTGATCATTGCTATCATTGATCAATTACAGAAGAAGGTTGGAGCCAGAAATGCTGAAGAAACTGAGGCACTGCACATCCTCAGAACCTATATTGCAACTGGTGAAATCCAAGATATGGCTCAACCTAGGAGAAATAAGGATGATGATTCTGAAGATAAAAGTGATGGGAGGAGAAGACATCACAGGAGAGATAAGGGTGATGAAGACAAGAAGAAGAAGGGGGACAAAGATAAGAAGAATGATGATGACCAAGGAAGAGTCTATGAGAGGAAGATTGGAAAACAGCAAGCCTTAGGCATTGCTAGCAGTAACCTCACCACATCACAAGACTCTAAGTCTAGGGTGAATACTGTTAGTGGTGACCTAGCAAAATCTACATCTATGGCTTCTGCAACTGTCTTGCCACCTCAAGAAGAGAAGAAGATTCAAGTCAAGAAACCATGTGTATGTTTCAGAAAGCAAACTGCTAATGGAATACTACTATGGTCTACCAACAAAGGTCAAAGATTTCTGCCAAGCAACCATGTCAAGAGAATGAAATTTAAACATGTTGCAAGAAAGGTGAAGCTATCCAAATCTAAGGCACTGACAATTATCCCAGGATTAAACCTACCACCTCTGGATGAAAGCTATGATGAAGACCAACTGCAGTTTCTATGGGCTCAAAGAATCTATCATGTTGCTATTGTTGATGATTTTCTTGAAGTTAAGTATTCTGATGGAAGACAGAAGAAATTCAGACAAGGAACATGCCAGCACTGGGGCAGGCTATATGACATAGAAAGGATAATTGCAATGTTGGATTCTGAAGACAGAGTGGAAAGGGCGTGGAAGCTGGAGTTAATTGACTTTGTCAAGATGAAAAGAGATCACCAGGCAGAAATGAGAAAGAACAGTGAAAAGCTACTAAAGAAAAGGGAGGAGGAGTTTGCAGCAATGGAAGCTAAGGCTGATGAGTTGAGAGCTATGGGTCTGTGCAGAGTCAAGTTTAATCCTTACATCATTGAGTACAAGAAATAGGGTAGAAATGTGAAGATTAGAATGGACTACATCAGTTCCTACTCTGAGAAACAGCTAAATGAAGTGCTCAAGGATTTATCAGGCTCTCCTCTAATTGAAGAACTCACTGCAATGGAAGATATCATTCTTGCCATGGAAGAAATTGCAAAGAAGAAAGCCAAAGAAGCTGAAGATAGGATGAAAAATGAGAATCTGCAAGCCAAAGCTCAAAAGATGAATCCAAAAGGAGATGGCTAAGTAGTTCCTCATAACTTGTAAGACTACTTCTATGTAATTTCTTCATTCAAACTCATACCTGTACTTTTAAAAGCTTTATCTTTGTGTATGATAGGCTTGTTATCAGACATGAAATTGTGACTAAGGGTCTCACTCACAATTTGGGGGAGATTGTTAGTTACAGAGGCATGCCTGTACACATCTAATAACAAGCCTAATTGTTTGTAATGCTTTGCATTACTTACATGACCTCTTAACTGAGGGAACCTCTAGTTGTAGAGTTTCTGTTTGTATTGTACTTGTAGTAGGCATCAAATCCTAGTTGTGTAATTGTACAAATAGAGTCTAGAATAATGCTTGAAAGAAGTTCCAAGGTTCATGCCTCAAGCAAGGAGTTAAAGACTGTCAAATAATCACAGTTGGGATTTGAAGAAATGAAGAATTTGCCTAAGTACCAATTCGAGAAGTATATTTGTCTATTCGAGAAGTCCAGCATTCGAGAAGTCAGAGATTCGATATCTCAAGACACTATTCGATATCTCTGAATACACTGTTCGATATCTCATTCGATATCTCAGGGATTCGATATGTCTACTACTCTATTCGAGAACTCAAGAAGTCAACAAGTCAAGATGGTATTCGAGTTCTCAAAGAGTCAACAAGTCAAAGTTTCATTCGATATCTCAAGGACTCAGAAAGCTATTCGATATCTCGAGGATTCGATAAGTCAAATGTTCTATTCGACAACTCAAGGAATCCTGATGGAAAAGAGCTATTCGAGAAGTGGTTCGATATGTCAATATAACAGTATTCGAGAACTCAGAGTTATCGATCAAGTCAATTCTAGTTCTCGAATCACTTACTTAGTCACTTCTCGAATACATTCTTGGAGACAAAATACTGAAGAAATTGTACAAGTCGGAAACCTGCAACAAGCCAATGCACTTTATGGACCACAATCTGTAACGTGCTCTGGAAAGCCTACAAGGAAGCTTGGAGAGATATAGATGAGACAAGGAGCTAAAGAAGTGGATCTAAACAGGCTTTGCAAAGTCAAATCTGTAACCGTTTGGACACTTACTCAAAAAGGATAGACAGACTAGAAAGTAATTTGTTTAGCTACCTTATTTGTAGTAAGTAGGCCGTATCCATGTTCTATAAGGACACAGCCTCACTTCATAACTTTGTAACTTTTGTGAGTCAAGTTTTTCGTACACTAAGCTGTATCTCTCTGAGAAAAACGAAGCTGAGAATACTATCATTTGTATTCACAGATTGTAGCAACCTTTATCTAATAATACATTAGATTAAAGTGATATTGTGTCTTGTGTTGTTTCTTTATCCGCACCTTCACTTCTACACACACAGGCACTTATCAGCTACATAGACTCAATCCAAGAAAAGTTCAAGAATCCATTCACCCCCCCCCCTCTGTATTCTTTTACCGTATTCAATACTCAACAATATGTACTCGGAAAGTAAAAGTAATTTTTCATCGAGTTCTACACATTTTTCTTAAATGCTACTATAATCAAATGAAAGATTATGAATTCCAGTATTTTTGATAATATATTTAGAATTCAAAAAATTTATTTACTATTAATTTTTAATTAAAAGAAGGAAAATGATAATAAAATTAAAAATAAATAGTAAATGAATTTTTAAAAAACTATATATATTATCAGAAAAACTAGAATTATTAACCTTTCGTTTGGTTATGGAAGCATTCAAGAAAAATGTGTAGAACTCAATGAAAAATTATTTTTACTTTTCGAGTACATTTTAAAGATATCCATTTGATATTTATTATGACTTTAATGATTCAAATGATACCCCGTAAAGATCGGTGAATGAATTGATATATGGCTTCCACTTCAGTGACCACTTTGATACTTAACCCCTAACTAATTATATAATTTCTTTTTCAGATTAAACATATTACCTTTTCTATTTTTCAATAATTAATTAATTTCTCTTTTCAGGTAAAGCACAATATCTTTTATATTTATATTGTATCTAACTAAAATTTCTCCTTTCTTATAAACACTACGAGCAATTTTGTTTAATAAAATAACATAACTATATTATAATTACTATTAACTAATCAATTACCTTTTTCAGCTAAAACATGTTACATCGTCTCTATTCTATAACTAAAATATCTCTTTAACTAAAATATCTCTTTTTCCAAATATATCACGGGTGGTTCTATTTAATATAATGATAATATTATAATACTAATAATTACCAATTATCTTTTTCAGCTAAAACGTATCTTTTTTTTTTCCATATTTCATAATTCAAATTTCTTTTTTCTAGAAATATCATGGGCAACATTAATTTCTCACTATCTAAAGACACTACGAACAATTTAATTTAGTAAAATAACATAAATTAAATTATAATTAATATAAACTAATCAATTACCTTTTTCACCTAAAACATACTATCATCTTTTTAATTTTCACATTGCATTTTCTATTTTCTCTAACTAAAATCTATCTTTTTTCAATTATATCACGGACGGTTCTATATATTTAATAAAATAAATTAACAATATTATAATGTTAATAATTAACCGATTAAGTTTTAGGTAAAATGCATCATCTTTTCTATATTTTCTAACTAAAATATCTCTTTTCTTAAAAATATCACGGGCAACACTAATTTTTCCTTTTCTTAAAACTTTACGTGAAATTTTATTTAGTAAAATAACATAATTGAATTATAATTACTATAAACTAATCAATTATTTTTTTCACCTAAAACCTATTAAAAGTTTGGTTGGTACCTGTTGATTTTACTTATTTAACCTTACTTAACTACTAACTAATTACATAATTTCCTTTTTCATATTAAACATATTATATTTTCTATTTTTCACTAATTAATTAATTTCCCTTTTCAGGTAAAGCACAATTTTTTTTATATTGTATCTAACTAAAATTTCTCCTTTCAAAACACGAGCAATTTTGTTTAATAAAATAACATAAATATATTATAATTACTATTAACTAATCAATTACCTTTTTCATCCAAAACATGTTACCTTTTCTCTATTCTATAACTAAAATATCTCTTTTTCTAAATATATCACGGGTGGTTCTATTTAATAAAATAATAATATTATAATACTAATAATTACCAATTACCTTTTACAGCTAAAACATATCATTTTTTCCAAATTTCATAATTCAAATTTCTTTTTTCTAGAAATATCACGGGCAACATTAATTTCTCAATATCTAACTACACTACGAACAATTTAATTTAGTAAAATAACATAAATTAAATTATAATTAATATAAACTAATCAATTACCTTTTTCACCTAAAACATGTCATCTTTTTAATTTTCACATTGCATTTTCTATTTTCTCTAATTAAAATCTATCTTTTTTCAATTATATCACGGACGGTTATATTCAATAAAATAAAATAACAATATTATAATGTTAATAATTAACCGATTAAGTTTCAGGTAAAATGCATCATCTTTTCTATATTTTCTAACTAAAATATCTCTTTTCTTAAAAATATAACGGGTAACACTAATTTTTCTTTTTCTTAAAACTCTACGAGTAATTTTATTTAGTAAAATAACAAAATAGAATTATAATTACTATAAACTAATCAATTACCATTTTCACCTAAAACCTGTTTACTTTTTAATTTTCTTTAACTAAAACATCACTTTTTTCAGTTAAATCACGGCATTCTATTTAATAAAATTAAATTATAATTTTATAAGTACTTATAATTAACCGATTACCATTTTGAACTAAGATGTATCATCTTTTCAATATTTTCTAACTAAAATCCCTCTTTCATAGAAATATAACGGATAACATTTATATAATTATTATCAAATCATCCCATTTAAAGATTTAAACCTCCAAAATTCATATTTTAAAAAAAGTAAATCGAATTAATAAAACAAAGCATATAATGTTAAAAGAAATTTGTGCATCGCACGGGTTTTAAGCTAGTACTATTATATAAAAACCGAAACATTAAAAGTTTGGTTGGTCCGGTACCTGTAAAATTTACTTATTTACCCTTACTTAATTACAAATAAAATCCATCATACTAACTAATCAATTTCCTTTTTCAAGTTAAACATATTATCTATTCCATTTTTCAATAATCAATTTCCTTTTTCAGGTTAAACATATTATCTATTTCATTTTTCAATAACTAAATAATTTCCTTTCTCAGGTAAAATACAATATCTTTAATATTTTATCTAACTAAAATTTCTCCTTCAGTAATCAATTTCCTTTTTTGGTTGAACATATTACCTTTTCTATTTTTCAATAACTGAAAATTTTCTTTTTTCAGGTAAAATACAATATATTTTATATTTTATCTAACTAAATTTCTCCTTTTTTAAAAACACTACGAGCAATTTGTTTAATAAAATAAAATAATTATATTATAATTATTATTAACTAATCAATAGCCTTGTGACAATTGGTATCAGAGCTTAAGGTTAAAGATGACCGTAGGTACGAGGTCAGGTGACATGAGTGAGCGTGTTGCCAGATTGGAGGGACAGGTTGGTGAACCACTGGTAGCCGATGGGCCAACATTGGAACAACGTAGTCAGCCCATGGTTGATGAGATGATTGCGTTGCGGAGGATGCTTGAGTCCCATATGGAGGCGATCGACTTGAAATTGACCGAGGGTTTTACGAAGATAGATGCGTTGTCTCAAAGGATCAAGACGCGTGTTGAGAATCTTGAGAACGAGGCGGTGATTTTGAGGCGGGCTGTGGCTACTAGTACCTCCTTGACTCCTGGTGAGGGTCAGACGAAGTTGAAGGTTCCAGAACCCAAGAAGTTTGAGGGGAACCGAAGTGCTAAGGAGCTGGAGAACTTTGTGTGGGATATGGAGTAGTACTTTAAGGCTGCTCGTGTCCAAGCTAGTGAACAGGTAACGATCACTAGTATGTATCTAGCGGGAGATGCTAAGTTGTGGTGGCGGACTCGTGTAGATGATGATAAAGACGCAGGTAGACCGAGGATCGAAACTTGGGAGTCCTTGAAGAAGGAGTTCAAAGATCAATTTTTGCCTAATAATGCTGCTTGGTTAGCAAGGCAAAACATGAAGCAGTTGAAGCAAACGGGAACTGTGCGGGATTATGTGAAACAATTCAGTTCTCTCTTGTTGGATATCAAGAACATGTCGGATGAGGATAAATTGTTCAACTTTGTGTCTGGGTTGAAGCCATGGGCTCAATCCGAGCTACGTCGACAGAATGTGAAGGATTTGACTACGGCGATAGCTGCAGCGGATAGCTTGGTTGACTATAAGTTCGCTGGTTCTACTGAGTCGGATTAACAAAAGGCCGGTGGTAAGAACAAGAAGGTGAAAGACAAGAAGAACAATTCGAAAGAAGGTGAGGGCCAGTACAAGCCTAAGGATGATGCGAAGGCAAAGCCTAAGGGTTGTTATATTTGTGGCGGAGCTCACATGATGAGGGATTGTGTAACGGTCCCAAAATCCGGGGTACAGATTTGGAGCCATTAACCACAAACACATAATACAATCCCTGGATATAAACATTATATAATAACAAAACCCCTTAACCAAGATCGCATACAGGATATGGTGTGAAACAAACTATCAATTACATTATTACAACCCAATCTCGGAATAAAATATTATACATTTTGTGAGGATACCAAATCACTATCTATCTATATATCCAACCTTGACAATTCCCCACCACTATTCAACGGAGTCCATAATTCGAACGTCTCTTCCCGCTGCCTGAAGAGCAATACCAACTGACCACTAGGTCCACTAATTATCTCTATCAACTGAAGAAAACAAGCAAAAGCAAGAGTGAGCCAACAATGCTCAGCAAGTGTAAATAGTGATAACAATTTCAATAACGAAGACAAATCTGATAAACAAAAGAGTTTCAACTCATTCTATGAAAGGATCGGTTATATCGACTTTTGATTGCCACGAGGGCCAATAATTCACCATTCACAAGGTGCATCAAGAATTAAAACTGACAAGGGATTCTGATATCAAAGTATCATTAAAACAGACTTCCAAGGAGTCAAGAATTAAACATCTCAATCTCAAAGTATAGATTAGAATTGGATTTTTTTTTTAATTATTTAAAAAAGAATTATCAAGGTTAGGCTGCTGATCAGTCAGCACTAACCCCAGACAAACGCACACAGCAATGTCCTAGAATGGATCCACGGCACACATTGGCCTTATTACTTCCGACCACGAATCTGGTCCGACCTTACGGTCCAAAAACATTTATCACGACCACAATAGGGTCCGACCTTTCGGTCAAAACATTTTACCACGACCCCAATAGGGTCCGACCTTTCGGTCAAAAATATTCCAATTCTACATCAGACCCACTAGGCGTCGGAACAATCGACAGCCTTACCACAACAACCAACTGGAAAACTCACGTTCCAGAATAACAATTAATTCATAATTAAGAATCGCTGATGAATATCAACATCAACTGGTATCAATCAGATCAAACCAACAACGGGGTAAATAAGGAATAATAATATTAATAGGTGTTGATAAGTGGATTTTATCTCCACTTGGAGCATTCTAAATCGGCTTAAATTGATTGTCTTGGACTCAAGTTTGTGGTAGTTTTGATGTGTTTTGTTTAGTTGTGCATATTTACAAGAATGTTGATTATGGTTGATGCTTTTATCGTTTTTGGAGAATAAATTAATTAAAATTCGGATTTCTGAGACGGTTGCGCAGTCTACACTATTTTGGACATATCTGGAGTTCTAGAAGTCCGTTTTCAGCGATCTTACTGCCCACGCGAAGCCTGGGAGATTTTCTACAACTTGGGATAGGATTCCCACGAGCAAATTGCGCCGGGTAGGAGCAATCTGCGCGAAGAACAGACTGTTGGGCGCAGGTTGCACGCGCGCGGTGCTGAAAAATTACAGTTTTTACTATTTTGGCCATATCTTGAGTTCTACAACTCCGTTTGAGGCCCGTAAGCAGTCCACGCGAAGATAACGGAATTCTCTATCATTCTAAAGTGGTCCAGATGTCAGATTACTACTGGAACGGTCCAGAAAAACTGAAGAAAAGTCAGCTACGAATTTTCCTTAAAAACAGAATCAGTTTAGGAAACGTATTTTGCAGAAATTCTATTATAATTCTGTTTTGGTATTTTCTTGCTGGGCAAGACTTTTAGAGCCTATTTAAACACATCCTACCATTGTAATAGAGGGAGATAGATATAGAGAACGATTACATATCAATTACTTAGTTTTATTTGTATTTTTTCATACTTTGTTTTTATCATGGTTTCATCAGATCCCATGATGACGAGAGGTTCGATTATGAACTAATCGTTGTCATGGGATTCTAACGGATTTATTTATGGAGCTTTAGTATCTTGATGTTTTACAGATCTGTGTGTGATGTATATCTGATATCCTCGTATGGTTATGCTTAATTGATAGATGCGTCATGAACATCTAATCTGTTAATCTCTTGTGAAGTGAAAGTGGATCTTGAGATTTAGAACTTGCCATGCTAGCATAGGTTCATGATTGTTTATCAACATGATTCGCAGTATGAGATGAGAATACTTATATTGCCCTATGTGATCAATGTGGATAACTTGTTCTTCAACCGTTATGTTTTCAAATTCTATAGACATATAGGGTCTAAGCATAATTGGTGTCTATTCATCTTCTATCTCTTTTGTGGATGTATGTTTAGTTTGGTATTCGTATACTGAGAAGTAGCGTGTACTTGTTTCGTGTTGTCTGATCAGATATCATAACCATTGCATATAGTGATTAAAGGCGTCAGATCTAAGCAAAGTATTTAATGAAGTTAGGATTCCATGGTTTTTCTTGCAGAAGTAATTAGATTTCAATTCTTGTTAATTCTTAGTTTTGTTAATTTGTGTCTTAGTTAATTTAGTTTAATAAACCCAAAATTGTTATTGTCTTAGCAGTGCATAATAACCATACATTGTTGCATAGGCATATTTACTGAATAGAACCATAACTTGATCCCTGTGGGAACGAATTTGGACTTAACCTTATATATTACTTGTGACCACGTACGCTTGCGTGATTTAGTGCAAACAAGTTTTTGGCGCCGCTGCCGGGGATCTTCGGTGTTTTATTTTTGGTTTATGTGCTTGTCAATAGTGGTCGTTAGCGTTCACTGACTCGGATTTGTTTTTCTTATCTATCTTGTTTAGTTTGGTGTGTTTCGGGTACTTGAGTGTTTGAAGATGGCATGCGAGGAGTTGCCATGGTGGGCATATTCGAGTACATCCATGCCTTATCAATGTGAGCGGTGTTTGGGCGTTCATGATCCCTCACAATATTGTTACTACGGAGGAGTTGATCCATATGTCAATTATGAGGAGCAACCATATTTTCAATATCATCCTCAACAGTACCAGCAAGATGTTTCAGATATGTCATATGTCTTTGGTAGTGAAGATTTTCAACATCAGCAACCTACTCCTACTTTTCAGTCAGATGAGGTTGATGCTATGGAGGAGATTAGGATGCTTCTAAAGAGTACTGAGGAGTCTATCAATTCTATGAGGACACTAGCTGCTCAAGTTTTGAGTGCCTTGGAACAAGAGAAACATCAATTCATACTAGAGGCAATTCCAGAGAATAATGGTGACTTGGAGCAAGGTACTGCATACTTAATTGAAGAAGACAAATTCCAAGAGGAGGAGAGCATTCACAAGCCATGTGAGGAATTCGATCATGTTAGGATGGTGGATGATTTGGAGAAGGCATTATTTGGGACGGACACTGTTGAGCTGCAGAAATTTCAAGAATTGGTATGTGCGTACCAAGAGGCTGATGAACATGGGAAAGATGCAGGTCTTCTACTTGTCTCAGAATGTAAAGATGGAGGTAGCGCATTAGAGCCAATGGAGGAAGTTCTCTTTGAGGAACCAAAGGCTTCAGCAACTTACATTTACCCTCCTCCATTATATTCAAGCGAAGCCCGCGAGTGTGTGTTGTTCTACAAATTGAAAGATTTTGGGTCAAAAGATGAAGGCATTGGAAGAGGATATAGTTGCTACACGAATAGGTCAAGCAAGGAGAAGGAGCAAAAAGTGTGCCACCGAGATGATGATGAAGTATTGCGAAGAGAGGACCAGGCGAACTATTATCATCCTTAGTGGAGGCTTGGAAGTAACGTCAAGCTATTGACGTTAAAGAAGCGCTTCGTGGGAGGCAACCCGCGCATTAGTGTAGGAAAAAAAAAATTTGAGTTTTTTTCAAAAAAAAAAAAATGTACGAAATTTTCAACAGTAGCCAGAAACAGTTCCAGGCCGCAGCGCCGAAATTTGGGGCCGCAGCGCCATGTAGAGTCTGACCAGGTAATGTTTTGTGCGGGTGAAGTTGTGTTGTAAAAAAAAAGGAAAAAAAAAAGAAAATACACAAAACAAGCAAAGCAGCCGACAGGAATGAGAAGAGTGGTGTTATTGTTGTAAAGTGAGGCGTGTGTATACACTCCAGGAAATGTGACGTGCGTGTAAAATCAACAGGCAGGGTCAGTTTTTATTTATGGCCACAATTGTTTTTGGTGGCAAGTGGCGAGAAAGAATAATAAAGGGAGATGGGCAGAAAAGAGTTGAGGACGCGGCATTAAATCTTGAGGCTGCAGCGCGGAGTGGTTTCTGCCCAGTACGAGTTTTAAACGAATATTTGTGTTTTTATAACACAAATTTTTCACACCTCTCTTCTATTATTTTAATCCCAATCCCTAATTCCTAATTTTTTTCCTATTTCAATTCTAAAACCCTCCATCTTTTCTTCAAATCTCTAAGCCTATTTCTATTCTAATTCTTACTTATTAATATTATTATTATTATTATTATTATTATTTATTATTATTCTTATTATTATTATTCATATTTATTTTTATTTTATTATTATTATTATTATTATTATTATTATTTATGTATTATTATTATTATAATAATATTTAGTATTATTATTTATTTTTATTTTTCTTTTTATTATTAATATATATCCACCTATACATACAAATCCAATTCCTCTTCTATTTTTTTTAATCTCTAAAAATTCAATTCTAAAGAGGAATTAATTGCAAGTTCACCTCTTTGATTCGTATTGGGTAAATCTTTTTCTCTAATCTTATTTTTATTACGAATTTGTGTTCTTGTCAATTGTGGGTTTTGTAGTATTCAGGCAAAGTGGCCAGTCTATGGAGCTCGTGCGCATTATTCTCCACCAGATTCATCCGAGGAGGATGAGGCCTTGTAGGTATGTTTTCTGCTATCCCTTTTATTTACTTCCATTCAATGCGGACATTGAATATTTTAAGTTTGGGGGTGTGATAAGTGGATTTTATCTCCACTTGGAGCATTCTAAATCGGCTTAAATTGATTGTCTTGGACTCAAGTTTGTGGTAGTTTTGATGTGTTTTGTTTAGTTGTGCAGATTTACAAGAATGTTGATTATGGTTGATGCTTTTATCGTTTTTGGAGAATAAATTAATTAAAATTCGGATTTCTGAGACGGTTGCGCAGTCTACACTGTTTTGGACATATCTGGAGTTCTAGAAGTCCGTTTTCAGCGATCTTACTGCCCACGCGAAGCCTGGGAGATTTTCTACAACTTGGGATAGGATTCCCACGAGCAAATTGCGCCGGGTAGGAGCAATCTGCGCGAAGAACAGACTGTTGGGCGCAGGTTGCACGCGCGCGGTGCTGAAAAATTACAGTTTTTACTATTTTGGCCATATCTTGAGTTCTACAACTCCGTTTGAGGCCCGTAAGCAGTCCACGCGAAGATAACGGAATTCTCTATCATTCTAAAGTGGTCCAGATGTCAGATTACTACTGGAACGGTCCAGAAAAACTGAAGAAAAGTCAGCTACGAATTTTCCTTAAAAACATAATCAGTTTAGGAAACGTATTTTGCAGAAATTCTATTATAATTCTGTTTTGGTATTTTCTTGCTGGGCAAGACTTTTAGAGCCTATTTAAACACATCCTACCATTGTAATAGAGGGAGATAGATATAGAGAACGATTACATATCAATTACTTAGTTTTATTTGTATTTTTTCATACTTTGTTTTTATCATGGTTTCATCAGATCCCATGATGACGAGAGGTTCGATTATGAACTAATCGTTGTCATGGGATTCTAACGGATTTATTTATGGAGCTTTAGTATCTTGATGTTTTACAGATCTGTGTGTGATGTATATCTGATATCATCGTATGGTTATGCTTAATTGATAGATGCGTCATGAACATCTAATCTGTTAATCTCTTGTGAAGTGAAAGTGGATCTTGAGATTTAGAACTTGCCATGCTAGCATAGGTTCATGATTGTTTATCAACATGATTCGTAGTATGAGATGAGAATACTTATATTGCCCTATGTGATCAATGTGGATAACTTGTTCTTTAACCGTTATGTTTTCAAATTCTATAGACATATAGGGTCTAAGCATAATTGGTGTCTATTCATCTTCTATCTCTTTTGTGGATGTATGTTTAGTTTGGTATTCGTATACTAAGAAGTAGCGTGTGCTTGTTTCGTGTTGTCTGATCAGATATCATAACCATTGCATATAGTGATTAAAGGCGTCAGATCTAAGCAAAGTATTTAATGAAGTTAGGATTCCATGGTTTTTCTTGCAGAAGTAATTAGATTTCAATTCTTGTTAATTCTTAGTTTTGTTAATTTGTGTCTTAGTTAATTTAGTTTAATAAACCCAAAATTGTTATTGTCTTAGCAGTGCATAATAACCATACATTGTTGCATAGGCATATTTACTGAATAGAACCATAACTTGATCCCTGTGGGAACGAATTTGGACTTAACCTTATATATTACTTGTGATCACGTACGCTTGCGTGATTTAGTGCAAACAGGTGTCGACAAGTTCGACACGATAAAGGGGGTGATAAATAAAGAACAATCTCAAAGGGTATCGACAAGTTCGATACAAAACAGGGTGATAATCGAATAATCAAGATCTTCAATAAATACCGACGAGTTCGATAATAAATGGGGTGGAGAATATAAAGAATAATATTTGAATACGTATCAACACGATAGATATGAGTAATTGGGGTCATAACATCATTAACTTGTCTAAAGAGAGAATTCACTTGAGCGAGAATAAAAGATATAAATCACAACAATATTTTCAACAATTGAAATTCTAAGTCATAGCAAAGATATGGTCAAGTACTAAGCATTTAATAAAATTTATCTACACATTGCAAGGTTTGACTCAGCATAAGTGAATGAAATAGTATAAAACGATTATTTGCAAAATAATTTCATTATAGTAAATTTCAGATCAGTTTGACGAAAACATCCCCTAAAGAGGGTCCATTGGTGATAATATGTTAAAATAAGGAATTTCGCTAACAGGTATTTACAAGGATTTTAAAACTTGGATTTCATTTATTTTGGGAATTCTTAAACAATTTCGACGAAAATAGAAGAAGAGGCATTCCAGGAATAGGATACTGAGCGAGAAAAGTTATTTGTAAAATTCTTTGCAAATCGGATGTTCGAATTACGGGTAGGGGAGATAAACAGCATCACGCTTATTTAGAAAAGTATATGTGTCATCTGCCATCTATACTTGGCCAAATCATCATATACTATAAATAAACTAAATTGCATCACTTGAACAATAAGTGATTAGCAAGAACACTTGCCTTGTTATACGAAGTCCTCGATCCTACCATAGATCCTTGACTCAAATTCACATCAGTCTTTACTTTGTAATTTGCTAACTTCACATCCATACCCTCGTCGACTTCGCTAATTACCCTTTTGTTCCAATTTCTGCTTATCCTTGCACTGCTCTCGGACAGGTCTCTTACTCGCACCTTTACCAATTCAAGTACCGTTTCAGTGTCAAATCAAGCAAAATCTTATTTGCTCTATTCTACCCATACGCGTCCTATAGCGCTTATACATATATCACATATATACATATCCAATTATTTTCATAGAATAGTTCTAGTATAATCAACTAGATCAAATAAGCATCTAACACATATATCCTCTTAACACTTGAATACTATCCAGGCATCCACTTTATAGCAAAAATCACACTTCAACTTTCACGCCAACTATTACACATCCATTTATACTTTCGAAAATCATATACTTTGAAATCAAATAGATTTTAAATAGATTGCAGGGGATTTTTAGAAAATTTCGGCATGAAGTATTCGTTTATCGGACTATGGGCACAGCCCCTCAAATACAATTCAACCCTGCTTTAGCAAAAATAAAGCTGCCTCAACTTGCAGCAACATAAAAATAAACAAGTAAGAAAAGTACCCGCCCAGACATGCGGCACCTAGCACATAATAATTTACATTAACACTACTACTTACGCTACACCAATGATCGTATTTCTCACGCATTTTAATGATACACGTGATAATCAATCATTGATGTTCGTAAGCCCTAGGGAACAACCCCTAGCACTAACTATTACTTACGCTATACCGATGATCACCTCACTCAAGTATATTGATTATACTCATGATAGTTAATCATTGGTATTCGTAAGCCCGAGGAACTAGTTGAAGAAAATTACACAAGTACTTAAATATTGACATTTAAGACTCGAGATCTCATTTCAACTCCTCGCAGTTAAACACATAATAGAATGAATCTAACAATTAATTTTTGGTAAATAACATTTCAAAACCATACAACCAGGAATTAAATTCCTATTTTAAGGAAACTTTCGACATCCACCAATAGTTCTAATTTGACTTATCTAATTTAAACCTATATACATAGTCAATAATCATTTAACCACATATAATTTACCACCAAGTACTCGACAAGTATAATATCCAACAAATACTATAACTCGACTTATAACCTTTAATATGTATCAATTATAACTTAGCAAACTCAAATAATTTCAATATTATACCACAAATAATAATTAACAACTAATAATCATAATACTCCCGACTGATCCAACATTAAATTATCGGGAGCTTCGACATTCACAAATTTAATACTTCAAACTAATATGATAAATTAATTACCAAAACCAATCACATAAATTACCCTCTAATATAGGCAACTAAAATAAACTATCCAACTCGACATATATCCAAAATCCCCAAATTCCACTTCCGAAGGTATTACCCAATAATAACACTTAGCAATTAATAATCACCAAAACATATACTCAAACCCACAATCAATTTCACAATTAACTAACAATTATAAACTTTCCGAATTAATTCACGAAAACATACAATATACATAATTTACAACTTTAATCTAATTACGAAAACCAACATATATAACTTGCAATTTAAACTAATTAAATTACAACTACATAATTTAATCTAAAATTGACAATTACATAATTACATCGAAATGAAAATAAATAAATAAAAGTATTATACCTTTCCGGCGACCACACCGCCCCTGCACCACCACTACCATATCTCTCTCTCTCTCTCTCTCTCTCTCTCTCTCTCTCTCTCTCTCTCTCCCACTGCTGCGCCACCTGCTAGTCTCCTCCTTTACTATTGTCATCCAGTCGCGCCACCACTCTGAGCCGCCATAGCAGCGCCTCCACCGCCGGCGAAGCCACAGCCGGGCGGTGGCGGCCTTCCTTCACCTCCCCCGCTTGGTTTTGCTGCCTCCCTCACTCTTTACACACAATTACACGCACACATGATTTGTATGTATATGTATGTATATACTCTAATTAATTTCCCCTCCCCCAATTCATCTTCTTCTTCTTTCTTAATCTCTTCTTCTTTTCTCTCTTTAATTCCCCCCGACTTCTCTCCCCCCTTCCAGAATTTTCCCCCCGACTGTGGTGTTTTCTACCAAATGGGTTTGGCCCATTACTCTTATATCCTTGCTACCACTTTAATCCGGCCCAATTTTATTTAACAAACGACTATAATAAATCCAATTAAATAAAACCTTCGGAAAAATTACACTCGTTATTTTTAAATAAAGAATATAAAATTACGAACACCCACATATTTTTTTTTAAATATTTTTCGGATAAAAAATGAATTAAATATGAATTTTTAAAGTTGTGATCCTTTAAATACAATAAAACTCTTAAAATCATTTTAAAATACCGAAACATCCAAATTAATTCATCCAACCATTTTAAAAACTAAATAATATTATAAAGATAATATTTCAAAAGATTTCATGATTTTTAATCCCTCCGATAATTTTATAAAATTTACAGAGGATAAAAAATACATGATTTAAATATACTCAATCCTCAAAAATACAAATAAAAATACATGGGCCTTCACAACTTATCCAGATCATCACATAAGCACATAAGCACAAATTCACATATATTCCACTTTCCAACAATACTCACATAATATAATTTATAATAAATAAATAATTTTTAAAAAATCGAAATTTCTAAGGCGTTATAGATTGTCTAAGGAAGGAGAAACTAAATGCCATAATCGCTGAGGAGGACCATGGCAAAGAGGGTGCCCCGGCTAGGGTGAATCCATTGCGCTTGGTGAACGCACTTCAGGCAGATGAACTAACACTACACCATAAAAGGTCTACGACCACATTTAGAGCCTATGTTGCCTTTGGATATGTTGCCTTTGCCATGCATATTTTTTGCTATTACAACATTATCATTTTCATGTTGCCTTTGGTAGCAAAAATATGTTGGCATAGAATAAAAGTGTTTGCATGTTGCCGTAGGTATGAAATTGTGTTGCCATAATTTTGAAATAAACAAAATTTTATATTTTCTACTAAAAATAAAAATTTTAACCTTTTTCACATGAAAATTACTTTTTTGGATAAAAATAATAAAATTATTTTTATAAAAATCTAGAATATTCCATTAGAGATTTAATTTTACATTTTCTATTAAAAATAAAAGTTACCCCTTTTTCACATGAAAATTTATTTATTTGAATAAAATAATCAAGAAGTTTTATAAAAATCAAGAATATTTCAGTAAAAGTGAATATTTCAATAAAAATGTTAAAATAGATAAATAATTTTATTTTTATGTTCATGAAATATTATCAAACAAAATTTTTAAAATGAATTTTTTTCTGAATGTAACTTAATATCATTAAAAAAATTCATGTATGATTAAAAATATTTGAATATAATATTTCAAATTTTGTCAAAGAAATTGAATATTTAATGAAATATAAGAAAAAAATAAAAAATGAAAAAGTAAATTGCTTTTTTCTTATTTAGCAAAAAAAAATGTTTTTTGTGGATTGAAAATTGGTGAGCCGCGAAAAGATGAAAAATTTGGAAAGGGGGAAAAAGACCGCCCTTTTCCAATTTTTCCTTTATCAATTTTGTTCCAAACTTTATCCCGGTCTAACCCGTCTCTCTCTCTCTCTCTCTCTCTCTCCATCCCTATCCATCTCTCTCAAATCTCTCTATATCTAACTCGTTCTCAAAACACAAAGAATTAGGTTCTTCAAAAGGGGGTTTCTTCTATTTTGGGCTTCTTCTATTGATTGCTATCGAATTGGACTATCTTTTAGAATTAGGGTTTTTTTATTTGGGTTTAAATTGATTTTAGTCTGAGAACTCAAATTGATTATTTTTTTTTGATTGATTTGGGTTCTCCTTGTTTCTTCCAGGTCTGATTTGGATTCTCTCTACTTAGGTGTGGTTGTTTCTTCGATTTGAATTAGCACTTCAATTTGGGGTCTTTTGAATCCAAATTCAAGTCGCTTTGTTGGCTTCGAGTTTTAGGTACTACCCTGTTTTTGTTTCATTATATTGTGTTGTTCTGGTAATACTTTATAATTTAGACTAGAAAGGAAAACAATGGAGGAAGAGAGGTGATGATCAGAGGCACGAAAGGAACATGGAGCATGAGAATTCGGATCTTTAGGTAATTGTAGAGGTATAAAGTCCCAATGAAGCTCTGTTTTGGTAATTTTATAGTTATTTGAAAGTGTGTGATTTTGTACCTATTTGGATATTTTGCTACCAAGTACATATGTGTATTTATTTTGTAGTGATATACTGATATTTTCTCCCTATGAGGTTTATGTCAATTAGGAGAGTTTGGGATTTTAGTTTGTACAAATTTAGATAAACTGATTCAAGTTATACAGTTTTGGAATTCAGAATTCTGCTCCGGTTTGTGTTTTGCCTTGTTGTTTCTTAGCACATAAGAACTGAATTTATCAAGTATAAATGATGGTAATTGTATATTAATGCTTAAATAAATATGTCTGTAATTTGGTGTGATTTGAAAATAAGTCTAAGTAGTAATTTGCATTACATGTGTCATTATCGCAACAGAATTTTAATTTCCAACAAACCTGTCCTATTTTGATAACTTTTTTAAGCTCTTCTACAGCCAGCTGCTTAATCTAGTCATGCATGTCGTGCTCTACATAACGTGCGCCAGAAGGATCAGAGACCATATCAAGCACTTTAAATATTTCACTTGTCATGTCTTAATGAATTAGTCCAACTCTTTGTAAAGGATTTATTTCCATATGCTAAAAATCAAGACACGTATTGTTGGCGAAAATCGTAGGTCATGGCAATTTTGTAACTGTATAATATACTTGCCTCATCCTAGGTTTTAATTAATATATATGATATAAATCTTAGAATAGATTTTAAAATATCATATACATGTAAAGAAACACACAAGGGTTTAATGCAGATCGATTGGTTGGTTCTTTGCGTTTGTCTATATGATATGTAATTCTGTTTGTGGGCAGATTTTAGAATCCACCAATTTTTCTCTTATCATAATCTTACAGTCTGCTAAACAATTTGGGCAGGAATACGTGGTGGAGTCATAGCAGGCCTATCCGTTGCAATTCATCTTGATCGAAAACAATATATTGTAAGTAAAACACAGCTTAAAAACTTATACTCAAGGAATGCATCCCATGGGAGATGCTTAGAGAACTTGTTCGTACTGACGGTAAGCAATTTCTCAAGTTTCTGATGCCTGATGTAATCAAAGGTAACATCACATCTTTTTGTCTCACATCATTTAATTTACATTCTGAAATTAAAGCAATTTTTTACCTGATATGATATGATGGAAACAACTTCAATAACAAACTAAAAATAAGGATAAGATAATAAAATACAATAAGTCTAGCTACCAGAGTCTTTTTGCAAACTCTTAAAATTTTAGAATTAAGAAGAAAAAAACAGGTCAGTAGTAAACAAGCAGGGCATTTATTTCAAGATGAAGGTCTTACTATTCTAAACAAGTTATAAAATCTTGCAGCACTCATGCAATTATGTTACCTTATAAATTGAATAAATTGTAATTTGCTCCTTTTTTTATGTCCGCTACTGCTTGTTTCTTTCTTGTGTGCACTTTGCCTGAAGTGACAACTCATAGTTCTGTATTATTTCAGCTTACTGTGCCTTTGATCAAAGATGAAATGGAGAAAACATTGCAGTGGCTTGTTCCTATGGCTACCAATACTACCAAGTAAAACTTTCTCACAAAAGCTAGCACCAAGTAAAACTAACATTGCAAATGTCTTGTATATCCTTCTGTCCTGCAATGACATGCACAGCAAGGGGTGTAGTGTCACATTTGTTCAATTTCGAGTCTCAATTGACAAAGAATATATAAACAGGAGATCGTTATTTTGTATTATACATGTTCCTTTTTATTTCACTTCTACTTGATGATAATCCGTGTATTATGGTGTAAACAGAGCTCATCATGGATTTGGGTGGGTCGGAGAATGGGCAGATGCAGGGTGAGAAAAAAAATAGTATACTTATTCCTGGGTTTACTGTTTTGTTTCTACTTCATATATTGAAGAACTGGTTGACTTTTATAGGTCTGAGGTGACCAAGAACCCCTCTAGCCAGAGTGAGTTGATCAAGATTGAAACGCTCCATCATGCAGATAAGGATAAAACTCCAATGACCTGTGGCACCAGCTCTTAATTTAGTCATTGCACATGTTTATGTTCTAGGCCATATTTTAGTCTTATGTACTTAGTAAAACTTTGTATGTTAACTAATTTGGGTTGTTGGTTGTGATTGTATTGAATCTGGTATGGATTATTATGATTGTAAAGTTGGTTGTGATTTGGTTATTTAGGGAATGAATATTTTCATATTTATGATTTTTTGTTTAAAATAGATATAAGTGTTGCCATTGATGCTATAAAGTGTTGGCAAAAAGGAAAATTAATGTTAAGAAATGTTGCTTGGCATAAAAGTGGGCCCTACATTGTGGGCCCCACAGTGGTCCCAAACAATGGACCCACAAGTGGGACCCACATTTTTTTCAAAATATTTAACCCAAAGGCAACATAATATCATGTTGGTAAAAACTGATAATATTGTTGCCATAGTAGTCTATGCCAACAGAAAAGTTGATGTTGCCATAGAGAATTAGAATGTTGCCTTTGACCCCAAAGGCAACGGCAAAAATAGCAACACCAGCAAAATGTTGCCTTAGGGGTTTTTTAGGCCTACAACAACATATTTTGGGCCTACGGCAACACTTTTTCGGTGTTGCCGTAGGCCTTTTATGGTGTAGTGTAACGAAGTCGCGTGGGCTGTTGTATGCTCAAGTCGCTGTGAACGGGAGGAGCGTTGTAGCGATGGTGGACACTGGTGCCATAAACTGTTTTGTAGCCGATAGAAACATTGGTGCATGGGGATTGAATTTAGTACCAAGTGGTAGTCGGATCAAGGTGGTGAATTCTGAAGCACAGAGTATTAAAGGTTCGTGTGAGGTGAATCTTAAGGTTGGACCGTGGGAGGGGAAAGTGAACTTGTTGGCGGTGCCATTGGATGACTTCGATATTATTCTGGGGATGGACTTCTTATTGAAAGCAAGGGTCGCGGTGATGCCTTATTTACAGGGGTTGTTCATACACGATGAGGGCAATCCTTGTTTTGTGAAAGGGTTGGATAGCGGTAAGGGTGATCAGAAAACCGGACTGGTGTCAGCGGTACAGATTGATGCTGGTTTGAAACGGGGTGAGTTAACATATCTGGCTGCGTTGGTTGAGATAAAACCTGATGTGAAGGTTGAAGTACCCGATGCAGTGGCTGATGTACTCGATGATGTTATGCCCCCTGAGTTGCCTAGATCGTTGCCTCCAAGACGTGCTGCGGATCATAAGATAGAGTTAGAGCCAGGTCCTAAAGCTCCTGCTCAGGCCCCGTATCAGATGGGTCCTATGGAATTGGCTGAGTTAAGGCGTCAACTGAATGATTTGTTGGATGCGGGACTGATTCAACCGTCGAAGGCTCCCTACGGTGCTCCTGTGTTATTTCAGAGGAAGGCAGATGGGTCTTTGAGGATGTGTGTGGACTATCGGGCCTTGAACAAGGTGACAATTAAGAACAAGTACCCTGTTCCGAATGTGGTTGAGCTATTTGATAGGCTCTCGAGGGCCAAGTACTTTACAAAGCTGGATTTGAGGTCGGGATATTGGCAAGTCAGAATTGCAACAGGCGACGAGTCTAAGACGGCATGCGTCACGAGGTATGGGTCTTATGAATTTCTAGTTATGCCTTTTGGGTTAACAAATGCACCTGCTACATTCTGTAACTTGATGAATGATGTCCTATATGAGTATCTAGATCACTTTGTAGTAGTGTACTTGGATGATATTGTGATCTATAGTGATAGCTTGGAGGCACATATAGAACACTTGAAGCGTGTATTTGCTAAACTGCATGAACATAACCTTTATGTCAAAAAGGAGAAGTGTGAGTTTTGCAGGGATGAGATTCACTTTCTAGGGCATGTAATCAGTCAAGGCATGGTGAAAATGGATGCTAAGAAAGTAGAGGCCATCATCGATTGGCCTGCTCCAAAGAAAGTAGCAGACTTGAGATCTTTTCTTGGCCTGGCAAACTACTATCGCAAGTTTATTGAGGGATACTCAAAGAAGGTGAGTGTTTTAACGGATTTGCTTAAAAAGGATCAGATCTGGGTATGGAACGATGAGCAGCAACGGGCATTTGAGGAGTTGAAACTGAAAATTGCTACGGAGCCGGTGCTCAAAATTCCTGATTTTGGAGAGCCATTTGAGGTTCATACTGATGCTTCGGATCGTGCTATTGGTGGCGTGTTGATTCAGTTGGGACATCCGGTTGCCTATGAAAGTCGGAAGCTAAAGGATGCTGAGCAGAGGTACAACACACATGAAAAGGAAATGACTGCAGTGGTGCATTGTTTGGAAATATGGCGACATTACTTGCTGGGAGCGAAATTTGTGGTTTGTACGGATAATGTGGCAAACACTTACTTCAAGACTCGGAAGAAGTTGACCCCAAAGCAGGCACGTTGGCAAGAGTTTCTAGCTGAGTTCGATTTTGTGTGGGTGCATAAGCCGGGGGCGCAGAACCAAGTAGCCGATGCGTTGAGCAGAAAGGTACAAGAAACGGTGGTTGTGTTTGCACTAAATCACGCAAGCGTACGTGGTCACAAGTAATACAGATATAAGTCGAGTTCGTTCCCACAGAGATCTGGTTTTTAATTCAGTATTGTACCTATGCAACAATGTATGGTTTTAATTCACTGCTAAGACAAATAACAAATTGGGTTTTAATTAACTAAATCTAACTAAAAAGAAAATTAACAAACTAAGAATTAACTAACTAACGAGAATTGGAATCGAATTACTTCTGCAAGATAAACCATGGAATCCTAACTTCATTAAATACTTTGCTTAGATCTGACGCCTTTAATCACTATATGCAATGGTTATGATATCTGATCGGATAACACGAAACAAGTACACGCTACTTCTCAGTATACGTATACCAAACTAAACATACATCCACAAAAGAGATAGAAGATGAATAGACACCAATTATGCTTAGACCCTATATGTCTATAGAATTTGAAAACATAACGGTTGAAGAACAAGTTATCCATAATGATCACACAGAGTAGTATAAGTATTTTCATCTCACACCACGAATCATATTGATAACAATTATGAACCTGTGCTAGCATGGCAAGTTCTAAATCTCAAGATCCACTCTCGCTTCACAAGAGATTAACAAATTAGATGTTAGCTACGCATCTAAATACATGAAACACAACCATACGAGGATATCAAATATACATCACACACAGATCTTTAAAGCATCAAGATACTAAACTCCATAAATAAATCCGTTAGAATCCCATGACAACAATTAGTTCATAATCGAACCTCTCGTCATCATGGGATCTGATGAAACCATGATAAAAAAACAAAGATATGAAAAGAATACAAATAAACCTAAGTAATTGATATGTAATGGTTCTACTCCTAATGATAATGATCTTAATTCTCTAATTTACAAGGGTTGGATGTGTTTATATAGGCTCTAGACATCTTGCCCAGCAAGAAAATACCAAAACAGAATTATAATAGAATTTCTGCAAGATACGTTTCCTAAACTGATTCTGTTTTTTAAGGGAAATTCGTAGCTGACTTTTCTTCTGTTTTCCAGAGCCGTTCCAGACGTAATTGGGCTTCTGGACCACCTTAGAATGATAGAGAATCTCGTTATCTTCGCGTGGACTGCTTACGGGCTGAAAACAGACTTATAGAACTCAAGATATGGCCCAAACAGTGAATCTCACGCGTGCAGCCCAATAAATCCGAATTTTAATAAATTAAATCGACAAAAACGACAAAAACATCCACCATAATCAACATCCTTGTAAATCTGCACAACTAAACAAAACACATCAAAACTACAAGAAACTTGAGCCCAAGACAATTAATTTAAGCCGATTTAGAATGCTCCAAGTGGAGATAAATCCACTTATCACACCCCCAAACTTAAACCGATGCTTGTCCTCAAGCATAAACAATTACACTATCTAACTAACTAGTACCACTTCCGTAGGTGATCACGGTTGCATTTGGCATATGCAACAAGCCCTTTAAACCCCTAGGCAGCCCTAGTGGACGAGTAAGGTCTCGTGAGGGCCTATAGCGAATGTACCCACAAAATCCAATGCAATGCAATGCATGAATGCATCTAAATGAAAATGTAAATAATCTAGTCTACCACACCTTCAAATCCTCTCATGCCATATCAACTTAAGAATCAAAGCAAATACGCAATGTCTTGGTGTCGAAAGTGCAAGTATTCACATAGTCTACTCAATGAACATGCATAAGTTCTCACAAGCCCATGTCAAGTGTAAGAATAAGTTAGTAAACATGCTAAGCCTACAAGAGTACATCTTTGAGACAACACTCGGGATCTCATACGCAAGAACAAGCAAACACTCACAATCCACTCACAAAGAATATTCACTCAAGAACAAGGGTAAGTGTATCACTCAATTCCAACAAAATCATAAGCATGCTTGACATTTGGTATCAATCTAACTCTTAACACAACATACATCAATGACGATAATCAAAAGGTCTTTAATTGGTTTGTAACGGGGCTAGGGACAAGGTATGTCAAATAAGCCAAAACAGGTGAAGTGTCAAAAGCTAGTAAGTACCATAATAAATCACACACAACACCCTATTTTCCCCCCACATAACTTTACTAAACAAACACTCGACTAGTCGACTGAAATAAGATCACAACAAACACAAACATGCTCTCATAATATTTTTTTTTTCTTTTTTTCTTTTTTTTCTTTTTTTTTTCTTTTTTTTTTTTCGCGAGAGCTAAATAGAACACAAACAATAATATAAACAATAACAATGATCCAATGAATTTATTACATATGTCGACTATCAAGTAAACACCCAAACCCAATTTCCAATATTTCCCCCAAAAGTATGACCAACAATAAACCCCTCCTTGCACACCTTATTACTCCCTTAAGCACTTTACTAGCCTTTGACAATGTGGGTTCAAATTAATGTAAGGCCAATACAAGAAAAAGGTCTAGGCAAGTAATGTGGTATGTCACCGAAAAAATAGGATTAAGCTCAACGGGTTAACTAATTGATCATGTAAAAATGGTGTGGTAATATGGGAAAATATGCGGTTATTCCTAAGTGCCTTTATCATTTTAATCGTCAAACAATGTCATGCGTTTCAAGAAAGACCTCAAACAACTGCTAGCAATGCAAACAATCCGTGGACACTCAAGCAAATGAATAAATTGCAAATATGCAATATGCAATAAGGCTCAAAATCTCACTTGGTGGAAAACATACTCAATCCAAAGCAACATCTCTCTAACGCACCAACTTGTATTCAAAGCATGCAAACTAAATCATCTTGCACATATTCATGTCCTTCTAATCACTTACAACATTCAATAAGTCTACTAGCTTCAACTTACTAGTGTATGTGTGTGCACAAGAACAAAGCATATCACTTCTCAATCAAAAGCGTCAACAACACAAAATTCCTATCAAGCATGGGTGCAAATGCAAACTATTATGAACTCACATGAAATACGAACATAAAAACAGAATGTCCTATATGAAACAAACGTAGATAACACAAACATAAATGCATAATTTTACTATTACTAATATGCAAAGCATGAAATCCTACATGAACAAATAATACAACATCTACTAATCCCTCAAACCACCCCCAAACTTGAAATATTCAATGTCCGCATTGAATGGAAGTAAATACAAGGGATATCAGAAAACATACCTGAATATCGAAGCAGTCACCCTCCTCATCGCAACTCACCAATCAGCTCAACCAATCCAACAATTTTTTTTCTCGCAAAAATCCCCTTTCCTTAGCAATTGGCCTCAAAACAACCGATTAAATTTAACATCCACCGTCGAAAACGAAATTTCCCAACATTAGAACTATCTCTCCCATGCTTACGAGCCAAAAGAATCAATTCCCAACTCACAAGAAGCTCCACCAAAAATTACCAAGCAATAACACACCAAAAATACCCCAATATATCAAGAATAATACAAATCCCAATTTACAAGAACACAAATTCGTAATCAAAATAAAATTTGAGAGAAGAAATAAACCCACTACGAATTGGAGAGGTCAACTTGCAATTAATTCCTCTTTAGAATTGAATTTTTGGAGATTTAAATAAATAGAAGAGGAATTGGATTTGTATGGATAGGTGTGTATATATATAAGATGATGGATAGATGGGATTTAAAAATTTAGAGTGTAAGAGAGATTTGGAGAGGTTAGGATTTGATGTGGGATAGATATAGGAATTTAGAATTGAAGAAAATTGAGTTAGGATAGAATTTGGGGGAATTTTAGAGGTGAAAAACACTAATTTTCGGGAAAAAAACTGGGCAGAAGGGGGTGTAACGCAGCCAGAGGCTGCGTTTCAGGGCGCTGGGCGCGGCAGATGCTGACACGCAGGAGCAAGCTGCGTGTTAGGGGGAATATAAGCGGGTAACGCAGGCGCAACCTGCGTTACATGGGCGCAAACTGCCCCGGAAGCAGTAACGCAGGCGCAACCTGCGTTACAGGGGTGCAGTCTGCGCGAAAAACTACTGTTCACTTTTTTTTTTCTTCATACAACACTCAAAAATATTTTTTTTTTCTTTTTTTTTTCCTACACTAAAGCGCGGGTTGCCTCCCACGAAGCGCTTCTTTAACGTCAATAGCTTGACGTTACTTCCAAGCCTCCATTAAGGATGATAATAGTTCGCCTGGTCCTCTCTTCGCAATACTTCATCATCATCTCGGCGGCACACTTTTTGCCCTTTCTCCTCGCTTGACCTATTCAGGTAACAACCATGTCCTCTTCCAATGCCTTCATCTGTTGACCCAAAATCTGACAATTTGTAGAACACACATTCGCGGGCTTCGCTTGAATATAATGGAGGAGGGTAAATGTAAATTGTTGAAGCCTTTGGTTCCTCAAAAAGAACTTCCTCCATTGGCTCTAATGCGCTACCTCCATCTTTATACTCTGAGACAAGTAGAAGACCTGCATCTTTCTCATGATCATCAACCTCTTGGTTCGCACATACCAATTCTTGAAATTTGCGTAGCCCATCAGTGTCTTCTTGATTCGCACATAACAATTCTTGAAATTTGCGTAGCTCATCAGTGTCTATCTCAAATAGTGCCCTTTCCAAATCATCCACCTCACTAGCTTGATCAAATTCCTCACATGGCTTATGAACACTCTCCTCCTCTTGGAATTTGTCTTCTTCAATTATGCATTTAGTACCTTGCTCCAAGTCATCGTTATTTTCTGGAATTGCTTCTGGTATGAATTGCTGATTCTCTTGTTCCAAGACTCTCAAAACTTGAGCAGCTAATGTCCCCATAGATTTGATAAGCTTCTCATTATTCTCTGCAAGCATCCTAATCTCCTTCCTAATCTCCTTCAAATCATCATCTGACTGAAAAGTAGGAGTAGGTTGCTGATGTTGAAACTCTTCACTACCAAAGAAATATGACATATCTGGAACATCTTGCTGGTACTGTTGAGGATGATATTGAAAATATGGTTGCTCCTCATAAGTGACGTATGGATCAACTCCTTCGTAGTAACAATATTGTGAGGGATCATGAACGCCCAAGCACTGCTCACATGGCTGAGGCTGTTGAATACCACCTTGGTTGCTCCAGCACTGATACGTCTCATGTGCGCCCGCACATAACTCACAAACACTAGCCACCTGCTGAACTCCATAGTAAGTTAGAAAATCCATCTTCAATGTCAACGCTCTCTGACAAGTACCTGAAACACCAACGAACTACAAGAATAGATGAGAAAAAGCAATCTGAGTCAGTGAACTCTAACGACCACTATTGACAAGCACATAAACCAAAAATAAAACACCAATGATCCCCGGCAGCGGCGCCAAAAACTTGTTTGCACTAAATCACGCAAGCGTACGTGGTCACAAGTAATACAGATATAAGTCGAGTTCGTTCCCACAGAGATCTGGTTTTTATTTCAGTATTGTACCTATGCAACAATGTATGGTTTTAATTCACTGCTAAGACAAATAACAAATTGGGTTTTAATTAACTAAATCTAACTAAAAAGAAAATTAACAAACTAAGAATTAACTAACTAACGAGAATTGGAATCGAATTACTTCTGCAAGATAAACCATGGAATCCTAACTTCATTAAATACTTTGCTTAGATCTGACGCCTTTAATCACTATATGCAATGGTTATGATATCTGATCGGATAACACGAAACAAGTACACGCTACTTCTCAGTATACGTATACCAAACTAAACATACATCCACAAAAGAGATAGAAGATGAATAGACACCAATTATGCTTAGACCCTATATGTCTATAGAATTTGAAAACATAACGGTTGAAGAACAAGTTATCCATAATGATCACACAGAGTAGTATAAGTATTTTCATCTCACACCACGAATCATATTGATAACAATTATGAACCTATGCTAGCATGGCAAGTTCTAAATCTCAAGATCCACTCTCGCTTCACAAGAGATTAACAAATTAGATGTTAGCTACGCATCTAAATACATGAAACACAACCATACGAGGATATCAAATATACATCACACACAGATCTTTAAAGCATCAAGATACTAAACTCCATAAATAAATCCGTTATAATCCCATGACAACGATTAGTTCATAATCGAACCTCTCGTCATCATGGGATCTGATGAAACCATGATAAAAAAACAAAGATATGAAAAGAATACAAATAAACCTAAGTAATTGATATGTAATGGTTCTACTCCTAATGATAATGATCTTAATTCTCTAATTTACAAGGGTTGGATGTGTTTATATAGGCTCTAGACATCTTGCCCAGCAAGAAAATACCAAAACAGAATTATAATAGAATTTCTGCAAGATACGTTTCCTAAACTGATTCTGTTTTTTAAGGGAAATTCGTAGCTGACTTTTCTTCTGTTTTCCAGAGCCGTTCCAGACGTAATTGGGCTTCTGGACCACCTTAGAATGATAGAGAATCTCGTTATCTTCGCGTGGACTGCTTACGGGCTGAAAACAGACTTATAGAACTCAAGATATGGCCCAAACAGTGAATCTCACGCGTGCAGCCCAATAAATCCGAATTTTAATAAATTAAATCTCCAAAAACGACAAAAACATCCACCATAATCAACATCCTTGTAAATCTGCACAACTAAACAAAACACATCAAAACTACAAGAAACTTGAGCCCAAGACAATTAATTTAAGCCGATTTAGAATGCTCCAAGTGGAGATAAATCCACTTATCAGGTTGCCATGTCCATTGTGGATACTAATTTCCTAGAAGAGATCAAAGAGCATTCAAAGTCAGACCTTGTGTATTTGAAACTTGTGAAGGAAGTGAAAACGGGCGTTATCCGAAAATATTGGCTTGAGGATGGGCTACTATTTGCTAAGGGCGGTAGGCTTTATGTGCCGTTTGGAGGAACGTTGAGGCAGAGAATTTTGAAGGAGTCTCATGATTCTAGATGGGCAGGACATCCGGGGGTAGAGAGGATGCTAGCATTGCTTAACAGGTCCTACTATCGTCCCTTGGAGTTTGAGGTGGGCGACTTGGTGTTGTTAAAGCTAAAACCACAAATCTGGAAGAAGATTAAGTCTAGGAAAATTCACAAAGGGCTGGTTCAGAAGTATGATGGTCCGTTTGAGATTGTGAGGAAGGTGGGCGCTGTGGCGTACCGTCTTAGCTTGCCGGATCGGTTGAAATTGCACCCGACATTCCATGTGAGTTTCTTGAAGCCGTTCTAACCAGACTTGTTGCTTGTTTGGAGGAAGCAAAAGAAAAGGGCACCTCCGGTGATCAGAACACAGTTTGAAAAGAAGGTGAAAAAGGTCCTTAGCCATATGACTAAAGGTATTAGCAAAAAGAATAGGAGGACAAATTATCTTGTGCAATGGGAAGGCGAAGAAGAAGCTGATGCAACTTGGGAAAAAGGAGTTAACATGTGGCAGTTTGAAGATCAGATTCGGGAGTATTGGGATCGCCCCTCGATGAGGACATCGAGTTCTTCTGGTGGGGGTGGTTTGTTAGACCCTTGACACGGTGGGTAAACAAGGGTGTCCAAGAGTGCTGGCTTGGGCATCCAACAAGAAGGTAGCCTTGACTTGAGACGTGGGTTTGATTAGGCGGGAGCGAAAGACTGATGCTGAGTTGCTGGGGCGTTGGCTTGTTGCTGGCTTAAATGAGAAACCAAGTCCGAGTGGGAAACAATGAGGCAGGCCGCTGGAAGCTGAATCCTAGTCTGAGTAGAAGTCGGCTCGGTGCTGAGCGCGGATTCCTAGTGCTCGCGGGATTCATTGTGCGCGCGGGACTCCTACTCCTCGAAGGAGTCGGGCGCTGGGCGCTGGCATCAGGCTGGGCGTTGGCATCAGGCGCGGGTGTCCTAATTCTACTAGGACTCGGGCGCTAGGCATGCGCGCGCTGGCAGAGTTCTATTTGGAGATGCTGAAGGACTTCTAATAAGACAAGGACGTGGTCTGCTGTGCTTGGCTATAAATATAGATGGTAGGCACATTGTAATTAAGTAACATAGCTAGTGGCAAATATTATAGTGATAGAAGTAGATCGCCTAGAGCGAAGAGTTGAAATCATTGTAACTAAAATCTCTCTTTTTCCAATTGTATCATGAGCGGCTACCTTTTTAAACTTTTTATCTAGATAAAATCTCGTTTTTTCCAATTATATCACGTGCAGTTCTATTTAATAAAAATAAAATAATAATATTATAATTTTAATAATTAACTGATTGTCTTTTCAGCTAAAACGTATCATCTTTTCTAATTTTTCTAATTAAATTTTTTATTCTAGGAATATCACGGGTAACATTAATTTCTCATTTTATAAAAACACTACATGCAATTTTATTTAATAAAATAAGATAATTAAATTATAATTAATATAAACTAATCAATTACCTTTTTTTACCTAAAATATGTCACCTTTTTAATTTCCACGTTATTTTTTATATTTTATCTAACTAAAATATCTCTTTTTCCAATTATATTACAAGCGGTTTTATTTAAGAAAATAAAATAAAAATATTATAATATTAATAATTAACTGATTACCTTTTTTAGCTCAAACATATCATTTCTTTTTATATTTTCTAACTAAAATCCCACTTTTTTTTAGAAATATCACGGGCAACATTAATATCTCCTTTTCTAAAAACATTACCAACAATTATTTAGTAAACTAACATAATTAAATTATAATTACAATAAAAAAATCAATTACCCTTTTCACCTAAAATATGTTACCTTTTAAATTTTCTCTAACTAAGACCTATCTTTTTCCAATTATATCACGAGTATTCTATTTAATAAAATATAATTATAATTTAATAATTACTAATAATTAAAAGATTACCTTTTTCAACTAAAACCTACCATCTTTTCTATATTTTCTAACTAAAATCCCTCATTTTCTAGAAATATCACGGATAACATTTATATAATTATTATCAAATCATTTCATTTAAAAATTTAGGGATATTCTCTTTGGTACACTCGTGGAATTGGCTTTTGCCAATGGTACCATCACATTTTTGGTTTCTATACATGGTACACCTGACATATTGTTTCTCTCTTAGCCATGCCCTTCTGTTAGACAACTGTTAGTATTTCAGGTGCACCACGTATAGAAGCCAAAAATGTGATGTTACCATTGACAAAAGCCAATTCTACGAGTGTACCAAAGAGAATATCCCTATTATTTTTAATATTCATTAACAGTGATTAAACGGTGTTTAACGCTTTTTTAACGTTTTACTTAAAAAAGGGTATGACTAAGAGAGAAACAATATTTCAGGTGTACCACGTATAGAAGCCAAAAATGTGATGGTACCATTGGCAAAAGCCAATTCCACGAGTGTACCAAAGAGAATATCCCAAAAATTTAAACCTCCAAAATTCATGTTTTAAAAAAATTAATTCAAAATAATGAAAAATTCATATAATATTAAAACAAATCCGTGCATCACACGGGTTTTAAGCTATCTATACCATTATATTAAAGCCGAAACATTGAAAGTTTTGGTTTTCGGTTTGGTTATCTTATTTATTAAAATAAATAATAAAATAATATAATTAGTGATAATAAGCCGATTGTCTTTTTTTAATAAAAAAATGTTTACTTTTAATTGATTGATGATATTACCTTTTATTGACACCTAAAATATCGTATCTTCTAATCAATAATATTTCTTTCTAAATAAAACACGTTAACTTTTATTTTAAAATATAATCTTACAATAATTAATATATACCCAAAAATATAACACTATATCTTCTAATCACTAACAAAATATAATATAAATTTGTATACAACGAATAATGATCGTTAGATGTTTAATAAAAAATCAGAACCTTTAAATCTAATGATTTGATATATTATATGTTTAAATTAATTTACTAAAATTTCAAGGTTCGAATTCTGTCAACGACATATTTTTTTAAAATTTTTATAATATAAGTTTTAAACCAAATAATTTTGCAATCATTAATATGTACCCAAAAATAGTAAAATAATATAATTAGTGATAATTAGCCGATTATCTTTTTTTTAATTAAAAGATGTTTACTTTTAATTGATTGATGATATTACCTTTTATAAACACCTAAAATATCGTATCTTCAAATCAATAATATTTCTTTCTAAATAAAACACGTTAACTTTTATTTTAAAATTTAATCTTACAATAATTAATATATACCCAAAAATATAACACTATATCGTCTAATCACTAACAAAATATAGTAGAAATCTGTATAAAATGAATAATGACCATTAAATTTTTAATAAAAAATCAGAACCGTTAGATATAATGATTAAATATATTATATGTTTAAATTAATTTACTAAAATTTCAATGTTCGAATTCTGTCAACGATATATTTATTTTTAAATTTTATTATATAAGTTTTCAATCACATAATTTTGCAATCATTAATATATACCCAAAAATATTACACTATTTTGCTGTTAGATTTTTAGTAATTAATAAGAACCGTTAGATGTAATTATAAGTAATATTTTTTGATTAAAGAACTTTACTAAAAATTTAAGTTTCGAATCTCGTCAACAACATATTTAACTTAAAATTCTAATATAATTCATGCATATCAATAACTAAATTTATATTAAATTATATTAAAATAATATTAAAATAACTTTTACAAAATAATGATTATATAAAAATATGATTATAGCATAAAATTTATAACATATTAAAAGAAACCCAACATAGTTATAAACTAGTATATGATAAATTGTAAAAAAGAAAAAAAAACAGGTGCAAGTCACCGGAGCTTCAAAATGGGCCTTCAATTTTGTTTGGTGTTGTTGGACGCCCGAAGTTCATCATTTTGTTTATGGAGGTGCCTTCTATTAACCCTCAGCAAATCCAGATTAGGCCCAGTCCAGAACAAAGCTCCCAAATCCTTTATATTTAATTCTCAATTTCTCATCAACTCATTAACTAATTAGGCCCAACCCAGATTAGAAATACATTATTTTACAAAGATAAATTATTGATCAAAAATTAAAATATAAGTTGAATAATAAACTTATAATTCAAAATTCTAAATCATGCTTTATAAACCCTCAGCAATGAGAAAGTCATGATTCTAATTGGTTACAAATTACAAACCTTCACTACTAAATGAAATTGTGCTTACACTTTACGTATTATAATTCATATTCAAGTAATTTGCTAAGTTAATAATGTTCCCTTCTTTCGTTGGTTGAGTGTGAATTTTACTCCACTAGATACTTGTGTTCCAAATATTTATATGTTGTTATTGGTCAATGTTTTGGTACAGGAAGGCAACAAGGAGAAATATCACAATTGTTGTGACTAAAAGGTTTATCCATCAAGTATTCATTTTTCCTCTTGTTTCATGTAAATGTATGTAATTAGAAGACGAAGAAGAATTAACTCGGGTTTGAATCCGAATCTGAATCCGAATTCGAATCCGTTTGACGACGGATGCATGCTCACAAAGATATAATTTTAAATATTACTCCTATAAAATGCTTGCAGGAACTTTGAATAAGAAGCTTGTGTAATGAGGTTTGGAGTATAGGAAGCTTAGGCCGCCCATGTCATTCAATTAAAGTTAAAACGAACTTAGCTACGTACTTTTGTACCAATGTGATATATGTGAACGAACATTTTAAAGGGTTTAATCAATGTATAACTGAAAAACAGAAAATGTTATGTGTAAAATTCAGGTAATTACTAGTGGTTAACAGGGAAAAACAAATACGGTGCATCAAAATCTCGAACACAATTCTATTTGTTTTTTTCTGGTGCAAGTTGAAGAACAGTTTTAAAATGTAGTTCGTTTTTCTGGTCTCCTGCATTATGCTTTGCAACTTCCATCAGCATTACTTGATTTTATTAATTTATTATCACGCACGCATGCCTCCACCGATTCTGATACTCTTAACAACCTCATATATGTTACCGAGAAAATATGGACATCTACCGTGCTACGATGATTCAAAAACCAGACAGACACCTACAGCATTGATGCTCATGAACCAAAATGGTTCAACAATCAATCACATAATGTCCTTGTCTAAAGATCATTGTCAACCAAATGAAACAGTTCACTAGAATATAGTTACTCTTCATGGAAGAATAATGCAATAAAAAATGTTACAAAACTGGTTGGCGTACATGATCACATCTAAAAGTGGCAAGAGGAGGCCCTTCGGCAGAGGCTATCAGTTATCTGGGGTACAACATAACATAAAAATCAGGGGAACAATTCAAATTACTATTTCTGGGACCCTGGTCAACTATTACTCAGTCCTCAAATATAGTAGGAGTATAAGTTAACAAGCACTTCTTCATTGGAATGCTCAAATGATAGAACTTCAATGCACTATATCTTTGAAGAGACAAGTTAGTGCTAATCAATGATCTCCTGTGATACTAATCTGGCAGGTAGTGTCTTTTCATTTATATTATTGTCAGATTTATCTAATCATACTCCGTATTTGGATTCTAAATTCAGGAGCTATTATATATCACATGTGTTGTGACGTTCGTGGTGGAACATTTTAAATGATCTCGGTCCAAAATGTATTTTCTCTAATTACATTTTGGATGTTACTATGAGCGTGTTTGGCTTAACTTAAAAAATGTTACTTATCACTTAAAGTGCTACTTACTCACTTTAAGTGAAAAGTGATATTTTTCACTTAAAGTTAGGTGTATCTGTTTGGCTAATTCTACTTAAAGTAAATTTATTTTTAAAAAATTAACTAAAAAAAAAGAAATTTATATTTTTTAAACATAATATAAAAGTATAAAATACAAATATATGCAAAGAATATAATACGAGTTAAAAGGTGACTCAAATACATAAAAATTGATATACGAAAAATAATAAGTGGAAAAAAAGTACCTCAAAACTACTTTTTTTTTAAGCCTACTTTCCACTTTAAGTGGCCTTACTTTGAGGTTAGCCAAACACGTCCGTCCAAGCTTTAAGTGAAAGAAAAAAAAAGGGGGGGGGGCCAAACACCCTCTATATATCCACACAATACTACAATTACATTTGTAATTCTCTTTACCCAAGTCACTTGTATTAGCACAAGTTGTAATTACATTTGTAATTCTCTTTGCCCAAGTCACTTGTATATCATATGTGTTGTGACGTTCGTGGTGGAACCAACATTTTAAATGATCTCGGTCCAAAATGTTTATTTTTGGAAAATATACTTAGTTTCTAAAAATGTCTGGATCAAAGAACGATTGTTAGCATTATTTTACGTACAAGATCAGTCCAGCCTACCCTGCTCTTTCTAGTTCCTCCCCTGCCTGCATGATTTATTAGGACACCACCATCACATTAGACATATATCAGTTAGATTTTCAACTGGTGAGAAACTGAGAATGTTACTATATATCCACACAATACTACAATTACATTCGTAATTCTCTTTGCCCAAGTCACTTGTATTAGCACAAGTTGGTTAGGAGTCTGTTTTGGTTAGTAATGTACTGGTCAAAATTTGTTATGATAAGCAACAAATTCTGAAATTAGTAACTGAACTTTTATTAAGCTATATTCATTATTTTCCAGCAAAACACACACATGTCCTTATACGTATCCACTACTAAGATATGTTTGTGCACACAGCATACCTGTAAAAAAGTTGATGAATAAATTAGGCTTAATGACCTTTTGACCCTTCAAGTTTACACATTTATACCCATAAAGCCCTACAGTTTTAAAGCGTTCCTTTTCGCCCCTCCAACTTCAGAAATGTACCTTATAGCCACAAAACAGTCGCCTTTTTGACACAAAACAGTCGCCTTTTTTACACAAAAACGTCGTCTTTTAGAACGAATAGATGATAGTTTGTGGCAAAAAGGTACATTTTTGAAGTTGGAGTGGCAAAAAGGAACGAGTTTAAACGTTAGGGCTTTATGGGTATAAGTGTGCAAACTTGAAGGGCCAAAAGGTCATTAAGCCAATAAATTATGACCAACCTGTTCATAAATTTAGATGGACATACACAAATATGGCTGGCGGTCAAGTACGAACGTACGTATGATGCAGCATACCGTACCGCACATCCCAGAAAGTTTCTACGTAGAGTCCCCTATTTTCATATCAAAAATCTTATTATATACATACCGCAGAAATTTTTTATAGTACTATATGCTATAACATACGTTTGTTATAAATCATGCCCCAATATTGACAACTCCGAATGGACAACTAACAAATTTTACGGTGGATAAATGAATTGTAGTCGATGTACTTCATAACAAATTCACAAAAAAGGTTCTACATGGAAGTACCTTAAACGTTTCTAAATATTCAGCGTAATAATTCATTGAATTTTGTGCACTCTTTAACAGAAATCCTCCGCGTCCTTGCTTATGATTCGTGTACTTGTTACCTATCGGATTGGGCGGGATTGAAAGAATTTTATGACCCAACCCAATTTAATCGGTTTGAAAAATTTTCAATCCAATCCATTAAAATTAAATTCATAATTCAATCCAATCCAACCCAATCGGTTTGGATCGATTTGGACGGGTTATGAATAAATATTAAAAAAATTGCATAAAAAATTGTTATCATTTTTGTGGTTGCTGAAAGAATTAATGAAATGTTTCAGCATATGTTTAAAAAATTTAACATACAACTTGCATTTCATAGTTTCTATAACAGATAAAATGTTTTTACTTTCTCTCAGTAAGATTCATGTATTTTACTAGTTTGCATGACAAAATACATGAATATACATGACTGGTACAAAGACTTGTTAGCACGTAGCAGTAGGCACTTTGCTTTCAATCTTGATAACCTAATAATATTTTCTAACACTTCTGAGTACACGAATGGATGAACGGGGAAGAACAACAATCAGATCTAGGGTTAAATATTTGAATTAGTGTCGCGGCTTAGGCTTAAGAGTTTTTATAGCAATGAGATCTCGGGTTGAATACTTGTTGTTGTTGGGTTGGATCAATATTTCCTATTAGTCTGGGTCATCTACTATCAATTTGTATTTTAACTGAACTGGGTCAATGTAATAATGGATCATGGATATAAAAAATATTTTATTAAATTAATTTATTTTTTAATCGGGTTGGGTTGGTTCGGGTAAAAAAAATTGAAACCCGTACCCAACCCATTTAAATCGGGTTAACGTTTTTTCAATCCTATTATATATTGGTTTTAAAAAAATCAATTTGGATCGGATGAAATAGTGTCGATTTGGATTGGTTTGGTCGGTTTTATCAACCCGTGTACACCCCTACCAAGGACAACAAAAAACGAATACCGGCCGGTCTTTGAGAAGAGAAAGATTGTAGGTGAACTTAAATTATGAGGCTTATTTTTTATTATAAATAAAAATGTATATTTGAAATTTATTAATAAAACAGATCATGATTACAAAAACTAATTTCATTATTTTGTTTAAATATAACATGATTTGCATTTTTTAATGCAAAAATATCAATAAAATTCATATAATCAACCATGTTCTTTTTTATACCTAACTGAAGGTAATATTTAATCAACTTTAATTTTGAAAATCTTTGTTCCCATAGCAACCATAACTGAGCATAATTAGAAAATTCCTATAAAAAATTTAAATTTGGATAACTACATTTCATTTCTTTTATGTAGTTTAATATGTCTATTGCATTTCTAATATCTTCTATCAAATTTCGATTCAATATTTACAAATTTTTATACAAAAGTACCTATTATATCTCTAAAATTTGAGATTCTATATTTTTGGAACCCTAAACGCAAGATTACTTTACCTATAACTAGAATCATCCTAATAAATTTATGTTACCAGTTATTCTAAAATTCAAATAATTTAAGAAAAATTTAATTAATGTAAAGTAAGTAGTTTGTTTTCCGTAATATCGGTATGATCATTTCGAATTCCAAATCATTGCATGAAAAGAGTTCTAGTTATATTGTGCCTGCCGTTATAAATCATTTGGAAAAATAATATATAAAAAATGCTAGGTAACCAAATTCATTTTTTTCCTAGATACTAAAATGATATTTGTATACTCCCTCAGTCAATAGATACTTTACCTTTCAGAATAGATTTTTAGCACGTATTTTAACGTGTATTTTAAGGATAATTCCATAATATATTTTTAAAATTTTTATTTTTTATATAAAAATAAAAACATTATAATTTTATACAAAAAATGAAAATTTTAAATATAAATTATGTAACTATCCTAAATATACATCTTAAATACGTGCAAGAAAGTGTAAAAAAAAAGTTAAGAATTGATTGGGACGAAAAGTAATAGATAATTTTCTGATAATAAAATGGAATTTTTCGTATATTCATATGCACCCGTAAATTAAAATCATATTATATTATTCGAATTTTTTTTTGAAAAAATATTTGAAAAATCTATAACAAATATAGATTCTCCTTTGTTGTGTATCATTAAAAGTTTAAAACTGAGTACACCTTGACTTCAACTCGTGTGGTTTATGATGATTGCCTTTCTGGAGAGGTTGCTGTTTAACAAATTATCTGTATATATCTGTACATATTATCCATGGGTCCATGAGAAAATTGATTGTAAATGCTGGATGCTTCCCCTTGCTCCATCCCCCAAACTTTATTTACTTGTCACAACCACTATATATAAATTTATTTATTGCATGTAATTTATACTTATATTAATAATTGAAATATTAAAAATTTGATACCACTATTTTTATACTTTCTTATTCCTACTTAACTAATAATTAAAATATATTACTTATTCAAAAATAATAATAATAAAATATATTATCTTTCACATAAAATACAATATCTTTTTAGATAAATCGCTCCTAATAACTAGTCAATTTTCTTTTTCAGATAAAAATATTTTTTTAATTAATAATTAATCAAATTTCTTTTTTATGTAAAACACAATATAATTTATATTTTATCTAACTAAAATTTCTCCTTTTTCTAAAAACGTCACGGATAATTTTATTTAATAAAATAAAATAATCATATTATAATTACTATTAATAAACCAATTACCCTTTGCATCTAAAATTATATTACCTTTTATATTTTCTCTAACTAAAATGTTTCTTTTTGCAATTATATCACCGATAGTTCCATATAATAAAGTGAAATAATTATATTATAATTATACTGAACCATTACTTTTTTGAACTAAAACATATCATTTTTTTATATTTTCTAACTAAAATATTTGATTTTTTTAAAAATATCATGGACAACATATATAATTATTATTAAATTACATCATTAAAAATTTAAGCCTACTAAATTCATGTCTTAAAAAATTTAATTTAAATTAAAGATAAAGTATACATAATATTACAAAAATCCATGCATCGCACGAATTTTAAGTTATGAAAATCGAACTTAATCGATAGAAATATTGTCCATAAATTAATAAGATAATTAAGAATTAATTGGGGTGATTATTTAGGTTATTAATTGAAAACATTTTCAAAAAAATTATTTTTTACTTTATTAAGTTTGATATATTAGTTTAAGAATTAATAAAATTTTAAAAATCGAATTGATAGAACATTTTATAATTTTTTTTAAAACCATGATTTCATGTACTCCGTAAGATTTATAATATATTCTTGTAGGTGGTGAAAGAAAAATAGGGAATCTATTATCTTTTTTAATTTAGTGAGATGTATAAGGGCATGTTTGCCTTAGGGATTTGTGGACTTATTTTCGAGTAAAAATTTTATATTTTGATAATTTTTTTTATACAAGTATTTAATGTATGTTTGAGATTCAATAATTTACAAAAATAAATTGAAAAATAAATTAAAAATTAAGAATACTTAAAATAAATTAACTTATTCTAAAAAATAAGTTCCCAAACACCCCCTAAATATATCATTCCTATTGATAATTGTTGAACTAGCTAAAGAAGGAGCTAGCTAGGGTAATGAGACATGCTACTATGTTCACCCTTCACATGCCTACCATGTTCTCCAAAATTAACTTTTCCTTCATCAGCCAACTGTACTCGATCGCTTCCCTTTCATACAGCTCATTTGTTTTTCTTTTACTTGCATGCATACTAGTCATGGTTTGATATTTGAGTTATTAGGTTACTTGATTATATAAAACTATCATAATAGCCGTGCGAGGCACGGATCATTTCTAGTATTTTTGAACATCGCGAATATGTGTATTATTTGAATAATTTGGCGATATTTTTATACATTAGAAATACATGAAACAACACGTATGTGAGTAATGCACGATCACCAAAAGTGTGGGAGGATACCGTTGTGGCTTCTGATGCCAAAACAACTTCTTCCTCGACCATCAATAGGCAAGTATATGTCTTTGCAAGCATTTAAAGGGAAATGACCATGCAACAAATTATTGAATGCTTTCATATTTAAAATTTTAGACATTTTACAATACATTTTAAAGATTACAAGACCTTAATTATTGTAACATGCATACAAGATCTTACTTATTAAAGTTAAAGTGTGAGGTACTTCCTTTCTTTTCCTATTATATATAGAAGAAGATACACAATTATAGAGCAATATATACGTAATCTTAATTATAGTATCGTCTCATAACTCAACGATATATTTTATTTAGTTATTTAATCGATAACTGATAACCGACATGGAGTACAAATCTCATATATATTTAAATGTTTCAAATTTCCTTTCAAAACTTCATATCTTTCTTATTTCGTTAATTAATTTGCTATATTTTGTATCGTATTTATTATACTATCTTAAAAAATAAAATATATATTATATGTAATTATTAACTAATAATCGATATGTAATCCAAATCGCATTTGTATATTTTTTTAAAAAAAATTCTTAAAATTCACATTTTTAGTATTCCTATAGTTTAATTGATTCTAATTTGACTAACCAATTTTAATTTAGTGCATTTCTAAAGATAGTTGTTTTTCAAACTTTAGCTTGCGGACATAGAAATCAGGTCATTTCTGTATTGGAGTCTAGAGGAAAATGTGTCACTAACTTTCTGATTGTGGACATAAAAGGAGGAATAATTTTTTGTTTTTACTTCTTCCATTCATTCATAAAATTATTTTCTATCATGCAACAAATTATTGAATGTTTTCATGTTTGAAATTTTAGACATTTTACAATACAATTAAAAAATTACAAGACCTTAATTATTGTAACATACAAGATCTTGCTTATTAAAGTTAAACTCTGAGGTACTACCTTTGTTCTCCTATTATATATAGAAAAATATACACTGTTATATAGCACTATATACGTAATCTTAATTATAGTATCGTTTCATAACTCAACAATATATTTTATTTAGTTATTTAAATCTCATATATATATATATATATAGGCTATCGTTCAAATAGAAACCAAACTTAGAATAGAAACTAGAAACCTACACTAAATAAATTATATTTTATTTATTTTAATGGCCCCGCTAGGGGCACCTTCACAAAAAACTTATAAAATTCTTGGCTCTATTCAACAAAAATATAAAAAAAAAAAATTAAAAAAAGTTACTGTTCACGTGCCACGTCATCACGTGAACAGTAACTTTTTTTTAATTTTTTTTATATTTTTGTTGAATAGAGCCAATAATTTTAAACGTTTTTTGTATTGGAGTACCCCTAATTTGGTCATTAGATTAGCTTGAAATATTTAATGTAGGTTTATTTTCTAGTTTCTATACTAAGTTAGTTTCTATTAGAACAAGACCCTATATATATATAGGCCTTTGCTCCATAAAGAACACTCTTATATAAAGAACAATAAATAACACTATATATAAAATCATTTTTTCCAATAGATCCATTGGCCCCGCCAGGGGCACCCAATACAAAAAGTTCTTATTTTTTTAGGCTCTATCCATCCAGCAAAAAAAAAAAAAATTTTACTGTTCATGATGACGTCACTGATGACGTCATCGATGAACAGTAAATTTTTCAAAATTTTTTTTTTTTTTGCTGGATGAATAGAGCCTAAAAAAATAAGAACTTTTTGTATTGGGTGGCCCCGCCAGGGGCAATGGATCTATTAGATATGAGGTGTTCTTTGTTGTTCTTTATATAAGGTGTTCTTTATGGAGTCCAACCCTATATATATATATATATATATATATATATATATATATAGGCCTTTGCTCCATACAGAACACTCTTATATAACAAACAACAAAGAACACCTTAGATCTATTAGATCCTTTGGCCCCGCCAAGGGCACCCAATACAAAAAGTTGTTATTTTTTACCCTCTATCAAGCTAGCAAAAAAAATAAAATAAAAAATAAAAAATAAAAATTTTACTGTTCATGATGACGTCACTGATGACGTCATCGTCATGAACAGTAACATTTTTTTTTGAGATGATGGATGGATAGAGGGTAAAAAATATGAACTTTTTGTATTGGGTGGCCCCGCCAGGGGCAATGGATCTATTAGATATGAGGTGTTCTTTATTGTTTGTTATATAAGGTGTTTGCTTTGGAGTCCAACCCTATATATATATATAAATGTTTCAAATTTCCTTTCAAAACATCATATCATTCTTATTTCGCTAATTAATTTGCTATATTTTGTATAGTATTTTATCATACCGTCTTACAAATAAACTATATATTATATGTAATTATTAACCAATAATCGACATGTAATCCAAATCGCATTTGTATTTTTTATATAAATTTTCTTAAAATTCATATTTTTAGTATGTCTATAGTTTAATTGATTCTAATTTGACCAACCAATTTTAATTTAGTGCATTTTTTATTAAATTTCACAACAAAATTAACCACGAGCACTTCATATGTGATATTGTTAACAAAATAGTTGATCTCAAACAATAATTATTTTATCTATGCATTTCATATATGAGATTATGAACAAAACAATTTATCTCAAAACAATAATTATTTTCTCCATTTCAAAAAATATAAGAAAATTTTCTATAAAATTTATTTAGATGTGTAGGTCTATAAATAATCATAAAAAATGATACGCACAAGTAATAATATAAGTAATTTTATCTTAAATGAATAGTTTAATATATATTAAACATGATATAACCCAAAAAGTATTTATGTATGTGGTTAATGAATTCCATTATAAGTATAAATGTCCATCTAGCCAAATTGGTTGGTGAGTTTAGTTTCATTATGAGAGGTCATGGGTTCAACTCCTTGGAACAACAACATTTTTTAAATATTATAATTGATTTAGCTGACAAGTACCTGTTCTGCTATTATATATGGAAAGATGATATAATGCACAATGTGAAAATGTGTTTTTTAACAAGTTTAATCGTTAATTAGTTTAGAAAATAAGATATCTCTATCTATAATTATGAGATAAATACGTACCTACCTAATTTTTATAATATAAAATGTGAAAATTTATTTTCTTTACGAATTTAATTATAAATCAGAATAAATCGTGCATGTAACAAAATAAGTTTTTTTTTTTTTGAATAAAGGAAAGATTCATTAAATCAAACATCCGACAAAAGTGTGAAAATAAGATATCTCTATCTATAATTATGAGATAAATACGTACCTACCTAATTTTTATAATATAAAATGTGAAAATTTATTTTCTTTACGAATTTAATTATAAATCAGAATAAATCATGCATGTAACAAAATAAGTTTTTTTTTTTTGAATGAAGGAAAGATTCATTAAATCAAACATCCGACAAAAGTGTCCCCAACATAGATAATGGAGGAGACGATACATCGACAAAGCTGTTAAGTGTATAAGGGAAGCGAGCCAACGCATGTGCTACCTTGTTTGCATGCTTTCTAACAAAAGTTAACAAAACCCCAGTCTCGCTGCGCAGGATAGAACGACATTGCTCTATAATATCACCTATCTCTAAGTAATTGTGGCCTGCATTATTAACAGCGTTAACACCCATCAACGAATCACTTTCGACTGTACCTCAATCTATAATTCTGAGACAACTACCTTAACCTACAGTTTATGTGTTGTTATATTCTATGAATATGTATGTGTCTTCATACGATGTGCTTGTTCGATGGACTAATAAACTACTAGCTAGGCGAAGTAGTAATTTTTATAATTCAATAGATTGATTAATAAGTATGAACTAGTAACTATTGTAATTTGATTCGACTGATATTCATTAAAGGGATTCGGTCTACAGTAAACATATGTTACAACATACAGTACTGCATAAACTTTCTGCGGTACGTGTAGAGTAGGGTTTTTGGTGTAAAAACAGGGGGCTACGTACCACAGAAAGTTTTTACGGTACGGGTAAGTTTCTGCGGTACGGGTGAGTTTACACGTATCGCAAAAACTTTTTGTGATAACTACTAAACTTTTTATTCTAATCCTGATCGTTGATGACTTGATCCAATGATTGAAAAATCGTATATTATATAACACGTCCCTCAAATTAGGGCTGTCAAACGGATAATTCGGATACGGATATGCCTATATCCGTATCCGTATCCGAAATTATCGGATTCAGATACGGATAATATCCGCTTTGTTTCGGATACGGATAATATCCGCTTTTTTTCGGATACGAATGCAGATATTTCGGACGGATATCGGATTGTTCAGATTTTTTTGACTTGTATTGATGATTTCAAAATATTGTTACAATTATATATGTCTATAATATTGTTACAATTATATAAAATTTGTATAAATGCATTATTTAATTAATAAACACACATAAACACTACACATTAATAGAATTTTTTTTTTAAATTATATAATTTAAATATTATATATATTCCATTTCGGATTCGGATACTCCGGATTCAGATACGGATAATATCCGCTTTATTTCGGATACGAATAATATCCGCTTTTTCTCGGATACGAATGCAGATATTTCGGACGGATATCGGATTTGTCGAATTTTTTTGACAGCCCTACCTCAAATACGTTTGCTAAGAACCGGGAACATTCATTAAAAATGTTCTAGACTGACCATATACATTGTAAACTTATGATTGAGTTTGTAAAGACGCATTAGAAAACGGAGTTACTCTTACGTTTTATGCCGGGAATTATTAGTGTTGGGTAAAGCAATAGCACACTAGCGTATGATGCTTTATTTTTACTTTAAGTGTGCTATTTTATTTGTTATGCGGCGGTGCCCTTGGTTAGTTTTTAATGAATTATTTATAATTATAATTATAAACATATGTGCTTACGAATTACTCTCTCCGTTTTTAAATATCATTTCTATTTTGACCGGATCCATTTGCCAACATACATTTTTGATCGTTAATATCTTTAATTTCGTATTAGTATTAAATATAAAAACTTCACTGTATTAAAATACTCATAAATACGAATCCAGCAAAATCACTCATGACTATATTTGATCTTATAAATTATGTATAAATTAGTAATTTATCTCATATTATGAATAATTCCAACATATAAAATAGGAATAATATAAAGAGTAACCTAAAAGAGTTTCCTGTCAAAGAAAAATGTAGTTAATTATTTTAACACAGCTGGTGTCACCCATTCCTTTCCAACTTGTTAGACTAATGGAGTCTTGGACCTACAATTTTTTCTTTTAGTTCCCTGTTAATTATATCAATACAAAAGATGTGAATACAAGTAAATACACCAATAACATCGATGATTATTGACTGATAGTATTCAAAACATACAAATAAATATAATTGGATGAAATTCTCAAATACTTATATTTTAAAATATATATACCAAAATGCTCGCGTCCAAAACGAATTGTCCTAAAATTCACGAATTGCGCATGATGTTGATGCGTACAGGATATACACATCATATTTAGTATGCGTGTACTTTGTAAAATGAAAAGTTGATCATGACGAACAGCGCTCGAACATGTATTCTGGATATGCGTAATCGTAAATACGCATTTACCAAGTACGTATCTAGTACTGTTCATCGTCTTCCCAGAAATGCGATAGAGGCGATTTTCGTCGAAATTCCGACGACGTTTCGTTCACTATCATCCTGTCACATTCCATATACCAATCAATTCACCTTGTCCCCCTCTACAACCCTATACCATTTAATTATCAATTCTATTGTCAGATTTAAACTTCAAAACTGACCTCGTTTCCGATCGAGTTTCTCTCGATCTATGCACGTTCCTACGGGATTGAAGATCAATAACTAAACTAAACAGGGGAAAAGGGTATTTAAAAAAATAAGGGGAAAGGGAGAGAGAGGTGTGGGAATGATTGATGTGCTCAAAATTGGAGAAAGACATTGGACGGTGATGGAGCGACAACGACGATGGGAAGACAATTTTGAGGCAATAGAGGCGATTTTCGTCGAAATTCCGATGACGTTCCGTTCACTATCATCCTGTCACATTCCATATACCAATCAATTCACCTTGTCCCCCTCTACAACCCTATACCATTTAATTATCAATTCTATTGTCAGATTTAAACTTCAAAACTGACCTCGTTTTCGATCGAGTTTCTCTCGATCTATGCACGTTCCTACGGGATTGAAGATCAATAACTAAACTAAACAGGGGAAAGGGGTATTTAAAAAAATAAGGGGAAAGGGAGAGAGAGGTGTGGGAATGATTGATGTGCTCAAAATTGGAGAAAGACATTGGACGGTGATGGAACGACAACGACGATGGAAAGACAATTTTGAGGTCGAGAGAGACGGTGGATATGTTCTGTGAAAATGACATTAGCTGACGTCATCACGCATCTGACGAATGCGTTACCCCTAGTCAGTGTTCTAAAAATCGTCCGATTTTTCAAAAATCGTCGATAAATTGTTAAAAAATATTTGACCAATTTGATTTTTAAAATCCGATTTATCGCTATGAAATATCTTTAAATGGTAGATTTTATTATAAATTAGACTAAATTATTAAATATCATTAAAATATTAAAATTTATCCAATTTTTGTTCCGATTTATCATTCCAATAAATCCCGATTTACCGATAAATCGCTATTAGGTCCCTAAACCGATCGGTTCCTATTTTCGAAATTTACAACCATGCCCCTAGTACACAATTCGTACATGTATGTTCCGTATACGCATTGTGTATATGCGTATTCGGTGGGTAAAATGGATAGTATCTCCCATCGCCAAGTATTTTAGACAGCTCCCTTCAAAAATTATATTCTCAATATATTTAAGTTCTTTTATCTAATCACTTATTTTAGAGTGTGATAAGATAATCAAAATGTTGATTAAAATCTTATTTTCATCGTTGGTTTAATTCTCCTTTATTTGAAAATTAACTAAAATTTAGTATTATTTATTTGATTACACATTATATTACAATATTATCTATAATCTTATGATTGGTGTAAATCATATATTTTGAATTATTTACGTTAATCTAACTATGTTGCGTCAAATGTTCACTTGCAAAAGCTCATAATATGCCGATGATATCCTAATTTAATTTAATGATAAAGACATATACACTTGAATTGCATTATAGTTTGTACATTTTTCATGACTCATTAGCATTAAAAAAAAAAAGATTAGTTTAAATTAATTAATCACAACACTGAATCGGATAAAATAATTTTTATACCATTTTATTTATAAAATTTATATTACCTTAAGGAGAATATTCCATGTGGCATGCACAAGGGTGCCACTTTACTGCGCGCACGTCATGAGGCACATAATGATACATTGATGTGCGGTATATATAACAGATCAACTGATCAAGTGGCCGACATTGCCGGTTCCGAGCTTAAATGAGTAATTTTGTCCCTTGTCCCTTCTTATTGTGTATTTATATTGTTCCATTCATTTTTATTCATTTTTATACGTATATTTAGAATGATTGACACACATTTTAAGAAATAATTAATATAGTTTCATAATTTATTTTTAAAATTTTCTTTTTTTATATAAAAATAGAATTATTCTATTTTTATACAAAAAAGAAAATTGTAAAAATAAGTTATGGAATTATAGTAGTTAGGAGCCTTAAAATGCGTGACACGTCCCCATCCCCCAATGCATATAATCAAATGGGACGGAGGGAATAATTTTTTTCACTAATTGATATATATAGACTCTGTTATTGTAATCAGCCGATTTCTGAAAAATCGTCGATAAATCGGTCAAAAATTGGTCAAAATTTTGGAATCGATTCGGCCGCTTTTGCATAAATCGCCAATAAATTACTGATTTTTCAACCGAATCACTCGATAAATCGCAAATCGATACCTCAACCGAATAGTTCTGATTTCCGAAATCTGCAACACTGTATATATAAAGTATAATTTAATAATTTTTTCAAAATTTCTTTTTCAATAAAATAAGCTAAAATTAAAATAATTTATAAAATTATATTTAATTTAAATTTTAAAATGCATGATCCCAAATATAAATAGAATGGAGGGAGTAATATATATCTACCGAATTATAGAGCTATTATGTACATAAATACTCCGTATGTATTACTATTACAACTATTTTATGTAATCGAATTTTACTGTTTATCCTCACAAAAAAGAAAAGAATTCTACTATTTATCTGTTACTTTAACAGCTGCAAATTTATGTCGGTAAATTTAATAGCAAAATTGAGTAGGGCTAGGTTTCCCAAAAAATTCACCAAATATTTTACCAAATGACTGGCATGATAAGTGGTGAATTTTAATTTGTGGGCGCATGTATACACATAGGGTCATAATTATTATTAGGAAAATTACCATTTATTCAGCATGCCATGTCATTTGGGAAGAAAATTTGGGACAAAAATTTGGGCAACATAGCATTTCCCAATAATATTTTCAAGGGCTTAATGATCCTATAGTTAACTATAGCTAGAAACCTATAGTTAACACATTTTATAATACAACGTGAATGCTATTTTTGTAAATACAGGGGTGGATTTCATTATTACAAAAATGCTATCCATATACTCAAAATGTTAATAACTATAGATAATTACCTATAGTTAACTATAGAAACATTTTTCTCTATTTTCAATGACAAATTTAATAATGATCAGTTCATTTTATGGATACATGATCGACAAAAGTTTTCGTTACTAAATTTCGAAGTTCTTATGTTGTTCATTGTTCAACATCTTATTGTTTATTTGCTTGTGCGCAGTACCGAAATCAGGATCATAAAACAACCATGATTAAAATGAAAGATCGATATTTTTTATAGACTAGTCGGGATTTAGAATAAAATTTCTACTAAACTTTAACTAGAAGTAGAAGTTTTACAAAATGAATTCTTCTTATATTTTTTAGTTTAGCCGGTGTTTCATATTAATTAAATTAGTCTCTTTGATTTCGTCTAGCTCTGCTTCGCATGCATCTCTCTCTACTAGTTATTATTAACTAGTGAAAACAAAATTTTGTTTTTATATTTCTTAACAAATTATTTTCGAGGTTGTGTTGTTGAGTACACAAAACCATAGCATGTTTTAAAACATATACACACGTTTGAGATCGGAGAAAAAGTATTACTTTATCGAATTTATTATTTTATCGAAAATAAAAATATACTATCTCCATTATATCATAACCGAAAAGAAATATTACCATAATAAAATTATTATTTTATCAATTATTACTTCTTCAAAGTTCAACTATAGTATAACATTTCGTGTATCCAGTGATGGGTTGATTGTTTCAGTTATTTATTTTAACGGCAAAGAGTTGAAAGTTAGGATACTCCATATATTACCACCCGTAAAGAGTGGGAAGACATGATCTTAAACAGCTAGAGAAAGGGCAGCTTTGCCAGCGAAATTGGCACATAAAACAATTAGTTAAAGTGTAAAACTAATGTATCCTATGTCGATCAAGCATTTACATTCACACACCTGCACGTTATTGTTAATCATCTGTAACACACCCCTAAGACGCGTGCTTTTTAAGTGTTACTCCCTCCGTCCCTTTTGATTCTTAACACTTTCTATTTTGGGATGTCCCAATAGATTCTTAACATTTCCTAAAATAGTAAGTTTTAACACTATTACACCCACTACTTCACTTATTTTAACAATACTTTACACTATTACACCCACTACTTCACTTATTTTAACAATAAAATCACTATTACACCCACTACTTCACTTATTTTAACAATAAAATTACTATTACACCCACTACTTCATTTATTTTAACAATATTATACCCACTATCTTGGTATCCGTGCAAAAAGCAAATGTTAATAACTCAACGGGACGGAGGGAGTAAAACACTTACCTACCTTATCTGAATTTTGTTGCACAGCAAGAGCCAAGAGATCGATGATCCTACTTGTAAACGGACAAAACTTGCATTCATGCAAAAATTTCAAATTTTTGATGTGAAATATTTGCATATATGTATGTTATTAAGAATTTTCGTTAGAGATCGTAAACTTATTTATCCAATAATTCATAAATTTTAGAATTGATCGGGTACATATGGAAAAGGATTATAACTTGTTCACGAGAACATAAAATTTTAGCTTTTCACCTTCTTATTTCTAGGTGAAAAATATATATGCGTATTTGTTAATTAATCTTATGCGTATACAATAGAGAAAAGAGTTGGCAATTAACATGGGATTAGTGTTGTTAATTACAGTAACAGTTACGTACTATTCACCAATGTTTCCAAAGGTAAAACGGTGCCCATTGCATTTTGATGTATTTACCTGCCATATTTGTTAGGACAAAATAACCCCCGTAGCATTATTGAAGACCCCATGTTCTTTCTTATCTCTTTTGTACACGTAAATTATAGATACATATACTTGTAAGCAGTATTCTAAAAAGGGCTAAGCGGTTTTAGGCGGCGAGACGATCTTCAAGCGTTTAAACGGCTTGGCGGGGGCTTAAGCGGATTTCAATGCGGACCAATTAAGCGTATTATATAATATATATTTAATTATTTATATACATAAGTATATATATTTAATAATTATATAAAATCGGGAAATAAGCGGCTAATATAAAATCGGGACGGTTGGGGGACCTTCGACGCTTAAGCGAATCGCTTAAGCGACTAGGCGACCTTGTTTTAGAACACTGCTTGTAAGTTGTAAATAATAATAACAATATTGAATGGAGAATGACATGCCGTGGTAACGGTTTAGCGTTTACAAGTGAGAGTTGAGTAATTATTTGATTTCTGCATTTATTGACTTACTGATTGATTGGGTTTTGTTGGGGCCATTCAATTATATTCATATTATTTTTTTGGTGTAAATTATTTTTTTTTTGTTCCTTTTCCTCAACTATCACAACTTGCAGTCAATTGAGTTTATTCTCCTACTTACGCAATCACCTTGTGTTTCACACTATTAATCTTGCTTTTCTTACGTGTATACGGTATTATAAAAAATGGGAATCAGATTTAATCGATAAAAGCATCAAATAGTAATTAATCGATAATTAATATCGATTAATTCCAATTAATTCGATTATTTCCAATTCGTAGAGGTACTAAACAATAATTAATCGAAAATTAATCCTGATTAATCGCTACCTTTTAGAAATAACAATTAATCTAATTCGTAGAGGTACCGAACAACCATTAATCGAAAATTAATCTCGATTATCACCGTTTTTTAGAACAAAACATGTATGTAGCTATCAAAAAGGTGACAATGGATAACTTTGAGGCATAATCACTATTTGAAACGATTTAGGATTAAAACTTTTGTCAAAATCTACTCAACGGAATATGGAGGCACAATTTCTTATGATTACGAAAAACTAAAATAATAATTCTTGTAATCCTTACTAACTGGAACAGAATTAAGAGGTACGAATCCAGGTTGAACCCGTCTAACATCAAAATATAGTTGATATTTAATTTTAATCCTGAATATTTTAAATTTTTGATTCCACCAATATTTACTAATTACAACGTTGTGGAAAGATAAATAATGAATAATTGAACAGATACAGTAGTTAAACTTATTGTTAATTACTGTATAACTTCAAAAATTCAATAACGGATAAAGAAATGTCATGTTACCGAATGCTAAACGTGGTGTGCACTTGGCACCAGGTGGGGGCAACTCTTTGATTTACAAAATAAAACACACAACTAAATACCGGTTAAAATTATTAGTAGCATTAAAAATGTTGATGTCTACGGTTCGTAAAACAATGCATAACGGTAATGTTAAATATGTCATAAATAAATCTTAATCCTGCAGAAGGTACAATAATTAGAGACAAAAATAGCATAGCATATATACTCCTTTCCAAAACTTTGCATGTTGCAAAATACTCCCTCCGTCCCTCCCAATTCTTTACGATTGGGTTGGGCACGGAGATTAAGAAAGGAAAAAAAAGTAAGTGGGAAGAGAAAGAAAGTGAGTGGAAAGTGGGTAAAATTGTGGGACCTATCAATATTTAATTAATAAATTAGAAAGATGGAGGAAAATAGTGGAAAATAGTGGGCCCTTTTTATTTGTTTAAAGGTTAAAACTTTACTATTTTTGGAAAGTTTGGAAATGTAAAGAATTGGAAGGGACATCCCAAAATGGAAAATGTAAAGAATTAGGAGGGACAGAGGGAGTAATTCCGAACACTTTATTTACAAGTTTCTAGGACAGATTCGAGATTAATCTGTAATTTTTTAAAAAAAAAAAAAACTAATTTACAATTACATGTATGTATAATTCATAATAGAGAAGCATCTCAACTTGCATACAATAACAGCTCATTGACACAAGAATGAGATTCTTAGAAGAATATATATAAACAGATAATCACTAGTAAAATAAAGAGTATTTGCATGTATCAACATTTGTATAAATATATATATTTTTTAGATAAGCATACAATTGTATAAATATAAAAAAAATTATTTTTAAATGTTAAAATTGGTTGTAATTAAGTGCATATACAAGTAGTAGAAGTTATTTATTACGGTAGGTCACACCCTAACAGAATTTGACATCCATTTAATTATTCTATTCATAAATGGCTTTGCCTAATAATATGACCTGCATCCAACTCGTTAATTATTTATGTTCGATTTCTAACATGTATATTATACACAGACCTTGACGAGTGTATATAATTTCTACGGAATAAATAAATTACTAAGAAATGTCAAACAGATCACACTTGTAGGTCCTTGTAATTTTTTACCTACGTGGTTGCATGCGCACCACTCCCGATTTGTCCATTTTGTAATTCACAAACTTGGGAGACAAATAGTTTTTGTTTTTATTTTATGAATCCGTAATTCTGAGAGTTGAGGGCTCGATTCTCGTTTATCCCAGTTAGAATTATCTAAATATTCAAAAAAAAAATAGTACTTCACCTTCAAAAAAAGTTATTTTAAAATATAATAATCTCACTTTTACTTTCAAAATAACTTTTTATTTAAGTTTTCTGTATTACTCTTGAGTTTTAATTTCCAAAATTGACTTCATATACTTATTTTCCTAACCACTAAAATAAATAAGGGACATATGAAATTAGATAATCAATGTTTAAATTTCTTAGTATGTGTAATTTTTTTAAAGTGGATTACTAATTTGAAAGGAAGAGTGTATCTATTTTAATTTTTGATTGGATAAATTGATTAAATTTTAATTGAATTTTATATGTATGATATAATTAAAATAAAATAAAAACAATAATATTTAGTGTACAATTACAGAATATTGTGTACATTTACAGAATATTGTGTATTGTAAAACATTTCAATGTAGAAAAAGTAAATATCTTAAAACCAGTTCTCACTGAGAAGCTTATGAATGGCGTTTTAAAAAAAAAAAAAAAAAAAAAGAAGCAGCAGCAGCTTATGATTCTTCACCATTTTTCAGAATATATAAGCTCATTTCATCAACGCATTAAAAGTACTATAGCTACTAATAACGATTTGTACTAACATAATAGAGACAGGACTGCAAAATTAATTAGGGGTGCAAGTTGAAAAGAAAAATATAATTTAAGGGTAAAATTAAATACAGAGAATAGATGGTAACAGAAACGGAGATATATAGAGATAAAATCAAAACGCACAAAAGCAAAGTGTGACCTACAGGGGCCGGCTTTTAACTAAATTTAGCTGGACACACAAAAACTAACTTATTATCACCTTCATCTTTTATCTTTTTCCACCTTTTTTCTTCTTTTTATCCTTTTACCCTTCATATTTTTAATTTTAGGAACTTTAAATTCATTGTTTTCGGAAAATAAAACAAAAATTTCTTATGTTATTTTCGATAACTGTTACATATGACGAAATCAGAAAATTTTGTCGTGGTTGTATGAAAATTAATTTTAAATTATACTATTTTTACTATTTTATTTGCGATATTAAGAGAATTATAATTGAAATATGCATTGAAATTATCTATTAAAGTGTATTTCTAATATCTATCTATACTATTATATAAATTCCGGAACATTAAAAGTTTTGGTACCTGTTTTTTTGTACCAGTTTTTTGGTACTTCGTGAATTTACTTATTTACCCTTTATTAAAAAGAAAAATAAAGTTTGTCAAAAAAAAAAAAAAAAATTACAAATAAATGTTAAAAATAACAAATTTTTAAGTGAAGTTAACAAAAATATCAATTTCTAGGTGCGGCTGAAAATACCGGATTGGATACGCATTTCCAAGTTGGGTATCCCATTTTGTATAAGATACCCAACTCAGAAATGGGTATCTTAAAAAAAAAATGTAGATACGCATTTGCCATTTGGGTATCACATATGGGATACCCAACTTGCAAATGCGTATCATATGTATTTTGAATACCCATTTTGTAAATGCGTATCCAATCCGGTATTTTCAGCCATCTCCTTCCAGAATTGTTATTTTCGCGATGAACTTTTACAAAATGGTTATTTTTAACCATTATCCAAAAATAAATATATGATATTTATACTTTTAAAACACCTATAATAAATAATAACATAGTATAATTAATGGTAAGTAGTTGCTTGTTTTTTTCACATTTAATTTTAATTGAAGATACTACCTTTTATAAACACTTATAAACATCAATATATCTTCCAATCATTAATATTTTCTTTCGAATTAAAACACGTCATCTTTTTAATTTAAAAGTAATTTTACAATCATTAATATATACCCGAAAATATCACACCATAATTTTCAATTGTTAATAAAATATATTAAAAATCTGCATACGTTGTTTATAATAAGGAAACATTAGTATAATCCGTAAATATGAGTACATTAAAATTATATTAAATTAAAATTAATTAATAATTATATAATACCCGAAACATTAAAAAATTTGGTACCTATTTTTTGGAATATGTGTTTTGGTATTTCATGAATTTACTTATTTACCCTTCATTATAAAGAAAAATATATATGATATCTATAATATTAAAACACCCAAAATAAATAATAACATAATACAATTAAAGGTAATTAATAAATAATAACATAGTATAATTAATGGTAAGTATTTGCTTGCCTTTTTTCACATTTACTTTTAATTGAAGATATTACCTTTTATAAACACCTATAAACATCAATGTATCTTCCAATCATTAATATTTCCTTTCGAATTAAAACACATTACCTTTTTAATTTAAAACTAATTTTACAATCATTTATATATACCCGAAAATATCACACCATAATTTTAAATTGTTAATAAAATATATTAAAAATCTGCATACGTTGTTTATAATAAGGAAACATTAGTATAATCCGTAAACATGAGTACATTAAAATTAATTAATAATTATATAATACCCGAAACATTAAAAATTTTGGTACCTATTTTTTGGAATATGTGTTTTGGTATTTTATGAATTTACTTATTTACCCTTCATTATAAAGAAAAATATATATGATATCTATACTATTAAAACACCCAAAATAAATAATAACATAATACAATTAAAGGTAATTAGTCGATTGCCTTTTTCACATTTACTTTTATTTGAAGATATTACCTTTTATAAACACATAAAACCCTCAATCATATCATATTTTCCAATCAATTCATATCTAGCAATAATTAATATATATCCAAAACTATCACACCATATCATATAATCAGTAACAAAATATAATTGAAATTCGTATTACGAATAATGACCATTCAATTTTTAGAAAAAAATCAGAATCATTAAATCTAATTATTAAATATATTTTATGATTAAATTAATTTACTAAAATTTCAAGTTTCAAATTTTATCAATGACATATTTATTTTAAAATTTTATAATATAAGTTTTAAACCATGCATATCATTAATTAAATTTATATTAAATTATTAAAATTAAAATAAAATATTTTAAATAATGATTATATAAAAATATAATTATAACATAAAATAAAATTTATTACATATCAACAAAAATCCGTGTATCGCACGGGTTATAAGCTAGTATTTGTAAATTTGTCATAGCAAATACTCCCTCCGTCCCAATGAATTATATAGGGGGATCGGGGCGTGACACCATTTTAAGGCTCCTAACTATTATACTTACATAACTTATTTTTACAATTTTTTTTTGTATAAAAATAGAAGAATCCTATTTTTATACAAAAAAAAAAGAAAATTTTAAAAATAAATTATGGAACTATGCTAGTTATGCACCTAAAAAATGAATGGGAAAAAGGAAGTAAATAAGATAAATATTTTTGTGATGGCCAAATGAAAAATTAGGACAAGGGAAATAAATTTTTTTAGTGAATATAAACTATGAAGTATGAAAATGTTACCGATACCTAATTAAAAATCAATTTTTTTGAAATCGTACTCAACTGCTAGCGAAGTAGTACAAATTAATTTTAATATACTAATAAAAAATTTTCATAAATATGTGCGTAATATATTGATCTTGAATTTTAATCAAAGAATAAATTTTGACTGATGATCTATAAATGCATGCATTATTTTAATTGTACGAACTTATTAGCATGCATCACTATAATTGTACGAACTTATTTCGTGCAATTTTATTTTAAAATTTTAAATTTACATGATATTAATTCAAATGTGCATATTTATCCATTTATTATTTGATAGATGCAATATAATTCAAATTCACAATATTCTATACTTTTGTAGCTAAATGAATATATCATTAAATATTTATTTAAAAGATTTGTACTAAAATTATAAATTATTTTTTTTCCAAAATTTATATTAAACATTGATACATGCATTACACAATATACTTTTATAGCTAATATAGCATATATGATATATGAGATATCTGATGGTGACTATTATTCTACATGATATATTATGCAAAACGTATATTTTAAAATAATATGTGTAACAAATTTTTGCAAATATAACATGTATGATGCAATATTTAAAACGTTTTATAAGAGAACATATATAATACCCATGATATGCAATTTAATGGTGGTCTTTGTTATACAAAATAACATAAATAATTTCTAGAATTTTTAACAAAAATGATGATTTTCATAAAATTTAAATTTACTAAATTATTAAAGAATTATAAATCAATTTTAAACCTTGATAATAGTAATATATATATATATATATATATATATAATGTTTATATGAATCATGAAAATGAGAATGTGGTATAAGATTGGAATTACTAGATATAGGAATGAAATGAAAGCTTAAGAATGGATGAATTTGATTTACTATCTTAAGGATTGAAATTTCCGTTTCACAAAACTAAATTACTAATCAAAATAGTATCATTTGAATTTAGATTCTAATTTCCGTTAATTGAACTTATATATTATTAATACTAGGAAACTTATCCGCGCTTTGCGCGGTTCATAAATTTTATTTTAAAATATTGAAAATATATGATTTATATTTAAAAATTTATTGGTCTCTTAAATTTTTTTACAAAACATTGAATCAAAACAATTTATTTGAATTATAAGTTTGAAAATACTCTCTTTATATATCTAAAATTTTCATAATTTCAAAAATATCATAAACATAAAAAGTAACAATTATAATACAAACGTAACCAAAAGTTAAAAATATTATATATAATAATACCTTTTAAAGTCGACGCCCCTCTTATAACATACATGTTCAATAGTAGTGTAAGAATTTATTTAAATAGAATGTTAATTTATTTCAACACAACATAATGAACAACGGGTATATAACTTTTTTAACTATTTAATCTATCAATAAAGTTGGATTTTTTCAATTAAATTGCTTTGGTCATAACCCATGTGTAATTTATTCATGTAAAAATAAAAACTCTTTGTATTATTTTCATTATAGGTGTTAAGCGAAAATTTGTATACTTCTATAATTTATTACGATCATAATTACTAATATTGAAGATTGCTTGAGAAGTTGAGGGTCATCTGTATTACAATTATTCGGAAAAAAATTGGAGTGTTATTCGACAGAAAATAAAAAAGACGCAATGTAAATAATTTTCAGTCGTCATTTTACCTAAAAATAAACTTAATTATAAATGTAATTACTTTTACTATTAAAATAATAAATATAATGCTCAAATAAAGTTTTATAATTGTTTAATTAAATAAAATAAAATAAAGTAAATATATATTTATTAGGTATAATTAATTACTAATTAATATGTCATTAAGAGCTGTTTAATGCAGGAAAATAATTTTAATAAAAAAATTAAAAAAACCAAAATTCAAGAAAGCCATTTTGAACGCTTCTATTAACTTTCCGATCTCCAGGCATTGTACGGTTTATAAACTTATATTTGAAAATATTGAAGTTAGATAAAATAATTTTTATTATTTTTACAAATTTATTGATCTCTTAAGATTTCCTCAAAAATTGATTTAAAACAATTTACATAAATTATTAATTAGAAAACTACTCTCATCGTATAAATAAAATTTTGATAATCTTAAAAATAGAATAAGAATAAAAATTAGCAATGATAATACGAACGTAATCTTTCCGATTAAAATTATAAATATTAAATAGAATAACATTTTTTGAAGCCGACACCCCTCCATCACAAAAATATTCAATATTAGAGTAAGAATTTATTTAATTAGAATATTAATTTATTTAGACACAATATAATGAACAACAGGCGTAACTTTTTTATCCATTAATCCGCTGGAAAAATAGTTTGGTTGGTTCAATTTAATTGGTTTGGTCATACTCCATGTATAATTTATTAATGTCCAAAAATAATAATAGTTTGTATTTTTCTATACAAATTTCAAATGTTAAGCGAAGATCTATATATTTTCATAATTTATTATGATTTCTAAATGGGTTATAATCAAAATTGTTTGAGAAGTTAAGATCATATTTACTACTTACGATCGTTCGAAAAGAAATTAATGTAGTCTTATAGGGAATGAAAAAGAATGCGATATAAACAATTTTCGGTTATTATTTTACCTAAAAATACATTTAATTATAATTATATATATATATATATATAATGTTGAAATAATAGTTAAACAAAGTTTTCTAAATTTTTAAAAATGTGAAATAAAGTAAATTTTATATAGATTTAATAGGTGTAATTAATGACTAATTAAAAGATCATTAAGAGTTATTTAATGCAAGAACATATTTTTAATAAAAAAATAAAAAATTGAAAATTCAAGAAAAATATTTAAAACGTTTCTGGTGCATTTCTGATCTCCTGGCATTATAATATATATAGATAGTTCATTTTCCATCATGTGTAATGCTTAAATAAAAGTTGATAATTTTATTATATCAAACATTATACTATTATAATCACATGTTACATCATTTATGTAAGATAGACATATGCATCACAAGACCTTTCTTTTTCTTTTTTTTTTTTGATGAAAGGTGATAATTTAATACATAAAAGCCATACGGCATTTACAAGAATGATCGAATCGATCAAACATAGAACAGGATGACATGCTCGTCTTTATAATCAAAATGAGACAAATAAGCATATGTTTGAAAAAAAAAATGATATATCTATAAATACTCGCTCTACGCTCAATATCTTCGCCAAAATCCGTTTGAACTAACAACCACAAATGCAGTTCCGAACAAGCTCTTATCGTTGAATCCGAACCAACTCTCACAAATGAAGGAGAGAAATCCACACCTCTCACCAAGGAGAGAAATCAAAATACAAGCCAACAACCGAATAAAACAAACTGAAAATACAAAAAATTTAAAAAACTTAGATCTGACAAACGATTCCACAGATAGGCGGCTAACTCTCAAAATCCCCGCTTGAATCGAAGAAGAAAGATGGCCGGAAGCTCCGATAATGTAGATCTAAAAAACAATCCAATGCAAACCAAGAGAATAAAAATCCTTACCCAAAGAGGAAGATTATTGAAAGATGTAAATGAAACAAAATAAAAGAAAGAATTTGGGGCTTTCCACCGGAAAAACCGGTGAAAGCCCCGCCGGTTAAGGTGCAGAGAAGGAGACGGGAGGGAGAGAGAAAAGGGAGAAAGGGAGAGAAGTATCACAAGACCTTTCTATATTTTCGTTACTATAATTTTGTATCTCCGTTCTAAAATATTAGAATACATGTCACAAATCTTTCACTAAATGTATGAATTATAACTTTTAATTTATGATCTTTAAGATGCATCTCTTTATATAACCATTACACAAGTAGCACCTATATAACCATTACACAAGCATGCGTTACATTTTTAATTTACGATTTTTTGATATTATTGTTACATTTTAAAGTTACGAATTTTTTATATCACTATCAATAAAAAATATGAATCATGAATTTATCGTTGGAGGCATGAAATACAATACCAAATTTTTTATCTCTTTACTTCTATATCAGTAATTACATGCATCATAATTTAAACACATCTTTAATTTTGATATACGCAAGTATAAATAATTGTATATTGTTGTTATTGTCCATAAAAACAAATTGGGGGAGATTGTTGTGATTTATGGGTGATAGCATATAGACAACTTAACTATATTTTCTTGTACTTAGTTTTTACTAATTAGAACATACTGTCATAGCCAGGGTATGTTCTTGTAATCAAATAATTGTTGTCGTGTAATAATTGTATGTATTGGGAGAAGTTCATATATTTGTTCAAACCTCAAGGAATACATCCAGAAGACAGTAACATTGGCTATATAGCAACATACAATGAAGCATGGGACAGTAACATTTTCACACTTGACAGCAAGTCTGGAGTTCCGACAGCAACTTTGGCGGGAGCTCGTACTATCAACATCTGAATATTCTTTCGACATCAGACTTGGCGGTTAAGGTTGTCACACTGAATTATTTGATTTGGGTACTTTTCTGAGTCAAAGCCCGTGACAGGTTATATGTTCAAGAAACAGATTTGCTGCAACACTCTATCGTTTGTAGCAAGCCTGCAAAGACTACGATGACAGAAGCTTGATCACAAGACAAGGCTGGTCAATTCAAAGAGTATAATATATCCACATCTACTAGAATTGTATTAGCTAGAAATAGAAAGAATCTAGGTTGCTTTACATGTATTGTTAACAATGTTTGTATAGCAATTTAGGAAAGTCACACGGGTGTGAAAATTGTAAAGAGCTACCACTTGAAAACGACAGCCGCTCTACAACCCATGTGATAGTGACAACAGAGTATCTTAATCTACTTATATACATGTCTCTAATTCTTTATGTATGCAACAACAACGAAACAACTTGTATCTCTCAAGAAGTTCGCAGCTGGAGAATTGTTTCTTTAGGTTGTAGCACCACTTCACAAGATAAATAAAACATTTATTTTGTGAGAAATCTTGTTCCACTTACGTTTGCATATCTCAACTGATAATCCATAATCTTTATTATTGTTGTTGATTTTAAAGATTCAATTTTATCAGTATTGCATTCAACCCCCCTCCCATTCTGCAATACTCCGGGACCAACATATACATCAATCGTATTCTCTGAATCGGGACTCACCAATATAAATTAGCAAATCATATAATCTCGATATTAAATTAGTAAAATACAATAATGTACATTGAAAAAAAATGAAACAATATCAATTTACTGTAACATTTACGTAACATAATTGTATGTATCACAATTTTGACTTCAGACTTCTCTTTATCCCCATTACAATCAATATTAGTATACACTATACTTTAAAATTATGATTTCATGATAGTTTCATTAATAAATTATACGTGTCACAACTCTATCGTTTGATGTATGAAATATAATTCCAAATTTTCGATCTCTTTACATTTATATCAGTAAATGCACGAACAGTGGCGGAACCAGGATGTTTTTGGACCCCGGGCTAATCTAGCTCTATATTCCGGGGTGGGGGAAATTTCAGGGTAAGCCGCGTGAAGCGCGGATTTTTTTTCACTAAATCATGCAAAAATTGGATATTTTTCACTAAATCATACAAAAATCGGATATTTTTCACTAAATCATACAAAAATCGGATATTTTTCACTAAATCATACAACAAATGGATATACACACAATTAAAAACCAAACTAATACCTAATATTTCAACCAAGGCTAAAAAATTATATATAGCCATTTTTAAATTTGATCCCGGGCTAAAAAAAAAATTTTACTTGCTTTTTTTTTCCCGACCCGGGCTGGCGCCGGGGCTAGCCCCCTAGTTCCGCCCCTGTGAACGAATCAAAATTGTGACTGAAGACCTCTCTTTATTCCTGTTACAGCTAATATTAATATACATTATATTTCAAATTTACAATTCCTTGATATTTTCTTAAATAAAACTAGCTTATAGCATGTGCAAAAACATAGGAGGATTCGAACCTTCCATCTTTGTATATAATAATTTTTAGTATTAAATATAAATAATATGTTGTTGGCGGGAATCGAACTTTAGACCTCTGTATATAATAATTTTGTGAATTGTTGTATCCAACGGTTATGATTTATTTGAGTTTAAGATCACATATTTTCAAAAGGTGATCTCTTTAACTTCATTTCTAAAATCACATATATCCGAAAGGTAGTCTCTTTGATTCCATTTAACAAAAGCACTTTTACCTAAAAAGTGATCTTTTTTCTACGTTTTTAAAAAAACTACTTATCTCTAAAATGTGGTGCCTTTCCTATTCATTTAAAAAATGTATACATGTGCAATAGTTACAATATACACTCACGCAAATATATGATTTATTTATCCACATCCCAAACACATACACTACAGTAAAATATTGGACAAATCGTTCATTCATTTGAAAAGAAAAATCAATTGTAATATAGTATCATTGTTTTAAAAGTGCACAAAGTTTCAACATATAAATGTTTACTAGTGAAAGCATACTAAGGTTCTAAACAAAGCAAAAAATGTAGAATATTAGCCCTCCTCCTCCTCCTCTAATTTGTACTCCTGCACAAATTTAATCCATATGTCCCTCAACTCGTCAATCTTCATTTGAGAATAGGCCGTTGGAGCTCCACCAAAGTACTACAAATATTAAAAAATATGTATTTAAAATTTTCACATTAACTAGAAAATGCAATACACACACATATATATAAGCAAATTATCATACATATGGAAGATAAAAGTAGTATAAACAAAAAAAAAAAGAAATGATTCTTTTATGTGAACACCTGGTTGCATAATTCTAAGTTTATGTGAACACAAATGATTCTTCAAGAATTAGTATTGCTCAACTTGGAACTCTGCACTAAAGTTTAAGGTAATAAGCATACGTGGATTGAATTTTGCATGGTTTGCCATCATTATTTAAGTATAAGCACCTGTATTGGACTTCTGATGCAGTGTGTGCATCCATCTGCAGTGTCTAAGGTAATAGGCTTACCTTGAGATCTATCAACACCATAGATAAATCACAACTTTTAGGTTAATCTGTAATTCTATAATGTTTGTATCAAGTCTTTGATTGTCTTCTGCTAACTACATGCTTATAAGTTTTCCAATCTAGGAAGTCTCTTTTAGTTCTTACAGACGTTGAAATTATAGTTTGAGTTCTAGAATTACTACATACGAGATTAAGCAAATTAATGAGGAAGAAGTTTGGTTAGCTAGCTTGCCAATAGTAATATGTGAACACCTCGGATGGACTACACTAGTGCACTGTGCACAATCCAATACTCTTAGACAGTCGACAACTTGTTAGAGTAATATATAAATGGAGCTGCATTCTTTAGACAAATACAGAGATTTTGTAATTAAGGAATAGGTTATACCTAAAACTGTGCTACACTGCTACACGGTTGCTAAGCGTCTTTCTGCAGATGCAAAGTTTATGTAGTCAAAACTCAGGGAAGAGGAAGTGGAGGGAATGCAGGGACGACCCCACCCCCAAAATCCGTAATGTTAGGGAAAAGGAAGTGGAGGGAATGCAGCATTTCACATTAACTGATAATATAAAGTAATATATATATATATATATATATATGACATAAGAGCCAGAGAATCAATGGGCTCATGGCCGTTATGGACAGAAAATAGGAGCTTAATCCAAGCCCTAGCAGCAACTATGCTTATATGAGACTCCGTTACATAGTATACAATCATACATACATATGTGGAATAGAAAGGGTTTAACAGCAATCAATCCATACATATAGTGTTTTAACCTCATTGTGCATCTGTAATCAATTAGTCTGCAAATTGTTTCATGTCAGAGTAATGTAACTAGTTCAAATCCTCTGTATCGTAAATAAAAACAGATTTATAGGCTTATTCTTTTCATCTTAAAAGCTAGCAAAAGGGAAATGTCTAAACAAATTGTGACTCTTTAATCCAACAATCCAATTGCAAAATTACACAAATCAAGTCCCTGATTGCTCTCATCTGTTTGGAAAATGGGTTCCCAAACATCGAAAAATATGTTCTAACATTTTTTAAATATTTCCACATTCGACGAAAAAGAAACAAACAGGGCACAAGCAGTAAAATGGCAGAAAATGATGGGAAAAAACAGGTGCAAGTTTTTACCCCTCTTAAACATTAGGGTTTTTTTTAAACAACTCGGAAATATATTAAACATTATCGACGCACGAAGGTGGTCGCCGGAAGAGCTATTCTGTTTGGAATCATCTTTCCCACTTATCTTCCACATAAATGCACCAAAAGCTGTGTAGAACAACACCACGGCTGTTCTTTCAACTTTCTAGTTCCCTTCTATGTACGAACACAAAAACAAAGGCGATTAGATTAGATTAGATTAGATTTATAACAAAACACCTACACACACAAATTTTATGTTTATATGCAAAAACAGAGCAATTACATCCAAAAGTTTGAAACAACAATAAAAAGTTCTTAAGTCTAATAAAATTGACAATTCAATAGGTCCAATTCAGTATAAACAAAATTAAAATGTCAAAATAGTAATAGGAATAATTCTTACCGGAGCAAAGATCCGTAACAATTGAATCAACGTGTTGATGAACAAAAAATTTGCTTGTGTTGTATTGAGGTTGAGGGAACTGCCACGTTTATTTGGTCTAGGCCCAATAGACTTGGTATTGAAAATGACCTAACTAAAGGTTGGACTACTAATTTCTAGAAAAACTTTATAAGTGACAAATGCTAGCAAAGATTTTAAAATAATAATTTTAAAAAAAACATATTTTAATAAAAGAGGTCTCTTTTATAATGTATTTTAATTAATTTATCTTATATAAATAAATAATCATTTATATAAATAATAAGCAAGGTTATTTTAATTAAATAATCATTCATTTAAATAAGTCTCTTTTCTTTTTATCTAAGTGACCTCTTTTAAAAGAAGAGAGGTTTCTTAATTAAAGGAATCATTTATTTAAATAAAGAGATCTCTTTCTTCTATTATAAAAGAGACCTCTTCTGAAAGGTGAGAGGTTCCTTTATAAAAAGAATCATTTATCTAAATAAAGAGGTCTATTTTCTTTCATTATAACAGACCTTATATTATAAAATAACATTTCTTTGATTAAGTAACCACTAATTCAAACTAGGAGATTTCTTATCAGTGATTCCTTTGCCCATATTTCTAGTAGTGACTTATTGTAACATATAGGTAACATAATTGTATGCATCACAATTTTGACTTAAGACTTCTCTTTATCTCCGTTACAATCAAATATTAGTATACGTTACACTTTAAATTTATGATTTCATGATAGCTTCAGTAATAAATTATACGTGCTACATATCTATCGTTGGATGCATGTGGGGCTTTAATCGAGCCGAACCGAGCCGAACACCGTCAGGCTCGAGTTCGAGCTCGGTTAAAAAGTTGAGACTCGAGGTCGGACTCGAGTTCGATCGAGTCTTCCATTTCAAACTCGAGGCTCGACTCGTAGAAAATTCAATATGTTTGAGTTCGGCTCGAAAACTCAAATCAATTTCATCAATTATTGACAAAAATTCGAATATGATCGGTTCGGCTCGAGTTTAGTTCGAGTTCGACTCAATTAAATATATAAAATATATATAAATATTAAATATTTGAATTATAATATATTTATAACATAAAAAAATTAAAAATAATGAAGGCTCGATTAATCTCGCGAACCTTACGAGACGAGTAATTTGAAACTCGAGCTCAGCTCGGTAATGTATACGAATAGTTCGAGCTCAAGTCGGTTCGATTATTACTATACCAAATTCGAATATTTTACAAGTTAAGTTCGAGTAACTGACGAACAATTTAACTCATTTACACTTCTAGATGCATGAAATATAGTTCCAAATTTTCGATCTCTTTACATCTGTATCAGTAAATACATGCATCAGAATTTTGACTTAAGACCTCTCTTTATCTCGATCTGTTACGGCTAATATTAGTATATGTTACATTTCAAATTTACGATAAAAAAAATGTATGTATCACAAATTTATCGTTGGGTGCATGGGATATAGTTCCAAAATTTCGATCACTTTACATCTGTATCAGTAAATGCACGTACCACAATTTTCAACAAAACTTTAACTTCGATTACGCAAATATAACTAATTGTATACTATATTAATTATAAAATCATAAATCATATTCTAAATATGGACATTGATAGAATTTACAAAATATTGATGAATATCGAATTCAGATTCATCAAAACAAGAAATAAAGAAAAAGAATAAAAGTTTTCTTCATGAGGTCCATGCCATGGGCTCAGGTTCGAATGAGTCCTTTCTCCATCTTTATCTCTCTCACTGTTGTGGTGCACTAAGCCGGGGGTCTTCACGGAAACAGCCTCCCTACTATAAAAAGTAGGGGTATGGTTTGCGTACATCTTACCCTCCCCAGACCCTACTTTGAGCGGGATATACTGGGTATGTTTGGTTTGATTTGGTTAATAAAAGTTTTCTTTATGTTGCAAGGGCAAAAAAAAAAGGATGAAAAAGATTCCTCACACAGCTAAAAAAGAGAGAAAGGCAAAGGGGTGATTTTTATAAATTTGAGAGGTGTGAGATTGACAGGCAGATCCCCACCGAAATAAATTAAATAATTTTCACCATACAACCCCATCTCTTCATAAAAACCCACAGAATTCACCATCATTTTTGGCTTGATAAAACTTCACATATACTACTGCTACACACATATACTACTCCAACATATTTATCTTTTATTTTTTTTCATTGTTTCTCAGCTGTAATAATCTTGTTGTCATGATGTTGCAACAACAAGGTGGTGGTGGTGTTCCTGGTCTTATAGGGAGCTCTGCTGACAGTGTTGCAGCTGCCGCGGAAACTCGAGAACCTGGTGGTGGTGGAAGTGGTGGCAGTGGTGGTGGAATGAACGAAGAAGAAAAAGGAAGGAGTGAAGAAAGTGAGAGAAATTCCGGTGGAAGTAGGTGGCCTAGACAAGAAACTATTGCTTTGTTGAAAATCAGGTCTGATATGGATGTTGCCTTCCGGGACTCTAGTCTTAAAGGCCCATTGTGGGATGAAGTCTCCAGGTATCTTCTTCTTCGAAAATTCTCGCGAATTTTATATATCTATGTTATATGTAATTATAATCAGATTTCCCAGCTGGTTTTCAGCTGGAGATATCAGAGATCTGTAGCTTGTAACTTTTTTTTGAATGAAAATATTCGAAATCTTGAAATAATTCCGATAAATGAAGATTATAGGTGTGTGTAATTATTTTGTTGAAATCTTAGATTTCTTTGTATTTCAACTACCAAATTCTTTCTTCTTAAAGTCATGTACCTTTTATTTTCAATGATTTTGATGTGTTTTTTAACTCCATTGAAAAAGAAAAAAAACTACTTCATTCAAGTTTGAGTTCCTTGATGTGCTAGCTAGCTTTCTTGTCTTTCTTGTTTGACATTAACAAAAAATACTTTAACTTTTCTCTTCTTGTTTTAATGACTACTGTTAATTCTAATGCTTTTTTCTACGTTTTTAATAACACTGGATTTTGTTTTATTGATGAATTCTAGATGAGATCAATGCACAAAACAAATTACGGTGACTCATGATGGTTTAAGTGTTGTTGTTATCAGGAAATTATCGGAGCTTGGATATCATCGAAGCGCCAAGAAGTGTAAAGAAAAGTTTGAGAATGTTTACAAGTATCACAAGAGAACCAAAGATGGCCGGAATACAAAGAATGATGGCAAGACCTATCGGTTTTTCGAGCAATTAGAGGCACTTGAGACTCACCCTTCACTCTCATTAATGTCATGGCCTCCGATGAAATCACAACCACCTGCATCTCATCCGACGACAGCTTCGACAATGCTGGGAAATAGTAATAGTACTCATATGAATACTATTGTTACTTCTTCACCAGTAGTTACAAATGTTACTGTTTCATCAACACCTAGCCCTATTTCTACTGTTTTTCCTAGTAATGCAGTTCATCCCATCAATATTTCTTCTCATCATGTTTCGTCACAGCCTACAGTCACAATTAGTCCTTCAATTCCTACTCAAAAGCCAATCGGATTAATGAATAATCATAATCCGAACATGAGTTTTATGTCGAATTCAACATCTTCTACTTCTTCGGATGAACAGCCCGAGAGGTATGGGAAGAGGAAGAGAAAGTGGGAGGACTTTTTTGGAAGGTTGATGACTGAGGTGATTCAGAAACAAGATGAGTTGCAACAGAAGTTTTTAGATACATTGGAGAAACGAGAGAAGGAACGGATAGCTAGAGAAGAAGCTTGGAGAGTTCAAGAAATGGCTAAAATGAATCGAGAACACGAGCTTTTACTGCAAGAAAGATCCATGTCTGCTGCTAAAGATGCTGCTGTCATTCAATTTCTACAAAAGATTACTGAACAGCAACAACAGAATTCTCCAAACCAAACACAAGTCCAGCCCCCGCAAACTCAATTGCCTATTGTTGTTCCACCTCCACAGCCTCCTGTCCAAGTTTCGCAACCACTTCCAATGCCACCGACACAAGCACCAGCTATAGTCACACCACAAGCTCCAATTCCAACTCCAGCTCCCGTTCCAGCTCCTGCTCCCACACCAGTGAAAAGTACTAGAGATGACATCAATGTACAATCATCAAACTACAATGCCGGATCCGACAATGCAAACTTCATGTCTCCGAGTCCTTCGAGATGGCCTAAAGCTGAAATCCAAGCCTTGATCAACTTCCGAACAACTCTAGACACAAAGTATCACGAAAACGGACCAAAAGGCCCACTCTGGGAGGAAATATCAGCAGCAATGCGGAAAATAGGCTACAACCGGAACGCGAAAAGATGCAAAGAGAAGTGGGAAAACATCAACAAGTACTACAAGAAAGTGAAAGAAAGCAACAAGAAAAGGCCCGAAGATGCCAAGACTTGCCCGTACTTTCACCAGCTCGAGGCCTTATACAAAGAGAAAGCGAAAACCGAAGTTCCCAACAGTAACATGAATCTCTCCTTCAATTCCAATCCAGTCCCTGCTCCATTGCCTATAATGGCACAACCTGAACAACAATGGCCACTCCAACAAACCAAGCAGAAAACTCAAGATCAAGATCATGACCAAGATCACGAGAGCGATAACATGGATGATCATAACATGAACGAGGATGAGTACGATGACGACGAAGACGACGACGACGACGGAGGTGCATTCGAGATAGTAACAAACAAGCAAGATCAAACAAGAGCCTGAATGAGACTACACATGTAGGAAGAAAAAAAGGCCATGCAGTGTGACATTGAAGTTGCATTAATTTGATTTTAGAGAGAAATGTGGTGGGGTCACGACGGAAGGACGAACGGAATAATGGTGGTGGGGCAGATTCTCCGGCAAGGAAAAAATAATGGTGGGTGGTGGTGGTGAAAATTTGAAATACTGGACATTTTCACATGGGGTGTAAGGTGATATCTCATCCTAGTGGTAATAGTATATGTTTGTCTTTTTTTATTTTATTTTCCTAATATTTAAACTTTTTTTTTTCGAGTAAAAAGAATATATTTTATTTATTATTTTCCAAATAAATAAATTGGGGGGTGGGTGAGGGGGAAAAAGGGTATCAAAGAATAATAATTAGTTGATAAAGAGAAAGGGGGATATTATAGTTGCTGTATTTTTGTTCTTTTTTTTTTTCTTCTGTTCTTCATTGTTGTAAATGTCAGAATTCTGTTACTAGCTTTTTATGTTTTGTTTCTTTTAATGAACACAGGTGAATTGTTTCAAAGTTTCATCATTTCTGGTATCTAATTATTACTTGCACACACACATATATGATATATATGGATCATAGTGAATTTCATCATATTCTCTTTCGATTATGATTTTTTTTAAATAATTTTATGTGTAGGGGCGAAATCTGAATTTGTTAGGGATTTTTAGATAAATTACTTTTCGGTAATTTTGAATGGGAAATGATTAATATTTTTTACTATTTTTTAGATTGCGATGTAATTTTATATATATATATATATATTAGTTTTGTATAATTTATAAATTAAATATTTATTTTAATAAATTTTGAAATAATCGAAAATCAAATATAGAATTGGGAACAACAAAAATAAACTTACTTGCCCTTCATGATTTGAATTTTAAAATTTCTTTCGTTAAAGTAAGTTTTTACCATTTTGTATGTGAACAAATAATGGAGTCACGTAGCCGAATAATGTACAATCATTTTGTTATTTTATTAAAGAACACCGACCTGTTTAATTTTTATTAATCAAATAGTAATTAACAATACTTAACCGCGTTGCTTTTGTAATTTTGTGTATGATTGTTGTTTTCGTTTGTATTAGGCATTTAGGCCTACTCATTCTATAGCCAGTAATGCATGTACTTATTCAAGGGTAAGACAGTGAAAAATTAAGAAACTATTGTATTAGAATATGCTTATCTTATATTTGATAATTATATGTAATAAGAAACTTATTGAGCAAAATAGTAAGAAAGAAATACGAAATACACCATGTTTTCAAGAAAGAAAAAATCAATCATTTTACTATCAAATACAAAATATAGTAAAATTTTAATAAGTAAATCATTTAATTACACAAATAATACGATAATTACTCCTTAATTTTTCGCAACTAGTGTTAAACTTAACTAAAAATGTAGGAATGTAACACCATGATTTACTTAAATATATGAAATGGGGCCATGAACCATGATCACCCACACAATTTGGCAACATCACATGAATACCTTTAAGTAAGGTCCTACCCAAGGAGCTTCTAACTTATAATCAAGATATAATAATTGAAGTATTGATTTAAAAAGAAAAATGAGTAATACTAGTAAGGATATGTTGACTTTCCACATAAACAAAGTTGTGTAGGAGTGGTAAATTATTGTAGAGCATATAATCATCATTGTAGTTGTAAACCCATTCTTTTAATAGTAATCCCTAACTTTGATGAATGGTGACAGCCAAGAATTCATATTATAAATAACTTTTGGGAATTGCTGTTTCATCACCCATATGGTCCATTTCTTATGACTAGTGGTGAAACCCATATGATTTTGTCTCTCCCCCATCTATTCCTCTCCCCTGGGTCCATCTTCCTTTTCAGTGGTGGAGATCTATTATCATAATCGTTCGGGTTCGGATTCTTGACACATGATTGTAAATAAGAATTTTGATTCATAATCGATATAATTTACTTTGCAAGAATGAAAATGGTAAAATATATAAAAGTTTAAAAAAATGTTGTAGGGACATTTGGACCCAGGTCTATTTGTATACTTATCTGTAAATAACAAAGAGACAATTAAGCTCCTGTTACCATCACATCTGTGTACAAAAAGCCTTATCTTCTCTATGTTTGAACTTATCAATATACTGAACAAAGAAATACTAGTATATATCATGGTTGTAAAAATCGGTAATCGGTATAAATCGATTGAGCTACCGATTTAAGATTAATCGGGTAATCGGGGATTAATCGGAAGGATTAATCGGAGTATTAATCGGATATTATAATAATATTTAATGTATTAGTATAATTTATAATTAAACATATCATTTTAAATAAATTCGCAGGATTAATCGGATTTCAAAAATCGAATCGGTTGGTTAGCTTACAAAGGATTAATCGGGGATTAATCGACTAAATCGGGGATTTTTAGAACCATGGTACTCCCTCAGTCCCGGCCATTTCTTAACATTTCAAAATAGGGTGTCCGGCACGCATTTTAAGGTAAATTTTAAGGATAGTTGCATAACTTATTTTTGAAATTTTCTTTTTTTGTATAAAAATAGAACAATCCTATTTTTATACAAAAAAAGAAAATTTCAAAAATAAGTTATGGAACTATCCTTAAAATTTACCTTAAAATGCGTGCCAGAAAGTAACAAAAAAAGTGTTAAGAATTGGGTGGGACGGAGGGAGTATATATTTACATATCTCAATGGCACTAGTCTGGCCTTTTATTTACTGCTGCAAAGTTTTTATTAAATCAATGTAATGGCTTCCTGGACTCCTTATCTTTATATGGGACCAACTTTGACTGTTCCTGCAGTTCTCTTTTATATTTTGCCAGTTTGTAAATACAGTAACTTTCTTCTCTTCAATGTATAATTTACCCTGGTTTTCTGTTATGGTAGTAGTATATTTACTTATTTTCCCAATTTTTTTAATAATATTATTTACAAAATTATACATCTATATATAATAAGACTCTAGACTCTTCATTACCAAATTTTTTGTCATGCTAAGAGGTGACCTAAAAATTAGACTTAAAAAGATTTTAGTTGATAATAAACATGAGATTAGTGATGCATGCCAGCCACATACCCTATCTTTTGGTTTACTGTAAGTATATCTTGAGCCAACACATTCAAAACGGAAACTATCTGAGATATAATTTTATATAAGCATTAGATGAGAAAAGCCAGATAATCTTGCTTAGTGGGGTGTTGCTGAAATTAGCAGATAGTTTTATAATCACTCCATATGCATGGGGTGTTCTGGTTTCTTCAAATGGAGATAATGTTATCAACGATGTTAATTATGCATGGTCTTAATATCCAAACTAATCTCTTCTTCCCTTTTACACAAAATCTAAACGCAGCTGATACTTTAACTATCAGTTTTTAGTGTTCTTAAGAAAGGATGAGTTGCATGGGTGTCATGAACTGTTTGATAAGTTCGTTCGAATTTGAATAAGAAAATATAATTTTTAGTGTTTGAACTGTTTAACTCTTGTTCGAGTTCAGCTTGATTTATATGTGATTAATATGTTAGCGAACTCGAGTTTTGGATAAAAAAAAATGGGAGGTGATATGTGCACACCCCCACACTTATATGTACACACCCTTTATCAGCATGACCAAAATGCCTTGAACTTACATTTTCATTTAATTACTAGTTTAATTATAATTTTATAATAAATTAGTTGAACAAGTGAATAAACCTTTTTTTTAGTGAAATTTAGTTTTAATTTTACATCTTATTTTTAATTTAAGAATATGTATATTCAAATTATGTCATTTTCATGAATTATACATAAATTATAAAATTTGGTATTATTATAAGATATTATATTTAACCCATTCTACAATATAATGAATTTTCTAAAATTACAATAAAAATTATATTTTAATTAAAAATGGGCCAAATTGACCACTGAAAATCAAATATTACTATTATTGCGGGTTTGAGAAAATAATAAATAATTTTTTTAGTAATTGCACTATAAAATGGTAGCTATTTTGCACATGATTTACTTTCAATAATAAAATATTATTTTATTGAATGGTAATAATAAAATAATAGTAATTTCTGGTGATGGGTATGTTTGTACTGGTTGAGTACTTGTTGAACAATTATTGCCAAAAAAATATATAAATCAATATTCAAAAATCATATTAGGATAGAAAAAATAATCAAGCATGAAAAGTACATATGTATTTCAAAAAAAACATAAAAAATATATTTAATAATTTTATATTCATATATCATTATTCATTAGTGATTATTTTTTATTTTTCAATGTGTAAAATATGCTTCTATTGATGTAAATGCAAGTTAAGGATATTCTAGTCTCTTTGACTATAATGGATGTGCACCTATAAGTGATGGGTGTGCACATATCAACTCCCAAAAAAATATGTTTGGTAAAGTTGTCAAACATTGTTTGATCTAATATGAAATTGTTCGAATACAATTTTTTATTATTCAAATTCGATTCGGTTCAATTTGTTCATAAACCTTACAAATATATCTATTATTATTTCAAAGATAAATTATAATCTGATTATCGATATAAATGTCAAAATTTACAAAATAAGTAAGGCCTTTACAAAATAAGTAAGGCCTTCATGATGCTGTGCATTAAGCATTCTGATGGTTTACCTCTTAAGCAACTCACTGGGAATCTTAAAAATCAATTAGAAAGTCAAAAAGCTATGTAATCAGATGCTGTACTAGTGTACTACTATTATTTTACTGATGTTAATTAGCATAAGCACATCACCAGCAGTTACAAATATTTTTGGTAGAGTATTATATGCATACATTCACACTATAATGTACAAGTACAATATATTATCTGCATATTAAATAAGGGTCCAGGTATTGATAATCGTTTGTCAGGGACCGGTTATTTAACAATTGGTTTCACAGCCGTTGGATCATCCAACGGCTGAGATTAAAAAAAAAAAAAATTTACTGTCCGCTATAATTTTCCTGCCTATCCGCGAAAAATTTCCGCGGACAGGCAATCTGCCTATCCGCGGAAAATTATAGCGGACAGTAAATTTTTTTTATAATCCAGGGATCGTTGGATCAACGTTCCAATGGTTTATAAACCGATTATTAGACCGTCCCTGACAAATGATTGTCAGGGATCCAGCCATTAAATAAAAGGAACCAGATTAACAACCAACATGAAAGCATGTGTACCTGTTAAACAAACACATTAAAATGATTATGGCCACATGTAGATTCCTCCTCCCCTTAATTAAATGCCCTTGGATCACCAAATTTCATTTTATATAAATAAACATACATGTCATAATTATGGTCGTAAAAATTGGCCGGTGATCGGTATAAATCGGTTAAAGTACCGATTTAAGATTAATCGGTTAATCGGGAATTAATCGGAATGATTATTTGGAGTAAAATTAAATATTATAATAATATTTAATATATTAGTTTAATTTACAATTAAATATATTATTTTAAATAAATTCACAGGATTAATCGGATTATCGAATCGATTGATTAACTTACAGAGGATTAATTGAGGATTAATCGGCTGAATCGGAAAATTTTAGAACCATGATCATAATAATATATAGGCTATGTTTGTCCTTCCTTCTTTACTATTTATAAGTTTCTTTTTTTGAAAAAAATGTGTAACAGGAATTTAACATTCATTTTCTTACTTATTTCATGAAAAAGTACATATTTCCTATTTTTTTTTCAAAAATTTCTAAAAAACAAGGTAAACCAAACTGGACTATAAACTCTATTTTGTGTGTGTTAACACCACTTTTAATTTTATCATTAGGGAGAGATCTATCTTAAAAAAGACTACAGATCTTTTTGCAAAGATTAACAAGCAAGTTGTGGAGAAATCAAGCAATTTTCTGGGTGTTGGACATTATTTAAATTGTTTACAAATGCAAGCTTTATAAATTTATTTTGATCATCTTTGTACATACTATAAATGGATATATATCTTCCATGACGTTGGTCTCTCCATATATATCAACAAGAAGAAGGATGATCCTTCTTATCTTCTTATCTTCTTACTTTAGCTCCAATAATTTTTGTTGATAAAGATTAATAAATAATGTGGCCTAATTTTTTTTCTTTCCCATTAGATAATTTCGCATCAAGCAGCTTAGAGGTCTCCACATGTAGATTCAGATTCCAAATTCTTCTGGGATTTTAGTTCAGTAAACAAAAATGAGAATTAAAATTACGTTAACCAGATTGAAATCTCGTGATCCAAACGATATCAATAGTCTGGCTTATTTTAGTACAGAAGATAAGAGAAATCCAAGCATTGCCTAGAAGTGGTTATCCTATTGGCCAAACTAAAATGGAAAAGAATTGTTTTCTTTTCCATACTATACCAACAAGAGTTGTAATGTTGAGAAGGACATGGTCAACTTTATTGCTAAATAATGGTCAACTTAAAAACAAAATGAAGAACATACCTCATGATTCATGCAATGAAATGGATAAGTTAAAATAAGATTTACTATATATTTGTATAGGGATTTCAAATATGCAGATATAGAAAAATAGTTGTCACATATGATTTGTAGGTAGAAGCCCACATACTGGTGATCTGCAAGTTAGGACTGTGACCACATAAAAAGTGGGACTCATTCTACTACTACCAATCATAAGAAATGGCAGATCCAGTAGATGCTCTGTATTTTTCTGAAGCTGACAGTCTTGAAGCTAACAAACCATTCAACTGTGACTTGTGATCATTGTAATAATTGCAACTGCTTCAATTTCGCAAAACTAGGAAGAAATATGCAGAGTGCAAAACTCCGGAGAAATATGCAGAGAGTGGATACCCTCTTCTCTTGATAACGAGAGGTCGAGTCTCAGTGGAGGGATGAGTGCGTGATTATTTATGTTAACTTTTATCCAATTAACAAAAATTAACTGTGGGGATTTCTGCCTACTAAACTAGTGGCATTGGCAATGAGCATGTACTATAATGTGGTAATGCATCGACCTATTTGCTCGCAGGATGTATCATTTGTACAAATAAAGACTAACAAACTGAAGCCACGAGGAAACTTTAGCCAACATAATAACAGGCTTACACAAAGCCATTAAAGAAAGAATATTGCAAGGCAGATATAGCAATGTTAATGGCTTAATGCGCACTCTCTTGGCTGATATAGAGTTAAAGGTCAAAACAAACATAAGTTGCTAATCGAATTTAGAGTTGCAAACACAGTTAACATCTGAATGAATAGAACCTTTGTCTTCATTAATTTGAGGTTAAAGAAAATGAAGGGACTCTTGGTATACAGTATCTGGAGAACCAAGCGGACTGTACTAGCAGTCTATTATCAACCGCTGCAGACTAACTTAGGTCATACTTTGGTCTTAGATCATATGAACAGGCTCATCTTTGATCCATGTTACTGTTGGGTTTAAAATAAAAGTTTACAAGCTAGGCTAGATAAAATGTACATGAGGACTTGAGTTAATCATCATCCTAACATGAACATGGTGCATCCTTTCCCAAAAATGTAAGCATAAGTAAAGCAAGTCAATAGTGTTAGAAAATGTGGGTTTTTAGCCCCACATTGTCGAGTCATTTTGAGCTCCAATTTGAGTGTGCCTTGTGTGCGTGTTTGCAACAAGTTGTGCTTGGAGAATGTTCTCCTCCGTGAGAGCTTTCCAATGCATGTTTAAACACTCAAAACGACTAAGGGATGGATGAGTTATGATTCTCCAAAGTTGCTCCATTGGAAGTGGAAATTATGGAATGGAACTTGAAGTCCCACGTTGAAATGGAAAAGGAGTTTCCTTTGCTTTATATAGTACAACAGAGTAGTGTTCACTTGTGGTGGCTAAGTGTTGCTCTGTCTCCTACGTGCGCGCAGGGGAGGTGCAAATCATGGGATTTTGAGACTAGTCCGGGCTTTCCGCGTGTGCGACCTGCGAATGCGAACACGAATGCAGCAGAAAATTGGGCCGATTAAACCCGGACTAGTTTTGCTAATTATTTATTATTCCACTGGGCTTGGACTTAGAAATTTGACTTAATTAATTCGAATTTGGAATTAATTGTGGTAAAATCAATTCCGTTTTTATAACGAATTTTTTGCCACCGCCTTACCTTAATTAATTAACCCGGTTAATTAATAAAGGAAAATTACCACCGACTTTTTAATTGGGGTAATTGAGTAGCGCACAAGTTTTATCATTATCTTTTCGTTACAGTCTTATCTTAATTAACGCGTTTAATTAAGTTAGGCAGTTGTGTAGCGAACAAGTCTTGTCTATCCTATAAATACCCCCTTAGGGTCTAGTTCATTCGAAATCACATCCTCTTCTCAAACGTCCTCTTCTTCTTCGGTGATATTCTTGCTCGGTTCAAGCTCGCTGAGAGTGACGCTCCTATAGCTTCACTGCAATCCGTTTTATCCTGGGAGGTGTTTTGCTTACACATACGGTGAGGGCAAATACGCTTTAAGGAGACAGTCACGCACTGGACTCGGGTTTTACGTTCTTGTCTCCTTTTATTCGTCTTTCTTATTCTGTTATTCACACACACGATATACTGTTTTGTACTAATTTTCACAGAACACCACGCAGTTAACTAGCAATCACCAAATGGTACCTGTTTTCTTTTCTTAAGTTTCTTTCTTCTCTTCATTTTACCCAAAACTAAAGCTCCCATCTCCAACACTTAACACTAGATCAAGGGGATCGATGGTGGCCTGTCATTTTAATTCTAAACTGGCAGAATTAAATACCATCTGTGACAGACTCAACGTGGATTCAACTTGACAGTTGACAATCCATCCAAGTCCATGCAATCAATTTGTTCACCTAACAGATGTGACATACTCTGGGTAAATCTCCATGAAAAAGGGGCAACTTTCGTGTAGTTTGTGATTGGATGTAACTGTTAAGATTTTCTCTCGAATAAATCTTTCTCTTAATAGATCTCTTCTTGTTTCTCAAGTCTTACCGAAATCGGATTTCCTTTTCGTGAGGCTCAAAAACACAGCATACAAACAAAAATTTATCTGACAACTGCTCGGTGGCTCCTAAAGCCCCATGTTGGCCAGGGCTTACCTGAAGAGAATTAGAGTATTCGGACTATAACAGTTCCGATGAACAGTCACTCCTTCTTGCTCTTTCCGTTCTTATCGGGCGGTACTCTTGCTCTTCCCGGCTTGACTTGACTGGCTTGTGGACCATGACCTGATAAAGAAGATGGTACACTTGAATTGTATTATTTAAGTGCTTATTGCTTGCCAAAAATCCTGCTTCTACAATTGGTAGGTCACTGGGTTATTCAAATACATAAATTTAACTTGACTACCCATTTGAGTCCATGCAACTAATAGGTTCACCTAAAGGAGATTTGCTTGAACAGGAAAACGGCTCTGGTTTTGCAAGTGCTTATTCAGAATCCATTTGTTTTAGATACCATTGCCTGCAGTCGGCTTACCTTCTCTCAGTGCCCTCTCATGTGTTTGCGATTTTAGTTATCTTTTACTCCTCTTAATTATGGAGTCATGATCCATACTACGTACACTAGCCATCATTCACTTGTTGCTGCTAAACATAGAGAGCAAGGTGCTTCATAGGTAGGAACGAAATTTGAACTATTAAATAAAGAGGACTTCACTCGGAGATCAAGATATTAAATAAAGAGGACTTCGCTCAGAGATCAGAAACACGTAGAGAAAGACCTGAAAATCACAACTAACTTCCTTAACCCCGAAATAGCAACTTGGTTATAGCTGACAGAAAGTAGAAAGACGAAAACAAAAGGAAAAAGCTAGACTGCTGCCTTTGTCTCTGTCTCTGTTTGTTCGAAAGCAAGAGTTTCCCCCTCAACTATGTTTCAATCCTTTTGAAAAACAAAATGGATCTAATTAGAGAAGTTCTCATTCGATGCTGAAAGTTTACTTCGAAAGAAAGGACGTTTCTTAAGAAATTTAGATATGATCACATTAAGCTGCCAGTAGCTCTAAAAGCTTGAAAAGGACTAAGCAATGCACGAGAAACATCAACTACTCAACACCACTCTATTTGCATATTTAATGTTAAGCAAGCTCAATAAGCTCTAGGTCCTTTTATGTTAGTAGTATAGAATATCATTATAAAACATTATTATAAACATATCTTAATCAGTGTTTCCTAGTTAGATATTAGCTCAATGAGGATCACCACGGAAGATATTTTCTTATACCGAGCCCAATTAAGTTCCTTTGGTATGCAATATTGAGAACTTTTTAAGGTTTAATTCTGCATATTTGTCTGAAGTGGCATCTCACAAGGATGCAACTCCAGAGATGCATGGTGCAGGTTCACCAAACACTTATTACAATTTACAAAACAGATATGATACCCACGAAAATATACAACATACTGGATATATTATCAAGTTTACGGAAACAACTAAAATGCTACTTATAATTTGCACTCAATCGTAATGCCAACATTAAGAATTTGTTTGTTTTCACATACTATAATCATTCAGACAAATTTGTTTACATAAGTTTCCACCAAGACCAGATAAGCAACAAAAAGCTAAGTAGCTTCTGTTTTGCTTTCAATAATTCAGTATTCTTTTAAGTGTAAGACCAAAGCAGATCAAGTGCAAGAGAGATGGCTTGCCTAATCTGGCTGCCACTAGTATTGCAGAGGCACTTTCGTACAGAACTGGTTGCGAAGACGGCACAAATTCCACAACATTGACAGCTAGTTTCATGCCATGGAAGCAGTAGCCTCCGCTGCAAAGGAAGTAAAACTGCTTTGCTTCTGTGAGATTGTAAACATCGCGGCCACCCCTTGTAATATTTTTGATGAAGCCTTTGTCATTACATTGCTGATAGCTTGTTTGGTTCACCTCTAGCACATTGTATATGTGCTTGTCAAATCCAAAATCTAAAGATTATTGACAATAGTAATTATGGAGTCCAAGAAGCAACATTGAGAAATTGAAACACTTGAAACCTTGGCAGTTAACAATATTACAGTACATGTTTGCCACCAAAGTTTTTTTTATTGCAGATTCAAAACATTTAAATCAAATCGTAGCTAACAAGCACTTGTCGTTTATTTTCTTATTGCATTATAAATCAAACCAAGCATCGTATCAAATAATTTATAACGGAAAACAGCTTCATGTGGATTTTGTACTGTAATAAAATGAACAAGTATCACGCCACAATAAAATCATATATGTATTTGCACAAAAAACAAAGACCGTTGTAATTTGTATGAATGAAGGCAAACAAGTTAAATACATAGAGGGTGAGATAATTACAGAGCCAGTCGCCTACGTAGAAAGTCTGATTCATTGCCCATTCCGTGTAGTTTACATTTTGAGTCCACCCTCGTTTCCCTCCCACCCTGTGCAGCTCTGGTTCTTTCCCCTCCGTTGTCATTGCCACAACCACCACCACCACAAACCACCAAGTCACTCCATTACACCTCATTTATAAGTAATTCACTCAACAAATACTAGACCTAGTCTTTCTCAAATGTATAGCAGGTACTCTTATTTTCTGCCTAGCAGTAATCAACTGCCCAACTGGTAGCAATATCACATCACATCTTAAGTGCTGAAGTTTGAGCTGATACACAAGTACAGCACGTACCCAATACTGTTACAAACAAACTCACACCTTTATCGCCAATGTGCCATTCTGTTCTATCTACTGCTTTCTGCATGAAGTACTGTGTCATCACCTAATTCATTTCCATTTACTTCATACAATAGGTATGAACCAGGTCTAAAATCCAGAAGCTACTCAGAGTACAAATTAAATCAGCTACTCTGCTTGCAACTCTTCTAGGAATCAATCATTAATAGTAAACTCTTACAAATAGGCACAAACAATATAGATGCACAGAGCATAAGCTATATAACATAGATACCAAGTAAATTATGTTGACAATAACTCTTAAACTATAGATAACTAACTTGTGAATAATCCACAGAACAGCAAAGGATGCAAAGCATCCTCCATCCTAGTCCTCTTGCTGTCGCAACTACGACATTACATATGAGGACCAGTAATGGGTAAAGACGCCATATGAGGACAGCTACTTCTTGACGCATGATGTATCACATCAGCTTCAACAAAACAAGACAGTGCAATAGACCGTAACTTTTCCTTAACTTCCTACAGCACCCACTACCAAGATATGGCCACTGTAGGAGCTTAGAGCAATAACCAAGCTAATTGCTTTATAATTTAGACTTGAGCAATAATTAAAATCTTTCTAGAAAACAAATCATCCACACTACTGAAAAAGACAATTAGTTTTTGCCCTAACAAAAGGATTATAGCTCCGGTCCGCTACCTATTCGTGAAGTAGACATTTTATCTATATTCCGAAATGATTTGGAACCCAGGAATATAATATGTTCTTCCTGGTTTGTAAACTTGATAGCAACTCCTCTGGTAACCATTGTGGATTGATGAACATAAAATCACATAGCATGCAACTACCTGGAGAAAAAGATGATGAAAATACTTAACTAAAATATGTGGTAAACTGTAACATCCCACATCGAATAGAATGTTGGGTCCGGCCGGGCAGAGGCACTGCCCGGGTTCAGAAAGTGTGTTTATGGGTTCGACGAGGACGTTGACCCAATAAGATGGGGTGTTTGTAACACAAACCACATCGAATAGAATAAGAAAAAGATCATGATTTGTTGGTACACTTAGTAGTAGTACTTTGCCTTATAAATTGAACTAAAGTCTCAAATCTCCTCGATGTGGGACTAAGGTGTTACATAAACATTCATCTACGATTCTAATTTGCAGGCTTGAGCATTAAGTGGATCCCTGGCAGATTCGCTCAAATTTGAAAAGGCTAGCCTAAAACAAACTAAGTTGCTTCTTACTGCAAGAAGTCCCTACTGCATACACGGAACAACTTGCGAGAAAGAAATTGGCTTCATTTGATACTTACAAAGAAGAAAAGCACTTACCTGCTTGGCTGCTTGTATACTTTAGGCTTGGCTCACCTCAACATGAGAATCACGAGAAACCTGATTCTTATTTGGTGTATTAGTGGAGTTTTATTATGTTAATTATATAGAAACATAATTTACAGATTATTAAACACTGATTTTTACCCCTTTGGGTAGTTGGCACATGATATGCCATACAATAGAGATAACATGCAAATCAAATACAAGTACAAAGATAAGAATAAGCAGCAAGAGCAAAATTATGGTCCAGAATAACATGCTTCATTGTTACACCAGAACCAAGCCTATGAAAAAGAGGGCCAAAACTGCACATCAAAAGATATACGGAGTATATTTTAAGCTCAAACACTGAAATACAGGCCAGATATTAGAAACTATAATTTATCATGCGCAAGTACAGATATAAACTCCACAAGGTCTCAAAACGGATGTTCTGTAATCCACAAAACATAACTTGTCAGCATAATAATGCTAAAACCTCGCACACTAATCGCAATTTACTGGGCAATCAGTCGTTTGCGCCCATCTCCTTGCGCTTCAGTTCTAATGCTATGTGCTCATTCTCGAGCTTCATCCTCTCATTTTCCATCCTCATCATCTCCAGCTCCCTGTCTTCTTTCCTGCATATCTTTTGCCAATTGAACCGTTCTTTCTCCAATTCTAACATCTCCGCCTGAAGCTGTAGCTTCTGTCTTTCAATCTGTACTGTATGACGTTCCATCCACTGTGTCTGTGACAGGTTTGCATTCATACCTTCTGGTAATACTTGACACATATCAACAGGAGCAGCTTGTGGTTGAGAGCTAAAGGTTTTGTGACACTCCAAAGAAGAGAAGGAATTACCAAAGGCATTACTCTCATGACCCTGGCATTGTTTAACTCTCTTCATAGAAGCCCCTGGAATCCCATGTGTTCCCCTGCGATCCCCTTGAGATGCTTGATTTTCCAGAAAATTACCCCGATCTTCCATTTCAGTGTCTTGATCATCGTTATCAATATCAATGTGTGGCTGCTTCCTTGTTTCAATGCTCTCATGATCATCTTTACTTCTAAGAGCCAATCGTAAAGAATATTGCAATTCAGGATCTGGAGGCAGATGTAGCCGATTCCCATTATGATAAGAACACATCTCTTCATAGTGCAAATGCTTTGAACTAAGTATCTTTCTAACCTCCTCTTTAAGCTTCTCTGGTATGTGATCCATCACCTCCAAAAGTGAGTTATTCTCAACAACCTCACACGAAGTTCCCCTCCCAAGTATCTCATTCAGTCTCTTGTACCTTTTATTAAGATCGTTAAACTTATCCTCACATTGTTGAGGTGAAACAAAATGGCCCCTTTCAGCCATGACCTTTGAAACTGATTTCCATTTACCTTTCTTCTGCAAAATAGCATATTTCCTTCTTGTCCCGCCACCATACTCCGAAGCCAAATCCTCACCTATGTACGAAACAGCTGTTATCATAAGCCTCACCATTGTATCATTCCATTTCACACGATGCCAGTGTGGGACATTCTTTCCTCTACTCCCATAGTTGTGACCCTCAGTAGCATCATCTGTAAAACTCGGCTCCTCCTCATCACTCATAGAATGCTTGCCCCTATCAGCTCTAGAGTATTCAGCCATTGAAATCAGCGGATCATAGTCTTGCCTGCCTCCAGTCGCACGGGGAAAATTGTCATGGATTGATGGATGGGCAATAGTCCCTTGTCTACAATCAGATTGCTGCTGCTGCTGTAGCTGGTGGACTGAAGATGGTTGTTGATTATGAAGTACTAGCATCGACCCTTGCAAGTCTCCTCCTCCATAAGACCCCATCCCCAAAAGTAAATTCCCTGGTTGTAAATTCCCTTCCATTTTTCGCTAAGACAATGACAAGAACAAAACTTACAAACAACCCCCCTAAATCAGGCCTAATCTTATACCTTAACAGAAATATATGCCAATACACACATACAATTCCATCAATCACCAAGATTTTTACTCCATGGAATCCACTCCTCCATATAGTTCTTGACTCTACAATGCAAAAACAATCAAACACTAGTTCACACTACACCTCCTCAACCATAGCTCAATTTCAAAAAAAAAAAAAAAAAAAAAACAACACTAGTTCACACTACACCTCCTAAACCATAGCTCATTTTCAAGAAACAATTACAAAATTAAGCAACAACCAATTCCATATAGAAAAAATCATGCAAAAAAATATATATATATATAAAAGACCCCTCCAAATTAAACAACAAAAAAAGACACAAACATATACACAATTGTCAATAAACATCAAACAAGAACATGATGAATATAAAGAACCAAACTTTATAAATAAAAAATTGTTTAATATTTTATTGCCAGGTAAAAAAACATTCTTTTATATACAAAAGATCCCTCTAAATCAAACACCAACACACACACACACACACACACACTAATCAGTGAAAGTCAAACAAGAACATGAAGCAGTGAACATAAAGAACCAAACTTTATAACTGCAAAAAAAAAATCCATTTTTTTTTCTTGCAAAGTAAAAAAAAAAGAGTCTTTTTAGTTAAGCAAATCAAAGGGTTGACAGAAATTACCTTGATCAGTAAAAACACACACAAGTTGATAGCTGAGGAACAGGCCAGCCCAAGTTCTTGAAAGTGAGTTCCAAAAGTGTGGTGAAGAGTGAAGACCAAAAAGTACAGAGCTTTAGAGAAGATGGAGAAAAAAATGGGAAAATTTTGTAAATAATATTTAATTAATATAATAAAAATGGGATTGTACGGATGAAGAAATGAGGGTGAATTGATTCAATGAATGGTAGTAAAAAAATTGATGGGGCCAGTTTAATTTTTTTAATATTTATAATGTCATGTCTACAGAAGAAAGACAGAACAGGCCAAAAGCTGGTGTTGATCTACACCTCAAGAACATGAATGAAACAAAACATAGGGGAGCTAAAAAGTGTACAGCTTGCTTAATGTAGTACTCCATCCGTCCAATAGATTCTTTACACTTACTATTTTGGATCGTCCCATTAATTTCTTTACGTTCCTAAAATAGTAAGTTTTAACACTATTACACCCACTACTTCACTTATTTTAACAATATTTTACACTATTACACCCACTACTTAACTTATTTTAAGAATAAAATCACTATTACACCCACTACTTCACTTATTTTAACAATAAAATCACTATTATATCCACTACTTTATTTATTTTAACAATATTACACCCACTTTATACCCACTTGTCTTGTCCTCCGTGCCCACCAGGAACTAGGGATAGGAACGGGTCGGGTTCGGCTCGGGTTTTGCAAAATCCAAATCCAAATCCAAATATTTTCGGGTTTCGGATCGTATCGGGTTTCGGATCCAAAACTCAATATCCAAATCCAAATCCGTCGGGTTTCGGATTGGATCGGGTTTTTTTCGGGTATTCAAAATTAAAAATAGTGTAAATAAGTTACTTAACAAAAAAATAAAAAAAATTGTGTAAGTAAGTTAAAAAATACCCTACATCCATGACAATTTATTTTCTCGATCTTTCCATATCTTATGTCTCAAAGATATGTGTATGTATAATATGTATTTATAATATACATTTATATATAATATATATATATATAAAATATAAAATATAATAAATAAAAGTCGGGTATTTTTCGGGTTTCGGGTTCGGCTCGGGTTTTGATTGGGTTTCGGATTTCGGATCGGGTTTCGGATCGGGTTTCATGAAATCCATATCCATATCCAAAATCTTTCGGGTTTAAAATTTAAATCCATATCCAAATCCAAAATATCGGGTTTGGATCAGATAAAAAATCGGATTTCGAATTGGGTATCCGTCGAATCGGATTTTTTTCTCATCCCTACCAGGAACGTAAAGATCCCAGTGGGACGAAGGGAGTATTATACATGTAGCAGTACTGGTATACTCTTATATGGTACAGTACTTTATTACTTTAAATTTTATTAAGAGAATTTTTTAGATTTTGACACAGATTGAATATATGGATTTGTCTTGGACTCAATTAAAATCTCACAATATGATGAATATCCGCAAGAATATCGTAGAATTTTTTTTCAAAAATACGGTTACAATTTTTACAACTTGATTTGCAATCCCAAATTCAATACTTGCAAGCTGGTTTGTACCTGTGTGCAACTTTAGATAATATTTTTGAAATATTTTTGTAATGATTACGAAATTTTTTAATATTACACGAAAGAAGTGAGTATCTCGAATTTTGCAAGAGAAGTAGTAATATATTTGGAGAAGATTTATATTTTATACCAATAACGATTTTTAAATAGGTACATGCATATTTTCATGTGTGTTAGTTGATAATTGAAACACATTCCAACTTTCGTGTAATACTTTTTGAATTAAGATATATGAATACATTTTTATTCTCAATTTATTTTAAATTTAATAATAGAATAAATAATAAAATTTAAATTATAATCAGAAATATGTATTTATAATATACATTTATATATAATATATATATATATAATATAAAATATAATAAATAAAAGTCGGGTATTTTTCGGGTTTCGGGTTCGGCTCGGGTTTTGATTGGGTTTCGGATTTCGGATCGGGTTTCGGATCGGGTTTCATGAAATCCATATCCATATCCAAAATCTTTCGGGTTTAAAATTTAAATCCATATCCATATCCAAATCCAAAATATCGGGTTTGGATCAGATAAAAAATCGGATTTCGAATTGGGTATCCGTCGAATCGGATTTTTTTCTCATCCCTACCAGGAACGTAAAGATCCCAGTGGGATGAAGGGAGTATTATACATGTAGCAGTACTGGTATACTCTTATATGGTACAGTACTTTATTACTTTAAATTTTATTAAGAGAATTTTTTAGATTTTGACACAGATTGAATATATGGATTTGTCTTGGACTCAATTAAAATCTCACAATATGATGAATATCCGCAAGAATATCGTAGAATTTTTTTTCAAAAATACGGTTACAATTTTTACAACTTGATTTGCAATCCCAAATTCAATACTTGCAAGCTGGTTTGTACCTGTGTGCAACTTTAGATAATATTTTTGAAATATTTTTGTAATGGTTACGAAATTTTTTAATATTACACGAAAGAAGTGAGTATCTCGAATTTTGCAAGAGAAGTAATATATTTGGAGAAGATTTATATTTTATACCAATAACGATTTTTAAATAGGTACATGCATATTTTCATGTGTGTTAGTTGATAATTGAAACACATTCCAACTTTCGTGTAATACTTTTTGAATTAAGATATATGAATACATTTTTATTCTCAATTTATTTTAAATTTAATAATAGAATAAATAATAAAATTTAAATTATACTCAGAATTTCGTGTAATACTTTTTGAATTAAGATATATGAATAAATTTTTATTCTCAATTTATTTTAAATTTAATAATAGAATAAATAATAAAATTTAAATTATACTCATGAACAATTGCATCTTGAGAGGTGTATTCCGTTATGGATCATATATTTTTGGATTCTCAACGAACATCAAATCCAAAATTAAAAATATCTTTTACATACTAAGTTTTCAATTTAGATTCTATTCAGTTATAAAAATTTGCATGTATTTAATTTAAATTTAAGTAAAATTTGTAATCTGTAAACACTTTGCCTATAATCCATAGGCCACAACAACTTTTTGGAAAAAGACTAAATGCATTAAAATGCAGGGCTAAAATAGTAACTTTGCAAAGAATAAAATGTGACATGTTGTGGTATTATATATATAATAGATTTAAAAGCTGAAGACTTATAAAAAGGATGAAAAACCAGAATACCCACCATTTAATTTTGGGTGCCCAAAATATCTACTGGCGGAAACGCACGCCCAAAATATCCACGGACCACGCATTTGGAAGATGCGTACAGGTATACGCATCTTAAATTTGCGTGGAGGTCGATCACGCATCGTACATATGCATGTAGTTTGTTAAAATTGATTCTGCATTTGTGAATGGTAATTAAGGATATGCATGTTGAGCATGCGTGGCCTCAGATACGCATGTCCAACATGCGTATGCCTCACCACCGTTCATCGTCTCCCAACCGCGTCGGTGTCGTTTTTTCGACGAAATATTTGACCAAACCGTTCAGTCCATTCCAGGCATCGTTCAATAACGTGCCATATACCAAAATGTTCGACTTTTCACTCTCTACAAGTCTGTACCATTCTATTTTCATTTGTTTCGCCGGATTTTAAATCCCCAATTCGAGCTCGTTTTTTCCGATTTGTTTTTCGATTGGTTCGTACACGTCCCTGCGGGGCCAAAACCCAACAAATGAAGATGGAACAATGGAGATCAAGGTCTGGGCTTCCTTTTGATGGACTCAGGAGTTGTGGAGGTTGCCTGAATTTGATGGACGGGAGAGATGAACCGGAGAGGCGATTTTTCGCCTCAGAGAGACGCCTGCCAGATAATTGAAAAAATGACGCATGATGACGTCATCACGCATTCTGAGAATGCGTGACATGAGATACGCATGTTGGACATGCGTATCCCAGGCCACACATTCTCAGAATGCGTAGATCGTGGGCAATTTGGGCGCATGCTCGCGCAGATGGGCATTTCGGGCAGGAATTAAGCAAAAGTAGTGCAGTTTGGGCATTATTTCTTAAAAAAATCGAAGAATTTGAAGATTTTTTCACTTAACAACATGTTTTAGGAGTTTTTATTATGTATTGTTGTCTCATGAAATTCAACTCCAATATATAAAATTTTGACAGAAAACTTTCATGATTTTCAATATCAAATATACGACATATCAATCATAATTTCTACCATTACAACATTTTTAATATTTTATATATGTTTTATATATTTTATACTTGTATTACATATGCATGTCTATTTAATTTATATTCAAGTATTATGACCACAAGCACACTAAAACCTGATGCCATTGTAAAACATAATACCAAATCCTCACAACAAGGCTTCTACCCAAAATAAACCATTACATCCGTCTATGACCACAAAGACTTGTAAGCAAAATAGAATAAGCTTAGAAAACAATAGACCCAATTCTAACATAGTTACCGCGCCATCTCCTCATTCTCCTGCTGCATTGGCTCTTCATTAACCACCTGAGGATTAAAATCACTCTCATACACTGCAATAAACATGCGATCAGTCGAACCTGAGACCTCTGCGTGTCTGAACTCTGATACCATGTTAAGTAATCAGTCCATCTAAAACCTAGGTGTTAGAGGGAGGTTGGATCTTATAATTATATTCTAATACATAGCTAAAGAGATTGCACATCTTCCAAACCACTATTAATATACTCTAGAAACTTCCACTTACAATCTCTTGAAGCCTTGGACAATGAAAACTTTATTGACACAACTGAGTTCAACTAATCTTAGACGAACTACTCCCCAAAATTAAAATGAATCAACTCCAAGCAAATATAATTTTCTTTCTTTGTGCACCTTGCTTGGCCAAACCATCCGCAATATAATTTGAGGTACTAGCTAGCTACCCACTTAAACTGAATATTATTAACCTATGTGATGGGATAAAACTGATCCCAAACGATTAATTAAAATCAAGAACACAACAGAAATAATAATCACGGAAAAACTCCAGAAAAACGCAGAGACGTTTTACGTGGAAAACCCCTTCGATGTGAAGAGTAAAAAACACGGGACGATTAGGAGTCCATCCAAGTGTTTAATATGATTAAAAGGAGGTTACACAAACCCTAATCCAAGTCTCAATGAGTTCACAATTTATACTCATTAAAACACAATCATAATTAGCTAAAACAAAAGAGAGAAGTGAAAAGAAATCACCAAAATTCACCCTCTATACCAGCTGCTATATCTCCCTGACCACAACACCAATCAACATCAAATTCTCACATAATCAAGCCCCTGATGTCCCTGGACTGCTGTCAAAATTTGAGCAAAAACGGACCACCAATAGGCTATGAACTGATGCAATATTTGAAGACTGTTCTGAGCAGGAAAAATGCATAATAGCTACTGTGAAAAATCTGATTCCAGTACTGATTTTTCTCCCTATTTTTGTCAGCCATAATACCAACCAAAAAAAATACACTCAAGTGGTTTTGAAGTACTCAAGTGGTTTAGAAGTCAATAATAGATTGACTTCCCCTAAACTGCTGCCCCTAATTCCTTCATAGAAAAATTCTGATTTAGCTCCTCTTTTAAACTTGCAATTCAATTTTTATTTTGTCCAGCGATAAGCATATCATCAACATAAAGTAGCAAAATAATAAAATCATTTTCAGCAAATCTTTTCAAGAACACACAATGATCACATGAAGTCTTTTTATAGCCTTGCTCCCCATAAAGAAATCAAACTTGCGATACCATTGTCTTGGAGCTTGTTTTAAGCCATACAAGCTCTTCTTCAATTTGCACACATAATCTTCTTTGCCACTAACTTTGAAGCCTTCTGGTTGTTCCATGTAAATGTCTTCTTCAAGATCTCCATGAAGGAAGGCGGTCTTTACATCTAACTGCTCAATCTCTAAATCTAGGCTAGCAGCAAGACCCAAAATAACTCTAATTGAGGACATCTTGACAACTGGTGAAAAAATCTCATCAAAGTCTATCCCTTTTCTTTGATTGCAACCCTTAACAACAAGTCTCGCTTTGTATCGAGGCTTCATTGCATTTGCATCTTGCTTTTGCTTGTACACCCACCGATTTTTCAAAACTTTCTTGCCTTTTGGAAGCTCTACAAGATCAAATGTGTCATTGTCATACAATGCCTTAATTTCTTCTTTCATTGCAGCCATCCAACACTGTTTGTCATCACTTTCCACAGCTTCCCTAAAGGATTCAGGTTCTCCCCCATCAGTTAGGAGAATATAATCAGAAGAAGGATATTTAGTAGAATGTTAGTTACAGAGGCATGCCTGTATACATCTAATAACAAGCCTAATTGTTTGTAATGCTTTGCATTACTTACATGACCTCTTAACTGAGGGAACCTCTAGTTGTAGGGTTTCTGTTTGTATTGTACTTGTAATAGGCATCAAATCCTAGTTGTGTAATTGTACAAATAGAGTCTTGAATAATGCTTGAAAGAAGTTCCATGGTTCATGCCTCAAGCAAGGAGTTAAAGACTACCAAATAATCACAGTTGGGATTTGAAGAAATGAAGAATTTGCCTAAGTACCAATTCGAGAAGTATATTTGTCTATTCGAGAAGTCCAGCATTCGAGAAGTCAGAGATTCGATATCTCAAGACACTATTCGATATCTCTGAATACACTGTTCGATATCTCATTCGATATCTCAGGGATTCGATATGTCTACTACTCTATTCGAGAACTCAAGAAGTCAACAAGTCAAGATGGTATTCGAGTTCTCAAAGAGTCAACAAGTCAAAGTTCCATTCGATATCTCAAAGACTCAGAAAGCTATTCGACAACTCGAGGATTCGATAAGTCAAATGCTCTATTCGACAACTCAAGGAATCCTGATGGAAAAGAGCTATTCGAGAAGTGGTTCGATATGTCACTATAACAGTATTCGAGAACTCAGAGTTATCGATCAAGTCAATTCTAGTTCTCGAATCACTTACTTAGTCACTTCTCGAATACATTCTTGGAGACAAAATACTGAAGAAATTGTACAAGTCAGAAACCTGCAACAAGCCAATGCACTTTATGGACCACAATCTGTAACGTGCTCTGGAAAGCCTACAAGGAAGCTTGGAGAGATATAGAAGAGACAAGGAGCTAAAGAAGTGGATCTAAACAGGCTTTGCAAAGTCAAATCTGTAACCGTTTGGACACTTACTCAAAAAGGATAGACAGACTAGAAAGTAATTTGTTTAGCTACCTTATTTGTAGTAAGCAGGCTGTATCCATGTTCTATAAGGACACAGCCTCACTTCATAACTTAGTAACTTTTGTGAGTCAAGTTTTTCATACACTGTAAGCTATATCTCTCTGAGAAAAACGAAGCTGAGAATACTACCATTTGTATTCACAGATTGTAGCAACCTTTATCTAATATACATTAGATTAAAGTGATATTGTGTCTTGTGTTGCTTACTTATCCGCACCTTAATTTCTGCACACACAGGCACTTATCTGCTACACAGACTCAATCCAAGAAAAGTTCAAGAATCCATTCACCCCCCCCTCTGTATTCTTTTACCGTGTTCAATACTCAACAAGTGGTATCAGAGAGGGCTGTTTATTCAAAAACAGAGAAACGATCATGAGTTCGAATACACCAAAGACTACAGGAACGGTGAAGGTCCCTAAGTTTGATAAAGAAAACTTCAACCTCTGGAAGATAAAGATGATGTTGTTCATCAAAGCCTCTCATCCCTTGTATCCTGAGATTCTCAAGAATGGTCCTTTTGTTCCACAACAAGAGATACCAGAGAAGACTGTTGGAACCATAACAATCCCTAGAGCTTATGAGGCCAAGGATCCATCAAAGTGGACAGAGTCAGAAAGGGAGAAGGTTGCTCTTGACAGCCACCTCATGTTGCTCATCATTGATTCCATGGATATGTCAATGTTTGCAAACATTGCATCATGCACGTCTGCTAAAGAGATGTGGGATCACATTGAGGTGTTGTGTGAAGGGACTGATGAGGTTAAAGAAAACAGGAAACAGATATTGGTCACACAGTATGAAGCTTTCATGGCACAGCCCAAGGAAAGCATCACTGAGATGTTTGAAAGGTTTCACAAGCTAGTTACTGAGTTGCAGATGAATGGAAAGGTTTACAGCACCAAGGAGTTAAATATGAAATTTCTGTTGTCTTCACCAAATCATCTGGAGCAAAGAGTCATTTCTCTAAGAGAGAGAGATTTGAACAAAGTCACCTATGATGTGCTCTATGGAGTACTAAAGACTCATGAACTTGAGTTGCTTCAGAAAAGGGCTATCCAAGCCAACCAAGGTAGGATGATAAACACATCATGTGCCTTGATTGTCAACAAATCCATTCTGGACCTAGAAGCATCTACAAGCCAACTAAGGATAGAAGAGGTGGCAGATGATGAAGAAACTGAAGCTGGGGTGAGTGAACCTGTTGAGGAAAAGGAGGAAGAAGAAGAAGAGTTTTACACTCTGGAAGAACTTGATGGGATGGAAAATACCTCATATGCCTTCATGGCCAGAAAATTTCCAAACATCAGATTTAAAAGAAATCAACCCTTCAAACCCAAAACTCAAAACCATTCAGCCAACAAGAACAAGGCACCTGTGAAACCAAACAGAAATAAGTTCAAAACCGGTTATGTGGATAGGTCATCTGTAAGGTGTTATAGATGCAATGACCTAGGGCATTTTGCCAGTGAATGCAAGAAGCCTAAAAAGAAGGATAGAGATTATCTTGAGCTAGAAGCTAAGTATGAGGCCCTTCTGAAAAAGCAGACACATGGTAAGGCCTACATAGCTGAAGGGAAGTGTTGGGATGATTCTGAGAGTGATGAAGAGGAACAAGAATTCTGCAATTATGCCTTGATGGCCAACTCCAAGGATGACTCATCTTCATCTGATTCTCAGGTACCATCTCTCACTACTATAGACATGTCTGTTTCTGAATACAAATCCATGATTGAACAATTATCTGTTGAAATGTTTAATATTCATACTAGTATGACTGCTGCTAATGAGGAGATTGCTAAACTGTCTACTAGAAATGAAGTATTAACCAAAAAGAATGAGGAACTTGAGCTAACTGCTATGCAAGTAGAAAACCTTAAGAAAGAAGTTGAATATTTGGAGAACAAGGTTCTATGTGCTAGTCAAGTAGAGAAGGCTCTTAGGGATGAATTAGCTGAGAATGAATTCAAACTTAAAACTTTCAAGAAATCATCTGGTTTAGTGCAATCCTACTGTGAGAAAATTGAAGCTAAACCTAAAGCAGCTATTGGACTTGACTATGACTCTCTCAAACAAAGGAAAGGCTATGCTGTCATCGAAGAGGACACAGCTGTTCATGAGAAAGTGCCTCACATTTTGAGAAAAACTGAAAATCCAATTTTTAAGGAATCAACATTTGAAATTGATGAGGATGCCTTACTCATCAAGCAAATGTTGAATGATGAGGATGAGGCACAATCTAGTGAACAGCAAGCATCCTCTAAGGGTGAGAGTGCCAAGTCAAAGACCAAGAAGCCAGTAGTTGATAGGCCAAGACCTAAGAAGTTTGTTAAGTTTGTATCAGCTGGGAAGAGTGAATCAGGAAAGGAAGTGACTAAAAAGAAACAGAACAGAAATGGCAAGTTAGGGATTAACAAGGATAACAACTATGCTTATATGCCTAATGCCCCTAGGAAAACTTGTCAGAACTGTTTCAGTACCAACCATCTAACTCATGCATGCAAGAAACCTGTTGGTAGTGTGTCTAAACCTTTCTATGATTGTTCTGTGCCTCTAAGACATAGAGATGCACCCTTCTGTGATAAATTTGACTGTATGCCATGCAATATGAATGTTATGACTAGTTGTTTTAATTTAAGAAGACAGTTCATTGATGGTTGTATCAGTCACAATTCTCACACACACTACACAAGGTCAAAGTCTTCAAGTCCTCCTAAAGCTAGGAAGGTACCTTTGTCACCTAAGTCTGAAACCTCAGGTTCTAAGACTTCCAACAGTGACAAGAAGACTGACACTAAGAAAGTTAACAAGCATGTTGTTTATGATAAAACTGTCTCTAAGTCACATGGACCCAAACTTGTTTGGGTACCAAAGGAAAAGTAATACCTTTGTGTTTGCAGGGCAAAGAAAGTGAGAAGAAGGTCATGTGGATTTTGGACAGTGGATGCTCAAATCATATGACTGGTGATATGGCCCTGCTATCACAGTATGAGGAAAAGGCTGGCCCAATGGTTGCTTTTGGAGATGACAGCATGGGTAACACATTGGAATATGGCAAGCTGAAAGTTGGAAATGTCATCATTGAAGATGTAGCACTAGTCAAGGGGCTCAAGCATAATCTGTTAAGTGTTGGTCAGTTTACTGATAGAGGATTCAAAGTGAATTTTGACAAAGATGAATGTTTGATCACCCACAAGAAGACTGGTGATTTTGCTCTATCTGGAGTAAGGAAGGGAAGCCTGTTTGTAGCCAATATGGACTCTGCAAACAAGGACAAAATTTGTTGCTTTTACTCAAAAGCATCAAATGAAGATTGTTGGCTGTGGCACAAGAAACTATCACACCTGAACTTTAAGGCCATTAATTCTCTAGTCAAAAGAGAGTTAGTGAGAGGCATGCCCACACTTGAATTCTGCCAAGAAGGAGTGTGTGAGGCTTGTCAAAAAGGAAAAATGAAGAGATCAAGCCACAAGTCAAAGACAGTGACATCTGTAACCAAGCCACTACAACTTATCCATATGGATTTGTTTGGGCCTGTTAACATAATGTCACTTGGAAGAAAGAAGTATGCCCTGGTAATGGTTGATGATTTTTCAAGGTATACATGGGTAGAATTTCTGGCATCAAAAGATGAGGCTCCACAAGTAATCATTGAGCATATAAAGAAAGTTGACAAGGAAGCAAAGGCAAACGATGCAAGTGTGATTGCATTGAGGAGTGATAATGGAACAGAGTTCAGAAATGCCACACTTGAAGCATTCTGCAATGAGAATGGCATTTCTCAGCAATTCTCAGCTCCAAGGACTCCACAACAAAATGGAGTTGTTGAGAGAAAGAATAGAACTCTAATTGAGGCTGCTAGAACAATGTTACTTGATGCAAAAATGCCCACATGTTTTTGGGCTGAGGCTGTGAGCACTGCATGCTATATTCAGAACAGAACCCTCATCAACAAAAACACTGGAAAGACTCCTTACAACTTGATGACTGGAAAGAAGCCTACACTGAAGTATATTCATACTTTTGGAAGCAAATGCTTTGTACTTAAGGACAATTCTGAATATGTTGGAAAGTTTGATGCAAAAGCATTTGAAGGAATTTTTCTTGGCTATTCTATGGAAAGAATTGCATACAAGGTTTATGTCATCAGTCAAAAGAAAGTTATGGAAAGCACAGATGTAACATTTGATGACAGCAAACTACCTGGACTAGAAGAAGCCAATGATGAAGACAAAGATCCATTGAAGTTTGATAATCTAGATGATTCTGATGAAGAGACTGAAACTAGAGTTGAAACTCAAGTTCAACAAACTCAAGTGAATAATGATACAAGAGAAGAATTTGTGCCAATCAATAGTGAAGAAACAAGCATCCAAGACACACCTGTGAGTAATGGCAACTTCACAGGGGGAGGAAATGAGGATGATCATGATGAGGATGATGAAGCAACATCAAGGATGAGAAATCAGGCTGAACACTCAAGGAAATGGGATAGATCACACACTGCAGAGCAAATCATTGGAGATCCTAATGCAGGAGTAAGGACTAGGAGAGCAACTCAAAATGAGTGCCTCTATGGATGTTTTCTATCACAAGTTGAGCCTAAGAAACTTGATGATGCATTGTTGGATCCAGATTGGATTATTGCCATGCAAGAGGAGCTGAATCAATTTGAAAGGAACAAAGTATGGGAACTTGTGCCTGCACCAAAGAATAGAACCATTGTTGGAACAAAATGGGTTCTGAAGAATAAGATGGATGAAGATGGTGTAATAATAAGAAACAAAGCAAGGCTGGTTGCAAAAGGATACTCTCAACAGGAAGGCATTGATTATGATGAGACATTTGCCCCTGTTGCTAGATTGGAAGCCATTAGAATATTCTTGGCATTTGCTGCTCATTCAAACTTTAAAGTTTATCAAATGGATGTCAAGAGTGCATTTCTAAATGGAGAGTTGGAAGAAGAGGTTTATGTGCAACAACCACCTGGCTTTGAGGATCCACATTTCCCAGAATTTGTCTACAGATTGCTTAAGGCACTGTATGGACTTAAGCAAGCTCCAAGAGCATGGTATGATACTCTATCACAATTTCTTCTTGAAAATCAATTCACTCGAGGCACATTGGACAAGACACTGTTTTACAAGAAGCATGGTGATGATATGATCCTAGTTCAAATCTATGTGGATGATATCATTTTTGGTTCTACAAATGAGAAACTGTGTGAGAAATTCTCTAAACTCATGCAGAGCAGATATGAGATGAGTATGATGGGAGAGTTGACATTCTTTCTAGGGTTGCAAGTCAGTCAAAGGAAGGATGGTATCTTTATCAGTCAAACCAAGTACATCAAGGATTTATTGAAGAAGTTTGACTTGGAAGATTGTTCACCTGCCAAGACACCCATGGCCACTGCCACTAAATTGGATGAAGATGCTAAAGGCAAGAGAGTAGATATCTCAGTCTACAGAGGCATGGTTGGTTCTCTACTCTACCTCACTGCAAGTAGGCCAGACATCATGTTTGCTACATGCTTGTGTGCAAGGTTTCAATCGAATCCAAAGGAATCACATTTGATTGCAATAAAAAGGATCTTTAGATATCTGAAGGGCACTCCTAACTTGGGATTATGGTATCCTAAGGACACAGGGTTCAATCTGGTTGGCTACTCTGATGCTGATTATGCTGGATGCAGAGTGGATAGGAAAAGCACCTCAGGAAGCTGCCAGTTTCTTGGACAAAGGTTAGTTTCTTGGTATAGCAAGAAGCAACAATCTGTGTCAACTTCTACAGCTGAGGCTGAATATATAGCTGCTGGAAGTTGCTGTGCTCAAGTGCTTTGGATTAGAAATCAACTTAGAGATTATGGACTTGTGTTGGAAAGAATTCCAATCATGTGTGACAACACAAGTGCAATCTCTATAGTTGCCAATCCTGTCAATCATTCTAGAACAAAGCACATTGACATCAGATATCATTTCATAAGAGAACATACAACTAATGGAACCATTGAGTTGCATTATGTCTCTACAGATAAACAACTAGCTGATATATTCACTAAGCCATTAGATGAAGCCACCTTCACAAGGTTGGTAAGTGAGATTGGAATGCTGAATTCTTCAGATTCTGGCTAAGTGAATACATCATCTAGATTGTTGCAGCAGTAAACACTTACTTTATCTAAATTCTCAATATTTTTGGAGTAAGTGTTGGCTGAAATATGATTTATAAATATTTCAAATCTGTTGCATATGTTGAAAATCATATTTTTATTAACTCAAAATTTCTATGAAATTTTGAGAAAATCACTATTTGATTTGCTAGGATATTTTTCAATGAATATGTCTGGTAGATTTTAAAAAAAAAATAGTGAAAATCAAATTTTTATGAGTGATGGGTATAGTTTGATAAGTCAGACTTCTCGAATGATTCACTATTCGACATCTCTAATAAGTCTCATTAGAGTACTCTTGAGTTCTCGAATAGAGTCTTTCTGAGATATCGAATAGAGGAATTATTGACTTCTCGAATATAGTAACTGAGTTCTCGAACACTATATTTGAGTTCTCGAATCATTTGAAAAGGCTGAATTCTCGCTGAATTTTAACCGATTTTGGATTTTTATCTAAAAATTTAATTCACTCATAAAAACACATTTTATTTAATTTAGAATTATTTCTAAGTTAGATAACTGCCAGCTGTGAGTTTCTATCTGCTTGAGTTATCGATTAAGCCATTCTTGACTTCTCGAATAGTTGTTTTCTACTTCTCGAATGCCTGACTTGTCGATACAAGACAGTCTGCTAATCGACAATTCAAGTACTTCATACTTATACAATCTCACATCTATTCGATTCATTTCATTCGATTTCTCAAGCATCTACACTCTCTAAACCCCTGAAACCCTAGCTACGAAAAGCCAAATTTCTTCTTCAACCTTCAATTTCTTTTCTCTCTTCTACACGAATGGCAACAGTAAAGTTCAACACCAACTTCATCGCTCTCACTAGTGATGTTGAAGCACCCAATGCAAATTTCAAGTGCTTTGTGAAATGGATGGCTGAGTCGTATATCAAGGATGCACTCTCTGCCAACCCAACTCTATATCTAGATATTCTGGAACAATTCTGGAGTACTGCTATTGTGGAGGTTGTAGCCCTGGAAAACGCAATCACTTCCTATGTCATCTACTGCAAGGTTCAAGATAAGGAAATCACTATCACTACTGCAGACATGAACCAAGCACTAGGACTACAACAAGAGTCATTTGACAGAATGGCCACTAACGCAGAGTTGGAGGAATTCTTTGAGTTCATAAACTACTCAGATGGGATTAACCTTGGAAAGCTAAACAGAAAGAATCTGAGAAAGGAGTGGAGCTATGTGTTTGCAACTCTTCTCCAAGTCTTCACTGCCAGGAAATCAAGCTTTGATCAAATCAGTGCACCTGTGCAGCAAATTGGATATGCTTTGGCCTATGGAAAGAAGATAGATGTTGGCCAAATCATACTTCAAGAATTATATGGGAGACTTGGTAAGAACACAACCAAGAGAGGTACTGATATTTTCTTCCCTCGCTTTATTCAATCTGTACTTAATTATAAAAATGCTTCATTGATTGAATTGCCTGGGATTGATAAAAATAAAATAGGCTATCCTAAGTCCATGACCAAACTCATTTTTGGTAACTTGGAAACTAGGAATGATGTGGATGTAAGACTGAACATAACTCCCCATATGGAGAGTTTGTTTAGGACTTACCCCCACAACATGCCAACATTTGATGCAAAATCTAAGTTAGCACAGCCCAAGCAAGTAGAACAAAATGCTAACCCAGGGCCTGCTAACCAACCCTCTCAACCAAACACTCTACCTCTTACTGAGCCAACTGCATCATCCTCTCAAAAGGGTGATGTTAGTAAAAAGAAGAGAAAGGAAGTAATGTCTGCACCTTTAAATATCTTGTCTGAAGCAGCATTAGCTGTTGAATTAGGTCTAGGAAGTGAGGAACCTGAGTCACCCTTACACAGAACAAAGAAGAAGAAAACTAAGACCACCTCTTCAGTCACACAAATGGCTGAAGTTGTAAAATCAGGGGCACACAGCTCACTAGGTGTATCCTCTCAACAGGGTGCACCTATAGAATCAAGCATTCTCCCCAATGCACCCTCTTGTATAGAGTCAGCACATGGGAGTGATAAGGCTGGCACAACACTGAGTGGAGAGCACATCACTTTTGAACCTCCCTCTATCTCTCAGGGGGAGTTGCCAAAATCTACTCTAAAACACACTTCTCTTCCAGAATCTATCTCTGAAATTTCTTTGGAACCTGCAACTCAGACAACTGAGATGCAAGGTATTGATCATCAAGAATCCTTTTCGCTTGATGAGCCAATAATTTCAAGTGACTTAGTGCATGACACTTTGTTCACCACTCAGAACCCACATTTAGATGGTGAGGGAATGCATGCTGAGGCATATCCTAATGACACCATCACAAACACAGAGGTTCCCCTAGTTTTTACTAGAGACTCTGTGCCTGTGTCAACTGCTGGTGTAATTCATCCCACTTCTGTGGTGACACCAGTAGTAGAGTCAATCCATCCGGTTACAGAAGTTGCATCTGTAACTGAGGAGACTAGCTTGCCTAGCTCTAGCTCTGACTTCATGTCAACATGGCTGAAGCATGTGCAACATGACAGTGCTTCAGGATCAGGGTCTGTTCCACAACAATTGACGGTTGAAGCACTTCAAAGCTTAATTGTGGATCAGATTCCTGAGTTCACAAAGATTGCTCAGCACCTTCTCACTGCAGACATGCCCAATCCAGACTATGAGGCTATTCTGTTATGCCATAGGGATGATGTGGAAGTGCAGAAGTCAAAGATCATTGATGATGCTGAGAGAGATGGCAACATAGATGCCTGGTTGCAAGGAAAATATGATATTACTCTCGATGAAGCACTTCAGTATCTCAGGGAGGAATACATCACTTCACTGGGCTCCAATGCAAAATCCCTGTCACCTGGTGAAGTGTATGAAGCTGTAAATGACTCCTACAAGGGTTTCCTCAAGGCTGCACACTATCTTGGCAAGGGAGTCAAAACTGAAGTCAACAGGGTGTGTGATAAGACAGCCACTTCAGTAGCAGAAGTCAAGAGGGCCTTTGATGCTAAATTTCCTCAATTGGACAGTGTGTTCAAGGACATCAAACACTGCAACTCTACCTGCACTCAGGTGGACAATGGGCTGGCTGTGCTAAAAGATGCTGTCACAGGTCTGGGGCATCAATTTCAGAATCTATCTGACCAGACTACAAATGCCAATGCCATGCTGAGGATAATGTTCAAAAATCTTTATGGAGATAGACTAGTGACTGATGTCCCTGTGCATGAATTGTCTAAATATGAAGTGAAGAGGCTGCAGGATCAATCCTTATCTGGCTTCAAGGCCAATGAGTTATTCACTAAGGTCAACACTCTTGATCAGGAGGTAGCTACTCTCACCAAGACCAATGCTCATCTCACAGACAAGGTTGCATTGCTAAATGATCAGTTGGACACTCAAGCATCCACCACAGCTGATGTCCTTCTGCATCAACAAACCATGTTAGCTGCAATGATGAAGCATATGGGTCTCCCTCTACCTGATGAATCTTCAATCCCAAAGGACATTTCTACAGCCTCTGTGCCTGACAACAAGCCTAAGGGGGAGAAGAAGGCTAGGAACTCAAATTCAAAGGGGGAGACAAAGGGAGAGAAAGGCATAATAATCAAAGAGGGTGGTCAACAAAGGGCTTCTAAGTCTCTAGCAAATGTGCCTGGCAAGGGAAAAGCCAAAGTAGATGAGCCTCCATCTATCTTGCCAGTTGTCACCTTACCAACTGTGCACATCACTACTCCTGGAGGACAAAAGCAATCCATAACTACCACAGTGGTTGCAGGGAGTATGCCATCTGACAAACCTCCAATCTCTATATCTGAGAGTGCCAAGCCTGTAGAAGTCAAAGTTGTTACTGAGGCCAAGCTACAAGAAGTTGCTAACTCCAATGACTATCATGATAAAGCCTTCTTGGAGTTTCTGAAAGCCATAAGGGAACAGGTTGGTGACACTCAGTTTTATCTGAGGGAGGTGAAGAAGCAGATAGACTACATCACTGTCATCCCCAAGAAAGTCAACAATATATGGGTCAAGGAGATAGTGATGGTTTCCAAACTAAAGATATGGCATCTAACATACCAGACTCTACAAGACCTAAAGCACTCAGAGATAGATGCCATACTTGAGATCATTGAGAAGAAAAATGAGAACAGCAAGAGTCTGTTTGATGATTTGAGGAATGGTCAACCTACAAGGCTACCAGAAGTGATCAAGAAGCCATGGACAATTATTTATCAGTCTGGTACCAGAATTGAAGATATCAAGCAATTGGTCATTCCTCATGATCTCACCTCCAGAAATCACAGACTGATCATTGCTATCATTGATCAATTACAGAAGAAGGTTGGAGCCAGAAATGCTGAAGAAATTGAGGCACTGCATATCCTCAGAACCTATATTGCAACTGGTGAAATTCCAGAGATGGCTCAACCTAGGAGAAATAAGGATGATGATTCTGAAGACAAAGGTGATGGGAGGAGAAGACATCACAGGAGAAATAAGGGTGATGAAGATAAGAAGAAAAAGGGGGACAAGGATGAAAAGGATGATGATGACCAGGGTAAAACATATGTGAGAAAGAGTGGAAGACAGCAAGCCTTAGGCAATGCTAGCAGTAATCTCACCACAACACAAGACTCTAAGTCTAGGGTGAATACTGTTAGTAGTGACCTAGCAAAATCTACATCTATGGCTTCTGCAACTGTCTTACCATCTCAAGAAAAGAAGAAGATTCAAGTCAAGAAACCATGTGTATGTTTCAGAAAGCAATCTGCTAATGGAATACTACTATGGTCTACCAACCAAGGTCAGAGATTTCTGCCAAGCAACCATGTCAAGAGGATAAAATTTAAACATGCTGCAAGGAGAGTGAAGCTATCCAAATCTAGAGCCCTAACAATCATTCCAGGATTGAAACTCCAGCCACTTGATGAAGACTTTGATGAAGAGCAACTGCAATTTCTAAGAGCTCAAAAGATATGCTATGCTGCAATTGTGGATGACCACCTTGTAATCAAGTACACTGATGGGAAAGAAATGAAATTCAAACAAGGGGGTTGTCAACATTGGGGTAAATTGTATGAGATAGAAAGAATCATTGCATTGCTGGATTCTAAGGACAAGGTGGTGAAAGTATGGAAGCTGGAATTGATTGACTTTGTGAAAATGAAGAAAGAATATGCTGAGAAGATAAGGAAGGGCTGCTATGAGAAATGGTTAGAAAGGGAGAAAGAAATTGATAGACTGGAGATTGAAGCAGAAAAGCTAAGGGCAAAGGGATTGTGTAGAGTTCAGTTTGATCCCTATGTGGTGAAGTATAGGAGAAGAAATGGAGCCAATGTCAATATAAGAATGGACCTACTCAATCACTATCCTGCCAACATTCTGAAGCCAGTGCTTGAAGATTTCAAAAACTCTATTATGATTGAAGAATTGGATGCTATGACAGAAATCATGAGAGCAGTAGATGAGATTGCAAGAAAGGAGAAAGAAAGGAAACAGAAAGCATATGATGATCTACAAGCCAAGGCAATGGAGATGCAATCAAAAGAAAACGGCTAGTACCTCATCATACTGTGAGAAGTATTTATCTTGTAATTTCATTTATGTGTTCAATCAAATCACATACCTGTACTTTTAAAAGTTTTATCTTTAATGTATGTTAGGCTTGTTATCAGACATGAAATTGTGACTAAGGGTCTCACTCACAATTTGGGGGAGATTGTTAGTTACAGAGGCATGCCTGTATACATCTAATAACAAGCCTAATTGTTTGTAATGCTTTGCATTACTTACATGACCTCTTAACTGAGGGAACCTCTAGTTGTAGGGTTTCTGTTTGTATTGTACTTGTAATAGGCATCAAATCCTAGTTGTGTAATTGTACAAATAGAGTCTTGAATAATGCTTGAAAGAAGTTCCATGGTTCATGCCTCAAGCAAGGAGTTAAAGACTACCAAATAATCACAGTTGGGATTTGAAGAAATGAAGAATTTGCCTAAGTACCAATTCGAGAAGTATATTTGTCTATTCGAGAAGTCCAGCATTCGAGAAGTCAGAGATTCGATATCTCAAGACACTATTCGATATCTCTGAATACACTGTTCGATATCTCATTCGATATCTCAGGGATTCGATATGTCTACTACTCTATTCGAGAACTCAAGAAGTCAACAAGTCAAGATGGTATTCGAGTTCTCAAAGAGTCAACAAGTCAAAGTTCCATTCGATATCTCAAAGACTCAGAAAGCTATTCGACAACTCGAGGATTCGATAAGTCAAATGCTCTATTCGACAACTCAAGGAATCCTGATGGAAAAGAGCTATTCGAGAAGTGGTTCGATATGTCACTATAACAGTATTCGAGAACTCAGAGTTATCGATCAAGTCAATTCTAGTTCTCGAATCACTTACTTAGTCACTTCTCGAATACATTCTTGGAGACAAAATACTGAAGAAATTGTACAAGTCAGAAACCTGCAATAAGCCAATGCACTTTATGGACCACAATCTGTAACGTGCTCTGGAAAGCCTACAAGGAAGCTTGGAGAGATATAGAAGAGACAAGGAGCTAAAGAAGTGGATCTAAACAGGCTTTGCAAAGTCAAATCTGTAACCGTTTGGACACTTACTCAAAAAGGATAGACAGACTAGAAAGTAATTTGTTTAGCTACCTTATTTGTAGTAAGCAGGCTGTATCCATGTTCTATAAGGACACAGCCTCACTTCATAACTTAGTAACTTTTGTGAGTCAAGTTTTTCATACACTGTAAGCTATATCTCTCTGAGAAAAACGAAGCTGAGAATACTACCATTTGTATTCACAGATTGTAGCAACCTTTATCTAATATACATTAGATTAAAGTGATATTGTGTCTTGTGTTGCTTACTTATCCGCACCTTAATTTCTGCACACACAGGCACTTATCTGCTACACAGACTCAATCCAAGAAAAGTTCAAGAATCCATTCACCCCCCCTCTGTATTCTTTTACCGTGTTCAATACTCAACATAGAAGGATTTCGGTCTCTGGTAGACCGTCTCACGGGAGCTTGCTGATTTTCAGGAGACCGGTGATGATCATTCCCATTAGTGTCATCATCATCATCATTATCATCATGTTGCTCATGATCATTACCTCCAAAATCATTACGATGTTCTTCGTTAGCCGGTGTAGGCATAGAACTCAATGGGGGCAGCTCTAAATCAGCCAAGTCATGACCTTGGTGAGAAGTAGTTTCTTGAGATTTTTGAATATCATCAATTGTTTGATCTTCAAGAAACACTACATCTCTGCTCCGGATCAGTTTCTTGCTCACGGGATCATAAAATCTGTACCCAAATTGATCTTGACCATAGCCCACAAAAATACATTGACGAGTCTTAGAATCAAGCTTCGATCTTTCATCATTCGGAACATGTACAAATGACTTGCATCCGAACACTCTTAAGTGTTTGTAGGAGACCTCCTTGTGTAGCCAAATATGATCAGGAACATCACCATCTAATGAAGCACAAGGAGATAAATTAATTACATGGGCAGCGGTGTACAAAGCTTCACCCCAGAATTTTCTGGGCAGATTAGCCTCTGACAGCATGCACCTTATTCTTTCCAAGAGAGTTCTATTCATTCTCTCTGCCATACCATTCAGTTGTGGTGTCTTCTTTGGTGTACGTTGATGCCTTATGCCCAAAGACTTGCAATACACATCCAAAGGACCAATATATTCACCACCATTGTCGGAACGAATGCACTTGAGCTTCCTTCTTGTTTGCCTTTCCGCCAACGCTTGAAATTGCTTAAAAACATCTAGCACTTGATCTTTAGTTTTTAAAGTATACACCCATAATTTTCTTGAACAATCATCAATAAAAGTTACAAAATAGAGTGCACCACTAAAAATTTTAACTTTTAAAGGACCACAAACATCATAATGAACAAGATCAAGAAGACCCGATTTTTCTGGAAGATGGGTGTCGCTTGAACGACACTCGATTTTGTTTTCCAGCAAAACAATGAGGGCATTTGTCCAATTTTGTGCTCTTCAAATCAGGTAGCACCTTTTTTTTCATCAAACAACTTAACCCTTTTTCACTCATATGGTTAAGCCTTCTATGCCATAGTTTTGCTAGATCATCATTTGCAACATTTACACTATCGGTGGAAATTATGGCTTGCAATAAATATAGGCTTGTGTTCTTTTTCCCATGAGCTAGAACCAGGTTGCCTCTTGAGAGTTTCCATTGACCACCTTTGAAGGTTTTACAAAAACCTTCATCATCGAGCTTGCCGATGAAGATTAAATTCAACCGAATATCCGGTACGTGCCTAACATCCTTGAGCACCAACTTGGCTCCAATATCAGTTACTAAACAAACGTCTCCAACACCTACAACTTGAGCCAATTTATCATTACCCATCTTCAATATCCCGTAGTCACCCGGTGTGTAAGATGTGAAAAATTCTTTCCTTGATGTCACATGTTTTGAGGCCCCACTATCAATCACCCAACTTATTTCAAAATCAGCTAGGTTCACATAACTCTCATCATGTACAATGATAAGATCATCACTTGTTGCAGTTGCGGCTCGATCACCACTGTCTTGATCTTTCTGATCTTGCTTCTTATCTTGCTTATCATTACCACCTTTGTTTTCTCTTTTCCACTTGTAGCAATATTTCTGGATATGACCAGTTTTATCACAATAGTGGCATTTTAAATTTTTGTACCTCCCACGGGACTTGCTTCTGCTTTTATCTCTAACACCCGGACCTCTACTTTTACCCCTTCCTCTTTTTTCTGCTACATAAGCTTCTTCGGAGGAAGTTGATACACCATGAGATTTCTTTCTCATCTCCTCATTTAAGATCCCCACCTTTGCCAAATCCAAAGTGATTTTGCCTTGCGGTGCAGAGTTACAAAGTGTCATTCTAAAAGTGTCCCACGATTCAGGAAGAGTGCCAAGCAAGAGCAGCCCCTGCACTTCGCTGTCGAACTTAATTTCCATTGCGGACAACTGCTGAATAACGCCATGGAAATCATTCAAATGATCGGACAAAGCCATTCCTTCTTTGTACTTTAATCCCATAAGTTGCTTAATAAGAAATAACTTATTATTTCCAGATTTATTTGCATAAAGAGAATCCAGTTTCAGCCACAGAGTTTTTGCGTGAATTCGTCATTAATATGGTTCAAAATATTATCATCAACCCATTGACGAATAAAACCACAAACTTGTTCATGCGCAAATTCCCATTGCGCATCTGTTTTTCCTTCCGGTTTATCAGTAGCAAACACAGGTAAATGCCAACTTTTAACATATAACAAATCTTTCATTTTTCGTTTCCAGAGATGGTAATTATTGCCATTCAAACTGACCATTCTGCTCGTGTTTATATTACTCGAATCCATGGAGTAATCTACTACAGTTAAACCACAGCTCTGATACCACGATGATGGGATAAAACTGATCCCAAACGATTAATTAAAATCAAGAACACAACAGAAATAATAATCACGGAAAAACTCCAGAAAAATGCAGAGACGTTTTACGTGGAAAACCCCTTCGATGTGAAGAGTAAAAACCACAGGACGATTAGGAGTCCACCCAAGTGTTTACTATGATTAAAAGGAGGTTACACAAACCCTAATCCAAGTCTCAATGAGTTCACAATTTATACTCATTAGAACACAATCATAATTAGCTAAAACAAAAGAGAGAAGTGAAAAGAAATCACCAAAATTCACCCTCTATACCAGCTGCTATATCTCCCTGAACACAACACCAATCAACACCAAATTCTCACAGAATCAATCCCCTGGTGTCCCTGGACTGTTGTCAAAATTTGAACAAAAACGGACCACCAATAGGCTATGAACTGATGCAATATTTGAAGACTGTTCTAAGCAGGAAAAATGCAGAATAGCTACTGTGAAAAATCTGATTTCAGTACTGATTTTTCTCCCTGTTTTTGTCAGCCATAATACCAACCAAAAAAAATACACTCAAGTGGTTTTGAAGTACTCAAGTGGTTTAGAAGTCAATAATAGATTGAAGAATAACTTCCCACAAGTATTATATTTAATTGGATTTTTCCACATATGAAGGGACCCATATTCCCAACACTATGTGCCTCACTCAAAAGCTTACAAAAATGGCCAGCCCTAAGGTTGAGAATCAAATTCCATTGCTCCCAACAATCAAGATAGATGATGCACCTTGATGAATTCTAGCAACTCGCACTAATTTGATTTATTTAAGAACAGAACAACTTCTAATTCAGCTTAAAGGACACTACTGGCACTTACCGGTCCTGAGAAGACGAATTTAAGTTTGTCGTTACCGTCACTTATGTAACCTCCAATACCAGCTTGATTGTAACTTACGAAAGAACCATCTACGTAGCCAAATAATGTATAACTCTCACTTGCTCATTGTGGCTGTATAATATAGCCCCTTCAGGATTCACATTCCGCACATTATTGTCCAAATTCGTCACCCAACCACTGGCCTCACACCACATCTTTGTTTGTAGATATTTTTCATCTTCTTCTTCAATTTAGCTCAAGTTTCTCATGGTATCAGAGCGATGGCGTAAACTGAGAATCGACGTTCTTACTCATCGTTCCTGTTCATCTTTTCTGTTTGCTTACCGGCGTAATTTTCTTAATCTCTCTGTTTATCAATCTCTTTCGATCTCTCTCTTGATCTCTCTCGATTCTTTTCTTTATTGATCGATCTCTTTTTGTTTTTATTCTAGTTTACTTGAATTGTTCTGTAATCTTTCCGTAATCTCACAATACATAATCGTTTATCATATTTCATCTCTGTATTTGTTCATTTTGCATCATTTCATTGATCATTATCTAGATCTTGATTTCATTGACGTGTTGATTCTTGATCGTTGAATGTTGATCAATTCATCATCTGATTGTTACGAATCTTTGCAAACTATTGATCTGTATCTTCTGTCAGTTGTTTTTGTTTGATTGATGTTATGGCTGAAAGTTCCAACAATAGTGAACATCAGAATGATAATCGTAATGAAAATAATGATGATAATCGTTCTCAATTCAATCAAGACAATCCGCTTCATCTTCAGTCCTCTGATAGCCCTGGAATGAAACTGGTTAGTGAACCATTTGATGGCACTGGTTTTAGCAACTGGAAGGGTTCAATGACTATTGCTTTGTCAGCTAGAAACAAGTTAGGATTTGTTGATGGCACAATTCCTAAACCGAATGCTGATTCTCAAAATTTCAAGAGTTGGTCACGGTGTAATGATATGGTTATTTCATGGATTCTTAGAGCATTGACTAAAACTATTGGTCGTAGTGTGATTTAATCTAACTCAGCACATGAGAAGTGGCTAGAATGTCGTAGTGTGATTTACTCTAACTCAGCACACGAGATGTGGCTAGAATTGGAAGAGAGATATGGTGTTTTAGTGGAGCGCAGTTGTTTGGTCTTCATAAGGATCTTGCTGGAATTTCTCAAGGAAATACTAATGTAGCAGACTACTTCACTAAGCTCAAAATGTTGTGGGATGACATTGATGCACTCTGTCTTATACCAGTCTGTTCTTGTGGTTGCAAGTGTGGAGCATCTCAGAAATTGTCTAAGTTTCAACAGGATCAAAGAGTTATTCAATTTCTCATGGGACTTAATGACACCTTTAATGTGATGAGAGGATCCATTCTAATGCGCTCACCTCTTCCTTCTATCGGTCAAGTATATAGCCTATTGCTTCAAGAAGAAACACAACGTGAAATTCATTCTGTAAATCAGTTTTTACCAGACTCAGCTTCTCTGAATGTGTCTCATTCTTATGGGAACTCTTCATCTTATAATGGAAACACATGCAGGAAGTCACAATTTGACAACAAGAAAATCTGCAATTACTGTAAGAAACCAGGGCATGTTATTGACAAATGTTTTAAGCTACATGGATTTCCTGCAGACTTCAAGTTTACTAAGCCTAGAAGAGTGGCTGCTAATGTTGAAATGTCTGAGACATCTGGTCTTACTAATGGATCTGATTCTGGTTCTTCTTCTGCAACTACTGTCTCACACTTAACTGGAAATCAAGGTTTCATACCAGAAATGTGTACTCAGCTCATGCAACTTCTCAAGTCTGCACAATTTTCTTCTGAGCCTACTGTCTCCTCTGCAAATTTTGCTGGTATATTATCTTCTATTGCTTGCTTTTCAGATTCTAATAACTCTAGCTGGATTTTAGATAGTGGAGCAAGTGATCATATGTGTTCACAAAAACAATTATTTTCTTCTTTATCACCATTATCACAGCCTATGACCATTTCTTTACCTAATGGTAACATTCTTAATATTTCTTTTGTTGGAACTGTCCAAATTTCCCCTGAAATCATTCTTACTGGTGTACTTTATGTACCTCTTTTTAAGTATAATCTTCTTTCCATCAGTAAAATAACCAAACTTCTTGATTGTACTGTTGTCTTTACTCATGACACATGTTTTTTGCAGGGCCATTCTCTGAGGAATCCACTGGTACTTGGTGAATCTCAGAGGGGCCTTTACATGCTATCACCATCTTTGTCCATTCCTACTTCAACTTCTCAATGTGCTTCAAATGCTTCTTTCATCTGTACTAAAGACTCTGCAACAATTTGGCATTCTAGGCTGGGACATTTGTCTTTGTCCAAGTTAAAAACTCTTTGTCATATAGATAATAGTAATGCTTCTGTAATTTCTGCTTGTGAAATATGTGCTAAAGCAAGACAACATAAACTTTCTTTTCCTCGTAGTTCTATTAATTCTACTACTAAGTTTGAACTCATTCATGTGGATCTTTGGGGTCCCTATTCTGTTTCTACCTATTCTAAACACAAGTACTTCATTACAATTGTTGATGATTTTACAAGAATTACTTGGACACATTTGTTATCTTGCAAGAGCAATGCTTTTGATATCATTAAACAATTTCTGGCCTTAGTTCATACTCAATTCAACTGTACTGTTCAGAAGATTCGAACATACAATGCTTTAGAATTAGGCTCAAGCAAAGCAGCAACTTTATTTTTCTTGTCCAAAGGTATTATTCATCAAACTTCCTGTCCACACACACCTCAACAAAATGGTGTGGTGGAACGGAAGCATAAACATTTGCTTGAGACTTCTCGATCATTACTTTTTCAGTCAAACCTACCAAAACAATTCTGGGGTGATTGTGTTCTCACAGCCACTTACTTGATTAACAGATATCCAACCAAAGTTCTTAATGGTGTTTCTCCCTATGAACGATTGTTTAATGATAAACCTTCTTTTTCACATCTTAAACCATTTGGCTGTTTGAGTTATGTTTCTACAATCAAGGTTTTCAGAGATAAATTTTCTCCTAGAGCCATTCCTTGCATTTTCTTAGGTTATCCTTATGGAAAGAGGGCATATAAATTTTTGAGTTTGGAAAATCATTCAATTATTATATCTCGAGATGTTGTTTTTCATGAAGGTATTTTTCCTTGTCAAATCATCTTCTGGCAATTATTTGCCTTTGTCTATTCTTGATAATGTGTCAACTGGTTTTTCAAACATTCCAACCAATCCTGTTATAGATAGTACCATTTCTAATAATGATACTACTGATAATTTTACTGAGCTCACATCAAATGATGTTTCTGCACCTGCATCACCTGTTTCTAATATTCCAGTAAGAAAATCTTCTCGTTCTTGCAAAGTACCTTCATATTTGAATGATTATCACCTCCCTTATAATGCATCTTCTACATGTGCTGCTACTTGTTGTTGTACACTGACTTCCATGTGTATTTCATCCACTATGTCACCTCAGTCAAGTTGCAATTCTTCTGTAACATTACCTTACACTTATGTGCTTCCACCTTCAGAACCATCTTCTTACTCAGAAGCCATTAAATATCCTAAATGGAGAGCAGCAATCGAAGCTGAATTCTCAGCTTTAGCAGTTAATAATACTTGGTCACTTGTCCAACTTCCTCCAGGGAAGAAACCTATTACTTGCAGATGGGTTTTTAAAGTAAAACAAAATTCAGATGGTACTATTGAACGTTATAAAGCCAGGTTAGTTGTTCGTGGTTACACTCAAAAAGAGGGTATTGATTTTACTAAAACTTTTTCACCAGTTGTCAAAATGACAACAATTAGATGTCTAGTTGCCACAGATGTGAAAAAAGGTTGGGATTTGTTTCATCTAGATGTCAATAATGCATTTTTGCATGGAGATCTTTATGAGGATGTGTATATGGTTCCACCACCTGGACTTAATATTTCTGATTCTTCTATAGTTTGTAAACTAGAGAAATCTTTATATGGTCTTCGTCAGGCAACAAGACAGTGGAATACAAAGCTAAAGACTACATTGATTGCTAAGGGTTATTCTGTTTCTGAAAATGATTCTTCTCTTTTCTACAAGAAACATGGCAGTATGATTGTTTACTTAGCAGTTTATGTTGATGACATTTTAGTAGTGGGGAATGATCATGAGGAAATTGCTGATATTAAAGCTTATTTGGATGCAATTTTTAAGATCAAAGATTTGGTCAAATTACATTACTTTCTGGGACTGGAATTTGTTGAAGTTCCAAATGGAATGATTGTTTCTCAACAAAAATTTACTATGGATCTTGTGTTTGAGTTTAATTGTACAGATAGCTCATCTGTCATAACACCATTGGATCTTACTGTCAAACTTCTTCCAGATCAGGGTGACTTACTTTCACCTTCTGATTCTTCACAGTACAGGAAACTAGTTGGCAAACTAAATTTTTTAACAAATACTCGACCAGATTTGTCATTTTCTGTCTAGCACTTAAGTCGGTTCATGTCAACTCCTAGAAAACCACACTGGAATGCTGCAATTCATGTGCTACGTTATCTCAATCACAATCCTCGTCAAGGACTCTTCTTCACTAAAGACTCATCTTTTACATTAGAAGCTTTTTGTGATGCTGATTGGGCAGCCTGTCCTAATACTAGAAAATCAGTAAATGAATTTGTGGTTTTACTAGGTGGTAGCTTGATCTCTTGGAAGTCTAAGAAACAGCACACTGTTTCTCTGTCATCAGCAGAAGCTGAATATCGATCTATTCGTCGCCTTACTTCTGAACTTGCTTGGTTGTCTAGATTGCTGACTGAGCTAGATGTGCTTCATATCACTCCTATTACAGTTAAATGTGATAATCAAGCAGCCATTTATATTGCTAGAAACCCAGTTTATCATTAACGCACAAACCACATTGAACTTGATTGTCACTTTGTGCTTACTAAGCTTGCTTCTGGATTGATTTCTCTTTCGTTTATTCCTTCCAAGACACAGCTAGCAGGCGTACTTACTAAACCTTTAACTGATTTCCAACATCATCATCTTCTTGGCAAGTTGGGTGTGTCTTCTTCACACTCCAACTTGAGGGGGTGTTGGAGTTGATGTCACATAAATTATTGATGACATCACATAGTCAAATGTAGTCAGCCAATGATTGGTTATTTCATTCTGTAACAAACTTTTTGTTAATTAGATAGTTATTGTACAGACAACATTTTATTCATCAATATACTGTAGATATTTTTCATCTTCTTCTTCAATTTAGCTCAAGTTTCTCATTGTTCTATACTTAATCAGTGTGAGTTTTGTTTACTTTTTTTTTTCTAAAGGGTGCTGACCCTAAAGTTATTCATGCACATCCTATATATTTTTTAGACTAAAATATACTTGACTTTCTCTTTTTGTGCAGTGCATGGGACTGAAACTTGGTTGAGTACTTTTATTAATGATACTGATATTGCAGAAAAGCAAAAATTCATGTTAGAGTTTTCTTTGGCAAACAAATCAAATAAGTTGATCAGATGAACCCAACCAGAAAAAAGCAAATCACATTATAATGAAGAACTTAGCTATCTCCTTTGCAAACCTTTCTGTTTAACAACCCGAATTTCATTAAATAATGTAAAGGACGAATAGATAGCAACTAGCATATAGGGTATACGGACAACCCTCAGAGCAGTGGTAAGGAGAAGGTTAACAATAAAATATGGAACTCCAAATTCTATTAAAAATTTCTGGAACAAGCCACACATATTTAAAATCGACTAATATTAAAAGAAAAGGATAAGATTTAAACTATTTTTTTGTAATTTCGCAAATATTGAAAACGTAGATGCTCCTCCTGATGAAGACACAGTCTTGTTGTAAATGGTATATGTTAATCAAAAATTTACATTCTAATCAAATTAACCAATAAACTCAGACATCATTGTATACTTTTATATATAAATACTCAACATAAAAGAAAATCAGGTAAGAATATTTTAGTCTAAAAAATAGTTAGGATGGACATGTATCAGCATCCTTAAAATAATAATGCTTCTCATATAAATATTAAATGCATTGTGTAAAAAATACAAAAATTATAGTAACATGCCTAAGGTTCAAAATATGTCAAAGACTGAATATATGATTAGCAAGATAAGAGGTGCATCTGCACATGCAACAATTAGAAATTAAACATAATAATCGAGTGAATAAAATTAAGTCAATGCTTTTTAGAGGCTGTTTCATAAACGCAGAACTTCTAAAATTTTTTGGCAGAATCCAAAAACTTATTTGCAAATATACAATTTTATTTTTAATTTTTATGGAAAATTCAAGATTTATGAGACGTAAATCTTTTCATAATATCCTTATGCAGCAGGTGGTGCATAATCCTAATGTAATGATCGTAAGAGGTTAAAATTCGTGTGTGATTCCCCAGAGAAGAAGAGTACTAACCGAAGAATGGTATCTTCATTTGTAGAACCTATTGGAATCTATAGTTTTATGAATTGTTTTACAAACGATTCACCGAACAAGCATAGAGAGATCATCTTTTATGCTTAGTTATACATTCTGTTTTACTCTACTAAATCAAGAAAAATTATAAACGACGACTATGCAGAAGCTACATGACGTTCATTCGGCGTCTGAGTCTGACCTTACATTTTTAAATAAACTAACAATATTTTTTTTAAAAAATCAATGCACTTACGTTATATTATGATATTAATATTAAATTTTAATAATTAAATAATCTTCTCTAATGAATCGATTTCTTGTTACACATGATTCTTTCGATTGAGCCGTTATCTCTTTAAAACCGAAATCCCAACTTTAACATATATTATAAAGACTTATATAATAATTTTATCCATAAAATCGAACCATAAAAAAAATGACGTCGTTATCAAATTCTAATAGCTAATATAATCTTTTCTAGTGAGCCGTCATCCCGTTAAATACATTTCGAGCCGCTCTTATTTGGAATCGAAATTCTAACTTCATTATATAAAGAGAGTAAATTCCAATTTTTATATTCTTTAAACTTACAGCTTTCGCATGAGAATGTCTTTTTGTTATGTTAACATATCAAAAAAAATTAAATACGAAGACTTTTCGTTACGGGAATAATATTAAATTTATGGATATATTTTTCTAATGAAAGTATAATTAACTTGTATAAAAAAGTTAAAATAAAGGATTTCTAAGAAAAAATATATATAGTTTTAAAAAATTGTATAAGATGTCTCCACCGTACTCGTATTCTACTTCCAATAAAACATTTTATTATATGTAATCCTTATATATTCAAACATCTTTTATACGGTCTTCTCTAATGAACCGCTTTCTCGTTTAACACGGTTGTTACTATTGATCCGCTCTCTCGTTAAAACCAAAAACCTAACTTTTACATATATCACTTGTATGATAATGTTTATCCATAAAAATCAAATCCTAAAAATAAAATAAAATTTAAAACACCAATATGATATTTTAATAGCTAATACAATCTTTTATAATGAGTCATCTTCCCGTTAAACACGTTTCGAGCCGCTCTCATTTGGGATCGAAATTCCAACTTCATTACATATTATTGATGATACTTATCTTACACAACAACTTACTCCTTAAAATCAAAACCTACAAAATAGAGCGAATTCCAATTTATACTTATTCTAGACTTTTGAAAAATTATGGAGTTTTAGAAAATGAAAATACATCTTATTTTCTCTTTATATTATAGACACTCCTGTATTTATTTAGGATTCCTACATGACAATGGTCTTTATTATGTTAATACATCAATTATTTTTTTTTTTAAAAACGATGACTCTTTTATGAGAATAGTATTGGATTTATAAATAAATTTTACTAATAGAAGTATAATTAACTTATATAAAAAAGTAAAATTTAAGAAGATCGTACTTTCTATAAAATATTTAATTATATATCTGCTCTCTATATTCAAACACCTATTCTACTTCTAATAGAACTTTTATTTATATGTTTTTTCTATAAATTTGAACTCTTATTCTCTATAAATTCGAACTCCTATTCTACTTCAAATAGAACTTTTAATCATATGCGTTATAACTACTTATTCTACTTCCAATAGAAGTTTTAATCATATGTCTTCTCTATAAATTCGACATCTTCTCCTCTATAAATTCGAACACCTATTATACATCCAATATGTTAAATGATATTTTCTACTTCTAGTAGAACTTTTATTTATATGTTTTTTCTATAAATTTGAACTTTTATTCTCTATAAATTCGAACTCCTATTATACTTCCAATAAAACTTTTAATCATATGCATTATAAATACTTATTCTACTTCCAATAGAACTTCTAATCATATGTCTTCCCTATAAATTCGAACACCTATTCTACTTTCAATATGTTAAATGATATTTTTACATTTGTTAGTGTTTAAAATTCTAAAATTTTAGAAAATTAGAAAAATAAATTGAAACGATAGTAGAGCGCCACCTAAGCTCCCGCGTATCCTCCTTTATATATATATATTGATGATTTGTTTTAGGCTGCAATTTGTTTAAAGGTTAATTACAAATACTTATTTCTTAACAAGATAAGTAGCATGAGAACTAGTGTCAGATTGCAGAGTGTAAAGTATCAATGTACATTTAGATTGTTATTACTGCAGGTTTCTATGTATTTTATGAATCAAGATCAATAAAAACAAAGAAAAAATAATAATTATTAGGTATAGATATTCTATATCTTGGCATTTCCCGAAGTATCGCTTATGAAATGGTGAAGTACTGGAGTACTAACCAGTAACCAGTGTCTAAAATGAGTGTAGAAATTAGGTGGTAAAAACGGAATTTGGAGGGACTAGGTGGAGAAAAAGTCCAAAGTTCAATTGGTACTTTTAATTAACCTCCGGTCTACTAATTGGTACTGTAGAAGGCACAAGCCAGACATCCTCCTTATAACACTTAGCACGATTGGATAGCCCAAGTGATAAGGGCTCATCCTAAATTGCCTATTAAATTACCGGAATAGGCGATGTAACTGAGCAACGGAACTCTTGTTTTAATAGGTAAACTCAAACCACCATACTCCCAATTCTAAATATTCTCAAACAACTCTCTACATTCTCAATACTTTGTAAACACTAAACTTGATTATTGCACTAACGTACCAGAAGATAGAGGATAGATAAGTAGCAACTAGCAAGACATGCCGCAGAACATATTGGCTATCAGGACCAAAACAATAAAGAATAAAACATATTAGCAGCAAAGACTTCTAAAGGTTCCATATACGCAACTACGATATACTCTCTCAATTCTAATTTCTAAATATTCTCAATCAACTCTCTACATTCTCAATTCTTTTTAATTACTAAACTTGATTATTGCACTAATGAGTAATAATAGCTAGAAATAATCACTTCTCTAATTAGGAAAAAATGGAATTTGAGTAAGAAAGCACTAAAATAACATATCAGCAGATTAAATTCAACTTCTAATTTCGTTGATTTTGAGAACAAACTCAACAAATCTATGTTCAGGTACTACAATGTTCCATGAAAGGTACTTCGCATAAAAATTCAACAAAAACATGCATATAAAAATTCTAGATTACCCAGAAGGCAACAAGACAAATTAGATACATTACACAATCCATTCCTAATTTTTAAAACTCTCATGCCACTTAAAATCCTTAAAGAAATATTCTTGGAGGAGCAAATCCTCAGAAAATTTTGGGGTACAAGTCTTAGCATAACAACTGGGGCATCACTGTCACCAACAAGAAGCTAAGCTAAGCTTCTACTCAAACGCATCATCATCGTCATCAGGGAGAGGCTGAGATGCAGCTGCAAGAAGCTCTGCTTCATGCCTGCAAAAAGTACAATCACAACCACACGTAAGAAAAATTGAAGTGAATGACAGGGGATTCAAAGTTGCAAGATCTCTGTTGTAGCATAGGTGAAAGTGGAATATACGATTAGGGTGGCCAATGATGAGATTTGGCAAAAGACATGAGGTACAAAAGTGAGCATTCATTTGCAAATTGACTGGAACTCTTGCTCAAATTTGTATAATGGAATGAAGAAAAGGAGCAACAAGCTTGAATGTCTGTATATGTAACTTAAATTTTATAATATCCTCACTTCAGCCATTCCATCCAACCAAACGGTTGAAAGGGTCAGGAAACAAATTACATCAGGCTGATAGGAAGCCTGTAGTGGTTGCTGCCAATCATACCAAACTACCAAGGCGGTAATGTCTTGGCAAGTTTGTTGAAGAATAGAGATTCTAAATCACGCATGGAACTCCATACATTTGTCTTTTTTTAAAAAAAAAAAGAAAAAAAAATAAGAAAAGAGGAGAGTTAACAATAAGTTTGCAAAAAAAAAAAACTTACTGCTGCTGAGCGGCAATGTCAATATGTACTTCAGGTGGAGCAAGAGCTGGAGACTCCACAAAGTGCAAATTGGGATCCCTACACAACCACATAACATCTCTATATTAGAATAAACGGACTTGCACCTAAAAGAAACCAAGTACAAACATCAATAGATGGTCACTTTACCCTGCAAGTTTTCTAGCAAGATAGAGATATGGCTTTTCAAAATTGTAGTTACTCTTTGCAGATATCTCATAATACTGCAGATTCTTCTTCCTATGGAACGTGACCTGCTTTGCTTTCACTTGCCTGTTCTTCACATCAACTTTGTTTCCACATAGCACAATTGGAATATTCTCACAGACACTGATGAGGTAAACAAGGTACAGAATATTAAGATCTAAACACTCAAGCGTGTAACAGAGTTATTTACATAATAAAAGATGGAATGGAATTGTTGACAAACCGGCAAAGATCTCGATGCCATGTTGGGACATTTTTGTAAGTCAATCTCGCAGTTACATCAAACATGATGATGGCACACTGCCCGTGAATGCTGCATATGATAAAATCAACATCTCAGTTCATGAACAGAAATGGATTTCCACAGGCATTTATGTCACACATGTCTAGAAAAATATAATTTTTACTAGTACAATATATGTTTGCCTAATAATTTCAGGAAAAAAGACTACAAACACTGCACAAAAAGCCACTTCAAAACAGAAAAATCCCTTTAGCAAAAATGTACTCATGCAATTAAAAAGACAAACAGCACCCTCATATTACAAGTTCAACAGAGTCCTTGGCGAAAAGGAATGAACATAGACCAGCACCAAGGTTACACTAGTACGAAAGTAGTAGTAAATGCAAGTAAACAGGTGTATTTATAAAAACTTACCATAACTCAAGTGGTGACAGAATGAATCGGAACAAATTAAGACTCACGTGGTGACCGAGAGAATATACTTTTATTAAGTCTGAGTGCTTCTACAAAGTTATGAACATTAAAGTTCAAAACATTAACCTATAGGTTGAAACCCTAACAAAATCACAAGAAGGTTCATATAATACTAAAATTGTTCATGCTTGACATGTGAATAAAATGAAAGCTTAACATTCCCAATCCAATTTCAATGCTTTCTGAGCGACTGAAAACTAATATTAGCTATGCCCATACATTCTCCTTGACCATTGTCCGTAAATAACCAAATAAAAATAAACTATTCTCCATGTAATAACAGTAAAAGTGCTTCAATACTAGGCATATAAACCATAGACTTCTTTACACATCAAAAGGTAAACAAAAAGGTTGACCTCATTTAAAAGGTTGTGTAAATTGCAAACAAAAATGATTGATTTAGCTTTCAAAGAGGCTGCAAATCTAATAACAACATGAATTGACCACACTCTTAATAAACTAGTCACTTGTAATCTTGCATTATTATATACAACATAATAGATTATCTGCTTAAGAATTCCAAAAACTGGAAGTTTTATTTTGTGAAAAAGCTTAATTAGTACTGAGCAGTGTGTAACACAATTTAACAAATCCAAAGCAGGAATGATAAAACTAACCAGTATCAATAGTATGGAACAAAAGTTCAAATGATTAAACGATCAACTTACTAGTAACCATCGCGAAGCCCACCAAATTTCTCCTGCCCTGCCGTGTCCCAGCAATAAAATCGAATTTTTCCACAGTTAGTGAAGAAATCCAATGGATGAACTTCCACACCAATGGTTGCTGAAAATAACAACATCCTTAGTTATTAATACACAACTAAAAAAGAGCTCTTCATAACATCAATTCTGTATATCACATATATCACACTTACGCTCATATTTCTTCTCAAATTCTCCAGTAAGATGCCTCTTCACAAATGTAGTTTTCCCTACAATGTGCAAAAAACGTCAAATTCAAAAGAATTATGCTTTGTAATCACTTAAAATAAACATCAACGAAATCCATAAATTATACCAGTTCCAATACAAAATTTACAGACATTTAACCACTTAAAAACAACAATGTAAAATCAACTAGACTCGTCAACTGAAACAGTGTCTACCAACATTACAATCTAATAAATACAAAGTTGTCCACTTGATCTCATTTTACACACCCAAACATAATCTCATATAAACCACACAGCCCAAATTACAAAATCAAATACATAAAAATCAACTATAACTCACACAAAAATTGCCATATATTATCCATCAAGAAACAATCTAGCAACATTATAATTTCACTTTATAAATCCCCAATTTGTCCAAACCAACCACATTCAATCCACAATTACACCTCTTATACAACAAAATCAAACAATTTCTATGTCCTAACATAATTTCTCAGCAAAACTATTTCATATACAAAATCAAATTAACAATCACATCAGTGTAAACATCAACACTAATCAGGATTTACAATCATTCATATCGAAAACAAAATCTACGATTACAAAACTAGATAAATCAAAACCTGTTCCGCCATCGCCGACAATGACAAGCTTGAAGCTCGGATAATCCACAGTCTGCTGATTCGGCAAAGCCTGCAACACAAACATTAAATATCAATCAAAATACAAATCACATAAAGAGAGAACGAGAGAAAGAGAGAGGGGAGAGGGAGAGAGAAAGGAGAGAGAGACGGAGAGAGGGAGAGAGGGAGAGAGGGAGAGAGAGAGAGAGAGAGAGAGAGAGACCATAAGTGATGTTGAGAAACGGAGTGAAAGAGAGGTTGCAGAGAGAGAAGTAAAGCTAGGGTTTGTATTAGGGGTTGTCGATGATATGTAAGTACTAAATTTTTTTGATTGGGTATATATATAGGGGGTGAAATTGTATATCTTTCTAGCTTTGATCTCACGCAGTGTATCTTCACCGTCCGATCACTCCCTATGCCTTTTTCATTTCAAATTCGCCTAGCCGTTTTGACTTATATTTTAAGCTACTAGTACTATTTTGATTTTTGATTCTCATTTAATAATACATAAATAAATTAGAGATATTTTATTGATATTTTGTTTACAAGTTTATTTTTTTTACTGATTTACTAATTGTTTCTAATATTTTTATATTTTAATTGTTAATTAGTGCTAGTTTATAACCGGTGCCATACACGAATCTCTTTTGACAAATCTATTTTGACAAATTTTGATATTAGATATAAACATAGAAATTTAAGAAAAATTAAAAGAATATCGATTTTGCAAAATAAAATATGTCTTCGATCCATTATGCTGAAATCAGAAAAGGACGATACAAACTAAAAAAAATGACATCGAGCATATTAGATCCATTACGGTCAATTTTTCTTTTCTGACGAAGATGAAACACATATTAGTGGTAAACTTGTAAAAGAATTCAAATTTCTTTTTTTTTTTTTACTTACGATGGTGGAGTAGATTGTGATTAAGTTATGGATATTTACAAAAAATACTATGTTTAAAGTTTCTATTTGCAAATATACTATCTCTTTGAACTAATTGCAATTTTACTATACTAAGTTTCAAAATTGCAAAAATACTACTCCCTCGGGTCCATTATATAAGGCATTTGACTTTCTGCACGTAACTTTAGGTGCTTTGACTACATAGCTAAAATTATTGTTTTTTAAAATTTCTTTTTCTAAATAAAAATTAAAATATTATATTTTTATTCAAAAAAAGAAAAATTGAAAAATAATAAATTTTAACATATAATCAAAGCACCTAAAGTTACGTGCAAAAAAGTCAAATGCCTTATATAATGGACCGGAGGGAGTACAAATTAGGTCAACCCTTCCCCCCTCCCCCCATGTGCCCTCCATGTGCGTCAGTTTCACCAGTTGTGTCTTTTTTTTTTTTAAGATGGGATGCTATTTTGCTGATTTGGGTTGCATGGCCCGCAGGGGCTACCACTTTCAACGGAACATGCAACTATATATATATATATTAGATATAGTTGCATGTTCAATTGAAAGTGGTTGCCCCTGCGGGCCATGCAACCCAAATCAGCAACTGAATGCAACCACATGCAACTTTTTTTTTAAGGTGGGATGATTTTGGTGGATTTGGGTTGCAAGGCCCCGCCAGGGGCCATAATCAACTGAATGCAACCACATTCAACCAAATGCAACCCCACATGCAACTTTTTTTTTAAGGTGGGATGATTTTGGTGGATTTGGGTTGCAAGGCCCCGCCAGGGGCAATATTCAACCAAATGCAATCACAATCAACTTGTTGAAAGTGGTTGCCCCTGCGGGGCCATGCAACCCAGATCCACCAAAATAGAATCCCACCTTAAAAAAAAAAGTTGCATTCAGTTGCTGATTTGGGTTGCAAGGCCCCGTCAGGGGCAATATTCAACCAAATGCAACCATATTCAACTTGTTGAAAGTGGTTGCCCCTGCGGGGCCATGCAACCCAAATCCACCAAAATAGAATCCCACCTTTAAAAAAAAAGTTGCATTCAGTTGCTGATTTGGGTTGCAAGGCCCCGCCAGGGGCAATATTCAACCAAATGCAACCATATTCAACTTGTTGAAAGTGGTTGCCCCTACGGGGCCATGCAACCCAAATCTACCAAAATAGAATCCCACCTTAAAAAAAAAGTTGCATTCAGTTGCTGATTTGGGTTGCAAGGCCCCGCCAGGGGCAATATTCAACCAAATGCAACCATATTCAACTTGTTGAAAGTGGTTGCCCCTGCGGGGCCATGCAACCCAAATCCACCAAAATAGAATCCCACCTTAAAAAAAAAGTTGCATTCAGTTGCTGATTTGGGTTGCGTTCAGTTGCTGATTTGAGTCCAAAAATGAGGTCGAAAATCACTTTTGAAAAATGGAACATGAAATCAGTAATTTAGTTGCATGTTCAGTTGAAAATGGTTGCCCCTGCGGGGCCGTGCAATCCAAATCCACCAAAATAGCTTCCCATCTTAAAAAAAAAAAAAAGTACACAGGCGGCTGGAAAGAGGAGGGAAGGAGGGGGAAGGGTTAGGGTTAGTATTTTTGCAATTTTGAAACTTAGTATAGTAAAATTGCAAATAGTTTAGTAAAATTGCAAATAGCTATTCTTAACAAAAGTAAATGTGTAAAAATTTACTTTTTCCTATTTATTTATGAAAAAAGCTCTTAAGTTATTTACATATTTTTCATAACATAAGTAACGATGGTGGAGTAGGTCTTAAAATCAAAAGATGAAAATCGTTATTTTCTAATATTAAAATCTGTATTTGGTTGTTAGTAGAAATATATTCAATACTGAAAATGATTTTGATAAATTCAACCAAATATAAGTAAATTTTCTAAATCGAATAGAATTTTCAACGCAAAAAAATCGTCAAACTCTTTTAAGGCTTAATAGAATTTGGTTGAATATTCAACAAAATTTTTAATAGAATTTTCAACGTAAAAAATCGAATAAATTCAACCTGTGTTTGATTCTGCGTTGATTTGATTTGAAAATAATAATTAAACCATCAATGAATTAAATATTATTTTGTTAATTTCACATGAACTGTAAAATCGTTCAAATCAAATTTTAAGAATTCAAGATAGAATACAAATATTAAATCGAACGTATAAATCTTATATATATCAATTTTTTAACAAAATTTTGATATGTAAATTAATAACATATAAAATTTAAAATTTTAATATAATTATAGATATTAAAAAAGTAGCTGTTCGTTGCACGGGTTATAAGCTAGTTAATACCTTATATATAATAAGCATAAGGGAGATCTTATCCAAATTTTTGGTCGTCGTCACTATACTATTTTTGGTCGTCGTCACTGTACTACCAAAAACATATGATCCGTTGGATTGAAACTAGACGATCAAGATTAGATCACATACAAAAGAAATTATAATATAAAAAGGATATAATTAGAAAAGGTTGTATTAGAAGTTAATTTTAAAAGAAAATTATAATCTAAAAAGGATATAATTAAAAAAGGTTGTATTATAATTGAATTTTAAAAAGAAAATTATATTCTAAAAAAAATATAATTAAAAAAAGTTGTATTATAATTGAATTTTATTTTTTATTTATTAGTATTAAAAAATTTCATATTTACTATTTGGCCTCTATCTTGAGATCTAGAAATCAGATTTGAATGATTTTATAATTCATGCGAACCTCAATAAATTATCTTTAATTTAGTGATGCTTTAATAATTATTATTCAAATAAAAACACTCAGAATATCAAGAGAAAATATACTTACGAATTTTTACATTAATCCTAATTTATGTAGAAGTTCTACATTGATAATGCTATCAATTGTAAAAAACCTAATTGTGTATGATTTAAATCATTGACATATACATTTTCGTATTTCAATATAAATATACTTTTTTATTTTATAACATATTAAAATATAGAACATTTTTAATGCTAAATCCAACGATTTTCATCTATTTATTTTAAGATCTTTGTCGTCCGGAGGAATAGACGATTATCAAAATTTTGGACAAAATTTATCTTATATAAATATATATACGGAGTACTTTTTAGTTTATAACATATTAAAATATAAAACATTTTTTATGCTAGATCCAACGGTTTTCATCTATTTATTTTAAGATTTTTGTCATACGGAGGAATAGACTACCGATTATAAAAATTTCGGACAAAATCTCTCTTACACTTATTATTAAAATTGTATTTGATTGTGAGTAGAACTATCTTTAAATAATTATAAAGATATTTTGATAATGAAAACGAATTATAAGTAGAATTATAAGTATAATTCATAAATCAAATAGAATTTTCAACTTAAAAAATCGTCAATTTCTTCTCTTTTTTGTTTCTGTGTAGATTTAATTATATTAAACCATCATTAATTTAAAGATTATTTTGTTAGTTTTATGTGGGCTGTAAACGTCCAAATCAAATTTTAAAATTCAAGATAGAGTACAAATATTAAATCGAACATGTAAAATCTTATATATATATATCAATTTTTAAACACCAATTTGATATGTAAATTAATAACTTATAAAATTTCATAAAAGTAATATAATTATAGATATTAAAAAGGAGCCGTGCGTTGCACAGGTTATAAGCTAGTATATATAATAAGCGTAAGAGGGATCTTATCCACAATTTTGGTCGCTGTACTACCAAAATAATCTCAACCGTTGAATCTAATCTTTTTAAAAATAGGCGATCAAGATTATATCATTGTAAAAAAAAATTATAATCTAAAAAGGATATGATTATAAAAGGTTGCATTAGAAATGATTTTTAGAAATTTAAGTATAATCTAAAAAGGATATGATTAAAGAAGTTTGTATTAGAATTGAATTTTATAAGGAAAATTATAATATGAAAAGGATATAATTTAAAAATATTGTATTAGAACCGAATTTTACTTATTTTTTATTAGTATTAAAACAAATTCATGTTTACTATTTGGGCTCAATCTTAAAATCTAAAAATCATATTTTGATGATTTTATAATCCACGCAAAGCTCATAAAACTATCTTTAATTTAGTGATGATTTAATATTTATTATTCAAATGGAAACAATCAGAATCTCAAGAGAAAAAATATAATTACCAATTTTTAATTAATCCTATTCAAGGAGGTCAGGGGTTCGACTCCTGCGTTTGCGTGAGTTTCTTAGTTTGTATTAGGTTTCCTTTCTGTATTTGTATTTCTGTATTTGTAATTCTGTACTTGGCCGGGGGTCCTTCGAAAACAGCCTCCATATTGTATAGGGGCATGGTCTGCGTACATCTACCCTCCTCAGACACCACTTTGAGTGATTTTATAACTGAGTAAGTTTCGTTTATTCAATGTAAAATTCCTACATTGATAATGCTATTCAACGTAGAAAACCTAATTAGATATGATTTAAATCTTTAACATACATCTTTTCGTATTTCAGTATAAATACAATTTTCAGTTTATAACATATTAAAATATATAATATTTTTTAATGCAAGATCCAATGGTTTTCATTTATTTATTTTAAGATCTAACGGTTCTCATTTATTTTTATCGTACGAATGACCAGACTACCTATAATCAAAGTTTTGGACAAAATCCTTCTCACACTTATCATTAAAATTGTTTTTGGTTTTTAGTAGAACTATCTTCAAATAATAATAAAGGTTTTTTGATAATCAAAACAAATTTTAAGTAGAATTCATAAATCAGATTGAATTTTCAACGTAAAAAATCGTTAATTTCTTCTATCTTTTGTTTCTGCATATATTTAATTGGAAAATAATTGTTAAACCATCACTAAATTAAAAATTATTTTATAAATTTCACGTGAAATCAAATTTTAAGAATTTAAGATAGAGTATAAATATTAAATCGGACGTGTAAAATCTTATATATATCAATTTTTTAACGAAAATTTGATATCTAAATTAATAACATATAAAATTGAAAAAAAAAATTATATATATATATATATATATCTCCTGAGGAGAAACCTCAACCTACTTATAACGAGGGCGATGTGGTTAATTTATCCGAGCTTCTCTTCACTAAACAAAAGGATTTCCTCGTCACCTACAAGGACAGCGATTGTCCGGTATTCACTCTTATTTTATTCACCAATTCCACCTGATTTATACATGTCCTCAGGTCATATTTATTCCAGCTGATTTTATGCAACAAAACTATATAGTCTGTTCTAAAGTTTCAATTTTTATAACAATTATTGTATGTTGCTCTCAATGCTTCTTTCCATCTACTCCCCTTGAAGCCCATTTGCGCTCATTCACATGTTATTTTTTAAATAAATATAGTCTTTCAACTAAGATTATGTAGTGAAATAAAAGTTCTACCCCGAAGCAAGCCTTTTTCCTGTATTATTGATATTTACATTTTTTTTTGCAGGTCCAGGCAAAGCAACTGGAAGGTCGTTATTGTCTTACATTTTCTGCCACTTGTTCCTTGGTCCAGCTTTAGAATGAGGCATGACACAACAATCTTGCTTGATGTATACCATCACTTACAGCCTAAAGGTGGTTTTGAGGTCGTTTTTATAGGAGTTGCGGTCGATAAGGTCCCAGCCTCCAACCCAGATAAATTATCTGTTAATCATCCTACTCTTGAGGAATGTTTTGAAGATAAATTTTCTATCATGCCATGGACTGCCATCCCCTTCTCCGATGTCAAGTCCAGGACATATTGGGAATCAATATTTCCCCTCTCTTGCTTTCTCTATAGCAAAAATTTGACCTCTGTTGTCATTGATCCTACAGGAAGGGTTTCACAATGTGACGCCTGGCATATATTTTATTGGTGGGGAGCTCAGGCCTATCCTTTCACTGACGAAAGAATTTCATACCTTGAATCTGAAGACCAAGAAGCCCTAAAGCACCCTTCCATTACAGAACTCCTAGCCTCTCCTGAACGTAATCATCTCATCAACAATAAAAATCAGGTATACATTTCGTAGTAATCATCACAACAGTTTAAAATATCTGTCATTCTATACTTCAGTGTACTGAAGTAATATATATGTCCTTTCCCCTTGCGCTCTTTTTTGAATTTTAATTGTTGTCTATATATTTCCCACTTAGTTTTCTATACTTTAGAATCACAATAAAGTCGGAGTGAATTATGTTAAAGTTTTAATTTTAATTTTGTTAAGTGGAAGGCTGGAAACTTCTTTCAAACCCAGGTCCCTTCTTGATTCAATATTTTCCCAAGTTGAGACAAATGTTCAACTTAACTTAACTTTAGTTTATTGAAGCAATATCTGTTCCCCTTGCACGCTCTTTTGAATTTTGATTGTTGTCTACATTTTCTTGGATACTTAGTAGTTTCCTTTTTAACAGGTGTTACCTCTTAAATCTTAATCTTGAATTTTTTTTGAGAAATCTTGTCTATAATACAAATAATATGTTGCCATTATAAAAAATTTTGTAATTAGGCCCCATAATTGGCTATCTCATTTTATGTATCCTGTTTTGACTAGTCTCTGGTCAAATTGACCAAATTTTGACCGCAAATTATGCATATTGTATTATTGAGAAAATTTCAAAACTTATATTATTAGAAAATATATCTAATCTACTTTAAAATGTATTTTTCAGTTTTTTAAAATAATTAAAAATAAATTTTAATAATCGGTCAAAATTTGGTTAATTTGACCAAAGAATAGTCAAAACTGGATACATAAAAATGAGATGGAGGGAGTATAATGTTATTCATATATTTATCTATCATTATGTAACTAACAGTAATTAGGGACGGAGCGTGACCACAACAACATCGACAGGGGCCAATTTAAACTAAAAATGAAAAATATTTAACTTTAATTATATAAGGTAAATAACTTTTTTTGCCTAAATAAGTGATCCACCAAACACTAAAAGTAAAATATGAACTATACCAAATCATATACTCCCTCCGTCCCATTTTACATGTCCCTTTTGTGAAAAACACACATATTAATTAAGACAATGGTTAGTTGAATAAAAATTTTCAACTAATACCCTTAATTAATATATTGAAAAATGAGAATAGTGTTTAGTTTGAAAAAAGTCAAATTGTAGAAATAATAAATGTAGGGATAGTTTTGGAAAACTACCTTTAAATTGCATTGAAATAAGAAAAGGAACATGTAATATGGGACAAATTCATTTTGCAAAAGGGACATGTATTTTGGGACGGAGAGATTACTTGATAAATTTAATAGGTAGAGGGGTCATAAATTAAAATCATACAAATATAGTGAAATAATTATATGAAAAAATTAAATTATATTGATATTAGGGATAGCTCAGGGGAGGCCATGGCCCCCTCTAGCCTCTACTAAGCTACGTCCTTGACAATAATATACTTTACATGTAAATTAAGGTGGTTTAATATTCTTTATAATATTAAATATTTGTTTTTTTTAAAAAAATGTTAGTTTATTTTTATTATAATACCCGTACTCGTGTCCAAAATTTGGACAGTGTCCCCATGTCAAAATTTTTGAAAATACTGAATCTGACACGGATATGTATCGTATCCGACATTCCGTACCGGAGTCTGAGCAACATATATAGCTGTCAATCTATACTTTAGTGATTCCAGCAGCCCACCTACTCCAGCAGCCATTCCAACAGTAACTTGTTCCAGCAGCCCATGTGATATTTAGTAGCCACCCATGTGATATTTAGTAGCCACCCATGTGAGAAGTCATTACCTACTCCACCTACCATCATTGATTTGCATTTAAGGACCTCATTATTTGCATGTAAGGACCCCTAGAATTAGTATAAATAGACATGTTTAGAGCATTGTATAATCACCTTGAATTGGAGAATAAAAGTGAGTTATTTAGAGAATTTTCTCTCTTGTTCCTGAGCCATTATTTGGTATAAGAGCAAGGTTTTTAGATCCCGGAGTTGAGTGAAAAAAAAACAGAAATTCCGGTCACTATTTCGGTCGGAAGTTACTGTTCACTATTCACTGTTCACTGTTCATCGCCGGAGAAGACGATACTGTTCAGGCGGAGTTACTGTTCATCACCGGAGAAGACGACACTGTTCATCACCGGAGAAGACGACACTGTTCATACGACACTGTTCATACGGCACTGTTCACACGGCACTGTTCATACGGCACTGTTCATACGACATTGTTCATACGGTCCTGTTCATACGGCACTGTTCACGAGCACTGTTCACTGAAAATTTATTTTTCAACATGCCTCCACGAAGACAACCTCTGCGAGATGTTGAAATGGCGGACATGCGGAGACAAATTCAGGAACTTCAAGATGCTTTGCAAGCCCAACAAGTCTTGTTAAACGAGCGTCAACCAGAAGATGAAGAATCTTCCAGTGATTCTTCAACACCTAGAAATCGTCGACCTCAAAGGCCACAAGTCAGACATGATGACATTAAAGTTGACATTCCTAATTTTGAAGGAAGACTTCAACCGGATGATTTCATCGATTGGCTTCAAACAGTCGAAAGGGTGTTTGAATATAAGGATATTCACGAAGAAAAAAAGGTGATGATTATTGCTGTGAAATTAAGGAAACATGCTTCCATTTGGTGAGAAAATCTTAAAAAAGGCGAGACCGAGAAGGAAAAAGCAAGATCAAAACATGGGAAAAAATGCGAAAGGAGTTAACCCGAATGTTTCTTCCTCCTCACTACTACCAAGACAAGTTTATCCAACTGCAAAATCTTCGTCAGAAGAATTTATCAGTCGAAGAATACACAAGAGAATTTGAGAAGTTGATGATGCAGTGTGATATACAAGAAAAAGAGGAGCAGACCATTGCCAGATACCTCGGAGGATTAAATATTGATATTGTTGATCGTGTTGAACTTCAACAATATTGGTCGTTAGAAGATGTTATTCGTCTTGCTACGCGAGTAGAGAAGCAGCTACCAAAAAAATCTACTACGAGAAATTTCTCTCCAGCAAACCAACCACCTTACAATCAGAAGCCACCTACCAACCAAGCCAGCTCTTCCACCCAACCCTCTCCTAAAACCATTTCTACAGAAAACAAAAATAAGGCCATTAAATGCTTTAAATGCCAAGGTTTTGGTCACATTGCTTCAAACTGTCCAAACCGGAGAACTATCACAATTATCAAAGGAGAAGCCTATGAAGTTTATGAGGAAGAAGAGACTCGAGAAAATACTGAAGGAGAATATTACGCAGATCCAATATACGATGAAGAAATTACTATTGTTGATCAGGGTGAGTCCTTAGTAATCCGAGGAAGCCTAAACACAATGGCCAATAAGGAAGAACCTTGGTTGAGACGCAATATTTTCCACACTCGTTGCACTTCTGCAGGAAAAGTCTGTGATGTTATCATAGACAATGGGAGTTGTGAAAATTTCGTTTCAAGTTACATTGGTAGAAAAATTGGATCTACCAACCCAGATTCATCCACACCCCTACAGTTTGCATTGGCTCAATAAAGGAAGTACAGTCAAAGTTGACAAGCGTTGCCTAGTGACATTCTCTATTGGTCAGAAGTACTAGGATCAAGTATGGTGTGATGTTGTGCCTATGGATGCCTATCATCTTCTTCTAGGTAGGCCATGGCAGTATGATCGTCAAGTACTTTATGACGGTTATGCAAACACCTACTCTTTTGTCAAGGATGAAGTAAAAATCAAGCTAGCTACTCTGCCGCCGAGTGAGCTTGATAAAAACAAGAAGGAAGCCAAACCATTAGTGTCCCTAGTCACGAAGAAACAACTGGAGGAAGATATAGAGGAAGTTCAAACCATGAGCTTATTTCTACTATTCGAATCAAATAAGAAGACTCATGTTCCAGTCGAAATTAAACCACTACTTGAAGAGTTTCCCGATGTGGTTCCAGAAGACATTCCATCTGGACAACCCCCCATGCGAGACATCCAACACGCTATTGATTTCAGTCCAGGAGCAACGATTCCAAACTGACCCGCATAAAGAATGAACCCTCAGGAGCATGCTGAAATTCAAAATCAAGTTGAAGGTGATACTCCTATGGTTTTGATGATCACATTCAGCAAGCTATTTGCTTGTAGTTTGATATAAAACATTATGTTATGGTTGTACTAACTTGGTTTTGCAGGGTATATTAAGTCTACTAATTGTTTACAGAGAATATATATACAGCAAGCCATTTGGTGTTACAACAGAGACAGTTTGGCAAGCCATTTGCACTGATAGACACAAACAGCAAGCCATTTGCAAACTGCCAGAAATCCTGAAGATTAATATCAAGACAAATTCTCATGGATGTAATTCAGGAAATATATTGTGAGGACTCTTTATTATATAATACGTACACAATATATTCTAGAGCTCAAATCTTTTCAAAATATCTTTCTTTAAATTATTTTATAAAACTTATAGGAGTTTCCTTATTTAAAAGATTTTCTTTCTTCAAAATCTCCTATACGCGTTTTATATACATACGAATAGAAGGGATATGTTTTTCATCGATCTCTTTCTCTCAAACCCTCTGTCTAACGTTCACAAGAACGTTTGTAAAATCTCTAACCAATTGAACGTTGGAAATTGATTCTAATAGTTCGAATAAATTGGTGATTGATTTTCTGAACGTTGGTGTGAAGCTTTATAAACTGGTTTTTGTGTTCATTCGTTGTAGTAGAACAATTTAGAGAAAACTTTCAAGCACACAAGATTTCAAACAACTCGGTTTTTCATTACTATATTATTATTATTCTCTCGAGCTCTTAATATATTCATACGTACTATATCTTAGAGAGTTTATAGTTTGAGTTGTATTCATCTATTGATTGTATTGTTCGAATTGTAAGGTTTAGTTGTTGGACAAGTTGGCTTGGGAACTAGGGTTTGGTGATCGTTGCAAGAGAAGTATAATTGGGAAGTATAGCTTAGAGAGCAAGTTCAGAAACAGGAGTTCAGCACGCCATTTGTCAACAGCTGGGTATTAAGGGAGATATATTATTGTATCTTGTAATTGGTTTTATTTCAGTGATCAATAATATATTCTCTTACCAAGTTGGTAAGGGACCAGGACGTAGACCATAGGGGTTAGGGGTCGAACCTGGCTAAAAGTCTCTGTGTTCTTTATTTTCTGCTCTTTACTTACTGCTTGCATTTGGCTTACTGTTTCTGCACTTTACTGTACTTGTTATCTGTGCATTCAACATACCATTTGTCTCTGCATAAAACGAAATCAGTAAGCTGTTTCTGGTAATTTCTAAAATCGGTTTTAGTTAAACATAGTTAGCCATTTACACCTATTCACCCCCCTCTAGGTGTGCATTTTCATTTGGTATCAGAGCTTTGGTATACTAACAATTCTGTAACAGGAAAGTATTCGATCATAATGGCTGAAAACTATCCCAAAGGAAAATCTGATTTTAGGCCTCCACTTCTTCATGGCACACACAACTACCACTGGTGAAAAAGCAGCATGGAAACTCACTTATCCAGAGATCCATTAGTTCTGAGAGTTGTGCAAAAAGGTCTATATGTCTTTCTTGACAAGGATGGCAAGCCAAAGGATGTTGATGATCTCACTCCGGATGAATTAACCAAACTTGGCTACAATGGAAAGGCAAGGAGTTCTCTTATGAATGGTTTGAACCAGGCTGAATATGATAAAGTATCTTCACTCAAATCAGCAAAAGAAATGTGGGATGCTTTGGAGACTTATCATGAAGGTTCGAAATCTCTAAAGAAGGTGAAACTTAGCAAGCTAATGAATGACTTTGGAAACTTCAAGCTTAATGAAGGTGAAACTATCAAGGATAGTCAAGCACGGTTTTAAGTTACTATTAACTCACTGAAGAGGCTTGGAAAATCTATACCACAAGATGAAATCAATATGAAGGTCTTAAGTGCAGTACCATTTATCTACGAAGCCAAAGTTACTGTCTTGGAATCCTCACCACTTATTGATACTATGGATCACTTGGCTGTATTTGCTGAGCTAGAGCAATTTGAAAGCAAGATAAATGGAAATCAGGTGGGAAGTTCAAGTGCTAAAGCTCCAACAGAAAAGATGAAGAATATGGCTCTCCATTCTAAAAACAGCAAGCCAATTGACTCTAATGGTGAATCTGATTCAGATGAGGAACTTGCACTTATTTCAAAGAAGATCAAGAGGCTGATAGAAAAGAAGAATATGATGAAAAGGGAAAGAGGTGGCTACTACAACAACAAGAAAGGCTCAAAAGACTCTAAGGAGGAAACTTGTTTCGAATGTGGCAAGCCAGGCCATTATAAAAGGAACTGCTACAAACTGAAGTCAAAACAGCCTACCGTTTTCAAGGATAAGAAGGAATCAAAGGCTCTACTGACTTGGAGTGATGATGATTCAGATTCCAGTGATGACTCAAGTGAAGAAATGGTGAACTTAGCACTTGTTGGAATTGAAGATGAATCTACTCAAGGAAATTCAGAAGGAGTGTATGCTGAAACTGATTCTGAAGAGGATTCTAGTGAGGTAAACTCCTCTAATGATTACATTTCTTCAGATGATACTTTGTTAGATTCACTAACCATGTAGGAACAAAATAGTGTTACAATTGAAGAACACATGGCACTAAAGGCTGAAATCAGCAAGCTGACTGATAAGAATGCCTATTTATCCAAAATGGTAAAAGATCTATTGCCAAAAATGGAAGAATGAGATTCAACTTCATTCAGTAAAGCTACAGAGATCAAGGAACTAAATACTAAGAACAGACATTTAGAGGCTAATGTCAAGTTACTTGAAAAGAGAAACAAGACCTTGACTGAAGAAATCAAAGAGCTAAGGTCTGATGTCAAAACTAAAGCTAAAGCATTGGAATCATACAAAATGAAGGAATCTAGTCAAGTCGAATCCTCAAAAACTGCTGAAAAGAGAGTTCAGCAAGCTGAACTCATCAAACAGCAAGCTGAAGTGATCACCCTCCTAGAAACAGAAGTTAAAGATCTCAAGAAGGGCATGGAAACTTTTGTTCAAGGTGAAGACACTTTAAAAACAATGATGAAGAAGGCAAATGTACCTTTGGTCAGAGAAGGTGTTGGTCTAAACTTCAACAAGAAAGATAAGGTGCTCAAATATGATGGAAGGAATGGCATTCCCTACAATTATGCTATGCCTTGGAAGACATGCAACAAATGTGGTGGAAAAGGACATCTGGAAAAGAATTGTGTGGTTCAAGTATATCATAAGACGAAAACAGCATACCAGAATGGATCAGGCAGACAGAAAATAGCTTACCAGAATGGATCAGGCAGACAGAAAACAGCTTACCAGAATGGACCAGACAGGAGACAAAAAGCATACCAGAATGCAAATAGCAGGAGACAAACAGCTTACCAACAGAATGATAACAAGCAAAATCAGTCCCCAAAAGTGGTCCAAATGTGGATCAAGAAATCTGATTTAAATGCTTTATATATTCTTGCTACTAACCAACCTGGACCCAAACCTATATAGGTACCAAAACATTGAGTTATTTTTGTTTGTTTTGTAGATGTGCCTTGCTGCTAAGGTCAAGTCAAAGCAATGGATCTTGGACAGTGGATGCACAAGACATATGTGTGGAGACAAATCTCAGTTTATGAATCTCAAAATGAAAAAGGGTGGAAGAGTGACAATTGGGAATAGCAAAACTCTTCAAATCCTTGGTACCGGTTTTATTGGTAATAGTAATATTTCAATTGATAAAGTCCAATATGTCAAAGGTCTTTCTTATAATTTGCTAAGTGTTACTCAATTATTTGATGATGGACATCATGTTGAATTAGGCATTGATAAAGCTATTATTACTATTGGTACTAACAAATTCCCCCTAGTTGCTAGAAGGGAAGGAAATATATATGTATTAGACTTTGATATGCAGGAAACAACATGCTGTTTGGCTGTAGTGGATAATGACCCATTTATTTGGCATAGAAGATTGGGACATGCACACATGGATTTGCTCAGAAAGTTATCAAGCAAGAAACTAGTAAGAGGGCTGCCCAAGCTAAAGTATGTCAAAACAGAAGTATGTTCAGCTTGCCAATTGGGAAAACAGCTTCGAAGTACTCACAAATCAAAGAAAATGGTATCTACTTCTAAACCCTTAGAGCTTCTGCATTTGGACTTATTTGGTCCAGAAGCTTACAAGAGTATTGGAGGTAAACAATATGGTTTTGTGATTGTAGATGATTATTCTAGATTCACATGGGTATTATTTCTTTGTACTAAAGATTGTGCTTTTGATGAGTTTAAGAAGCTAATCAAATTACTTGAGAACAAGTTGAATACAAGACTTGTAGGTATAAGGAGTGACAGAGGAGGTGAATTTCTCAACAAAGACTTCATTGATTATTGTGAATAAAGAGGAATTACACATGAATTTTCTGCACCAAGGACTCCACAGCAAAATGGAGTGGTAGAAAGGAAGAACAGGTCACTACAAGAAACAGCAAGGACTCTATTGCAAGAAAGCAAGCTGCCTAGAAGTTTTTGGGCAGAAGCAGTGAATACAGCATGCTATGTGTTGAACAGAGTCATAATCAGGCCTATTTTGAACAAAACTCCGTATGAATTATTGAGGAAAAAGAAGCCAAACATTAGTTACTTCAAAATCTTTGGCTCAAGACAATTGATAATGATGGTAAATTCGATGCTAAATCTTATGAAGCTATTTTTCTTGGCTATTCTTTAACTAGTAGAGCTTATAGAGTTTATAACTTAAATAAACATGTAGTTGAAGAATCTATTGATGTTACTTTTCAAGAACCTAACAATGATCTGCCAAGAGATGAGGAAGAATTTGCAGGTGAAACTGATAACATACAACCTCAAGTTACTGGAAATCAGCAAGCCAACAATTCTGTTGAAACTGGAAGTCAGCAAGCCAACAACACTACTGAGAATGAAAAACAGCAAGCTGGAACTGCAAATCAGCAAGCTGAAGTAGTCAGATTATCTTCACACGAAGAAATTGCTCAACATTCTCTACCAAAAGCTACAAGGACAGTAAAGAATCATCCTCCAGAACTTGTTATTGGAAATATCTCAGATGGAATCACAACAAGGAGAGGAAAAGCAAACTTTTGTGCTTATGCTACCTTTTTAGCTCAAGAAGAACCCAAAAATATCAAAGAAGCATTAGAAGATGAAAATTGGATCATGGCAATGCAAGAGGAACTCAACCAATTCGAGAGATGTGATGTTTAGGAACTTGTAAAACCACCAGAAGATGCTTCTATCATAGGAACCAAATGGGTGTTCAAGAACAAAGTGGATGAATTTGGAACAGTTACTCGAAATAAGGCAAGGCTCGTGGCTCAAGGCTATAATCAACAAGAAGGAATTGATTTTGAAGAAACATATGCACCTGTAGCTCATTTAGAATCAATCAGAATGCTTCTTGCCTATGCATGCTACAAGAAATTCAAGTTATATCAAATGGACGTAAAAAGTGCATTCCTAAATGGCGTGCTGGATGAGGAAGTCTATGTCAAACAGCCTCCTGGATTCGAACATGAGAAGTTTCATGACTACGTTTACAAGCTCAAGAAGGCACTATATGGTTTAAGACAGGCCCCTAGAGCGTGGTATGAGAGGCTTAGTAAGTTTCTTCTCAAAAATGGATTCATTCGAGGTAATATCGATCCCACATTATTTACAAAGCAAAATGGTAAAGATATTCTTGTTGTACAAATATATGTGGATGATATTGTATTCGGTGCTACTAATGAATCTATGTGTGAGTGGTTTTCTAAGTGCATGTACAATGAATTTGACATGAGCATGATGGGGGAACTCAATTATTTCTTGGGTCTCCAAATCAAGCAAACCATTGATGGTATTTATGTGCATCAATCAAAGTATACAAAGAATCTGCTCAAAAGATTTGGTTATGAAGATGTCAAAGCAATAACAACTCCTATGACTCAAAACAGCAAGCTGTTTGCAGATGAGAATGGTAAGGATGTGGATGTCAAAAGGTATAGAGGTATGATTGGAAGTTTATTATATTTAACTGCCTCAAGACCTGATATCATGTATAGTATATGTGTTTGTGCAAGGTTTCAATCCAACCCTAAAGAGTCTCACTTAAATGTGGTTAAAAAAAAATTAAATACTTAAGTGGTACTATCAATCTTGGTTTGTTCTATCCTATCACAAATACTTTTGATCTCGTGGGGTATAGTGATGCAGATTATGCAGGGTCTCAAACTGATAGAAAGAGTACAAGTGGTGTTTGTACATTCCTTGGACAAAGCTTGGTTTCATGGCAAAGCAAAAAGCAAGCTTCTGTTGCTCTATCAACGGCCGAAGGAGAATATTTAGCAGCTGGTAGCTGTTGCTCTCAAATTTTATGGATGATTCAAACTCTAAAGGATTTTAATATCAAGTGTGGCAAGATTCCAATATATTGTGACAACACGAGTGCTATCAATATCTCCAAGAATCCTGTGAATCACTCAAGAACGAAGCACATTGACGTTCGCCATCATTTCTTGAGAGATAATGCAGCAAAGGGGAAGATTGAGTTGATATTTGTCTCAACTGAAGTTCAACTAGCAGATATATTCACAAAGCCATTAGCTGAAGAAAGATTTGCAGCCATACGAATGGAGCTTGGCATGTGTACTGTGTAGTCAGCAAGCTGACAAACACAGAATGGGTAACGTTGGCTTACCATTTGTATCTGAATTGTTTTAAAATGTTAATTCTCTATGCTTATTCCAGACCTGGACTAATAGTCTTTTTGATGGTTTTTTGATGGATTAAGGGGGAGAAATTTAGGAGAACTTAATTGCTTGTTTGGCCAAGATATTCGATGTGGATATGATTGATTATGCTTATTTATCTTGAATCTGTTTTATATCAAAATGTACTAATATGCAGGGATTTAGGGGGAGTTCTTATTTCTCCTAAATATTGTGTAATCATCAAAAAGGGGGAGATTGATACTCCTATGGTTTTGATGATCACATTCAGCAAGCTATTTGCTTGTAGTTTGATATAAAACATTGTGTTATGGTTGTACTAACTTGGTTTTGCAGGGTATATTAAGTCTACTAATTGTTTACAGAGAATATATATACAGCAAGCCATTTGGTGTTACAACAGAGACAGTTTGGCAAGCCATTTGCACTGACAGACACAAACAGCAAGCCATTTGCAAACTGCCAGAAATCCTGAAGATTAATATCAAGACAAATTCTCATGGATGTAATTCAGGAAATATATTGTGAGGACTCTTTATTATATAATACGTACACAATATATTCTAGAGCTCAAATCTTTTCAAAATATCTTTCTTTAAATTATTTTATAAAACTTATAGGAGTTTCCTTATTTAAAAGATTTTCTTTCTTCAAAATCTCCTATACGCATTTTATATACATACGAACAGAAGGGATATGTTTTTCATCGATCTCTTTCTCTCAAACCCTCTGTCTAACGTTCACAAGAACGTTTGTAAAATCTCTAACCAATTGAACGTTGGAAATTGATTCTAATAGTTCGAATAAATTGGTGATTGATTTTCTGAACGTTGGTGTGAAGCTTTATAAACTGGTTCTTGTGTTCATTCGTTGTAGTAGAACAATTTAGAGAAAACTTTCAAGCACACAAGATTTCAAACAACTCGGTTTTTCATTGCTATATTCTTTTGATTCTCTCGAGCTCTTAATATATTCATACGTACTATATCTTAGAGAGTTCATAGTTTGAGTTGTATTCATCTATTGATTGTATTGTTCGAATTGTAAGGTTTAGTTGTTGGACAAGTTGGCTTGGGAACTAGGGTTTGGTGATCATTGCTAGAGAAGTATACTTGGGAAGTATAGCTTAGAGAGCAAGTTCAGAAACAGGAGTTCAGCACGCCATTTGTCAACAGCTGGGTATTAAGGGAGATATATTATTGTATCTTGTAATTGGTTTTATTTCCGTGATCAATAATATATTCTCTTACCAAGTTGGTAAGGGACCAGGACGTAGACCATAGGGGTTAGGGGTCGAACCTGGCTAAAAGTCTCTGTGTTCTTTATTTTCTGCTCTTTACTTACTGCTTGCATTTGGCTTACTGTTTCTGCACTTTACTGTACTTGTTATCTGTGCATTCAGCATACCATTTGTCTCTGCATAAAACGAAATCAGTAAGCTGTTTCTGGTAATTTCTAAAATCGGTTTTAGTTAAACATAGTTAGCCATTTACACCTATTCACCCCCTCTAGGTGTGCATTTTCAGAAGGATTATTAAAAAAAGGATTAATACAGGAAAGTGTTAGTCCTTGTGCGGTTCCTGCCATTCTAGTCCCTAAGAAAGATGGGAACTAAGCTACAGTTCAGTAGTGCGAGCCATCCTCAGACTGATGGACAAACCGAAGCTGTCAACCGACTGTTGGGAAATCTACTTCGAAGTTTTGTTGGTAAAAACTTGAAGCAGTGGGATCTTATTCTGGCTCAAGTTGAATTTGCTTACAATAATTCAACTAATCAGTCCACGGGAAAGTGCCCTTTTGAAGTTGTATATGGCACTCGTCATCTTAGCCCACTTGATTTGACTCCATCAACCAACAAACAACAATTCAGTTCTGATGCAGATAGTCGAGCAAAGGAAATCAAGAAACTGCATGAACAAGTTCGAGAGCAGATACAGAAACAAAATTCCAGATACAAAAATCAGCGAGACAAACATCGGAAGCAACAGATTTTTAAAGTTGGAGATTTGGTCTGGATTCATCTACGAAAAGAGAGATTTCCTAATCAACCAAATGCCAAGTTGTCACCTAGAGCTGATGGACCATTCAAAGTTGTGCAGAAAATCAATGACAATGCTTACAAAGTAGAACTGCCTGGAACATATGGTGTTTTTGCAACTTTTAATGTTGCTGATCTTTCACCTTATTTGGACAATGAAGAATACTAAAACTCGAGGTCGAGTTCTCTCCAACCCGGGGAGTATGATTCCAGCAGCCCACCTACTCCAGCAGCCATTCCAACAGTAACTTGTTCCAGCAGCCCATGTGATATTTAGTAGCCACCCATGTGATATTTAGTAGCCACCCATGTGAGAAGTCATTACCTACTCCACCTACCATCATTGATTTGCATTTTAGGACCTCATTATTTGCATGTAAGGACCCCTAGAATTAGTATAAATAGACATGTTTAGAGCATTGTATAATCACCTTGAATTGGAGAATAAAAGTGAGTTATTTAGAGAATTTTCTCTCTTGTTCCTGAGCCATTTAGTGTACGGAAGTAACATCTGTTCCCTTTGCATGCTCTTTTGAATTTTGATTGTCTACATATTCGCGGATACTTCTTAGTTTCCTTTTTAACAGGTCATACCTCTTCCAAATCTTGAAGATAAGGTCGTAGGCTTGTATTTCGTTGAAGTTCGCAACCCCCCCCTTAAGACAGCAATCCAAAGTGACTATGAAAGTTTGGCTCAAGAAAAAAACTTTGAAATCGTGCTTGTTTACATTCATGATGCATTTCTTATGTTTGAGTTTTCAAGTGAGGAATCATACTGGGAAAGCTTCAAAACAATGCCTTGGTTGGCACTCCCTTATAAAGACCCGGCTTGTAAGAGGTTGCAGCGGCTTTTCCGTTATCCCATGGATGGATGGGAGATGGGGCCAGATCCTAGCCTTATGATTATAAGTCCACGGGAAAAATACGTCGAACGATATGGCGCTGATATCTTAATGAAATATGGTATTTCAGCATATCCATTCACCCGCTATAGCGTTGTCAAGTAAGAGGTTGAATTTATACAAAAAGTGAATCTAAACATGTTCTGGCGTCAAGACACTTGTTTCCTACAAAAAAAGGGTCCACGGTGAGTTCTTATACATTCTCGTGCATGGTTCTATGCGGAAACTCCTCTTGTGTATCCCTGAAGTTTGTTTTCCACTCTGCTTATTGACCTTTCTATTGAAATTTGCAGGTTGAGTTTTCGCAACTTGTGGGGAAGAACTGTTAGGAATATGTTGTACTTGATGATAACTTCACAATCAATCAAAATTGTATAAGTCAAGTTTTGTAACTGTCAACGGATGAGACATTATAACTCTATTCGTTGACAGGTAGCTCATCAACGGATGAGGTTTTGTAGCATACTGCAATATCTCTATTTATCAGTTGATAGTGTTTTTATTCAGAGTCATGTTGACCATCAATGGATAGGCAGAATAGGATAGCCAATTGTAAATAAGCTATGCTATGTAATTCTGTCTAAGTGAAAGTGTATCAACGGATGAGAACAGGACTCTATCAACGGATACAACTCAAATCTGCTCTATCAACGGATACAGCTCAAACTACCATCAACGGATGATTGTGCACAACATCAACGAATAATCATTAACACTTTCTCCAATGCTAGCTGGGAATTAGCAGTTGATAAGGACATGTTTGACTGACATATCACATGGGTTGATAGTAGGTATAAAAAGCAGTATGGCAGCCATACTTTGGAAACGCAGAAGAAAGAAGCATTCCATTTGCACAGTACATACAAGAAAGGTGCAGGGGACATATATGTTCACAAGGACAACCTTTCGGCTACATGTGGATTTGGAGTGGAGTAGCAAGTCAACTTGAATTAGATTAATATTATCTTATTCCTGTAGTACTTGTAAACTTGGGATATATAACCAAGTGTAGCAACTCTTTAGAAACTAAGAAAACAGACATATTTGCTTAGGGTTCTTGAATATCCTTAGAAGCAAAGAGTTGTAAAAACAGAAGCTGTGTACATTTGTATCACAGAGTTTTCTTCGAATAAAAGTCTCAGGTGGTACATTCAACCACCTGATTTTTATGTGTTTGTGAATCATTTCTCATTCAGCAATTATCTCCTTATAGATTTCTGTGGTTTTTATCAGAAATTTATAACTATCAAGCATTGTATTCAACCCCCCCTTCTACAATTATACAAGTGTGTAATCTGGGAATAACAATTGGTATCAGAGGAAGCTTCTAACATATTTGAAGTTTAAAGATCAACACACTTCCAACATGTCTAAGAAGGATTATGGAGTGAAGATACCGGTTCTTGATAGAGAAAATTACTTTCACTGGAAAGTAAAAATGCGTCTACATCTCATGTCTATTGATGAAGGTTTTGTAGATTGCATTGAGAAGGGTCCTCATGTTCCAATGAAGGCGGCTTCAAGAGTAGGTCTTGCTGCAGATGTACCAGACACTTACATTCCCAAACCTATTTCTGAGTGGAGTACTGAGGATGTTGCAGAAGTCCACAAAGATAAAAAGACCATGAATATTCTATTTAATGGCTTAGAAACAGACATGGTTGACAATGTTATCAACTGTACTACCTCCAATGAAGTATGGGACATTGTTCAAACCCTTTGTGAAGGAACAGAACAGGTAAGGGAAAACAAGATGCAACTACTGATCCAATAGTATGAGCACTTCCATTTCAAGAATGGAGAGACATTGAATGACACATTTAGTAGATTTCAAAAGCTACTGAATGGCTTGAAACTGTATGGAAGAATCTACCAAGTGAAAGATTCTAATCTCAAATTTCTGCGATCACTGCCCAAGGAGTGGAAGCCAATGACTGTTTCTTTAAGAAACACTCAAGAGTACAAGTCATTTACTCTTGAAAGGCTCTATGGAACTTTAAAGACATATGAACTAGAAATGGAGCAGGATGAAGAAATTGAGAAGGCCCAAAAGAAAAGTGGGTCAGTTGCACTTGTTGCCAACTTGGAGCAGAAGGAGGAGAAGAGGACTGAAGCTGCTAAATCTACACCAAACAGGGAGGTTTGTGAAGGTAGAGCATAATCAAGCAAAAGCAAGGAAAAAGTGTCTGAAGAAATTAGTGTCCTTCAACAGGATGAATTGGATGAGATAGATGAGCATTTAACCTTTCTATCTAGGAGATTCTCTAAGCTAAAATTCAGAAGAAACTCCGGAGTGACTAAGCCATTTAACAAGGATTTTTCCACAAGCAACTATGTGGATAAATCCAAAATTAAATGCTACAATTGTGGAATCGCTGGTCACATGATAAGTGAATGCAGGAAGCCTAGATCTGAGAACAAGGGAAAGCCAACTGAAACTGTTGACTACAAGAAGAAATATTTTGATCTTCTCAGACAGAAAGGAAAGGCATTCATGACCCAAGAGTATGACTGGGCTGCTGATGGAAATCATTCTAATGATGATGCTGAGTTTGTCAACCTTGCATTAATGGCTGATTCTGAGCAGGAAGCAAGTTCAGATAGCAATCAGGTATTTTCTACTAATCTCTCTGAGCTCACCAAAGAGGAATGCAATAGTGTTATAGATGATATGTCTACTGAACTATATCACTTGAGTGTTACTCTTAAATCACTTACTAAAGAGAACAATAGGATTAAAGAGACTAATCTGTTTTTAAGTGATAGAAATGCTGCTCTAGAAACTCAATTTCTAGAATTTGAGAAAATGAGAGTTGATTACAATAATGCTAAAAGTGAACTTGAAGCTGTGTTAAAAAGAGAACTGATTTTAAGAAACCAGCTTGAAAAAGAACAAGGGATAATTGCTAAATTTCAAAGCTGTAGGAATATTTCTCAAAACATAATAGAAGTCCAGGGAATAGAATCATTTGTGAAGGATACATGGACTCAAAAGAAAAAGGAGCTAGAACCTTGCCTTGAGGATCTAGAGACTATTTGTGAATCAACGGATAGTGATCATCCGTTGACAGATGAACCATCAACGGATGAGAGGTATCCGTTGACTAACAAAAAGTCTGTTAGTAAGAAGGAACTCAAGAAACTGAATAATCAGTATGGTCCAGTAGCCAAGAACTTTGTTTCTGGTGAAAGTAGCCAAGCCAAATCAAGTGAGAAGGCTAAGGCAGGTGATTTACTTAACAAAAAGGCTGTTGGTAAATCAGTTAAATAAAAGGTAGAGACTGAGGGTAAAAAGAAAAAGAACAGAAATGGTGAGATAAGCATTAACAAGAAAAACAATTATTCTCCTGACAAGTTTGCTCCTAGGAAAACTTGTTGTAATTGCAATAGTGTCAATCACCTATCTTCTAATTGCAAGTCTATTAAAAGGACTCCTGTTCATGTACCTCAATCTATGCCAAGTATGCCTGCAATGCCTAGTTTGTATCAGAATGCTAATTTTTCAAATCTATATGTGAACATGCCATATGTGTCTAATCCTTATTTTCAATCTGTGAATTTGCCACAAATGTCATGGAGCATTCCTAGCATGGATAATATGTATGCCAATTTTCCATAAATGCATGCATCAAATATTTATGCAAATGAGCATCTGTCAAAACCTGTCACTCAAGCATCCACACCTAAAGTGAAGATTGCTAAGAGTGCAAAACCAAAGGCTAACAAGAAAGGACCCAAGGAAGCCTGGGTACCAAAATCAACTTGATTTGTATTTTGGAATGTGTGCAGGGAAATAAAAGGAATCTATGGTACCTAGACAGTGGATGTTCTAGGCATATAACAGGAGATTCAACCCTGCTCACAGAGTTCAAGGAGGCAGCTGACCCTAGAATTACCTTTGGAGATGACAGCAAAGGATATACTAAGGGATATGGCTTGATTTCAAAGGACAATGTCATCATTGAAGAAGTGGATTTAGTTGAAGGTTTGAAGCACAATCTGCAGAGTGTCAGTCAGATTTGTGACAAAGACTATGAAGTAAAGTTCACTAAAGAAGCCTGTGTTGTTTCTGACAAGGAAGACAATAATGTGGTATTGACAGGCTTTAGAAAAGGAAATGTTTACATAGCTGACTTCAACTCAGTATGCTCAGAATCCATTACTTGTCTCTTCAGCAAAGCAAGCAAGGATGAGAGTTGGCTATGGCATAAAAAGCTGTCACAATTGAATTTTAAAGTTATGAATGATTTGGTAAGAAAGGATCTTGCTAGAGGAATCCCTCAATTGGAGTTCATCAAGGATGGATTGTGTGATGCCTGCCAATTAGGGAAACAAAAGAAATCATCTTTCAAGAGCAAGACAGAGTCATCCATTGTTAAGCCCCTTCAACTGCTGCATATGGATTTATTTGGTCCAGTAAATGTCATGTCCATTTCAAAGAAGAAATACTGTCTGGTGATTGTAGATGATTTTTCTAAGTTTACATGGACCTTCTTTCTGCACTCCAAAGATTGTGCAAGTGAAATCATCATCAATCATCTCAGACTAGTAAACAATGGTTCTGAAGTAAAAGTGCAAAGAATCAGGAGTGATAATGGTACTGAATTCAAAAATTCCACAATGAAGATTTTCTGTGAAGAGAATAGAATTGTCCATGAGTTTTCTTCTGCTAGAACACCTCAACAAAATGGGGTTGTTGAAAGGAAAAACAGAACTCTCATTGAAGCAGCTAGAACAATGCTAAGTGAATCAAGATTGCCAACATATTTCTGGGCTAAAGCTGTCAACACTGCTTGTTTCACTCAGAATATTTCCTTGGTCAATCAAGCTAGAGGAATGACTCCTTATCAGTTATTCACCAACAAGAAACCAACGTTAGCTTTTCTTCATGTCTTTGGATGTAAGTGTTTTGTGCTAAGAAATCATGGAGATAACTTGGGCAAATTTGAAGCAAAGGCAGATGAAGCTATCTTTGTTGGATATGCAGCAGGGAAAGCCTATAGAGTCTACAATCTAAGAATCAACATTGTTATGGAATCTGTACATGTTGTGTTTGATGATCAAAAGATTCTAGGTCTAAATGATGAAGGCTTCCATGAAGAATTGAGATTTGAGAATGAGGTAGAAGGTAGAATGTACATTGATGATGATGAGGAAAATGAAGATCATGGCCATGGAAATTCACCTAGAGTTGTTGGCCCAACTAGAAGTGATGCTAACACTGGAAATGAAGCATCCATTGACAGTCATACTGGAGCATCAGATGCATCCGTTGACAGGCATTCCCATGCATCCGTCGACAGGCAAAATGGAGCATCCGTTGATAGACAAAATGATGCATCTGTTAACAGTCAACTTCATAATTCCGCAAGGACAACAAACTCAGGGGGAGTTTCTCAAAGTCAAAACACAATAACCAATCAACAAGATCATGCTCACGTAGATGAAGCAACCTCATCTAGATCAAACCTTCCACCTTCAAGAAAATGGACCAGAGATCATCCTTTTGAGTTAATCATTGGTGACTCAAACTCAAGAGTCCAAACTAGGAGGGCCACACAAGAAGAATGTCTATACAGTAGTTTCCTGTCTCAAGAGGAACCTAAGAAAGTGGAAGATGCCCTTCTAGATCCAGATTGGGTCATAGCAATGCAAGAAGAGCTAAACCAATTTGAGAGAAATAAAGTATGGAAGCTTGTGCCCAAACTTGATGATAGAGGTGTCATAGGTACCAAATGGGTTCTCAAGAATAAGACTGATGAAAATTGCATAATTGTGAGGAATAAAGCTAGATTAGTGGCAAAGGGCTATTCTCAAGAAGAAGGGATAGATTTTGATGAAACTTTTGCTCCAGTGGCAAGACTTGAGGCAATTAGAATTTTCCTAGCCTATGCAGCACATGCCAACTTCAAAGTCTATCAGATGGATGTCAAAAGTGCCTTTCTAAATGGGGAACTAGAAGAAGAGGTATATGTCCATCAACCTCCTGGCTTTGAAGATCCAGAATTTCCAGAATATGTATATCTTTTCTTGAAAGCACTTTATGGTTTGAAGCAAGCACCAAGAGCCTGACTATGCAGGTTACAGAATTGATAGGAAAAGTACAACAGGCTCCTGTCAATTTCTAGGGAACAGGCTTGTGTCATGGTTCAGTAAGAAACAGAAATCAGTCTCCACTTCTACAGCTGAAGCTGAGTACATTGCAGCTGGAAGTTGTTGTGCACAGATTCTTTGGATGAAAAATCAACTTATTGACTATGGTCTAAAAGTTGAGAAGATTCCAATTTTCTGTGACAACACTAGTGCTATTGCCATCACAGAGAATCCAGTGCAACATTCGAGAACCAAGCATATTGACATCAAATACCACTTCATTAGAGAGCATGTGATGAATGGTACAGTAGAAATGCACTTTGTGCCAAGTGAAATGCAGCTTGCAGATATCTTCACCAAGCCTCTTGATGAATCTTCATTCACAAGGTTGGTAGGTGAACTAGGTATGCTTAATTTTTCGTAATTCCTAGTGATATCTACTCATACTGTATTGCAGCTAGAAATGTGTTTTGATTTACTTGAGAATTAAAAATTCTCAAAAAATTTCTAGCAGAAATTTTGTTTAAGGCAAAATTTGCTTATCAACGGATATTCTTTTATCCGTTGGTAGTATAAACACATTACTAGATTTTCGTATGTCAACGGATAACAGGTTGTCCACGTCATCGATGGATAAACTATTTTCTCAACCGTCCATTCTTTATCCGTTGATATACATATTTTTTTTATAACCGTTGGTAAACGTGTATATTTAGTCACGGCTGTACTTCTTCTCTTTTCATTTATTATCTGATAGTTACTTTTGTCCAATGGAGTAATTACTTTTAATTATTTCATTTTTAATTCTTGGAAAATATAAAAGGCTGTCTTGTGCTCTCACATCTCACTTTTATTCATTTTCAAGAATCTCATAAGTTAACTGCATCCTCTTCACTAAAACTCTCTTCAACAAAAGTTCAAACACTTCAATGGCGCCTATTGTTAAGATGATGTCTTCCACTGGGTTTACCTATGAGAAGAACAATTTTGCGGCCTTTGTTGATACATTGAATGCTCCAGAAGTATATCACACCATGATGAATTTCGTGAAGAAATGCAAACTGTCATATGCTATGACTACCACCACACCCCTCATCCATGAAGTAATTGAGGAAATGTGGACATCGGCTGAATTTAATGGTATTGATGAAACTATCTCTTTTTCTCTTAAGGGTAAAAATTATGTGGCTAATTCTGATGTCCTTACTGCATGCTTAAAATTACTTGAAAATAATTGTTCATCATTACCAACCGATGCTGAAATAGTTACCATGCTAAACTCAATTGGATATGCTTCTAGTACTGACAATTTAGGTAAGATTGTTAGGAAGGGTATGGTTAAAGAATGGAGTTATCTGTGTGATGCTTTCATTAAAACTTTTTCTGGTAAAATTAGTAATTTTGATGCTGTTACTTAATCCATGCTAGTGATGCTTTGTATGCTTTTAACTGATAAATACTTTAACTTTGGCTCACTAGTAATGTATGAAATAGCAGCTAAGTTAGGTAAGAAAGAAACTAGGGGCAAAAATATCTACTTTGCTAGATTTTTGATGCTCTTAGGCCTGCATGTGTCAGAGGATAAGCTATCCCTCTCTAACCCAGATAGCAAGTTCAGTTGTTTTGTACAGGAGAAGAGAGTCCTCAGTGACTTGATTCGAATGAATCTGAATGCAGGGGTACAATTGGTTTATCCACCAATTATTCAGGTAGCTTCTAATCTTATTACTCCTATCTCTACCAAAATTTCTTTGCCTTCCAATGTCACAATGGAGTTTGTAGTTGTGACCAAACAGGCTCCTACCCAAGTGACTAAATCCAAAGTCTCGAAATCACAATCTAAAAGACAAACCTCAGGTGTTTCTCAAAAAGCACCTGTTGCAAAAACTACCAAAACTCTTGAGGGGAGTGTGAAGGTGGTAGTGAGTGGTGAGGGACAGGGTGAACATCAAAGAAGCCCTAAGGATAAGGAAGGTGAGGCATGTGCAACCAACATTTCAATCTCTCAAAAGACTGTTAATGAACCTTCAAGCCAAATTCTAGTTACATCCTCTCAACAGGGTGTGACTACTGATTTAAGTTCCACTCCAGGAACACTGCACAAAAGGGCAAGAGACACAGATAGCTCTCACTCAAAAACCTATGGTAGAAGAGTAAAATCCAAAACCATTGGGGAATCACAGGGTGCACACACAATACTGCAAACTGTACCTTCTCAAATTCAGTTTGATTTGACTTCAATAAATGTGGAGTCACAGCCCCTTGATCTTAACCTTCAAATCGATACACATTTTAATCCTCCATCACCAACTCCATCTCTAGATGTGGATATGATATCTACATCAATTCCTGATTCTCCATCTTTAAAATTCTTGGAGAAGCCCCACTCAACAATTGGTGGTCATCATCTTTTAGATGATTTGTTGGACCATCAATCTTCCATTCCTGAATTCACAACACTATCTGTGGCCTCTTCCTTAAAATCAATCACCACAGATTCAGTGTTGGTTTTCACTTCAACGGATACTCTTTTTCCTTCATCAACGGATATCCTTCATCCGTTGACAAGTGTTTCTCCATCAACGGATGTGTCTACAACCAATCATCCGTTGACAGCAATAACTACTACATCAACGGATACACTTTATCCGTTGACAGCTCACTCTACCACTGCAAAATGTGACATTCCCAAGTCAACTGTGGAGGAGTTTGTAGTAGTTGAAACACTTTTAGGAATGAGGGAAGGGAGTGAGAGGTTGCCTTGTGAGCAGGCAAAAGGAGAGAAAAATAATGAGAGGCTGACCATTTCTTCCGGTCAGGAAAAAGGAGAGCAAGAGAGTTCCACCTTAGTAGGTGAAGGTGAAAGGCATATGACACAGCCTATTTGTAGTACGAGGAATCAACTCAACTTAAATTAGATTGTAATAAGTAAATAATTTAATCTGTCACAGGAATCTCAGAAGATGCTATCTGTCAGAAGAAAAACTACAAGTCAATCTATAGTTTTGATATTTTACACTGGAAGAAGTTCAGTCTCCTGATCAAGCCTCAGTATGAAATCAAACAAGTGGATTTATTTCTAAGAGACAGAGATTTTTACAAGTGACAGGTTCAGACAGAGTACAGAGGATAAAGAGAAAGAGATGAGAAGAGAAAAGGAATCACACTTTAATGTGAAAAGATAAAAGACAGTCATTGAAGTTAGTCGTTCATGAACCAGACCGTGCATGGAGCGTCAACAGAATATTCAGTGGTATTCTTTTGTTAATTTTAGTGATTCAGAAAAGGATTTAGTCAATCTTAGGTTGAATAATTGTTCTCCTTTAATTAATTAAATCAAGTAGTTAATTTAATTAATAAATGAATTCTTTAAGAATTAATTTATTTATTAAATTAATTATTAAGTTAATTAAATCAGAATAATTATTTAAGCAAGCTTAAATTAAAATGATTATGCATTTTAATCAAATTAATTTAAAGCTGAAAAAATGAACTAGCAAGACAATCAGAGATTGTCTTGCCGATTGTCTTGGCAGTTCAAACAGAGATTGTCTTGGCAGTTCAAACAGAGATTGTCTTGGCAGTTCAAACAGAGATTGTCTTGGCAGTTCAAACAGAGATTGTCTTGGTAGTTCAAAACAACGATTGTCTTGGAGATCAACAATTGTCTTGGCGATTGTCTTGGCGATTGTCTTGGCAGTTCAAGTTCGATTGTCTTGGAAGTACTGATTGTCTTGGAGATTGTCTTTGATGTACAATCCAACCTCAAATTTAACAGGGACGTTCAACTATTATTCAACAAAATTTCTTCCAAGGCAAAACACAAGAGGGCTATAAATACAAGACAAAATATCAGTTCAACACAGTCAAGAAACACAGCAACTCTCTCTCATCTTTAAGATATCATTCAAGAGCAATAAATTCCTAGAAAATCAAAAGCTTTGTATTTGTAATATTTAATCCGTTCAAGCTTGATTACTTGTGACTCTTGTACTATTAGCGAGTTTTTACTCTTAATCTATATCTCGATTTTTACTAACAAATTAAGAAAAATTCATGTCGAATTTTCTAATTTGTTTTTATTAACTTGATATTACTCTGTACTGATTTTGTAACAACCATCAAGTTTAATATATCGTTATATTTAACTTGAATTTTGTTTCAATTAATTCCGCACAAATTTGTCTAAACTAAATTTTATTTACCGGACAAATTTCGATAAAAAGATATAGATTGTATTCAACCCCCCCTTCTACAATCTTAACGGACCTAACAATTGGTATCCGAGCCGTTTGATTGATATACAAATCAAGATCCTATTTTTATTCAATTAAAAATCAAGCTCGAATTTTTAACTCTCTTAAAAATTCATCATGACTTCTAAAGCCATTGTTAAGATACCTATCTTTGACAAAGATAATTATGATATGTGGAAGAATAAGATGGAGTTGTTTCTGGAATGTACAAATGTTAAATATTTGGTTGTTTTGAAAACCGGACCTAAAACTCCTATGGTCTATGAAGATGAAGTTGAAGCTGAGGGTAAAATTGTGATTCCTGCTAAATCTTATGCAAAGGACCCTGCTACCTATACACCTGATGAAAAGGAGGATGCAGGGCTTGATAAAAACCTCAGACTCATTCTAATAGATTCCCTGGATGCTGTGATGTATAGCCATGTGATGAATTGTAAAACTGCCAAACACATGTGGGAAACTATTGAAACCATTAATGAAGGAACCGATGAAGTCAGGGAGAACAGACTTCAAATCTTAACCTCTGAGTATGAACACTTCAGAGCTGGCCCTAATGAAGGCATTCAAGAAGTGTTTGAAAGGTATAATAAAATAATCAACAACTTGCAAATCCATGGCAAGAACTATACACAGAAGGAGATTAATCTGAAGTTCTTACTGACTATGCCGACTCACCTGGAACACAGGATAACAGCAATAAGAGAATCTCGTGACTTGAATAAAGTTTCTCTTGAAAAACTCTTCGGTATTTTAAAAACCTATGAGTTGGAACAAGTCCAACAGAAAGAGATTCATGGTAAAGGTAGAGTTGCAAGTTCATCTACAGCATTAGTGGTTGAGGCTCCTAAGGAAGTGGAAGCTAAGGTTGTTCGACCTTACAGCTCAGACAAGGAGCAGACTGAAGTGGAACATGGTCAGACACCAGCTATTCAGGATGGAAGTGAGTTTTACTCATTAGAAGAATTGGATCAGTTGGAGGATGAATCCATGGCACTCATGGTTAGACAGTTTGGCAACTTCAGATTCAGGAGAAATCCTAAGTTCAAGTTCAAGTCTAATAACAGATTCCAGAGAGGAGGTTCCTCATCTTCCAGTAGCAGAGGTGGCTACAAAACTGGAACTGTTGATAGAAGCAAAATTCGTTGTTATAATTGCAATGAACTTGGACACTTTGCCACTGAGTGTCAGAAACCCAAACAAGCCCAGAAGAGAGATTATGTTCCTGAAAAGAAGAAACCTGGAAAAGCCTATGTGGCTGCTGGTAAAAGCTGGGATGACACAGATAGTGAAGATGAAGAATTTGGAAATCTTGCACTAATGGCAAATGGTGACATGTTCACTGATCCTAAACCACAGGTAAAACTTACTGACTCTGAGTTGGTTCGTCAGTTAGGTGGTTCCTTGGTTAATGCACAAAAACACATTGCAAGATTAAATCTGTTAAACACTGAACTTGAAAATGAAGTGTTAGAACTAAAAAATGTGCATGTTAATCAAGATCAACAAAAAGAGGAAATAGCACGACTTAATAGAAGAGAGAAATCTATTCTAGAGGTAGTGACTAAACAACTTTCTAAAATTGCTGAACTTGAAACCAAGGTTAGTGCTTGCTTTAATTCTGTTAAACTTTCTAAAGAGCATTTCAATAAACAAGCTATAGAACGAACTGTAGGAATAGGGTTTGGTTATAACGAAGCTGTTGGATTGTTAGGCATAAATACCCCTAACCTTGTTAGTGCTAAAGAGAGGGGTATACCACATGTGCTTAAGAAGGTTGAAGATCCGCTCTTTAAGAAGTCGATTGCAGAACCTCCAAACTTCACATCTATCATTATTCAAGAAGAGATGCGTAATGAGGACAGTGCAAATGGCATAGTCCTTGATAATGTTAAATATGTTAAGAAACCAGTTAAGATTGTTTATCCAACGAGTTCATCTAAAACTGGGTTTAGTGGTGATAAGTTGAAAAAGAACAATAACATATCTAACATGCATACCATGCCTACCATTGATATTTATCATAAAGCATGTGGTGTTGTCAATTGTATGTCTTGTGCTTTTAATGTAATGTCTGATTACTTTAATGGTAATCAAGCATGTGCTGGTAAGACTGCTCCTCGACAACATATGAATAAGAATAAAAATGTTAGATCAAAGACTGCTAGTCCTCCTCAAGATAGGAGAGAGACATTTGTATCAAAGCCTAAACAGACTTTTTGTAAGGCTGCTTACAAGGTCAAATGTCCAGTCAGTGAAACAAATGTCATTGCTGCTAAAGAAACATGGATACCCAAGATAAAGCAAAAGATTGTCAAATCTGTTTATAGGGTTAAATGTTTGTTGGTTAGTGGTGAAAATGGTGTCAACGTTAAAAATGTTGGTTTGCCTGACAAAGGCCAATTCTTTAAGTATTCTGGACCCAATCAGGTTTGGGTTCCGAAGAAGGTTTAACCTATTTGTCATTGCAGGGTGTGAAACAGGTTGATCGAGTGACCTGGATCTTGGACAGTGGATGTTCAAGGCATATGACTGGAGATAGAACCCTGCTGACAAATGTGGTTGAGAAAGCCGGCCCAGTGGTTACCTTTGGAGATAACAGCATAGGTACAACTGATGGATATGGCAGATTGGAAGCTGGAAATGTTATCATTGATGAAGTGTCTTTTGTGAAAGGACTTGAGCACAATTTGTTAAGTGTCAGTCAATTTTGTGACAAGGGATTCGAGGCTTACTTCAACAAGAAGAATTGTCTAATCTCTCACAAGAGACATGAACAACCATCTCTTACAGGAGTCAGAAAAGGCAATCTGTACGTGGCCAATATGAACACTGGAAGCACTGAAGAAATCAACTGCTTTTATTCTAAAGCATCTACAGATGAAAGTTGGCTATGGCACAAGAAACTCTCCCATCTTAATTTCAAAACAATGAATTCTCTAGTTAAAAGAGAACTGGTGAGAGGGTTGCCTTCAATGGAATTCACTCAAGAAGGACTCTGTGATGCCTGTCAAAAAGGCAAATTGAAAACAGCAACTCACAGGAGCACTGACACATCATCAATAACTGAACCTCTACAACTGTTGCACATGGATCTGTTCGGTCCAGTTAATGTGATGTCTATGTCAAAGAAAAGATATGCTCTCGTGATTGTTGATGACTACTCAAAGTACACATGGGTTTTATTTCTGAATTCCAAAGATGAAACTCCACAGTTAGTGATTGATCACATCAAGTTGATTGAAATGGAGTACAAGAAACCAGTTAGAGCAATAAGGTCAGACAATGGAACCGAATTTAAGAATGCAGTTCTAAATGATTTTTGTACTGAAAAGGGAATAACAAGGCAGTACTCAGCCCCAAGAACTCCTCAGCAGAATGGGGTAGTAGAAAGAAAGAATAGAACTTTGATTGAAGCTGCACGTACTATGTTAAGTGAATCAAAGCTTCCTTTGTACTTTTGGGCTGAAGCTGTTAACACTGCATGTTATACCCAGAATCGAACTTTAATCAACAAAGACTTGATGAAAACCCCCTATGAAATTATGTATGAAAAGAGACCAACACTCAAGTACTTTCATGTATTTGGAGCAAAATGCTTTGTGCTTAAAGATGGAGATGATCGTGGTGGAAAATTTGAGGCCAAAGCACATGAAGCAATTTTCATTGGTTATTCAAGAAGAGCTTACAAGGTGTATGTGATTGATCATCAGACAATGCTTGAAAGTGTCAATGTATCATTTGATGACACTAAACTTCCTAGTATCCAAACGGAGGATTCATCTGAAAAGTTATCTTTCGATGATATGACAGACTCCGATTCAGATGATGACAACCAACCTGATGTTGATGCTAATGATAACAGTAATAATGATGATAATGATCAGGGTGGTGGTGGTGGAAACAATGATCAGACTGGAGATACCACTGACACTCCTGAACATTCATCTAGTCAAACTGGCAACAACTCAGGGGGAGGTGATGAAGGATCAGCTGGTCATACTCAACATCATAATGAAGAACAAGGCGAATCATCAAGGTCAAATCTTCCCAGACAGACTGTGTGGAATCACTACTGGAAAAATAGCCTACAACATCGGTTTTTGGCCGATGTTAAAAGTGTTCCAGAACCGATGTCTTTGTTGGTGTAGATAAAGGGGGGTGTCTTTAACATCGGTTCCTGACCGATGTCAAAGATGTCTATAGACATCGGTTCCCAAAAAGAAACTGATGTCTTTCCTACTATTTAACATCAGTTTCTAAATAAGAACTGATGTTTAATACAAGCTTAGACATCGGTTCAATAACTAAACGATTTTTGATACAACCTTTAACATCGAAATTTTATAGGAGAACTGATGTTTAATACTAGATTAGACATTAGTTAATTAAATAACTGATGTTTAATACAAAACAGATGTATAATACTAGCTTGGACACAACCTTTAGCATCGGTTTATTACTCAATGCTCGATATATAATATACCAAAACTAGATAAATAAAATACCAAAATCAAAAAATTGGTATACAATATCGAAACTAATTACATAATCCGAACCATCCACTCGGACATCAAACATGTTCTCTTAAAAATGCTTGAATAAAAAGATGGACGACATGTTGTCGAATTTAAGACTAAAACATAGGAGCATTGCGAGTACTGAGCACTGCACTTTGCTTTCTCTTGCTCTGCAATAGCCAATGTTGTTTCATAAGTGCATCCTGTGCTCGAGATAGATATACAGCAACTTCGCTATCCCTCGTGGAGCTCTTTCCTCAATATCTCACAGTATCTTACAGCTTCTGCCCATTCTTCGAGCTGTGACAACCAAAAACAAAGTTGCCAAACAATAGATTTCCATATGAGCTAAAAGATTTTAAATCAATTTTCTCAATCCCAAGATATGAAAAGTTCAAAACGGTGTTTGAACATATATAGTTTATAAAAGATAAAACATATTTATAAACATATTCACCTTTGCATTTGATACAAACCTCTTGAGAAAAGCTTTTGTGTAATTTGGCTGGATCTTGAGGGCGTGATTGCAGTCCTCCATAGATTGCTGCCACAGACCAAGTCTAGACCAACAAACAGCCCTATTGCAGTAGAGTATGGAATTGCAAAGATTGTATTTCAGGCCTTCCCCATAGGCTGCACATGCTTCAGTGAATTCCAGCACTGAAAAGATCTCTACCCTGGGAACGAGCCCTAGTTACCAGCTTCACATTGTTCAACAACATTGCAACTTCCATGTTACTAAAATCAATTTTAACGGACTTCTCTGCTGCACCACCTGCATTTTCAAACTTGCAAAGAAATAAATATTTCCTGTAACACCAGACTACAACGTGAACAATATATAGTGGCCACATTAAAAACTAACCTTCCAAATGCAATGTGCACTTTTGAGTTTAGCAAAAAAAAATGTGCACTTTTGTTCGGACATACAACACATAAACTTCTGACAGAATCCCAAAAAAAATTAATTTGGGAACTGGAATTTCTGCAATTCAGTTATATTATGAGGTTGCCCTTGCAATGAAAGGTGATGCCTAGCATTTTCAACTTGCCCTAACCTGTAAATGACACAAGGTCAATGGAATTTCAAACATATGTGGCACTACACAGTGCACGTACTCACTTAATCTCGTAACACAAAACTAGAGCGAAGCCCATGAATCTAACGCTACTAACATGGCACATTTATATGAAAAATGTTAATGGTCCTAATTAAACATGCACTCTTATCATGTCTTCAATTCTACAGCTATCAAAGTAATTTCTTATTGAATCTCTAAAACCCATATAAAGATAAAAAAAAAAAAAACTTTTTTTGTTAAATCTAGAATAAGAAACTTATTTTCACTATGAGAAAACCAGCATTATATTTTAATCTTTAAGTCAAATCAGATACCGAAAATGGAAAGAACCAAATAATGAAACATAGGGTTTCTCTGAGTTGTATAAAATCATTGAATTGACCAGCATATTCCAAAATTTAAGTTGTGATCAAATTGTGGTGTCATTCATCAGCACTGGTAGGTGAGGTGTCCAGCCTCAGTGCTTAATGCTGATGGCAAAACCAATCATCCAACAACTGGGAAAATTACTACAATAAAAGGCAATTACACAAGGTGGATATGTAAATGTCAATTCTAATCCATCAGCAAATTGTGTTCCATCAATCTTGTATTTCACCTTAATAACATTATCTCCATTGACTATGGGAAGATTTGCATATCCAGGATCATCTTGAAATCTAAAATTAATTTACAATTATCAAGTTCCATGGTTTACTTTCAGCACATAAAAATATTTATATGAATGGCTAGTCCATTTTGACAATTTTTAAAATTCACTGGAAAAAACAAACAAGAAGTACATATTTGGAAATACAGACCTTACGGATCTCGAATTGCCATAAGCCATATCTGCTGACCCTAAATTTACCCAAGCTTCCTTCAGAACTTAAACTGCAGTTTCAACAAAAATTAATTTGTTCCGTAAATATCAGGCAATCAACTAAAGAAAATAGACCTGTATAGAGAAATCTAGACCACTGATGATTTCCGTATCCAGGATTCATGTGAAGATATGAAATATAATTAACAAGTTGAAAACTGTAGACCAAAAATTGAGGTCAAACATGCGACTTCTTCTTTGTAATAGTATATATCTAGTTGTCAATTCTTATGCTACCAATTCTTATGCTACCAGAGTAAATAACCAAGTCTGAAGATATACAAAAACCAGTTGAACAAGAACCAGTCAAAGGCCTGCTTTATAAACTTTTATAATTTATAAACTGAAACCATAATAATTAGCATCAGAAAATATGACTACTCTGCCACACACACGGGCGCACATAATCAAGAAATGAGTAGAACTGAAAGTCTTAATAATTCGAACTCAAGAAAAGAGAAAATTAACTACAGATACATTGTAAAATACTTGCATGCAAATCCTCCTTTGAACTAGTTCAAGGCATCAAGCAGGGCATGTTATAAAGCAATATATATCCTTCTCTGATACAATCACGACAACAACATAAACTATACATCTACCGCACTAGTGACATCCCTAGTAAATTTAAGAGCTGGGTCATAGAGATTAGAGAAAGCATCATATTTTTTCAAGGCATTTAATTTGCAGGTCTATCAACTACCTCCACTTAAGTAGAACTTGAGAAAATAATTAGATACAAGTTTAGCCACTAACGGATATTCACTGGTAATAGTTATTCTAAAATACATGTGGTTAAACATGGTTAGAAGTCCAATTTACAATGAAAATACTAAATTCCAAACCATAAATTATTTACTGCTCCCAAGATTGTCAATAGCCATTGCATCCAAAATAATCCAAATTTCAATTATACTACAAACGAATGCTGGACACGATCAAATTCCAACAGTTATAAAAATGACAACACAACATCCAATCAATTTATTTCCAATCTATCAATATCTCATCCTCAGTGCAAAATTGCAACAATTTGATATGTACAATGTAATCACGCAACAACATTCGACAAAATAAAACTAAACACAAAAATTCATAAACAATCAACAACAATACAAATCAACACAAATTCCGAAAACCGAAAACCAAACCTTGTCCGAGAGTAAACTTAAACGGATCTCCCATATCCCGGCTCGAATCGAACTTAGTCCCATCCAATAAAGTCCCAGTATAATGAACTACACAACAAAACAAACCAATCACAAAATGTAAAAAAAAAACGAAATCACAATAAATTAAATTAAAACAATACCATTCTCAATTAATTAGATAATTAAAATAAAATCTACCTTCAACTTCATCACCAGCATCCTGCACACTTTTGCTCAATATAATCTTATTTATATTCATGCGAAGAAGGCTCAAGAACAGTACTAATTAGGGTTTATAACTGAGTAAATTAGTGTTTCTTACTGTGAAGAAAGTTTCGGGTTGTAAATCGAACCAAGATCCAAGCTCCGATTCGTGCGTAGTTAAATCATCGGATTCATGCTTAATTGAACCTAAATCGAACTAAATAAGGTAAGAGGTAAGAGAGATAAGAGAGATAGTGAGAGAAGGATATAGTGAGAGAGGGAGGGAGGGAGAGAGTCGCGAGAGAGAGAGAGAGAGAGAGAGAGAGAGGCGGATGAGAGTGAGAGAGAGAAGAAAAGTGAGAGGTTGAGAGAGTATAGATGCAAATGGGGGGAAGTGAAATTTCGTTAAAGGGGGCAAATGAAATTTTTTTTTGTGTATAAACGGGAAGGTACGGTGTACGCGTTAATTTTTTATTTTTTAAAAAGGAGATTAAACAACGGTTGCCTTTATAAGTGATGTCTGAAACATGTTTTAACATCGGTAATGTAACAACCGATGTTTAAAATACTTTTAACATCAGTGACATTTCTAACTGATGTTAAAGGTGTGATGTTATATCTACCAATTCTAGTAGTGAATAGAGCTCATCCTTTTGAGTTGATCGTTGGTGATCCAGATGTTGGTGTAAAAACTAGAAGGAGCTATCAAAATCAGTGCAATTATTCTGGGTTTCTGTCTGCAATAGAACCTAAGAAAACAGAAGAAGCTCTTTCAGATCCTGATTGGGTGATTGCTATGCAAGATGAACTCAATCAATTCAAACAACAAGAAGTATGGAAGCTGGTACCCAGACCTAAAGACAGGAAAGTAGTTGATACCAGGTGGGTATTCAGAAACAAACTTGATGAAGATGGCATTGTAACTAGAAACAAAGCAAGACTGGTTGCTAAAGGTTATTCTCAAGCTGAAGGAATAGATTATGATGAAACCTATGCACCAGTGGCTAGACTTGAGGCTATAAGGATATTCTTGGCATTCGCAGCACATTCAAACTTCAAAGTTTATCAAATGGATGTCAAGAGTGCCTTCCTGAATGGCAAGCTGGATGAAGAGGTATATGTAGAACAACCTCCTGGTTTTGAAGATCCAGAATTCTTGGATTTTGTCTACTTTCTCTTCAAGGCAATTTATGGTCTTAAGCAAGCTCCAAGGAAATGGTATGACACTCTTTCTGAATTTTTACTTGAAAATGGATTTGTTAGAGGTGTCATAGACAAAACTCTCTTTACTAAGAAACATAAGAATGATACTATATTAGTCCAAGTCTATGTGGACGATATAATATTTGGGTCTACTAATGATCTTCTGTGCAAGAAATTTGCTAAGCTAATGCAGGGTAAATTTGAGATGAGCCTGATGGGTGAGCTGAAGTTCTTTCTTGGATTACAAGTAAGTCAAAGGACAGATGGAATTTTTATTTGTCAATCCAAGTATGTCAGAGAGCTCCTCAAGAAATATCAAATGGAGGACTCATCTTCAGCAAGAACACCATCATCAACAGCTGTCAAATTTGGAGCTTGTGAAAATTCTGCCAAGGTAGATATCACAAGCTACAGAGGTATGATAGGTTCATTACTTTACCTTACTGCAAGTAGACCTGATATTATGTATGCTACATGCTTGTGTGCAAGGTTCCAAGCGGATCCTAGAGATGTGCATCTCATTGCTGTTAAACGAATCTTGAGATATCTTAAGGGTACACCTAACTTAGGTATTTGGTACCCTAAAGAATCTGGTTTTAACCTTGTTGGATATACAGATTCAGATTATGCAGGAAGTGTTGTAGATAGAAAAAGCACCTCTGGGAGTTGTCAATTCCTAGGTGGTAGGTTGGTCTCCTGGTACAGCAAGAAACAACAAACAGTTTCCAACTCAACAGCTGAGGCAGAATATATAGCTGCTGGAAGCTGTTGTGCTCAAATCTTGTGGATTAGGAATCAGCTACGTGACTATGGCTTTGTACTTGACAAAATTCCAATTCTGTGTGACAATACAAGTGCCATAGCAATCTCCAACAATCCTGTGCAGCATACGAGGACCAAGCACATTGACATCAGGTATCATTTTATCCGAGAGCATGTCATGAATGGTACCGTGGAGTTACATTTTGTACCCACGGAAGAACAAACAGCAGATATTTTTACTAAGTCTCTTGACGAATCCACATTCACCAGAATTGTTGGTGAATTGGGTATGTTAAATAGTCCTAGTAATTAAACTAGTTAATATCTGAGGTTTGATCTTTAATAATTTACAAGTGATTGTCTTGTTAATATTTGTTAATTAAAATCGCTTGTACAATTATTTTATCAACTTACCTTGTTACTTGTTAATGTTCAAAACATTGTCATTACCATCTTAATATATTCCTTCTTACTTCTTTTCAATATTAAAATAATTCTTTTTCCTTAAAAATATTTTTCTCAAAATTTTACAAGTTGTAATTTATGAGAAACTTATTTTTCTTGAAAATTTTATTTATGATAGTTTAATAAGTCATATTTTCTTTTTAAATAATTTTCTATCAGAAAGTTATTTTATTAGAAAATATATATTTATTAATTTACCATGAATATTTATGTAAATTATTAATATTTTATTTATGGATTTGTAGTGTTTGTCCTTTTGCTATTTATGTTTGATTCCGTTATAAGAATAACTTATGTTTTATTATTATTATTTTTATTTTTTATTTTATTTATGGTAAATTTAGTAATAATTAAGATTGTATGTTCATTAAAATTATTTTATTACTGTACATATTTGTAAATTAGCTCAATTGATTGTCTTAGAGAATTATTTCTCTATCAAGACAATCGCCAAGACAATCTGATTGTCTTGGCAGGTCTTTTTCTAAAATAATATGTATTTCTGTGAATATTCTGTTATTTTCTATTATATCAACGATTGTCTTGATAGATTTTGAACTACTAAGACAATCGCCAAGACAATCGCACGATTGTCTTGGAGAGTCAGTTTAGTACTTAAAAAAATTAAACACAACAAAACAATTGTCAAATCTCTCTACTGATTATTTGTAAATTGGCTTAAACGATTGTCTTGGTGGGATCTGTATTGCCAAGACAATCGGCAAGACAATCACACGATTGTCTTGGCGAGTCTCTCCAGTACAAATACGTGACTTAAAAAAATTAAAAGACAATCTCACGATTGTCTTGGTCAAATCTCTCTCTCTCGTGTTTTTACACAGAGCACAGTTATAGATACATACACAATACACACATCACTAAGTCGAATCTCTGCCAAAATTCTTACTCGAACTGTCAAAATCATCACCAGATTAGAACAGATCGTCTCAAGCCTGTTCTTTTGATACCAAAATCACTGCGTTTGGCCGAGTAATTTGAAAAAGGGATTTTACAAACCGACTGTATTCTTCTCCGTTCTGGTTGTTCTAGATTTTATTTGACAAATCTAAAATTAGATTGAGACTCACAGTGATTAGGAGAACATCATACTGAAATTTGAGATTTTTCTGACAACATCAAATTAATTGGAATTTTTAATTAATTTTAATTAATTATTAATTCCGAATTTTATAAATCTTGTTAATTTCATCAGTGTGTTGTTTGTGTGTTATAAAGGGAGAAATGGCGAATAATTTTGAGATAATGAAGCACAATTTGGTTGGATATTTTAATCCAGATAATTGTCCCTATGATCGATTTAAGCCTTGGATTCAATTTCTAAACGATCATTCACTTATTCGAAATGCTATATCTTTGGATGTTCCGTTGAAATTAGGACCTCTGAGATTGATTTGCACAGAAGCTGTTGTGTCTGATGATTTGACTTCATTTTCTTTTGATTTTAACGGTACACATCACATTGTGAATGAATCGATTCTTAGTACTGTTTTGGACCTCCCAATGGGTGATTTTGCTCCACAACCTACCAATGCTGAGCTCAGTCAATTCTTCACTGATATTAATTATCATGGTGTTTTCGATGTGAACAATTTGAGCAAAAAGAATCTTGTTCAACAATGGGATGCATTCTTTGACACAATCTCCAAGGTGTTTGCTAATTCTGAGAGAGGTAATTTTCACTTACTTACTTCCATGTTACAAAATATTGGTTATGCTGTTGCTAACAATCTTAGAATCAATATTGGAAAATTACTTTGGGATACAATGATAAGTCGAATTGTTAAAACCAGAAGGGATTTTGATGCGGGTAAGAAAGTCTTTTGTTATTACCCTAGATTTTTGATGTTAATATTCAATCATCTTGTTCCTGTTGGTGAACAAACAATTTTTCAGAATGATAATCCTGTTATGTCTGGCAAGCAAACCAAGAAAATATTCACTAGCCTAGACACCCACAGAAAATTCCCAAATGTGCCTGTGTATGTGACTCCATACTTGTCTACATTCATAAATTTACCTATCATTCCTAGACTTGTAAATGCACCTGTCCTTGAACCTGAACCTGTTCAAGAGCCTCCTATTCTTGATCCTGTACAACCTGCACCTCTTCCTGAGCAACCAGAACAAGAAGCAGCAACTGCTACTGAACAGGTATTCTCATCTTTCCCTGAAACTACTTCTGTATCTCAAACTACTTCTGGAGCCCAAGTGGCTGATAGGTTAGACCAAGAGGTTGTAGAACCACAACTTCTATCCCAGGTCTTAGAGCCAAACACAGTGTCATCTCAAATCACAAAACCTAAATCCAGAAGTAAGTTAACAGTGAAAAGATCTAATGTAAGAAGTAGTGATATGAGTGATCCCACAGCTCTGCCTCCACTAAAGAAGAGAAGAAACTTACTAATTGAGGCATCTATCAGCCCATCCATATCCTCCCAAAAGGATATGGACATTGAAATGGCACATGAACAGTTACTGGAACCATTCTCTCAACAGGATGAGTCCATTGAAATTCGCCAGTCGGCCATGGCACCCTGTACAGAGTCAAGCACACCCCTATTACTCACAATGGGGGAAAACATAACCTTAGATTTTGATGTTGCTAGGGACACTGAGCAAGGAGTGCACAATAGGATTACTACTGAAACAGTGCCTACCATTGTCACGGTAGAAGAGTCTTCACAGGCTTCAGAGGGAAATCTTGACTCTTTGCCACTTATAACAGAGTCATCATCTCCCCTCCCAGGAGAAACATTCCTGGCTCCCTTAAGGGATTTTCCACTCGCAGTTTCAACTGGAGAAAGTGGAAGGCAACTTAATCAATCTACCACTGAAGCAATTCAGATTTCAATACCTAATGAACAGGTAGGTTTGATTAAGGATAGGGATTTGCGAACTCCCATTGCACCACCACTGACCTCTCTAGAAGAGGCTAGGGTGATTTCTTCTGCAGGTACATCTAAGGAAAAGGAGCTAGTGTTGAGTGATGTGAGGACCACCATAAAATTGAGTGAAACACATGCACGAAAGGAGAGTGAAACATCCTTGAGTGAACCTCAGGTGAGTGCACACACTGACACAAACAGTTCATTAATTATGGCTCAACTTCAAGCACTACAGGAACAACTTGAGAAAACTGTAGCTGAGAAACAATTACTTCAGGCTGCCATTACCAACATAAAGACTACATTCACTAACAAGATCAAGACTCTTGAACTATCTCATGAAAAGGCACTTGATGATTCTGGAGATGTTACTATTGCTCAAGATAAGCTTATTTCTGAAATCTCCGACAAAGTTGAAATTCTCCAAACAGAACTTCATGAGAATCAATTGTCTACTGAACGTCGTCTTGAATTGATTGAAAGGCAGAATTCACAACAAGGTAAAGGGCTGAAACTTTTATTTAACATGCTTAGCAGAACTCACGCACCCACAGCAGAAGAAAAGGAATTCTTTGAAGGAAAAAGTGGTGATGCTGTTGTGACCGCTCCATTTGAGAAATCTGTAGAGGATAATCCAACTAAGGGGGAGAAATCCAGGGCAAGTGGAAGTGAATCTGTGGATAAGTATCAACAGCAGCAGTCAGAAAAGGGAAAAGGAGTTGAAGCAGCTGAGAGCATATTTGAACAAGACAACACTGTTTACTACGCTGGTGAGACTGATGATTTTGATCCGTTTGCTGGGCCAGATGAAATTATTGGTGTACCTGAATTTGAACAAGAACCAGATCTCAGTGAATGGATAGAGCAACCAGCTGACCCACACTTTGACAAGAAAATGCTAGAGCATGAAGCTAGTATGAAGAAAAGAAAAGAGGAACTAGCTAAGTTATCTCAGATGTTGGATGAAAAGGAAGAGCTTCTAAGACAAGAAAAAGTGGAAAGGCAACGGCAACATCACATACTTGTTGAAAAGAGAAAGCTTGATATTAAACTCAAAGTTGGTGAGAAGTGGGATGAAGCCAGAAAGATAATCAGTCTTCCACAACTTACAACAAATAATGACAAGCAATTTCTTGGAATCATTTACAAGTATAAAGATGCCAATCCAAATCATTCAGTGTACTTGGAGGCCTTGAAGTGTGAAGTCTCTCGAATAAATGCTGGCTTTAATTCTCACAAAAAGGAAATGGTAATTGTTGTTAATTGTCGCTCTGAAGGTTCGTTCCATGTATCTTTAAATTGTTTAGAAAGAAGAACCTTGTCTGAGCTTTGGATTTTGAGACAAAAGGTATCACTTTGTTCTGAACTGAATATCTTATTGTATGAACATCTCTTTGAGTTTGCTCGAAATGCCAGTCCTGAAATAACTCATATACCATTTCAAGTAATATTTCTGAAGAAAGATGTATATCAAACCATCATTTGTGATAATGTGAAGCTGCCAGAGTACAATGCTAAGCATTTGGTATGGGTTGAAAAAATGCTGAGAAACACTGGTCTTTATACAACAGAAAAGAAGGATGCTGCAGACTTCATTCAAAACTACTGTATCAGAAACATGACAAGGTATGAACAGGAGGTGAACAGGTTAAAAGGATATCCAAATCAACCAGTCAGACCTCAACCAGTCAGACCTCAAGGTATACCAAATGAACGTGAACGTACTTTTGATGCTGAGTTGATTGCAAATCTTCAGCCTATCATTGAAGAACCAGAAGAAGGAGAAGTTCAAAGTAAAGACCATCCTAACTGAAGAGTAGCTCTACTTGTTATATTTTTAGAGCCTAGATAGATCAAGATAGGATAAGTTAAATATGATCAGGCTAGAGGATCATCTATCTTGTATTTATCTTTCATGTTTGAATCTGGAAAATGTTAATATAAACCAGAACTGTTCTTTTATTTACTTGCATTTAAAGTTTTATCTTTTACTAAGTTAAGTTGAGTTAGTTGAATTATCCTCTAGGTATTTGCTTGTTATTTTCTAACAAACAAATAGGGGGAGATTGAAAGGCATATGACACAGCCTATTTGTAGTACGAGGAATCAACTCAACTTAAATTAGATTGTAATAAGTAAATAATTTAATCTGTCACAGGAATCTCAGAAGATGCTATCTGTCAGAAGAAAAACTACAAGTCAATCTATAGTTTTGATATTTTACACTGGAAGAAGTTCAGTCTCCTGATCAAGCCTCAGTATGAAATCAAACAAGTGGATTTATTTCTAAGAGACAGAGATTTTTACAAGTGACAGGTTCAGACAGAGTACAGAGGATAAAGAGAAAGAGATGAGAAGAGAAAAGGAATCACACTTTAATGTGAAAAGATAAAAGACAGTCATTGAAGTTAGTCGTTCATGAACCAGACCGTGCATGGAGCGTCAACAGAATATTCAGTGGTATTCTTTTGTTAATTTTAGTGATTCAGAAAAGGATTTAGTCAATCTTAGGTTGAATAATTGTTCTCCTTTAATTAATTAAATCAAGTAGTTAATTTAATTAATAAATGAATTCTTTAAGAATTAATTTATTTATTAAATTAATTATTAAGTTAATTAAATCAGAATAATTATTTAAGCAAGCTTAAATTAAAATGATTATGCATTTTAATCAAATTAATTTAAAGCTGAAAAAATGAACTAGCAAGACAATCAGAGATTGTCTTGCCGATTGTCTTGGCAGTTCAAACAGAGATTGTCTTGGCAGTTCAAACAGAGATTGTCTTGGCAGTTCAAACAGAGATTGTCTTGGCAGTTCAAACAGAGATTGTCTTGGCAGTTCAAAACAACGATTGTCTTGGAGATCAACAATTGTCTTGGCGATTGTCTTGGCGATTGTCTTGGCAGTTCAAGTTCGATTGTCTTGGAAGTACTGATTGTCTTGGAGATTGTCTTTGATGTACAATCCAACCTCAAATTTAACAGGGACGTTCAACTATTATTCAACAAAATTTCTTCCAAGGCAAAACACAAGAGGGCTATAAATACAAGACAAAATATCAGTTCAACACAGTCAAGAAACACAGCAACTCTCTCTCATCTTTAAGATATCATTCAAGAGCAATAAATTCCTAGAAAATCAAAAGCTTTGTATTTGTAATATTTAATCCGTTCAAGCTTGATTACTTGTGACTCTTGTACTATTAGCGAGTTTTTACTCCTAATCTATATCTCGATTTTTACTAACAAATTAAGAAAAATTCATGTCGAATTTTCTAATTTGTTTTTATTAACTTGATATTACTCTGTACTGATTTTGTAACAACCATCAAGTTTAATATATCGTTATATTTAACTTGAATTTTGTTTCAATTAATTCCGCACAAATTTGTCTAAACTAAATTTTATTTACCGGACAAATTTCGATAAAAAGATATAGATTGTATTCAACCCCCCCTTCTACAATCTTAACGGACCTAACAGAAGGTGAGGGTGTGAGAGGTGTGAGCCAGGGGGAGCCCCTGATGCAAGAAAAGAGAGATGAGAGGAGAGAAGGGACTACAGGAGAAATAAGGCAGGATGATTCAGCCATTGCAAGTGAGTTAATGAAGCTTCCAAAGAGATGGAATTTCGACAAGAATATCAGTCAATTATTGACTCCATCTCTTTGGATCCTGAAACCTTTACTCATCCTGTTTCTGCCTATCAAGTCATGGCACAACAGGGCAATGTGGAGGCAGAGGAGGCAATGAAACTAGTGCACACCTCAGAATCTCTACAAAGAGCAAAAGAAGCTTTACAAACTCTGTCTCCAAGTGCTGGAAGTGAAGAATTTGGCAGTGATGACAGTCAAAGTTCAGATGGTGAAGAAATCAATGAGGAGGAGACTCCAGAATGGATGTTTTCCAATGCCACTGAACTTGGGGATCTCAATGTGGAAATCATGAAGCAATATCAATCTGCTAAGGCTGAGCACCAAACTGCAGAACCACAGAGAAAGACTGTTCTTGAGCAGGTTATGACCTCATTGAAATTACAAAAGATGCAAACTGTTATTCAAAGAACACAACAGGAGGAGGTCAAATCTGCAATTAGAGATATGAAGATAGCACTAGATGCCAGGATTGAGGCACTAGCTCCTACTACCACTCAGAAGGTGCTTACTAGCAAACTTCTCAAAGAAGATAGCCTGGCTAAGTCTGTTCAGCTTCTTTCCTCCAGAGTGGATAGTATGGAATCTCAAATGAAAACTACTGGAAATGCTACTTGCAGCTTCACCCCAACCCTTGATGCTAACAAAAAGGGGGAGAAAATGGGAACAAGCAAAGAAGAGGTTGCAACATCTTCTGGTCAAATTCAAGCTACCAGTAGTAAGATAGCACAGATTGAGGGGGAGCAACAGCCAATTGTAGTGGTCAATCCAACAGATTTTGAGATAAAGGCTTCCCCTGTGAAGAAACAAGTGGCTTTGCCTGAGATTCAAAGTTTAGAAGAAATCTCAGATGGTGAAAGGCAAGCCAGAATAGAAGCTTTGGAAAAGATCAACAAGGAGACTAATGAAAGAATTCTAAAGACAGAGAGGATGATCAATGAATCAATTGCATCATCTCTGTTTCTTAATGCTCAATCTTCTGCTCCAACAATATCAACCACAATCATGAAGGTGCTCACTCCAGAGATTGTGGCTCCTACATTCTATGATGCTGAGCCATCATATGTCAAAGAATTTGAACCAGTCATCAAAACAAGAGCCTACTCACCACCAAAGGAAAATGGGAAGAACAAGCTTCAATTGGACTACCCATTTCCCAAGAATGATGAAGAAAAGCTAATGGGAAAAACAATCATAGATTTCAAAGAGCAGACAAATAAGAGTGTAAGAGATTGGATGGCTGTAATTATAAGGAATGGAAAAGTATTAAATATATCCAACAACCATCCTAGATTTGTGGAAGCTAAAAGAGAAGAAGTCTCCAGAATCCAAAGGGAAGCTCATCCAAGTACAGAAAATCAACATGAAAACTCAGATGAAAAGAGGGCCAGGCTGGCTCAGGAGTTAATGGATGAGGTAGAGGATGAGATGAGGGAACTTGAGGAAGTCCCCAAATCCAAACCTAAAAGAAGGAAAGCTAAAACCAAAAGGGTTCTTTCTCCAGAACCCTTTCCAGAAAAAGAAACTACTGGCTCATCAGTACCTATATCTACAACAGTGATCAACCCAACTGTGAACTTTCATGGTGACCCCATAATGCCTAAAGAAGAACCAATGAATTTTGATTCAATTGAAGTTCCTTCAATCTTGCTGAATCCAAAACAGAAGAAAAGGGCTCCAAGGAAGCAACTTTCAAAGGGACCAGTTCAAGTTGCTAGGGTACCTGCTATTGTCAAACATCCAATCTTGGAAAACAAAGAAGACTTTATCTATCAGGCAGAAATTGAAGAATACTCTGGCATGAATCTATATTTGGATGAACTGTCAGAAGTAAGAGGAATTGATAAGTACAAGAATTTGCCTGAGAGATTAGTGTTTGTCTACAAGGCAGGAAATCAGAGGACATGGCCATTACAGAAGGTTCTTGGAGAGAATTATCATACATTGACCAAAGTGTTCTCAGCATTCAAGAGACACATAGGGTTCTCTGAGACAGCTAGAAGGGAGATAATTAGCAGAATAGAAGAAATAAGAAGAGAATGGAACTCACCCTCAAGTCTACCAAAGAAAATAAAGATCCCATATAATGGACAGAAAATCCGCATTCAACCCTTTTGGATGATGGAGTTCAGGGATGAAGAGGGCACCAGGAGATTTTTCAGGTTAGAAGACCAACTGTCAAAGGCTAGTTCTGAATACCTAAGATGGTTACAACTAAAGCTAAATCCAAAAGTTGTTGAAGAAGATGCCTTCTATAGGCAACTCCAAGTGCAAATTGAGTCCAACTCTGCCAAGGAAGGAAAGTCAAGGGTGCAGCCAACCAGAGAGAGGAAACATCATTAATTTGCTCAATCTAAAGGAGCACCTCTCTGATAAGTTTCTTAAAGCTTTCTGTATTTTAATTTTTGTAGCTTAATACAATTTTTGCACAGTTCTATATATATTCTTAGGAATGTTTTGTTATCATCAAGGTCCTAAATTTATGCTTTATTGCCATCAAGTATAAATTGGGGGAGATTGTTAGGAATATGTTGTACTTGATGATAACTTCACAATCAATCAAAATTATATAAGTCAAGTTTTGTAACTATCAACGGATGAGACATTATAACTCTATTCGTTGACAGGTAGCTCATCAACGGATGAGGTTTTGTAGTATACTGCAATATCTCTATTTATCAGTTGATAGTGTTTTTATTCAGAGTCATGTTGACCATCAATGGATAGGCAGAATAGGGTAGCCAATTGTAAATAAGCTATGCTATGTAATTCTGTCTAAGTGAAAGTGTATCAACGGATGAGAACAGGACTCTATCAACGGATACAACTCAAATCTGCTCTATCAACGGATACAGCTCAAACTACCATCAACGGATGACTGTGCACAACATCAACGAATAATCATTAACACTTTCTCCAATGCTAGCTGGGAATTAGCAGTTGATAAGGACAGGTTTGACTGACAGATCACATGGGTTGATAGTAGGTATAAAAAGCAGTATGGCAGCCATACTTTGGAAACGCAGAAGAAAGAAGCATTCCATTTGCACAGTACATACAAGAAAGGTGCAGGGACATATATGTTCACAAGGACAACCTTTCGGCTACATGTGAATTTGGAGTGGAGTAGCAAGTCAACTTGAATTAGATTAATATTATCTTATTCCTGTAGTACTTGTAAACTTGGGATATATAACCAAGTGTAGCAACTCTTTAGAAACTAAGAAAACAGACATATTTGCTTAGGGTTCTTGAATATCCTTAGAAGCAAAGAGTTGTAAAAACAGAAGCTGTGTACATTTGTATCACAGAGTTTTCTTCGAATAAAAGTCTCAGGTGGTACATTCAACCACCTGATTTTTATGTGTTTGTGAATCATTTCTCATTCAGCAATTATCTCCTTATAGATTTCTGTGGTTTTTATAAAAAATTTATAACTATCAAGAATTGTATTCAACCCCCCCTTTCTACAATTATACAAGTGTGTAATCTGGGAATAACAAGAACATCATACTTGTTGTTGAGAATGATCGCTATCATCCAGATGCCAAGTTTTGGCGGATGCTAAGAATAAGGTATCTCCAAATAAAGGGCACGGATGATGAGTTTGAAGTGATTCACATCTGTAAAAGCAGAAAACGATATTCGTATGGTAAGAATGTAGCAACTATGTCATGGTTGAGGCATCCTTTCGGGCATGTTCTTGGTAGTAAGGGATGCAATGCACACGCGTGTGTAGGTAATGTTTTTGAAGGTGTGTTTGGACTGTTTGCTTTTGATCGTGATGGAAGGATTGTGAGGAGAAATTCAATTCCATCAATTGAAAGGAGGTATGTGGGATTTCCCTTCGATGATATGGAAAAGGAGCTCTTGAGGAAACTGGTACAAAAGTTTGAATGGTACTATTGAAAAGTATCGACCTAGTCTGAAATTGTATTATCTATATTTGGTATCATGCTGAAAACTATCATGCTCTTTTCTCATTGTAATCTAGTTTTATTTTGGGTACATCCTTGAATATCAGGTGTGTGATGTTTAAAATGTATGGACTGGTATTTATTTATCTGGTGGTGCTATGATAAAAGCTGTTGTACGTACTTTATACTTTTTAAGTTTTTTGTAGAGTTAGTTCATTTGCACACACATGCTTGTGGCTGTTAATATGAAAGTTGCTCGTAAATTTTACCTATCCTACGGGACCAAACTTCATATAAATAGTAGTGTCATTTTACTGGTAAAATGTAAAGACCGATCTTGTATCTTTCCTTATGATTCATTCTAATATTTTAATTAGTTGATCCTAGTTTTTTTTATGACCGAATGATTTAATACTTTACTTAACTTAAATTTTGAATGTGCACTTAGAGCATGTTTGGGTGTCCTTAAATTATTTTGAAGACCACTTAAAGTAAAAATAAGGTGTTTGTCTAACCTTTTTTTTTTCCACTTAAAGTTAGTTTTAGTTCAAAAAAAAAAGTAGCTTGGAGGTACTTTTTTTCCACTTATTTTTTTTCTCATAACAATTTTTATGTATTTGAGTCACCTTTTAACTCGTATTATATTCTTTGCATATATTTGTATTTTATACTTTCAAAAAAATATAAATTTCTTTTTTTTAATTAATTTTTTAAAAATAAATTTACTTTAAGTAGAATTTGCCAAACAGATACACCTAACTTTAAGTAAAAATTATCACTTTTCACTTAAAGTGAATAAGTAGCACTTTAAGTGATAAGTAACATTTTTTAAGTTAAGCCAAACACTCTCTTAGAATAGTGTGGTAAATAGTCTTATATTCTTCATAATTTTTAATTCATGATTTTAATTGTACCTTATGATTTTGAATTGAGAGTTTGGGATATCAAAATATCTATTATAAATATAATAGATTCATGTATTAATGTATAAATTTTTAAATTACATAATTTTTTTATTTAGAATAAAATTGTTAAGTAATCATTGAATAGCATTGACAACCCAACACTGTAAAAAAAATTTATCTACAGGCACACCTAATAATATAAATAAATCAGTGTAATGTGATAAGTGATAAGGACTGATGCCTACAATTTAGTAAGTCGCAAAATTATTGGAGTTTGCAACTGAATATTCTAATGGGAAGTAATTCTGGTAGAATCCGGACTAGGGATGACGATAACCTAAATCGTTTTCTATTTTTTTTGTCAGAAACGTTTTTTCTATTGAATTTATTGGACAATTAAAACACGAAACATACAATACATATATACAATTGAAATAAAAAGATAATCTGTCCAAGTATAGAATGTCATATAATAAAAAGATATAAAGTAGTACCTTAAACGAAATTGATATGATTTAGCCATGAGGAGAATTGATGCATACACTTAGTTTATCAAAGTTGGCTAGGTTTGCTGGGGAATATGGAATAAGCGGCTTAGATTTTCTATAATTTTTAAATTGATATAATAATTATATTTTTAGTTTGTAAGAATTTTATTTTATATAAATTGTTTATTAGTTAACAGTTACAATGAAAAAAGTTCTATTTTTATACAAAAAAAGAAAAATTCAAAAATAAGTTATGGAACTATTCTTAAAATCCACCTTAAAATGCGTGTTAGACACCTTATTTTTAAATGTTAACAAACGGGTTGGACGGAAGGAGTAACTATTATTGAGTGTAACTTGATTTGAGTTTAGTCTTGACTGAAACGTAGAATTTAGATCCAATAGAGAAACATGTTACATTAAGTTTAATTGATTTAAATTTATAGATTTTGATTGATGTTAAAATAAGTCACAATCTTGTGATTGGTTAACTAATACATGTTAGATTTGGGTATCCTTTATTATAATAAAAGATGTTCAAAAACAATTCAAAACTAAAAGATATATAACCATATGTAATATATTGTTATGTGGATTTATAGAAAATAATATTTACGGCTAGTAGAATTTTTTTAAAATTAAAACCATGTGATATGCGAAGTTATTAAATCAAGATATTTTATATTTAAATTTAATTTAACCGCGATTAGTAAATTAGAATAAGCATGGTAAATAATAAAAAATTTGTATAGGATTGCTTGATTTAAAGTTTAGAAGTAAATTCTGATTGTCTCTAAAATAATTTTAATTTTTTGATTGGTAATTCATTCACCAACCAATAATAATAATCTTATAGCGTATATTTAATAATTAAAGTAATTAAAATATATGTAGTGTTCGTTTATATGAATTTATTAATTATTATATTAACAAATTATGAATAAATATATTTGTGAACCTTTCAAAAAATCGAGTTTTTGGAGATATGGATTTTATCCAAACTATTTAAAATTTGTTCAAATCTGGTTTTGTAGTGTTGGCTTATATGTATTTATTAATTAATTTTATTAACTAATTATGTGTAAATATATTTTTGAACTTAAAAAAAAATCAATATTTTGAAGGTATGGATTTATCCAAGTTATTTAAAATCTGATTTTAAATTCGATTTTTAGTTAAGTTAGATTAAAATTATTTGATATCGATTATAATTGTACAATATATATTATAAAAATCAATTTATAATGTATGATAATATGATTGTGATTGACTTTATATTAAAAGAGTGGTTGATTAATGAATGATTAATTATGAAATTCAATTTAAAATATATAATAGTATATCGTGATTGATTTCAAATTTAAATTGTGATTTTTTTGTTAATATTTTTTTATTTAAAAAATATGTATTTATGGATATATTTAAGAGAAAATGACCAAAATGCCTATTTTTCACAAGTTTTTGCCCAAAATACTGATTTTGAAAAAAATGGCCCGAAATGGGATACGGAGAATCGTCCTCCGTGTTAGGGTGTTGCGGAACACCGTGTACCGTATTATGCATGATACGGAGCTGCATCCTCCGTGTTAGCATGATACGGTGGACTGTGCACCGTGTTAGATGGGTGCGCAGCACTGTCACGGAATACCGTCCACCGTATCATGCCCTGTTACAGAACACGGAGCTCCGTATCATGCCCGGTTACGGAACACGCATCTCCGCAACACACCCCCTATCACGGTACACGATGTACCGTGTTCCGTCAGTAAAAAGGGCAATCCAGTTTCCCAGGTGATTATTTTGGGCCATCACCCTATATTTAATAAAGTCGTTATTGTATTTAAATTCGTTTATATTAATTTATTAATTATTTTATTAACAAATTGTGAATAAATATAATTTTGAACCTTTCAAAAAATCGAGTTTATGAAGATATGGATTTAATCCGAGTTATTTAAAATTTGTTCAAATCTAATTTTTTAGTGTTGGCTTATATGAATTTATTAATTACTTTTATCAACAAATTATGAGTAAATATATTTTTGAGCTTATAAAAAAAATCAAAATTTTGAAGGTATGGATTTTATCCAAGTTATTTAAAATCTGATTTCAAATCCGATATTTTTAGATTTTTAGTTAAGTTAGATTATAATTGTTTAATATCCATTATAATTATACAATATATATTATAAGAATAAATTTATAAATGTATGATAATATGATTGTGATTGACTTTATGTTAAAAGAGTGGTTGATTAATGAATGATTAATTATGAAATTTAATTTTAAATATATAATTGTATATCGTTATTGATTTCAAATTAAAATCGTAATTTTCTAATAAATACTTTTTTGATTTAAAAAATATGTATTTATGGATATGTTTAATTCTGATTGGTTAACTGACATGTGGTAGACTCAGGTATTATAATAAAAGATAAATAATTAAATTACAAAAACAACTCAAAAAGCTAATTACTAATGTTAACATAATTATATTTCGATTAAAATTCCTTCATCCACATTGAGCTTCTACTTAGACTCTTTTTTATGCTCCAACAACTCAATTACCCATTTTTTCTAAAGATTTTACTTCTAATTAAAACACTTTACCATTTAATTTAAAACGAATAACAACTCAATTACCCATTTTTTCTAAAAATTTTACTTTTAATTAAAACACTTTACCATTTAATTTAAAACCAATATTACAATAATTAATATATATCCAAAATATCACACTATATCTTTCCGTAATTATTTTTAGTAGTAATTTTTGTAATTAAAACATGTTACTTTTTGATTTAAAATTAATCTTGCGATCACTAATATACACCCAAAAATATCTCACCATATATTCAAGAAAGAAATACCAAAATGCCTCTATTTGAGGTTGCCCGGCTCAAAATACTCATACCCAGATTGATGGTCCGATATGCCCACTTATTACGGCATTTCGGCTCTGTATCACTATGACAGCCGTAATTTACTCAAATTATATCCTTATATATAATAAGAGTAAGAGGGATAATAAGGTGTACTACCATAGGTCAATGGTTAGATACATAATAAATAATAAAACTACTAAAACTATAACAAAACATTCCATATAAATATTTGTTATATTTACATTAATCTTTAGTACTAACAGTAACCGATGCCTACTTTTAGTAGGATATAATTGAATGTAAATTTAATTAACAAAATAAATATACTATAACAATACCCTCAAGAATAACAAGATAACAAGATCGATTCTCAATAACTAAATTATTATTTAATGTCTTTTCAGTATTGTAACATAATATTAAGTTTGCATAAAAAAAGCTTTGCATCTAAACCATGCACGGAGAATTAGAGTATAGTTTGGTTTTCTCCTTTGTGAAGGAATCATATTTTCTTTTGAAAGTAAAAACCGATAGTGCTGTAAGAATTGTATTTATCAGTTTCGCTTTTATATAATTAAAATAAAAAAATGTTGAATTTAAAATGTAACCAATATTACATTAAAATTTTATACATAATAAATAGGGCTGTAGTTCGGGCCGGGCGAGCCGAGTTTCGAGCCGAACATTAAACGAGTTAGGATTAATCGAGCAGAGCCGAGCCGGCTCGTTTAACTAATCGAGCCAAAACCTCTGCCCGAACTCGACTCGTTTAATTTTACGAGTCGAGTCGAGCCGGCTCGTTTAGCTAAACGAGCCGGTTTTAACGAGTCGGGCGAGCCAGCTCGTTTAATTTTACACTTAATCGAGCCTAAAACTCTACCCGAACTCGGCTCGTTTAATTTCACGAGTCGAGTCGAGCCGGCTCATTTAATTAAACGAGCCGAAACCTCTACCCGAGCTCGACACGTTTAACTAAACGAGCCGAGTCGAGCCCACTTAAACGAGTTCGAGCCGAGCCAGCTCGCGAGCCGCTCGGCTCGAATTACAGCTCTAATAATAAAGGTAAAAGGATTTTAAAAAATACATATTAAAGCGTTGATTTAATTCTATGAATTTATATCCTTATATATAACAAGCGTAAGGGGGATCTTATCCATTAAATTTTGGTTTGGTCACTGTGTTTTGGTCACTGTACCGTTAAAATAATCTCAAACGTCGAATCTAATATTTTTTAAAAAAGACGATCAAGATTATATCATATTAAAAAGGAAATTATAATCTAAAAAGGATATCACTCTACTACCAAAATAATCTCAACCGGGGAATCTAATATTTTTAAAAATATACGATCAAGATTATATCATATTAAAAAAGAAATTATTATCTAAAAAGGATATCATTAAAAAGGTGGTATTGGAATTGAATTTTTAAAAAAAAATATAATATGAAAAGGATTATAACTAAAAAAATCGCCACAAAAAATTAAAGTATACGTAGATTATCATACTCAATCAAATACTCTGATAAAGAAAAATCATCACAAAGAATGTGCTAATATAGAAATATAACTACAAATAATGAAACTGAAAAAACCATTTCAGAGATTTTCAAACAGCCTAAACACTATCCAGGAGCTCTGCAAAATGTGTTAAGCTATAAATTAACAGTGCCTATATTATCTTTTAGTGTAAAAATATAATATGAAAAGGATTATAACTAAAAAAATCGCAATAAAAAATTAAGGGATATTCCAAATGGTACCACTGTACAAATGTACAATTGGCTTTTCCATTTGGTACCATCCAACATTTTTGACTTCCAAGTGGTACCACTGTACTTTTGGCTTCATCTATTTTATACCATTGTGTCAAGCAAACGTTAATCAAACGTTAGATTATTCTTAATGGTACCACTATACAATTGGTTTTTCCACATAGTGCCATTCAATATTTTTGACTTCTACGTGGTACCATTTTTCTCACTAAAATCAATTTTTTCTTGGAATTTTCACAACTTATCTAACTACTTTATCTGTAATAAGTCATTGATATATATATATATATATATATATATATATATAAAATATTTTACACGTTCAATTTATTATGTATTTTATCTTGAATTCTTAAAACTTGAATTTGATGATTTTACAGCCTACGTGAAATTAACAAAATAATCTTTAAATTAGTGATGATTTAACAATTTTCTCCAATTAAAACTACAAAGAAACAAAAGAGAGATGAAATTGACGATTTTTTATATTAAAAATTCTATTCTATTTAGGAAATCTACTTATATTTTGTTTTGATTATCAAAATAACATTCTTATTATTTGAAGATAGTTGTACTAATTAACAATCAAATACTTAAAATAGCAAATTTGAAAATAAAACATACAAAATTAAATTAAAAATATTATATTTAACGTTCATCGGTTATGAGTATTATAAACATTCGAGTGGTACTATTTGTTCAGTATTACTCAATATATTTCATTTTTCGACTATTCTTACTATTTCGAGATAGTTGCCCTTCTTGTCAGAGGTTGGTACTTTGTTCGTGTCGACCAATTAAATATAAATTATTGAGAGTTTACATCAATCCATTGTTCGGATTGGTGGCACATGGAGTAAGACTGGCAGTCCGCCAGATCAAGCAATATTTTCTTGGAAGTTTATTTCAAAGTATCTGTTCATTAAAAGTTCGGGAATTCTGTATTCTACTGGTCAATTTTGGGAAAGAGGCCCATTATAGAGAAAGAGAGACTTGTGTACTGTTTTACAGACATGAGAATATTTAGGTACTATGTTGCCAGGGTTGACTTAATAACCCACTATGATGCTAGCATACATACAAATATATTATATTTCGTTGATATCGCATTGTAGCCATGATCGGGCGAAGTGTGGTGTCATAGGAGAACGGTATTCCCGGTTGGATAGTTGATCGCCCTACCGGGATACCGAGAGGTTGGAAGACCAGTTTATTCATTTCTCATGAGTCATCAGAGTTACACCAAATGAGTCTTTGGAGTATTCTATTATCGAGATGAGACTTTCGAGTATTCTATTATCGAGATGAGTCTTTCGAGTATTCGATTATTGAGATGAGTCTTTCGAGTATTCTATTATCGAGATGAGTCTTGAGTCAATGCTAGAGTTCTAATATTATTTGTTCATTAAAATTCGAGTTTATTTTTCGGTAAATCTTACTATACTATTATACCGAGCAAGGAGAGAACTTGCTGAGCACCATAGTTGCTCATTCTTGCTTTATAACATTTATTCAGCTGTCAAGAAGGAAAGATGTGAGACGTCCAGCCAGGGATCCAGAGGAAAGGGAAAAGCTCCGGGCTACGCTGAAAAGGACTAGACTATCCAGTGGGGATCCTTATCTTTACTACTTTTATGATCTTATGTAAGATATTATTCTGAGTTGTAATAAATCATATTGCAACAATGTATGAGACCGATCTTGGATCTGCGGAGTGGGACACCTATGCTCTGTTGTAATAAATATTTGTTTATTATTGAGCTAACGTGTGCTGCAGGATATCGAGACTGATGTGACGACCCGGGTCCCCTGACAGGGCGGATCTGGGGGCGTTACAGTTAATAACCCGTGCAATGCACGACTCATTTTTTAATATCTGTAATTACATAAATTTTTTAATATCTATATATTATTAATTTACATATCAAATTTTTATTAAAAAATTGATATATATATATATATATATATATATATAACATTTTACACGTTCAATTTAATATTTGTTTTATATCTTGAATTCTTAAAATTTGATTTTGACGATTTTACAGCCCACGTGAAATTAATAAAATAATCTTTAATTTAGTGAAGATTTAAAAATTACTTTCTGATTAAAACTACGCAGAAAATAGAAGAAATTGACCATTTTTTACATTGAAAATTTTAATCGATTTAAATCTACTTTTATTTCGTTTTGATTATTAAAAAACCCTTCTTATTATTTGAAGATAGTTATATACTAACAACAAAATACAGTTTTAATAATAAGTGTAAGAGTGTCTTTGTCCAAAATTTTGGTAGTCTATAATTTGGTGTTCTGTACGAAAAAATAAATAAGAATCGTTAGATCATAAAATAAATAGATGAAAAACAATGGATCTAGCAAAAAAATATTTTACCTTTTAATATGTAAACTAAAAAGTGTATTTATACTGAAAGACAAAAAAGTGAATGTCAATAATTTAAATCATATATAATTTAGTTTTCTACATTGAAAATGATTATCAATGTATGTTTTCAACATTAATTCTACATTGAATAAGATTAATGTAGAAATTCGTAATTACATTCTCTATTGAGATTTTGAGTGTTTCAATTTCGATAATAATTGTTAAATCATCCCTAAATTAAAGATAATTTTATAATGTGGGCTGTAAAATCATCCAAATATGGTTTCTAGATCTTAAGATAGAGCACAAATAGTAAATATACACTTTTTTAGTATTAATAAAAAAATAAATATAATTCAATTGTATACTTTTTTAAATATATCCTTTTCATAGTATAATTTTCTTTTCAAAATTCAATTCTAATACAACTTTTTTAAATAATATCCTTTTTAGATTTTTAATTTTTTTAATATGATATATATAATCTTGATCGTCTATTTTTACAAAGATTAGATCGACGATTGGGATTAATTTGGTAGTACAGTGACGAAAATTATGGATAAGATCCCTCTTATGCTTATTATATATAAGGATATAATAATATAAAGTCGAATCTTAAACAATTGAATTATAATTATATTCTTCTTTTGTAGAGTTCCTCCAATTTAAATTTTAAATTTCCTTTCTTAATATCCTAAGTTTTAGGAAAGTAAATAATTATTAACATATTCAAAACAAAAAAGGTTTTCGAATTTATAAGGAAGGAGAATTCAAATTTAATTATCTCTAATATGAATATTTTAAAAAAAAATTATTCAATGTCAGAATGTTTAGGGAAGAAAATAATTTACAAAATGACTATTTAAAAACATGTTAAATATATTTTTAATATATTCAAATCCAAATTCACACTACATCGAATTTAAAATTTTAAATTCAATTTCAAATCTAAATTCGATATTCCGGATTTGGTTAAATCCAATCGGATCCAAACGAGTCGGGTAAAATATAGAATTTTAAAAACACTCTTCGGATTGAAAACATTCCAAATTCAAATCCAAAATTTCGGGTTTGATTAAATAAAAAATATTAAAATTTGTTACAACGGGTGTCGGCCCAAGAAAACATGACACAAGTCGGCATAAATGAAAAAAAAATGTATATATTTATTGGTGTTGGTCCGAAAAATGTGACACAAATCGGTTTAAGTGATAAAGAATGTAAATATTTATTTATTATCTACATATATTTAATTTGTACAATTGCTCACTAATATATATAATGTTATAGATATTTCTTTAACAAATTTATTTACTAAAAAATATAAATTTTAAAATTTTAGAAAATATATTAGGAGGCCGCCGCGAAGCGCGGCTTAATCGGCTAGTTCAAATTAGAGATAAATTCAAATTCTCATTATTTATAAATATGAAAACTTTTTCTATTTTGAATATATTAATATTATTTTTTTCAAAGAGCTAAATATAATTCTTACGAGATTATCTTCTTAACATAATATAATAAAGAAATATATTGATATTTTTACATATCCCAAGCCCTCAATAAAAACCCATAAAATAACGCTCAAGTAGATCATGCAACTTTTTTTTTCTTTTCCTTTTCTTATTACAATTAGAATTGGATTTGCATACCTATACACATGGTTGTAAAAATCGGTAATCGGTATAAATCGGTTGAGGTACCGATTTAAGATTAATCGGGTAATCGGGGATTAATCGGAAGGATTAATCGGAGTATTAATCGAATATTATAATAATATTTAATATATAAGTCTAATTTATAGTTAAACATATCATTTTAAATAAATTAATAGGATTAATCGGATTTCAAAAATCGAATCGGTTGGTTAGCTTACAGAGGATTAATCGGGGATTAATCGGTTAAATCGGGAATTTTTAGAACCATGCCTATACATATACATATAAAAACATATAAAATCCTCGGTCTGTAACCTACATTATCTCGGTCGTCTCTCTCTCACGACATACGCACAACGCGCACACACACCATACTTACAAGTCTTTTCGGTCTCTCTCTGACGTCTCAGAATCGAGATTATTTTGACAGTGTTTCGATATTAGGCCATAAAAGAAAAAGAGAAAAACCCGTCAAATCTAAACAACGCCCTAACAACGTCTATGATGGCGTCTGTTGTCAGTCCCCGATTAGCTAGGGTTTTAAGACTAACTTCGTCTCAAAGATTTGGTGGAAAAAGAAAAAGATTGATCATGGAGCTGCCTGTTGGTGAAAAAAGGATTAAAAGACTGATCATGGATGTGCCGGTCGGTGGAAAAAAGATTAAAAGAATGTTCAAGGAGCTGCCTGTTGGTGGAAAAAGGAAAAGAGAGCTGCCTGTTGGTGGAGAAAGCAAAAGACTGAAGAGGGAGTTGCCGCTTGGTGTAAAAAGGACGAGTGACCAGCAGCCGGTTGGTGAAAAAAGAAAAAGATTGATGAGGGATCTGCCGGAAGAATTAATTATTGACGAGATATTAACACGACTCCCAATCAAATCAGTTGGGCGTTTTAAATTAGTGTCTAAATCATGGAAATCTTTACTCTCCGGTTCATGCTTTATAAAAGAACACAGCATTCGCAGCCCCATGCAAAACCCTAACGACTATGACTGTTTTGTAGTTGATAAATACGCCCATATCACCATTGTTTCCCGATACGAGGAGACTTTTGTACATTATAGGGAATTTTCCTCTTTGATTGGTTCCGTTAATGGCTTAGTTTGTATCCTTCTTGAAGATGAGAGAGTGTCATTATTGAACCCCGCGATTCGTCAATGTATGGAGTTTAATCTTCCACAAGCCAAACATCCAACTCCACTAATATCTTTGAAGTTTCTAGCCAAAGTTCCAACTCTAATTGGAGTCGGTTTTGATCATGTAAGTAATGACTGCAAGGTGGTAGTTTGCTATCTGTTGTTAGAGTCATGTGCTGTTTACTCCTCTAATTCCAATTCATGGATTCAGCTATCCTTTCCTGATCATGAGTTTCTTCTGAATAAATTTAAGAAATCATCATACATTCCAAGTACTTACGTAAAGGATTGTCCTTATTGGACATATTCTACAGATTCTTCCAATAGGGAGTCTAATTCTTCTTTTGGGACATATTGGTCCGAGAAGAACAACTTTATTAAATCTTTGGCTGCACTCAAGTTTGATGCTACAAGTATGAAATTCAAGTTGTTGCCTGAGTTTTTGCCTGATGCACAAAGTCGTGAATGTGGGAAGATATTTAAATACGTAAATATGAGAGATCTTCTTACTTTATTGGCATATGAAGCATCTCCAACTGGTCAGCTCGATGTATATTCTTTGGATGAGGAAAAGGGATGTGGTGTTTGGATTAAGATGCATCGTGTTGGCCCATTCAAAGAATTTAGACGATTTCGTGACCTGCAACAGGGTTTCAAGTACGGTGATGAGATTGTATTCCATTATTTTGGTAAGATCCAATACTGTGATCACAAAACAGAAACGGTCAAGGATCTTCCCGGGTTAAAGGCTGATATCTTGATAAACTGTTTTACATATACGCCAAGTATGGTTACCCTTAAAGGAATGAAGTCCATTAATTCAGACAACCAAACTCGTCCATTGGTTCCCATCTTGCATTGATCACTTCAAGGAGTAAGCATTTGCATTTTGTCTTGTTTGGGATTCGACTCAACCCAGTTGACATAATTTATAAGTTTTCTGAAAAGAATTATATTTTTTGTATATGAAATTCTAAGATCCTTCATTGCGCTTTATGAAATTCCTTAACTTGTTTCTACCCGAGTTTTATTAGAAGAATATAACATTTGTTAGTTTCTTCTTAGTTAATATTCTATTGTGAATTTTTTTCATCTTTCTTTTCTTCTCTATTGTCGATTTTAAACATGAGAACTTGTGAAATATTAGTAAATTGTTATGTTCTTAAGAGTTCACATGGAACATGGTATTGAATGGCTTCACTTTATAATAATATTCTAAATGCATTATACCATAATATTCTAAATTTTAACCAAGGTCAGTGAACTGGCATAAAGCTTAGTTAATTGTTGCATTTTTTTTTTTTTTTGAGTTTCTTGTTGTTAATAACTAGAGCGCTAGACGCCTCTTACATATAGAGATTTTGAATTAGATGTGACTTTCTCGTATGAAATTGTTTCAGGGAGGCCTTAAGCAAAAACCCAAGGACTGGTTTGTTATTCTTGTTTCTTTAGCTTTTTGTCATTTTCGTTTTGCCTTGGTTATGCTTTATGTTGTTAGATCTGAGATCTCTTGCCAGTGTTAAGATAGGTAGTCAGGGAATGTTAGGAAGATAACTACTTAATGTTTATGGTAGTGCTTGTCAGCACAATTAAAATTCTACTTTCTCTGACTCTTTCATGTTATTCAATCAAATTAATGTCTGTGTTGGGTCCATTTGGCTTCATATTGTTGTAAATTTGGAGGCAGATATCTATAATTATGTGCATAAGGCAACTCTTGTAGGATTAGATTCATAGCTTAGTTATATATAAGATTAAAGTTCAAAATTATGATTCAAGCGAAAATAAATCATTTCTTTAAAAGTACCAAATGTGTGACTTGTTTTGGATTCCCAGATACAGAGTAAATCACTGCTGCATCCCTTCATACATATCTTTTCTCCCACACTAATCCATTCCTGTCAACAGCAGCAATTAAATTCCAATCATGGTTTTTTAAGGAATATATATTAATTGATCCTATGCTTGATATCAGTGTTTTAAGTGAATATGTTTATACTACAAACATATATAATTTGTTTAATCTGAGGCTTGATTCAGGAACAAGTTATAATTATAATTGAATGTCTGAATAACTATATTTCTTGTGTTGGGATCACTATGTTTCCCTCTTATGATGCCAAAATATTGTATGTGTTCAATTAGTTTTGGTTTTGGTTTTGTAATATGCTTTTGATTTCATTTGTAAATTTATATCACATACTTAGTTATCTTCTTTTCGAAATACTCACAAAATGCATACTGTACTACTCCGTATACAATAACATGGGGGAAGTAGTACTCAGTACCACAAGTATTCATTATACTAAAATAGAACGTTAAATCTTTTCATAGAATTTGGTAAGCCACTAAGCTTTATTGCATTTTTTTTTAATTTTGATAAATAGTGCATGTACTATCTTCTAAGCTCACTTTCGTTTGCTATCAAGTATCAGGCCAAGGATTCTTGTAGATATGAGACAAATAGATATGTCAACCACCATTTTGGGTTACAGGTTATCAGCTCCCATTATGGTCGCTCCTACTGCTATATATGCATCAGCTGGCACACCCTGAAGGTCTTTAATTTTTTAACAAGAGATTTCCACCCAGCTTTTTATGTGTGGTTTTGACTTCTTTAATGGCATATGCTTGCAACAGGGGAGGTTGCGACAGCCAGAGCAGCAGCAGCATGTAACACCATAATGGTATCACTATTATCCCAGCACTTTACTTAATGTGTAAATTTTGCACCAAATTGTTTTTCAGTTAAGGTGTTGTCATTTAACTCTACCTGCACTAAATTTATGACTTTTATGGATGTGTGATCTTAATTCATGCTTATTATCTATTAGTCTCTTTAATCAATGTTTTCTCGATCTGTAGGTCGGTATGAGCCTATTTATACTTAGATTTGACGTGCAAGTCTAATTTATACCAGGAGTTTATATGTCTGTTATAGCTTGTCCTACAAGTGCATTCCATGTCTGGAGAAATGTTTAGCGTTGTTTGGTATATTGTATTCTTTTGATATTAACAACAAACAACATAGTTAATCTGCTAAATGATGATGGTTTTTCCGTCCTTGTAAATTGCATTCCTATTTTGAAGTTGCTGTCTATATATTAAGCTGGGAACGTCTGTTCTTTAGTGAACATTGTGTCTGATTTATTGGTAAAACCTGCTGATCAGTTATATTGGCTAAAGCAGCAATATATATAGTATTTATCATTTTGTAGTCATTGTTGGTTATCAAGTAAGGTTTTTTCTAATTGTTATTTTTTTTCCAAACAGCATGGGTGCTCCAAGATTGGCACGTGTATGCATCGCCTTTGAAAACTATTATGGCGCTCACGACTTTAAGGGGTCGGTCTTTCTTTTCCCTCATTGAGTCATACTACATTAGTTCTTAATGTTGTCACTTGTCGATATTAAGAACTTACTTGCCTGGCATAGCAATATTATAAATCCACATAATGAGTTTACACAACGAATTCACAACAAATTGTTTGCTTATGCACATTAGTTGTGCTTAACTGTAATTCAGGGAAAAAAATTTCATAGCGGCTAAGATTACCATAATATGTTTATGTTGTGTTTCTGCTACCAATTCTACTTCATTTGCCACTAAGTCTTATGTAAGATCCTTGTTAAACACTCCGTGCATAATGGTTAGTATTTTAGTATACTGGTTAATGGGCATGTAGTCATTATCTTGCATTTCAGTATTTATTTTTAAGAATTAATGTGATATTGACAAGAAGATCACTTAAATAAATAGGACTTTTTATTAATTATTAGTTGATATTGGTTTTCTCTTGCAAGAGATTCCTAAATAATTTTATTATAATAAATTAACCCTAGTTGCAGCCTGCCCTTCCTCATTACTCATATTCATATATAACATCAAGCTAGTGGTCTGATTGTCCAAGAAGTTGTTTCTCTTTTACTTGTCCTTGACAGTTAGGCTTCGATCCAATTTTCAATTTAAAACTTGACTACTATAAAACTGAGAACAGTTCTATCAATATGGGTTGAACCACCATTACGTTCACACCTAAAAAGTTACAAAGACTGCTCAACCCTAGGAAGAAATAAATAGCAGACTAGTAGATCATTTTAGTTTGTGAAATAAATTTTTAATAATATGTTTTGTTATAAATTCAAATTATTTTTTTTATAGCTATTATAATTTTTGGGTATTAGACGAGAAAAAGGGATACTCCCTCCGTCCATTTCATTTCTTTACACTTTCTATTTTGGGCCGTCCATTCCATTTCTTTACATTACTAAAAATAGTAACTTTTAACAATAAAATACATTATTACATCCACTACCTCACTCCACCTTTTCAACCCTTTACACTATTACACCCACTACTTCACTTATTTTAACAATAAAATTACTATTACACCCACTACTACATTTATTTTAACAATATTACATCCACTATCTTGGTTTCCGTGCAAAAAGCAAATGTAAAAAAACCAAATAAAGGGAGGGAGTATAAGAAAGAGAGACAGAGAGGAGAGGCATAAAGCCCCAAAAGAAAGGCAGCACAGAAACCCTAAAAATCAAGACTCAATGGGCGAGCTGAAAAATGAAGAAAATGAAGGCACCACATTCCCTCCTAAACGCAAACCCGATGAACAAGACGCACTCACTCACTCCGATTCCAAAAAGCCCAAACCCGAAGCTCTCCTCGATACCAAACTAATCGAAAACCAAGACCAACACACTGAAGATGAAGATGATGATGAAGAAGAAGAGTACGAAGACACTGAAGATGAGGATGATGACGACGAGCATTCGAATGGAGAAGCTAAGATTGATGTGAAAGGAAAAGGAATAATGAGAGATGACAAAGGCAAGGGGAAGCTTATTGAAGAATCGGAACAGGATGATGATGATGATGATTCCAGTGATGATGATGCTATTAATGGTTCTGATGATGGTAGTGATAGTGATTTGTCTGATGATCCTCTTGCTGAAGTTGATTTGGATAACATTCTTCCTTCCAGGACTCGTAGTCGTCGCGCTGCGTCTCGTGGTGTGGTTATCGGAAACAATGATCATAAGGATAATGGTGATGATGAGTAGTAGTTGGGGCCGGGAGTATGAGGAGGTTAGTTTCGATTAGTAGCAAAGGCTATTCTAATTCATAGTTTAAATGTGAGATGATTAAAGTGACAATGATATTTATATTTTGTATCATGTTTTAGGATTATGTCTGTTTAGGCTTATTGTATCGGCCTCGTTATGGAATTTTACTTTGGTCGAGTTTAATTCAAGTATATGTTGCTTTTACCCGGCAAGGGGACAAAATGCTTTGATAGTGATGTTATATGATTGGATTATTTTCTCGAAATTTAAACAATTCCGTTAATATTTGTTCGGTTTTCTCCTTTGTCGGTTCTGGGGTGATGGAATTTTACTTGTTCTCATGACTTTAGGCGATGTTTTGATTTTGTTATGACAGAGTTTAATTGAAGTTTCTGTTTCTTTTGCCTGGACAGAGGGTATAGTGCATTGATAGTTATGAGCATAATTGTCTTAAATGGCTATAAGTCCAATAATATTTGTCCGGTTTCCTCTTTTGTCGGTTATGTGTCTGAAGATCTTTTATTTAATTATTTTTTTTTATATGTTTTGTTTAATCTGAGGCTTGATTCAGGAACAAGTTATAATTATAATTGAATGTCTGAATAACTATATTTCTTGTGTTGGGATCACTATGTTTCCCTCTTATGATGCCAAATTGTATGTGTTCAATTAGTTTTGGTTTTGGTTTTGTAATATGCTTTTGATTTCATTTGTAAATTTATATCACATACTTAGTTATCTTCTTTTCGAAATACTCACAAAATGCATACTGTACTATACAATAACATGGGGGAAGTAGTACTCAGTACCACAAGTATTCATTATACTAAAATAGAACGTTAAATCTTTTCATAGAATTTGGTAAGCCACTAAGCTTTATTGCATTTTTTTTTAATTTTGATAAATAGTGCATGTACTATCTTCTAAGCTCACTTTCGTTTGCTATCAAGTATCAGGCCAAGGATTCTTGTAGATATGAGACAAATAGATATGTCAACCACCATTTTGGGTTACAGGTTATCAGCTCCCATTATGGTCGCTCCTACTGCTATATATGCATCAGCTGGCACACCCTGAAGGTCTTTAATTTTTTAACAAGAGATTTCCACCCAGCTTTTTATGTGTGGTTTTGACTTCTTTAATGGCATATGCTTGCAACAGGGGAGGTTGCGACAGCCAGAGCAGCAGCAGCATGTAAGACCATAATGGTATCACTATTATCCCAGCACTTTACTTAATGTGTAAATTTTGCACCAAATTGTTTTTCAGTTCAGGTGTTGTCATTTAACTCTACCTGCACTAAATTTATGACTTTTATGGATGTGTGATCTTAATTCATGCTTATTATCTATTAGTCTCTTTAATCAATGTTTTCTCGATCTGTAGGTCGGTATGAGCCTATTTATACTTAGATTTGACGTGCAAGTCTAATTTATACCAGGAGTTTATATGTCTGTTATAGCTTGTCCTACAAGTGCATTCCATGTCTGGAGAAATGTTTAGCGTTGTTTGGTATATTGTATTCTTTTGATATTAACAACAAACAACATAGTTAATCTGCTAAATGATGATGGTTTTTCCGTCCTTGTAAATTGCATTCCTATTTTGAAGTTGCTGTCTATATATTAAGCTGGGAACGTCTGTTCTTTAGTGAACATTGTGTCTGATTTATTGGTAAAACCTGCTGATCAGTTATATTGGCTAAAGCAGCAATATATATAGTATTTATCATTTTGTAGTCATTGTTGGTTATCAAGTAAGGTTTTTTCTAATTGTTATTTTTTTTCCAAACAGCATGGGTGCTCCAAGATTGGCACGTGTATGCATCGCCTTTGAAAACTATTATGGCGCTCACGACTTTAAGGGGTCGGTCTTTCTTTTCCCTCATTGAGTCATACTACATTAGTTCTTAATGTTGTCACTTGTCGATATTAAGAACTTACTTGCCTGGCATAGCAATATTATAAATCCACATAATGAGTTTACACAACGAATTCACAACAAATTGTTTGCTTATGCACATTAGTTGTGCTTAACTGTAATTCAGGGAAAAAAATTTCATAGCGGCTAAGATTACCATAATATGTTTATGTTGTGTTTCTGCTACCAATTCTACTTCATTTGCCACTAAGTCTTATGTAAGATCCTTGTTAAACACTCCGTGCATAATGGTTAGTATTTTAGTATACTGGTTAATGGGCATGTAGTCATTATCTTGCATTTCAGTATTTATTTTTAAGAATTAATGTGATATTGACAAGAAGATCACTTAAATAAATAGGACTTTTTATTAATTATTAGTTGATATTGGTTTTCTCTTGCAAGAGATTCCTAAATAATTTTATTATAATAAATTAACCCTAGTTGCAGCCTGCCCTTCCTCATTACTCATATTCATATATAACATCAAGCTAGTGGTCTGATTGTCCAAGAAGTTGTTTCTCTTTTACTTGTCCTTGACAGTTAGGCTTCGATCCAATTTTCAATTTAAAACTTGACTACTATAAAACTGAGAACAGTTCTATCAATATGGGTTGAACCACCATTACGTTCACACCTAAAAAGTTACAAAGACTGCTCAACCCTAGGAAGAAATAAATAGCAGACTAGTAGATCATTTTAGTTTGTGAAATAAATTTTTAATAATATGTTTTGTTATAAATTCAAATTATTTTTTTTATAGCTATTATAATTTTTGGGTATTAGACGAGAAAAAGGGATACTCCCTCCGTCCATTTCATTTCTTTACACTTTCTATTTTGGGCCGTCCATTCCATTTCTTTACATTACTAAAAATAGTAACTTTTAACAATAAAATACATTATTACATCCACTACCTCACTCCACCTTTTCAACCCTTTACACTATTACACCCACTACTTCACTTATTTTAACAATAAAATTACTATTACACCCACTACTACATTTATTTTAACAATATTACATCCACTATCTTGGTTTCCGTGCAAAAAGCAAATGTAAAGAAACCAAATAAAGGGAGGGAGTATAAGAAAGAGAGACAGAGAGGAGAGGCATAAAGCCCCAAAAGAAAGGCAGCACAGAAACCCTAAAAATCAAGACTCAATGGGCGAGCTGAAAAATGAAGAAAATGAAGGCACCACATTCCCTCCTAAACGCAAACCCGATGAACAAGACGCACTCACTCACTCCGATTCCAAAAAGCCCAAACCCGAAGCTCTCCTCGATACCAAACTAATCGAAAACCAAGACCAACACACTGAAGATGAAGATGATGATGAAGAAGAAGAGTACGAAGACACTGAAGATGAGGATGATGACGACGAGCATTCGAATGGAGAAGCTAAGATTGATGTGAAAGGAAAAGGAATAATGAGAGATGACAAAGGCAAGGGGAAGCTTATTGAAGAATCGGAACAGGATGATGATGATGATGATTCCAGTGATGATGATGCTATTAATGGTTCTGACGTTGGTAGTGATAGTGATTTGTCTGATGATCCTCTTGCTGAAGTTGATTTGGATAACATTCTTCCTTCCAGGACTCGTAGTCGTCGCGCTGCGTCTCGTGGTGTGGTTATCGGAAACAATGATCATAAGGATAATGGTGATGATGAGTAGTAGTTGGGGCCGGGAGTATGAGGAGGTTAGTTTCGATTAGTAGCAAAGGCTATTCTAATTCATAGTTTAAATGTGAGATGATTAAAGTGACAATGATATTTATATTTTGTATCATGTTTTAGGATTATGTCTGTTTAGGCTTATTGTATCGGCCTCGTTATGGAATTTTACTTTGGTCGAGTTTAATTCAAGTATATGTTGCTTTTACCCGGCAAGGGGACAAAATGCTTTGATAGTGATGTTATATGATTGGATTATTTTCTCGAAATTTAAACAATTCCGTTAATATTTGTTCGGTTTTCTCCTTTGTCGGTTCTGGGGTGATGGAATTTTACTTGTTCTCATGACTTTAGGCGATGTTTTGATTTTGTTATGACAGAGTTTAATTGAAGTTTCTGTTTCTTTTGCCTGGACAGAGGGTATAGTGCATTGATAGTTATGAGCATAATTGTCTTAAATGGCTATAAGTCCAATAATATTTGTCCGGTTTCCTCTTTTGTCGGTTATGTGTCTGAAGATCTTTTATTTAATTATTTTTTTTATATGTTTTGTTTAATCTGAGGCTTGATTCAGGAACAAGTTATAATTATAATTGAATGTCTGAATAACTATATTTCTTGTGTTGGGATCACTATGTTTCCCTCTTATGATGCCAAATTGTATGTGTTCAATTAGTTTTGGTTTTGGTTTTGTAATATGCTTTTGATTTCATTTGTAAATTTATATCACATACTTAGTTATCTTCTTTTCGAAATACTCACAAAATGCATACTGTACTATACAATAACATGGGGGAAGTAGTACTCAGTACCACAAGTATTCATTATACTAAAATAGAACGTTAAATCTTTTCATAGAATTTGGTAAGCCACTAAGCTTTATTGCATTTTTTTTTAATTTTGATAAATAGTGCATGTACTATCTTCTAAGCTCACTTTCGTTTGCTATCAAGTATCAGGCCAAGGATTCTTGTAGATATGAGACAAATAGATATGTCAACCACCATTTTGGGTTACAGGTTATCAGCTCCCATTATGGTCGCTCCTACTGCTATATATGCATCAGCTGGCACACCCTGAAGGTCTTTAATTTTTTAACAAGAGATTTCCACCCAGCTTTTTATGTGTGGTTTTGACTTCTTTAATGGCATATGCTTGCAACAGGGGAGGTTGCGACAGCCAGAGCAGCAGCAGCATGTAACACCATAATGGTATCACTATTATCCCAGCACTTTACTTAATGTGTAAATTTTGCACCAAATTGTTTTTCAGTTCAGGTGTTGTCATTTAACTCTACCTGCACTAAATTTATGACTTTTATGGATGTGTGATCTTAATTCATGCTTATTATCTATTAGTCTCTTTAATCAATGTTTTCTCGATCTGTAGGTCGGTATGAGCCTATTTATACTTAGATTTGACGTGCAAGTCTAATTTATACCAGGAGTTTATATGTCTGTTATAGCTTGTCCTACAAGTGCATTCCATGTCTGGAGAAATGTTTAGCGTTGTTTGGTATATTGTATTCTTTTGATATTAACAACAAACAACATAGTTAATCTGCTAAATGATGATGGTTTTTCCGTCCTTGTAAATTGCATTCCTATTTTGAAGTTGCTGTCTATATATTAAGCTGGGAACGTCTGTTCTTTAGTGAACATTGTGTCTGATTTATTGGTAAAACCTGCTGATCAGTTATATTGGCTAAAGCAGCAATATATATAGTATTTATCATTTTGTAGTCATTGTTGGTTATCAAGTAAGGTTTTTTCTAATTGTTATTTTTTTTCCAAACAGCATGGGTGCTCCAAGATTGGCACGTGTATGCATCGCCTTTGAAAACTATTATGGCGCTCACGACTTTAAGGGGTCGGTCTTTCTTTTCCCTCATTGAGTCATACTACATTAGTTCTTAATGTTGTCACTTGTCGATATTAAGAACTTACTTGCCTGGCATAGCAATATTATAAATCCACATAATGAGTTTACACAACGAATTCACAACAAATTGTTTGCTTATGCACATTAGTTGTGCTTAACTGTAATTCAGGGAAAAAAATTTCATAGCGGCTAAGATTACCATAATATGTTTATGTTGTGTTTCTGCTACCAATTCTACTTCATTTGCCACTAAGTCTTATGTAAGATCCTTGTTAAACACTCCGTGCATAATGGTTAGTATTTTAGTATACTGGTTAATGGGCATGTAGTCATTATCTTGCATTTCAGTATTTATTTTTAAGAATTAATGTGATATTGACAAGAAGATCACTTAAATAAATAGGACTTTTTATTAATTATTAGTTGATATTGGTTTTCTCTTGCAAGAGATTCCTAAATAATTTTATTATAATAAATTAACCCTAGTTGCAGCCTGCCCTTCCTCATTACTCATATTCATATATAACATCAAGCTAGTGGTCTGATTGTCCAAGAAGTTGTTTCTCTTTTACTTGTCCTTGACAGTTAGGCTTCGATCCAATTTTCAATTTAAAACTTGACTACTATAAAACTGAGAACAGTTCTATCAATATGGGTTGAACCACCATTACGTTCACACCTAAAAAGTTACAAAGACTGCTCAACCCTAGGAAGAAATAAATAGCAGACTAGTAGATCATTTTAGTTTGTGAAATAAATTTTTAATAATATGTTTTGTTATAAATTCAAATTATTTTTTTTATAAATTTGAATACCTTTTCCAATTTCGAATATGTTGTTAAATATATGTAGATGACAAAATAAATTATTTACATGTATAATTTCAAATATCTATTATCTATCTATCTATATCTTTTCTTTTTATATATATAAAGGAGAACCCGCAGGAGCTCTAGAATCGCTCGAATCCTATTTATCTATTTTTCTAGAGCTCCTCTATTTTAAATAATTAAAATCAAAACTTACTTATTTAGCCCTATTTTTAAGAAAAGAAATTAAAACTTTCTTATTTAACATTAACATTAACATCTCGAAATTGAAAAGGTTTTCAAATTTCTAGGAAAGAAGAAGTCAAATTTATATATTCGAATATTTATCTATTTTTTTAGAACTTTTTGATTTTAATTCAATAAAATCCAGGTAAGCCAAGTAACTAATTTGTCCGAAATTTAGCTTTCTAACTTCTAAGGCTTATTAGTTTTCTTCTTAACGTCATCAATTATCACACAAAAAAAGTATAAACAATTAATTAACTATGTACCTTTTTAGCAAAAAAAAAAAAATTAACTATGTACCGTGCATGGTTGCATGTAGGGGTGATCAAAATTTTCCAAATCCGTCCAAACTGTCCAATCCAAACCGCCCAAACCAGAATTTACGGTTTTGTAACGGTTCGGATTGGTAACGGTTTCGATTTTTTAAAAACCGAAAAATAATGGTTGGGTTCGGTTTGCCTTGTCAACCCGACCAATATAACCTGTTCCACCCGAATATATAATAATTAAATTTTATTATTATTTAAGAAATATAATTCAAATTAATAATTAATATATAATTATATAAAAAGAAAAAAAATGTGCTTACAATTAGTTACAATATCACATATGTAAAAAGACTAAACCAGTAAGTTTGTAACCCTATTTTTCTCAACTATCATTTTACCTAAACTACGTTATTTTGCTGGTCCGTAAGACTTTGTAACTTAATTATCATATTTTGATCATATTTTGTGATGTCAGTCCATTCATGTATTGTACAATTATGTCAATTAATTTTTTACAAGTTTAAATTTTTTTAGTGGTTTAAAACCCAAACCGCCCAAACCAAACCGTTATAATTTGGACGGTTTTTTTTAGTACTAATGGTAACAGTTACGGTAACGGCTTGTTAAATTCCAAAACCGTAAAATATGGGTTGGGTGATTTAATCCTTTCAACCCGATCAACCCGACCATTGCTCACCCCTAGTTGCATGGGTGGTAAAGTGAATGATGACTTCATGAGTCATGACTATCCTGAGTTTTCGAATGTTTTTTTTTGTTTGTCAAAGAGTTTTCGAAGGTTTATTGTGCGGAAAAATAAGTTGAAAACATCCAACAATTTATTAAAAACATTTAGCCGATTATCATGTGGAATGCATTATTTACAATCTACTTACAAAAAATTATTGGGAAGCCGGGATACAATATGTGCCCCCACTCCTCTAGTTATAGCAAAACCCATTCCGGTAAAGATATGAGGAGCAATTATACTAGCTCTATTGTTAGTTTATTAATTTGAAAATCTTTTTTTTTGTTAATCTTAAATTGAGAAAAATGGGCATGAGGTTGTACTCAGGAATCTCTTCTGGTTATAAAAGATTTATATTATAAAGTAAGGGGCCCCGCAGGGGCATTTTTGTAAATATCAATTTTACTTCATTAATTTACATAAATACCCTTAAATTTGTATGAGATCAACCTTAGGCACATGAAACCCTCTTAAATTTACAAGGTTTTTACTTGCGATATAGGTTGATTCTTAACTTTTGGTTTGATCAATGTAAAAAACAAGTATATAGTTTATTTTGTTATCTAAAAAAAATAAGTATATAGTTTGTTTTGTTATATATATATATATATATATATATATATATATATATACCCCAATACAAAAAATGTTTAGAATTATTGGCTCTATTCAACAAAAAAATTTTAAAAAAAATACTGTTCACGTGATGACGTGACACGTGAACAGTAACTTTTTTTATTATTATTATTTTTTTTTTATATTTTTGTTGAATAGAGCCAAGAATTTTATAAGTTTTTTGTGAAGGTGCCCCTAGCGGGGCCATTAAAATAAATGAAATATAATTTATTTAGTGTAGGTTTCTAGTTTCTTTTCTAAGGTTGGTTTCTATTTGAACGCTAGCCTATATATATATATATATATATTAAAATTTGGATAATATTGTGTTCACTAATTTATTTATAAATATATTTTGATTTCTTTCTTAAATAATCTATATTTCGAAAAAAATTAAAAAATATTAAAATGCCGCCGCGAAACGCGGCTTATATGTATTTATTACAACGGGTGGCGACCTAAGAAAACGTGATACAAAATCGACATAAAAACTAAGTATATGGTTTATTTAGTTGTCTATATATGTTAAAATTTGTACAATATTGTGTTCATTAATTTATTTATAAATATTTTATTTTTAATTTCTTTCTTAAATTTATATTTTGATTTTTTTAAAAAATATTACAAGTACCATTCTCTCTTTGTTTATTTATTGTTAATTGTTACGTTGTCGTTATTATCTTCTCATTGTTCTTGATCATAATATATTCCAATGTATTCTATTAATTAATTCAATCAAATTTGATTTTTTTTTTATATATATTTATTACAACGGGTGCTGGCCTAAGAAAATGTGACACAAAATCAATGTAAAAAATAAGTATATAGTTTATTTTGTTATATATATATATTAAAGTTTATACAATATTCTGTTCACTAATTTATTTATAGATATATAATAGATTTTAAATTCTTTTTAAAATAGTTTATATTTTGAAAATTTTTAAAAGATATTACAAGGCCATTGCTGATATGGGCTAAATGTAAGGCCTAAATAAACATTTAATGTGGCATTAATTAGACCTAGAGTGGTCCAAATGTGGGGCCCGCCAGATGGGCCCAAACCCTATTTATAATATTAATTTCGTAATTAATATTAGGGGTAATAACCAGCTCAGCAATAAGAGTCAAACAAGGATATTACTCTTGCCTGACTTAGCCTCCAAGATACATATTTCAACATGGAAACTGGTTCCTACATACTAGGATCTGGAACCTTCTTCTAGGCGGTGACTTGCCCACCAAGTCACCTAACCCTACTACGATTCTAAGCCTTCTCAGCCTATATAAAGGGTCTGACCCCTCATTCTCAGAACTACGTCTTGGCTTGATTCTCAATACGAGATACGTAGGCACTCTGTGAGGACCGATTAGTCCCGAACACGGAAACAACCATTAAAGCCTGAAGCTCACCAACCCTAGCATTAAATACAATTCGTAACCTAGTTTTTATTCCACAACATTTGGCGCCGTCTGTGGGAAGAAGACATCAACCATGGTAACTACACGAAGAACAGCACCAAGCTCTACCGAGGCTTTACCAATTAGCTCTGCTCCGCCTGTCACTGAGCAAGTACCCCCAACAATAGGGGCGATCACCCAAACTCAAGTTTCTCAACCTCCAGGGACGAATCCCCATGCTGAGAGAACATTACCCATGGTCGTCCACCCAGGCCAAGAAACCAGCTCTCTTCAGATAGTGGTTTCTCCTATGGTTGATCCCAATCGCCCGTTACCACCGGGGGTACAGATCCATACTATGGATCTCCCCATGAATACCAACCCGATATATGGTCTACCTAACTACCCTCCAATTACTCAAGGTCCTGGACCAAGTGGCCACGCCTTATATATCCGAGATCGAGAGTATGTTGACTACTCTGGCCCCTATACTGATGATTCATCGTCTGATGATGATGATCGTGATGAAGCCCCGAGGAGGCGACGTGCTAGCAGAAAACTAAGAAGGAGAACACAAACTGTCCATGATGGACCCCCATTGACATCTGCTGAGAGAATCAAGGCTCATGAGGCCGAGATTTTAAGGATAAAGGAAGATATTGCAAGAGAACAAGCTAGGTTGAATCAAACTCAACCTCCAACCTCAGGACCGATTCCCATTATAGATCTGGAGAGGTCTTCAAGAAGGCAGAGAAGGGCCAACGCCCCAACTGGAAGAACAACAAGGGTGGAAACCCCCAGGAGCAACCCCAAGGATCTGATGCCACTTGGGGATCCTGATGATCCCACACCCCCATTTACTGAGGAGGTGATGAATGCTCGTATCTCAAAGAAGTTCAAGATGCCGACAATTAAGGCTTATGATGGAACGGGTGATCCCGCAAACCATGTTAGGACGTTCTCAAATGCACTGCTGTTGCAGCCTACAAGCAACGCCTTGAAGTGTAGGGCGTTCCCTCAAACCCTGTCGGACATGGCTCAAAGATGGTATAGCCGCCTACCTGCGAATTCGATTGGCTGTTTTAAGGAGTTGAGCGCCGCTTTTGTCAACCAATTCATTAGCGGGAGAGTTCATGAGAAAAGTTCTACATCCCTCATGTATGTAGTTACCTCAAGAGATTACCTCAAGAGGTTCACTAAGGAGACATTGAATATCACTGATTTGGAGAATAAGGTGGCCATGGTAGCCTGAGAACACGAAACCACTGATCTATTCTTTAAAAGGTCATTAGCAAAGCATCCTCCTGAAAACATGGCCAAGCTCTAACGAAGGGCTGACAAGTATATCAAGGCTGAGGATAGCATGAAGAAGGAAGCTAGAGGAGGTAATGACAAAGGTAACAACGACTCCAAGAAGCGAAAGCAAGACCAGGAGTGTGATGACCAGGAGTATGATGTTAGGGACAAGTATCCCCGAACTAGCGAGGACTCCGACTATGTCCCTAAGAAGAACCAAGGACCAAGGTTCACTGAGTATGCAAGGTTGAATACTCCTAGAAGTCGAATCTTGTTGGACATTGAGAAGGATAAGGATTTCCGATGGCCGAAGCCACTCAGGGATGATCCCGCAAAGAGAAACAAGAATCAGTATTGCAGATTCCATAGAGATGTGGGGCATGACGCTGATGATTGCAAGCAACTCAAAGATGAGATCGAGTTTTTGATTCATAGAGGGAAACTGAGCCACTTCACTAAGGGTGACGACCGTGGTAATCAGAGAAGAGAGTATGATAGGAGGGATGACGATCAAGATCGCAACCCACAACCCCGAGGGCCAGTAATCAACATGATCTCAGGAGGCCCGACTGCGGCCGGCACAACAAGGAATTCTCGGAAGGCTTATGCTAGGGAAGTGATACACATTGTGGGAGAGGCCCCGAAGCATGCCAAGACTGAAATAACAATTGGTTTTGATGATTCAGACCTCGAAGGGATGAAGTTCCCCCATGACGACCCGTTGGTCATAATTCCTGTGATTGGAAACTCAGAGGTGAAGCGAGTCTTGATAGATAGTGGAGCTTCTGTTGACGTTCTGTTTCATGATGCATTTGTGAAGATGGGGTACAATGAATCTCAGTTGACCCCCAATAACATGCCTATATATGGATTTAATGGAATAGGATCCAAAGTTGAAGGGACTATCCAATTGCCTGTGACTATTGGACAGGAGCCCAAGAAGGCCACTCAGATGTTGAACTTCCTGGTAATCAAGGCGGTTTCAACGTACAATGCTATCCTCGAAAGGACTGAACTTCATGCATTCAAGGTTGTTGCCTCAACTTATCATATGAAGATTAAGTTCCCAACCAGGAATGGTGTTGGAGAACATAAAGGCGATCAAAAGATGGCACGAAGCTGTTATGTAGCCGCGTTAAGGCCTGACGGAGTCGGGGGGCAGGTCCTTTCTATTGAAGACATGGATATCCGCAGTAACAAGGAACACCGAGAAAGGCCAGTAGAGGACATCACATAGAAGCCTCGAACAGCCATTGAGGCTAAGGCATTAACTAACTTCGTGGTTGAATGTACCATGGGCAACCAAGAAGTCGGGGGGTAGGAGGTAGTACCCCAAGCAGGAAGTGAACTTCAGAATAAGAATGAGAAGACCAGAAGGAGTAGTGGGTGCTTTATTTTGATAAAGCATCAAAAACAAAATCAAGTGAAACAAAATCAAGTGATGCAGGCCTAGTCTTGCAATGCCCCGATGGGCTCAAGTTATCCTAGTAGGACTTAGCTTCATCTAGTAGAAGCAGAATTAAGGTTCATTGAAACCATTGCAGAGCATGTTGCTCCGAGTAGGACAGTAGTACCCTATGTAAGGGTTGAACCCATTTCAAGTTATTAATGCAAGTTTGATTTCCATTCATTGATTGAGTGATTTTATTTATGTGCCGAGCACCCGATGAGTGCAAGTGAAGGATGACCGAGTACCGAAAATAAAAGAATACACGAATGGAAAACAAACAAATGCATAGGTGAAGATCCCGAAGGGTCAAGAGTTGGGTTACAACGCAACCAAGTAAGAGTTTAAGTCTGTAAAGGACCCTGGATAAAAGAAAAGAAGATAAAAGCCATATGCAACAGTCAAACCCATGAAAGGCCGAGGATGTTAAGGACTAGCTACTCTTCAATACTTATTAAGTACTTGGATTAAGGATCCAAGGATGAAGGCCAATAGATAACCTTAAGCAAGGATTAATGAAGTTCAAGCAAGCTCTCGTCTCAGAAGTTTAAAAGGAAAGAAGCCAACGGGATTGCATTTATCGGAATCAAAATCGAGGAATCAACTCCGAATCCTAGGTTGAAGAACAGAAGATGTTAGCCATGAAGGCCAAGATTAGCCATGAAGGCCAAGGTTAGTTATGAAGGCCAAACTTGAGGGGGTCATGAACCTCCAATTAAGATCCAAAGGTTGAAACTTCGTGTTGACTTGAAAACCAATATGTAATTTTGAAAACCTCCTAGGGAAGGTTCAAGACCTCGTGGGGCTGACCAGAAAGCCCCTGGCCTTGGACCGGCAGCTCTGATAGATATTTCGGTGACTTAAAACACCATTGAGATTGAAAACCCTTGATTTCAAACTTTGGCGTTCAACCTTCGAACATCGACATTCAACACCCAAGACCAAGACAAACATTGAAGCCATGACGGCCAAGCGAGCTGAGAAGTTACTTATATGGGAGCATCTTTGAAAGAACCCCTGAAGGGCAAGTTGATAGCATTCTTGCAAGAAAATAGTGATGTGTTTGCTTGGACTACAGCTGACATGCCAGGGATTGATCCCCAACTCATAACTCACAAGTTGAATGTTGATCCTGTGTGGAAGACAATAAAGCAGAAAAAAAAAGGAATTTTGCTCCTGAAAGGAAGGAGGCCATTAAACAAGAAGTTGACAAGCTCTTAGAGGCTGGGTTTAGTGAAGAGATTCAGTTTCCTGAATGGTTAACTAACCATGTTATGGTCAAGAATGCAAATGGGAAATGGAGGATGTGTATAGACTTCGCTGATTTGAATGATGCATGCCCGAAGGATTGTTTTCCTCTACCGAGGATAGACATGTTGATAAATGCCACAGCTGGACATGAGATGTTGAGCTTCATGGATGGGTTCAGTGGCTACAATCAGATTAAGATGCACAAGGATGACATTCCTAAGGTATCTTTCATAACTGACTTTGGTGTTTTCTGTTATCTTGTTATTGCTTTTGGTCTAAAGAATGCAGGAGCTACTTACCAATGACTGGTGAATAAGATATTCGCCCATCTGATTTGAAAAACCATGGAGGTCTATGTAGATGACATGTTGGTCAACAGCCTATTCAAGGCAGATCAAATGAAGCACCTCAGAGAGGCATTCGAAGTGCCGAGGCACCATAAATGATGTTGAATCCAGCCAAGTGTGTTTTCGGCGTTGAATCAGGAAAGTTTTTGGGTCTAATGGTTTCAAATAGAGGAATAGAAGCCAACCTGATAAGATCAAAGCAATTTTAGATATGGAGCCCCCACTCTTAATAAGAGATGTGCAAAAGTTAATGGGTCGAGTAGCAGCGTTAGGAAGATTCATCTCCAAGTCTGGTGATAAATGCTTACCTTTCTTTCAAGCATTGAAAAAGGTGAAGAACGTTGAGTGGACACCCGAAAGCCAAGAGGCCTTTGAACAATTGAAGAAATACATGGCTGAAGCCCCGTTGTTGGCCAAACCTGGTCCTAGGGAGACTCTTTACTTATATTTGGCGGTATCTGAACAAGCACTGAGTGCCGTCCTCATTCGGAAGGAGAACAAGGTTCAAAAACCCATCTACTACGTGAGCAAGGTGTTGCACGGGGCTGAGTTAAATTACTCTCCCATTGAGAAGTTTGCATTGGCATTGATAACAGCTTCGAGGAAGCTACAACCATACTTTCAGTCACACAAGATTGAAGTCCTGACGAACCAGTAGTTGAGAAATATTTTGCACAGCTCGAAGGCCAGTAGAAGGCTAGCCAAGTGGACGATCGAACTTGGAAAATTTGACATCACATATAAACCTCGGACAGCCATCAAGGCTCGAGCATTGGCTGACTTCGTGATTGAATGTACCATTGGCAACCAAGAAGTCGGGGGCAGGAGATAGTAACCACCCCTAGAAGTGAGGATAAAGATGAAGAGCTTGTACCTGATCAGAAGGAATATTGGGTGCTCTATTTTGATGGAGCATCAAAAACAAAATGTAGTGGTGCAGGTTTGGTTTTGCAAAGCCCCGATGGGTTCACAGTTGAGTATGCTTTGAAGTTAGATTTTCCTACTACCAACAATGAAGCTGAATATGAAGCCTTGATAGCCGGATTGGGCTTGGCCAGAATACTGAGGGTCAAGAACCTCAAAGTTTTTGGAGATTCAAGACTGGTAGTCTCGTAAGTGAATGGTGAATTTGAAGCTAAGGATGAAACAATGACAAAGTATTTGAGAGTTGTGAAGGCTGATATGACTCAGTATGAGCAGCGCTATGAGGAGCACATTCCAAGAAATGAGAACATTAAGGCCGATGCCCTATTTAAGTTCACCTCTTCTGAGATAGAAAATTATGCAGAGAGTTTTTACTTCCAGGTCCTGAAGACCCCACCATCGATTCGAAATTGGTAGCACCAGTTGGTGTAAGCTGAAGGATAGACCCTCTCAAAGCTCATCTTGAGACTGGTTGGCTCCCTGATAATGCCTTAAAAGCACAGAAACTATTAGTGAGAATGTTGAGATAAGAGGTCCTTTGTCATTCAATACTTAAAATCTTGAATCTCAAATCCCGACACAAAATTTAAGCCTTGATGGCCAACAAGGCTGTCTACCTCCAATCGAGCTTGTCGTTTGAGTTTAAGGACTCGAATCAAGAGTCGTTAGTCAAGTTGAGACCTAAGAAAGGTTATATGAGCATAAGAATAAGGTTGGAAACCTAGAATCAAGCTAAAGGGTTAAAAACCAACAAAGGCATACCAGGCCTAAGGTCAATCACTAAGGAGCAAGTGAACTACCTGAATGATCAACCGAGAAGGAAGACCTCCTCCATGAGAAACAAGGATGAGGTAAGAACTAAAGAACTTCATCACAAGGATGAGAGTCAAGGGTTGATGATAACCAACAACCATGAATTAACTCAAGGTTCAAAACCAAGCTCCGAGGAGGGTGTCAGCCGACCAAGAGTGATTTTCAGTCCTACACGGACTGTTGACGCTGTTTGGGCCATATCTTGAGCTCCGGGTATCAGATTTGGACGATCTTACAGTCCACGCAAAGATCTCTGAGTTTTCTATAGTCTTGGAGACCCCAGCCAACCACCAATTGGCCGACCATGCTCCGAGGAGGGCGTCAGCCGACCAAGACTGATTTTTAGTCCTTCACGGACTGTTGACGCTGTTTGGGCCATATCTTGAGCTCCGGGTATCAGATTTGGACGATCTTACAGTCCACGCGAAGATCTCTGAGTTTTCTATAGTCTTAGAGACCCCAGCCGACCACCAATTGGCCGACCACGCTCCGAGAAGGACGTCAGCCGACCACAGATGATTTTTTATCCCAAGTCCATGATTTTTTAGGATCACGGATAATTTTAGATCCTAGATCCATGATTCTCCTTGAGATCACGGATGATTTAAGATCAAGATCAAGATTCTTGATCCTTAAGATAACGAAGTCACGAATGACCAAACTGATGACTTGAGATCAAGATCAAGAATCTTGATCCTTAAGATCACGGATAATTTTAGATCCTAGATCCATGATTCTCCTTGAGATCACGGATGATTTGATATCAAGATCAAGATTCTTGATGCTTAAGATAACGAAGTCATGAATGACCAAACTGATGACTTGAGATCAAGATCAAGATTCTTGATCCTTAAGATCACGGATAATTTTAGATCCTAGATCCATGATTCTCCTTGAGATCACCGATGATTTGAGATCAAGATCAAGATTCTTGATGCTTAAGATAACAAAGTCATGAATGACCAAACTGATGACTTGAGATCAAGATCAAGATTCTTGATCCTTAAGATCACGGATAATTTTAGATCCTAGATCCATGATTCTCCTTGAGATCACCGATGATTTGAGATCAAAATCAAGATTCTTGATGCTTAAGATAACGAAGTCATGAATGACCAAACTGATGACTTGAGATCAAGATCAAGATTCTTGATCCTTAAGATCACGGATAATTTTAGATCCTAGATCCATGATTCTCCTTGAGATCATCGATGATTTGAGATCAAGATCAAGATTCTTGATGCTTAAGATAACGAAGTCATGAATGACCAAACTGATGACTTGAGATCAAGATCAAGATTCTTGATCCTTAAGGTCACGGATAATTTTAGATCCTAGATCAATGATTCTCTTTGAGATCACCGATGATTTGAGATCAAGATCAAGATTCTTGATGCTTAAGATAACGAAGTCACGAATGACCAAACTGATGACTTGAGATCAAGATCAAGATTCTTGAACCTTAAGATCACGGATAATTTTAGATCCTAGATCCATGATTCTCCTTGAGATCACCGATGATTTGAGATCAAGATCAAGATTCTTGATGCTTAAGATAACGAAGTCATGAATGACCAAACTGATGACTTGAGATCAAGATCAAGATTCTTGATCCTTAAGATCACGGATAATTTTAGATCCTAGATCCATGATTCTCCTTGAGATCACCGATGATTTGAGATGAAGATCAAGATTCTTGATGCTTAAGATAACGAAGTCACGAATGACCAAACTGATGACTTGAGATCAAGATCAAGATTCTTTATCCTTAAGACCACGGATGATTTTAGATCCTAGATCCATGGTTTCTAGGACCACGGATGACTTTAGATCTGAGATCCATGATTTCTTTTAAAACCACGAATGGGTTTAGGTCCGGGTTTTTTAGCCAACCACGAAGTGGCCGACCACGACACCCGGAGGGCCGCAGCCGACCACGAGTTGGAAGACCACGACCCGGCCGACCACGAGTCAGAAGACCACGAGTTGGCCGACCACCGTGTTCGGGAGGCCTTCGGCCGATCACGGGCTAGCCGACCACGAGCTACCCGTTGATCCGGCCGATCACGGGTAGTTTGTGGTCCTAGAACCCGACTTTTTCAGCGAACCTCGGATAGTTTGTGGTCCCAGATCTCGACTTTTTCAGCGAATCTTGGATGATTTTCAGTACTAAAAAAAGGTCAAGATTAGCACCGTTTAGTGCCGTTTAAGCATAGATTAGTGCCGATTAGCACAGATTAGTACCGTTTAAGCACAAATTAGTGCCGATTAGCACAGATTAGTGTTGTTTAAGCACAGATTAGTGCCATTTAAGCACAGATTGATGCCGATAAGCACAGATTAGTGCCGTTTAAGCACAAATTAGTGTCGATTAGCACAAATTAGTGCCGTTTAAGCACAGATTAGTGCCGATTAGCACAGATTAGTGCCGTTTAAGCACAGATTAGTGTCGATTAGCATAGATTAGTGCCGTTTAAGCACAAATTAGTGTTGATAAGCACATATTAGTGTCGAAAAGCACATATTAGCACCGATTAGTGATGTTAGTGACGTCTTATGCCGTTTAACATCATTTAACACTGCTTAAACGTTGTTTAAGGTTGATTAGCGCTGTGTAGTGCTGTTTAACACCGTTTAGTGTCGTTCAACATCGTCGTAAATGCGTCGGTCGCTCCACGCTTTATATTAAGATGATATTGTTGAAAGTACTCGCGTAAGAGCAATAAACCCTGACCCAAGTCTCGGAAAGGCCGTTAAAACTTCAAGGAAAACCTGATCAATTTTTCTAGAAGTTGGGGGGCAAATGATATGGGCTAAATGTAAGCCCTAAATACACATTTAATGTGGCATTAATTAGACCTAGAGTGGTCCAAACGTGGGGCCCGCCAGATGGGCCCAAACCCTATTTATAATATTAATTTCGTAATTAATATTAGGGGTAATAACCAGCTCAGCAATAAGAGTCAAACAAGGATATTACTCTTGCCTGACTTAGCCTCCAAGATACATATTTCAACATGGAAACTGGTTCCTACATACTAGGATCTGGAACCTTCTTCTAGGCGGTGACTTGCCCACCAAGTCACCTAACCCTACTACGATTCTAAGGCTTCTCAGCCTATATAAAGGGTCTGACCCCTCATTCTCAGAACTACGTCTTGGCTTGATTCTCAATACGAGATACGTAGGCACTCTATGAGGACCGATTAGTCCCGAACACGGAAACAACCATTAAAGCCTGAAGCTCACCAACCCTAGCATTAAATACAATTCGTAACCTAGTTTTTATTCCACAACAATTGCGAAACATGAATTATGTTTATTTATTATAACGGGAATCGACGTAAGAAAATATGATACAAAATCGACATTAAAATTAAATATATAGTTTATTTTGTTGTATATATATATATATATTAAAATTTGCAGAATATTATGTATTTTAATTTATTTATAAATATTTTCTTTTCAATTTCTTTCCTAAATTTATATTTTGAATTTTTTATATACAAATTTCTTTATATGTAATTATTACAGCGGGTGTCGGCCTAAGAAAACATGATATGAAATCGACATAAAACATAAGTATGTAAATATTTATCTATTTTTCTAGAGCTCCTCTATTTTAAATAATTAAAATTAAAACTTCCTTCTTTAGGCACTATTTTTAAGAAAAGAAATCAAAACTTCATTTTTTAACATTAACATATACATTTTTGAAATAGAAAACGTTCTGGAATTTGTAGGGAAGTAGAAGTCAAATTTATATATTCGAAATAGAAAAAATTTTATAATATTAATATCAAAAATTAAGTATTGATATTTTAGATATGTTTAAAATTTTAAAAAGGAATTGCGAGGCAAAATCGGTAAATCAAAGTCAAAAAACATTTTAGTATTTAAATTTTATTATTATGTATGCTTAGTATTTTTATAACATATACAACGGGTGTCGGCCTAAAAAATTGTGAGACAAAATCGGTATAAAAAAATATATGAATAATTTATCTTATTATCTATGTATATTTAATTTATACAATATTGTATTTACCAATTTATATTGATATTTTAGATATATTTAAAATTTTAAAAAAAGTTGGGAGGCAAAATCGGTAAATCAAAGTAAAAGAGCATTTTAGTATTTAAATTTTTATTATTATGTATGCTTAGTAGTTTTATAATATATAAAACGGTGTCGGCCTAAAAAATCTTGCTTCCCATCCCTATATGGCAATCTTGCTGTAACTATAGTTAGCGTTTCTGGCCCTAATATTATAGTGCTCCATCACCCAAGAGTTGGTGAATTACGTGGTTAGAAGTTTTGAGCAAAACAACAAGTTCTGAATTGTTTTTTGGCACATAGTTTATGACAAATTGCATACTGCATATGAGAATCGTACTTAACATAGTGCAAATGAACTAATGACCGGAATAAACATTAGTAAAAGTAAAATTTAAAAAGTTCATCTTACAAGATCTTGGGGGAGAAGAGTTTTGTTCCAACCATTAAAGAGTAATTAATAGCCCTTAATGGTATGAATGGGTAGCGCCAATAGCTCTAAAGAGCTAGCAACAGCACCAGTAGCAGTAAAGGAGTAGACAATTTTTGTAGTGACATCAAGTTTTGTTGCATACAACAATAGCACTTCTACTATAAGAAGAGACCTGATCTTTCACTATCAACTGATGAGTTTCTACTTTTGAGGCCTTGATCGTAAAAAAGATCTCTTGAACAAATGTCATCATATGTTTATGATCAATTCAGCTAGGATGATGTTAAGGTTGATAAACATCGAGAGAACTACTTGGGCCACACCTCGAGGCACCCGTTGGAAGATGATTGAAAGAGAAAGATCTACACTGCAGTGGTATGCAAGAGATACAATCTGAGACCTTAATTATGGAGGTTGCAAACAAGAAATCCAAAGGATTAAGGAAGATTAATAGCAGGCTATGAGGGAGGCGTGGTGCTTGGATATGAGCAGTCCTCCACGTTCTTCCCAACCTCAAGGCAATGGAATTGATAAGCATCAACTTTTAAAATTTATTAAAAAAGGATCTACAGCGGAAGTGTTAGGAGAAGACCATGCTTAATTAGTCACTCCAGTCCAAGGTTTTGATTTGTCCAGAACACCTAAAATTTTAGGAGAATGACGTACAAGAAAAACATTGTTTTGACCATGTACTTTACAATATATTATAGATCCAGCAAGAAGTTTTCAAATTCACTACTAAAAAATAGGTATGCCTAGAATTCATTGCTGGTTGAATTCTAATGTTTGTTCATTCTAATGTGTATTAATATCTCTTTCTGACGATTTTAGGTGCTTTCATTACTCTGGACGAGAAGCACAAAATTGAATATAGGGTGATGTTGAACCATATGTTTAGCAGATTTTAGAGCCATAATCTAGGTATAATTTCTCAACCTCTTTTAAAATCAAAATTTTTGTATATGGCTTTACATTATTGTTGTTTTTGCTGGCTCTTTTTTATTTTTGTTTTTGCAGGCTCCTTTTATTTTAGAAAAACCAATTTCAATTAGGTACCAACAGTCAGGTTCTATTTGATCTATAGTCAATCGCCAGTAGATAATTTTCATCACTGCTCTTTTGTTTCTATATATTCTTTTGATTTTTTGTCCCTTATTATCGTCTTTAAATAGTGTAAATTTTTCTTTATGCGTGTGTCTTTCTTTTTGGTAGTATGAACATGTTGATATAAGAAAAAGGAACACACTCAAATCTTGGAATAAAAGATTTGAACTTTTATCCTTCCCTCTTTATATTTTTATTTACTGTTAATTGTTATTTTATCGTTATTATCTTCTCAGTGTTCTTGATCATAATATTTTTATCTATATGTATTTATTATAACGGGTGTCGGCCTAATTAAACGTGACACAAAATCGACGTAAAATTATATATATATATATATATATATATATATATATTAAAATTTGTACAATATTGTGTTCATTAATTTATTAATAGATATTTTTTTTCATTTTCTTTCTTAAATTTATATTTTGATTTTTTTAAAAAAATATTAGAAGGCCGCCACCCGCAGGAGCTCTAGAATCGCTTTATTCATATTTTTTCTAATTTTATAGAACTCCTCAATTTTAAATAATTAAAATTAAACTTCCTTTTTTAAGTCCTATTTTTTAGAAAAGAAAGTCAAAACCTTTTTAAATTAAATTGTATAAAATAAACCATTGTATAAACTTATTCATACATATCAAAGTGGTGATTCAGCTTAATGCCATCATAATTCCTGAACATTAACAGCAGAAAGACACCAGAAATTGTATGCCGGAAAGAACACGAGCATAAAATAGGTTGTCTTCACATATTCAGATAGATTATTGTTTGTTTTCTAATACGGAACTTCTTCTTTTTTTCTAATATGCGGATGAGTTGGATTACTTTTCTGATACAATATTATTGTACATGATGTGATGCTGACCTCTTCAACTCACGTACCATGTAGTGCATAGAATAATAGATTGTTAACTCCATATTTTTTTTTATAATTTTAACGTAATTGTGTATATGAAATTTTGATTAATGTACATTAACATGTTATTTAGACTCCTATATCTGTAGTTATTTGATTGAGAATGGTCTAAGACTATTTGAACGATTTTTTTTCACTGCTTTTTGTTATTTTTATTAGTTTGAGTCTAATTTTTTATTAATGATTTTAAGATCATTGGCCATGCATTTTAAAATCGGAAAAGTTGACAGGTTAATAAGGCATGAAATCACTTTGAATGTGTTAACGAATTAATCTGGAGGTTGAGCAAAGTCCGTATTGATCGCAGACCGAAAACTCAGGGTGTCAATCTAGAGCAAAGAAAGTAGATACCAATCCGCTATGTCGTCTTCAAGAGTTGTGGTGGTCTCCAAGGGATGCTACAAAATTTTTCATATAAAGACTAGGTAACATATATCCAGAAAAGATATATTATTGATTTTTTTTAAGGGTAAAGAGAATCTACCTGGTCCGGTAGAAAAATTCTCTACCTATGCGGCTTAAAATCATGCATTTATCATTTTTTTTTTGTAAATCTAACCGTATCGATGAAAATTTTATGTAAAAATAAGTAGGTGTGCAAAATTTATAAATTTTATTCTTTAAGAATACATTTAATTTAACATGATATTTTGTATATGGTTTACAATATGAACGTAACGACTCGGATTTTATATCGTTTTTTGATTAAAAATTGCATCATATACAAAATCAATTTCTATGTAATTTTGTGTATTCACTAATTTTTTTCAGTTGTGATATTTTTATTTGCAATTTTTTCCCATTCTTTTGGTTCCGTTTATCTTGAGTTTGTATGATTATAGCTTTATTCACTTTTAAATTTCGTGTTTTTAACATTTATCCAAAGGTTTAATTTTCAACTTTTGTATTTTAATGTATTAATTAAGCTTTTTTGCTTTATGATACACATTGTATTGTTATTCTATGAATTTTTTAGCAACACTCATTGTTCAGTTTTATTTCATAAATATTACTTGTTGTTGTGATTGATGATATTTGTTGGGTTCACCTTCAAAATTGGGTTGGAGGTTGGATTAGCGAGTGAATCTATGTCCGGTCAAGAAGCATGTGAAATACTCTTATGTTAGAAAAATCAATATTATCTTTATTTCTTATTTTTTTTAATCAAATATTATATAAGTAATCAAGGATATAATTGATGTTATAAAAGGTAAGTCTTGCCTCAAAATTATATTATAATTAGGATATAAAAAATAATTTTTAACTTTTTTTAAGAATGGTATCTCCCAATTCTAATTGAATCCTAAAAGAATTTCATCCGCGTGTAAACTGAAATCAAAGTCAAAGAGGATTTTAGTATTTAATTATTTTTTATTGTGTACGCTTAATATTTTTATAATATATACAACGGGTGTCTGCCTAAAAAATCGTGAGACAAAATCGATACAGAAAAATATAAGAATAATTTATTTAATTTATTTAATTTATTTGGTGGAGCTCTGAAATCACTCCAAAGATATTTATCTAATTTTCTAAATTAACTCAATTTTCAAACATAGAATATGCAATCAAGAAAATAATTGATGTTATTAAAGGCAAATTTCACATCTAAATTATATTAAGTTAGGATATGAAAGCAAGTTTAACATTTTTTTACAATAGTATTTCCCAAATCTCACCGCATGCAAACCAAAATCAAAGTCAATGAGGATTTTGGTATTTAATTTTTTATTATTTTGTATACTTAGTATTTTATAATATATTTTATTATTTTGTATACTTAGTATTTTATAATATATATTACAAGGCCGCCGTGAAGCGCGGCTTAGTAAACTAGTCATCTTTTCTTTTTATATATATAAAGGAGAACCCGCAGGAGCTCTAGACTCGCTCGATTCATATTTATCTATTTTTCTAGAGCTCCTCTATTTTAAATAATTAAAATCAAATTTCCTTCGTTAGGTCCTATTTTTTAGAAAAGAAATCAAAACTTCCATTTTAACATTAAGATTAACATATTCGAAATAGAAAAGGTTTTCGAATCCTATTTATCTATTTTTCTAGAACTCCTCTATGTTAAATAATTAAAATCAAAACTTCCTTCTTTAGGTCCTATTTTTTAGAAAAGAAAGTCGAAATAGAAAAGGTTTTCGAATTTGTAGGAAAAAAGAAATCAAATATATATATATATGGAAGAAGATCGAATTCAATTTTATCTCTAATTTGATTATCATAAAGGAGAATTCATTCCCAAAAGCTCTATAAATAGTTTTTCTCTCTTCTGTTGCAGGAATTTAGACTTTGCGAATTATATACTCTCAGTTCTCAGTAAGCCATGTGATTTCTGCTAAATTTTCGATTTTTAGATTGCAGAGTATGTATTTCATATATGAAAAAGTTATTTTAAGAAAAAAGGTATTGAAGATTGCTGCTAATATATTAATATTGTTTCTTGTGATCTTAATAGGGTGATCGATGGTATAATTGTATTGTTCGATTTGTATATATTTTGTTTCTCATATATTCATAATCATCTTTAGGATCTTTAATATAGGATCTTTAATATTGTTTCTTGTGATCTTAATAGGGTGATCGATGGTGTAATGGTATTGTTCGATTTGTATATATTTTATTTCTCATATATTCATAATCATCTTTAGGATCTTTAATATTTTACATATACAATTATCTTTATTTTTTCTTAAACTTCCAACTGTTTTCATGCTCATGCACCAGAAGAATCAGAAAAAAGACTAAACAGAAGTATTGTATTGGTTGGCATGTAATTGTATACTGTATACATGCCATACTAACATGATATGATGTTTATAATTTTGTGCAAAAAAATTATGTGATATGTTTAATTTTCTTCCACCTTAACTGTATTTTAAGATCTTCATCTAATCATCTGAGTATCTTCAAGGCTAATATATTTCTTTGTTGAGTCTCATAGGGGAAATTCCGGGTTGATAAATTGGTATTAACTAGCCTAATAATCGTACGGGTCATTTTCCAAAAATTGATAGAGAGATTTTTGAGAAATTGATAGAGAGGTCGAAGTTATGTAAAAAAAGTTTTCACTTCTTGGTAAAAAACATAAGTAGCACAATGGTTTGGAGGAATATTTATATAGAGGAGGTTGTTGGTTCAATTCCCCACAAACACAAAAATAATTTAATTTTTATCTGCAAAATAAGGGAGTGACAATTGATGTAATTTTATAAAATATAAGGGTAAAATAGTAATTTCAAAGGGGATTTATTGGCTCAAAATACCCCTAAAAAAACCCCTTGTTCTCCTATTATATATAGAAGATGATGATTAATTCTTTTTCTTTTTAAAACTCATCTTTGTATTTATTTTAACGTAAATAACGTTGTTTAATTGATCAGGGTATAAAACTAAGAATTTATGGCTTTTATGTAGATTGGGATGCAAGATTTTTGAGCTCTCTGACACCCCACTTTAGGTCGTAATAAAATCTAATTCAATTATATCAATTTGCATAATATGTATCATATCCTCAATCCTTTTCCGACATGATAATATTTTCTGTTATAGTAAAAATATTGATAGGATTAACACTCACCATATTGAAAACATTGTCGTATTTTGAGGCTATGTCCGTTTTTGTCATCTGTAACATGTTCGTTCTATACCATAAGCTTGGTATTTTGATACAAGTGGGGTACGTAAACTACTTATTCAACTAGCTTAAAAGCCGTTGATGCACGGATTTTTTTTAATATTATATGATTTTTTCAATTATTTGAATAATTTTTTGATGATATGAATTTTGTAAGTTAAATTTAGATGATATGAGTTGATAATAATTTTATATATATATATATATATATATATATATATATATATATAGGTCATATTATTTCTTGAAAAAGAAAAATTATTTATAAGATATATATAAGATGATATATTTTATCTGAAAAAATTAATCAATCAATTATTAATTACAATGGTATTATTTTATTGAATACAATTATTTGTGATACTGTTGGAAAAGAAGAGGTTTTAGAAAGAGAAAATATAAATGGTAACGTGTTTTAGCTGAAATGTAATTTTTTATTTATTACTTATTAGTAATCATAATATTTATATTTTATTCTATTAAATATAGTTGCCCGTAGTATTTTTAGAATATAAAAATGAAATCAATTAGTTATTTAAAATAGAAAATGTAACATATTTTTACCAATAATAAATATTTAAATATGGATAGTTAAGTAAAAAAATAAAGTTTGGAAAAAAGAAATTTAAGTTAGAAAATATAGAAAAGATATTATATTTTAGCTGAAAAAAGTAAACAATTAGTTATTAGTAATTATAATTTTATTAGTTTATTTCATTAATAGAATGACCATGATATTTTTGGAAATGAGAGGTTCTAGTAAGAAAAAAAAATGTGTTTTAGGTGATAAAGGTAATTGGTTAGTTATTAGAAACTGTAATACCATTATTTGATTTTATAAAATTGAAATACATGTTTCTACCAATAATTAATATTTAAGTAATGATAATTAAGTAAAAAACTAAAGTTTTTAAATGAGATATTTTTGTTAGAAAATATAAAAAAGATATTACCTTTTAGTTGGAAAAGTTAATCAATTAGTTAATAGTTATTAGTAATTATAATATCATTAGTTTATTTCATTAATTAGAACGATTATATTTTTGCAAATAAGAGATTTTAGTCATAAAAGTTAGAAAAGGTAATTGATTAGTTATTATTTAGGTAAAATAGAAATACATGTTTCTACCAATAATAAATACTAGCTTATAACCCGTGCGATGCACGGATTTCTTTTAACATGTAATTAATTTTATTTTAAATTATTTTTTTATGTTATCATTATATTCAATATTGTATTTTAATTTTAAAATTTAATATAAGTTTAATTAATGATATGCATGATTTAAAACTTATATTATACAATTTTAAAATAAATATGTGGTTGACGGAATTCGAACCTTGAAATATTACTAAATTAATTTATTCGTATAATATATCTAATCATTAGATCTAATTGTTCCGATTTTTTACTAAAAATCTAATGATCATCATTTGTTGTATACAATTTTTTATTATATTTTGTTAGTGATTAGAAGATATGTTGTGATATTTTTTGGATATATATTAATTAATGAAAGATTTTGTTTTAAATTAAAAGTTAACATGTTTTAATTAGGAAAAAATATTATTGATCGAAAGATATGATATTTTAGGTGTTTGTAAAAGATAATATCATCAATTAAAAGTAAATGTTTTTTAATTTAAAAAGGCAATCAGCAAATTATCATTAATTATATTATTTTATTATTTATCTTAATAATTAGGATGACCGTGTTGAAAACCGAATTGACAAACTTTCAATGCCCGTGCGATGTAGGTTTTTTTTATTATGTTATAAATTTATTTTATTATTTATTTTAATAATTAGGATGACCGTGTTGAAAATTGAATTGACAAACTTTCAATACCCGTGTGATGCACGGTTTTCTTTTATTATGTTATAAATAATATTTAATATCAAAATTATGTTTTTATATAATAATTAATTTTTAATAATTTTTCTAATTTTAATTTAATATAATTTAATATATTAATAATTGGAAAATTTGGTGTGATATTGTTGAGTATATATTAATGATTGTAAGATTAGTTTTAAATAAAAAAGGTAATGTGTTTTAATTAGAAAGGAAATATTAATGATTGGAAGACATGACACGATTGATCTTCTTAGGTGTTTATAAAAGGTAAGATCTTCAAATAAAAGTAAACGTAAAAAAGGCAATCGACTAATTACCATTAATTATATTATGTTTTTATTTATTTTAGGTGTTATATTTTTCATGGTGTGATTTTTTCTGGTATAGTAATGATTGTAAGATTTGTTTTAATTTAAAAAATATATGTGTTTTAATTCGAAAGGTACGTGTTTTAATTAGAAAGGAAATATTAATGATTGAAAGATATGAAACGATTGATCTTTTTAGGTGTTAATAAAAGGCAATATCTTCAACTAAAATAAATGTGAAAAAGGCAATCGACTAATTACCATTAATTATATTATGTTACTATTTATTTCAGGTGTGAAAAAGGCAATCAACTAATTACCGTTAATTATATTATGTTATTATTTATTTCAAGTGCTATATTTTTTTTTAAAATTATGGTGTGATATTTTCGGGTATATATTAATGATTGTAAGATTTGTTTTAAATTAAAAAGGTAACGTGTTTTTTTGTTTTTGTCAAGAAAGGTTAACGTATTTTAATTCGAAAGGAAATATTAATGATCGGAAGTTATGATACAATTGATGTATTTTGTGTTTATAAAAGGTAATATCTTCAACTAAAAGTAAATGTGAAAAAGGCAATCGACTAATTACCATTAATTATATTATGGTATTATTTATCATAGGAGTATTTATTTTTCTTTATAATGAAGGGTAAATAAGTAAATTCACGAAGTACCAAAAAAAAGGTACCAAAAAACAGGTACCAAAAAACTGGTACCAAAACTTTCAATGTTTCGGAATTTATATAATAGTATAGATTTAAGTAATGATAATTAAGTAAAAAAATAAAGTTTCAAAATGAGATATTTTTGTTAGAAAATATAAAAAGGATATTACCTTTTAGTTGGAAAAGTTAATCAATTAGTTATTAGTAATTATAATATTAGTAGTTTATTTCATTAATTTAAACAACCATATTTTTGGAAATAATAGATTTTAGTCAGAAAGGTTAGAAAAGGTAATTGATTAGTTATTATTTAGGAGAAAATGAGATTTTTAGTTAGAACAGATAGAAAATATATTACCTTTTAGCTGGAAAAGATAATTAGTTAGTTATTAGTAATTATATTATTATTAATTTATTCATTAATTAGAACGATCATATTTTTGGAAAGAAGGGATTTTAGTTAGAAAAGCTAGAAAAGGTAATAGCGGAAAAAGATAATTGATTAGTTATTATTTAGGAGTATAGAAAAGATATTATATTTTAGTTGGAAAGTTAATCAGTTAGTTATTAGTAATTATAATATTATTAGTTTTTTTGATTAATTAGAACGATCATATTTTTCAAAGATATTACCATTTACATGTATTAGTTATTAGTAATTATAATATTATTTATACTTTTGGAAAAAAATAAATTTTAGTTAGAAAAGGTAATAGGGGTAATTGGTTATTTATTATTTAAGGTAAGACGGCAAGTGTTGGGAAGAGCTGTGTGTAACATATTGAGAAAAGATAGTGTTTCCGTTTAAAAAAAGATTGTGTTTTGTTTTTATAAATTAGGTTAAACAATTAAGGTTAATAAAGTAAAACAATTAAATAAGGTAAGTACTTTTCGTCTTTTATAATATAGTATAGATTTGTTATTAGTTTACATATTAAATTGTTGTCATGAAATTGATATATATATATATAGGGGGCTGCTCAAATGAGACCCCTCCTCTTTTAATGAGTCCCCCTCATATATCTTTTATTCTAAAGGGCCCCGCCAGGGGCACCCAATACGAAAAAGGCTTAAAATTCTATCCTCTATCCATTCATCAAAAAAAATAATTTTAAAAAAATAATTTTTTTTACAAAAAAAAATTGATGACGTGGCGGCAGTTTTATTTATTTTTTTAAAATTTTTTTTTTCAATTTTTTTTTTGATGAATGAATAGAGAATAATATAATTATAAGACTTGGGTGCCTCTGGCGGGGCCCTTTAGATTAGATGAAATATGAGGGGGACTCATTATAAGGGAGGGGTCTCATTTGAGTACCTCCCTATATATATATATATATATATATTAGATTTTACACGTCCAATTTATTATGTGTTTTATCTTGAATTCTTAAAACTTGATTTGGATGATTTTACACCCTACGTAAAATTAACAAAATAATCTTTAATTTAGTGATGATTTAACAATTTTCTCCAATTAAAACTACTAAAAAACAAAAGAGAGAGATGAAATTGACGATTTTTTATATTGAAAATTCTATTTTATTTAGGAAATCTACCTATATTTTGTTTTCCTTATCAAAATAACCTTCTTATTATTTGAAGATAGTTGTACTAACAACCACATACAATTTTTTTTTTTTTTTGATAAATAGGAATTTCCTTGATAATAGCAGGGATCACCCTTAACAATCGAAACATTCTGAGCCATGAACTGGAAAACTACGGCCTCTGCACGGGGAACTGACTTAACACAACTAATACAAGGAAATGGAGATACACTTGAACCTTACCACTGGAGACGAGAATACATAAGGCATAAGACTTGACAGACACTAAAACTATAGAACAAAAAGCATAGGCCTTGCAGATGGCTATCACTAGCCTCAGACTGATTTCCTCTGACTCCATTAGATCCTTCATTGAATCATCTTCCTCTTGAAACTCTACCATCTGAGCAGCACGAGGAACATTGAGTAGCCCCCCTATTAGCTTCTGATTTTCATTTTACATGTTTGACATGAGCCGTTTCTTCAACCACCTCCATGACTATGGCATCATAGATCTTCAAACTTCACACACTTTGTCTTTCTTTACTTCAAATTTATCGCTGCTGACCGACTCTAGACACACATTCATTGACAGGAACTTGGCAAGTACAACACCTAAATCAGTAATTTCAATCTAACAGCCCGACTGCTAACTTAACACCACCAACTTAATTAACACCACGCTTTAAGAAAATTCTCTCTAATCCTTCCTTCTTTGGCAAGGGAGTCAGCTCCATGATTCAGCCTTCTAGGGACATACCTGACTGAGATCAAATCATTTCTATTTAAACCTACAAAGTGTTTAAACTCATTAGCCAAAGACACTCCAAATTTCTCCCTACAAAATATATTAACCACCTCTATACAATCAGTACTAATCTTAAGCGGCCTCATTTTGAACATACTACTACAGAATTCCTGATGTAGCAGTTTTGCAGCATTAATTTCCGCTTCTAGAGCACTATTAGCTTCAGAGGGCCCTGAGAAAATAAACACAATATTTTGATTATTGTCCACGATATATCCTCCTATACCAGCACTTACCGAACCATTACTGTCGACCATCCACGAACCATCACAATACCCCAAAAATTCCTCTGCTTCACTCCTCATGATCCTTAAATTCTTACCTTTTTGATGAAGTAAAATAGCTCCAATGGGGTTGATTTGCCATAATGATAGAAGAATAAGGGTAGGAGAGATTTTGTCCAAAATTTTGGTAAATGGCAGTTTAGTCTTCAGTACGATAAAATAAATAAGAACAGTTAGATCTTAAAATAAATAGATAAAAAATGTTGGATCTAGTATAAAAATATTTAAATTTTAACATGTAAACTAAAGAGTGTATTTATATTGAAATACAAAAAAATGTTTGTCAATTATTTAAATCATATATAATTAGATTTTTTATATTGAATAGGATTATTATTTATTAATGTATGTATTCTACACGAATTAGAATTAATGTAAAAATTCGTAATTATTTTTCTCTTGAGATTCTGAGTGTTTTCATTTAGATAATCTATACTATTATATAAAATCCGAAACATTAAAAGTTTTGGTACATGTTTTTTTGTACCTGTTTTTTGGTACCTATTTTTTGGTACTTCGTGAATTTACTTATTTACCCTTCATTAAAAAAGAAAAATAAATACACCTAAAATAAGTAATAACATAATATAATTAATGGTAATTAGTCAAGATATTACCTTTTATAAACACCTAAAAACATCAATCGAATCATATCTTTCCATCATTAACATTTTCTTTCGAACTAAAACACGTTACCTTTTTTTTTTTTTTTGAATATTTTGGCTTATAGCCATTCACAATGAGTATCTGTTCATTGATAAATCTCGTGGTAAGCGAGTATCGAACCCAGAACCTCTGGGTCGATTAGAGGTAAGCTCAACCAATACCTTTTTACTTTAAAACAAATCTTACAATCCTTAATATATACCCGAAAATATCATACCATAATTTTCAAGAAAAATATAACACCTAAAATAAATAATAACATAATATAATTAATGATAATTAGTCGATGATCAACATAATAAAATTAATGGTAATTAGTCAATTGCCTTTTTCACATCAATATAATAAAATTAACGGTAATGAATCGATTGTTTTTCCTTTTTAATATTTGTACTCTATCTTGAATTTTAAAATTTGATTTGGATGTTTACAGCCCATATGAAATTAACAAAATAATCTTTAAATTAATGATGGTTTAATATTATTAAATCTACACAGAAACAAAAAAGAGAAGAAATTGACGATTTTTTAAGTTGAAAATTCTATTTGATTTTTGAATTCTACTTATAATTCGTTTTGATTATCAAAATATCCTTATAATTATTTAAAGATAGTTCTACTCACAATCAAATACAATTTTAATAATAAGTGCAAGAGAGATTTTGTCCGAAATTTTGATAATCGGTAGTCTATTCCTCCGTATGACAAAGATATTAAAATAAATAGATGAAAACTGTTGGATCTAGCATAAAAAATGTTTTAAATTTTAATATAATATAAACTAAAAAGTACTCCGTATATATATATATATATATATATATATATATATATATATATATATATATATATATATATATATATATATATATATATATATATATATATATATATATATATATATATATGCTAGTGGTAAAATAGAAACAATCTTAGAATAGAAACTAGAAACCAACACTAAATAAATTATATTTCATTTATTCTAATGGCCCCGCCAGGGGCACCTTCACAAAAAGTGTTTAAAATTAATGGCTCCATCCAGCAAAAAAAAAAAAATATTGTTCACACTGACGTCACTGCCACGTCAGCAGTGAACAGTATTTTTTTTTTTTGCTGGATGGAGCCAAGAATATTATGAACTTTTTGTATTGGGGTACCCCTAATTTGGTCATTAGATTAGCTTAAAATATTTAATTTATGTTTAGTTTCTAGTTTCTATTCTAATTTAGTTTCTATTAGAACAAGACCCTATATATATATATATATATATATATATATATATATATATATATATATATATATATATATATATATATATATATATATTGAGTCCTACTCCAACAGAAACCAAATTAAAATAGAAACTAGAAACTAAACCTTAATCTAAGATTTCAAGCTAATCTAATGCCCAAACAAGGGGTACCCCAATATAAAAAGTGTCTAAAATTTTAGGCTCCATTCAGCAAAAAAAATAAAAAATAATGTTCACTGCTGACGTGGCGGTGACGTCAGCGTGAACAGTAATTTTTTTTTTGATGAATGGAGCCAATAATTTTAAACACTTTTTGTGAAGATGTCCCTGGCGGAGCCATTAGAATCAATGAAATAGAATGTATTTAATGTTAGTTTCTAGTTTCTATTTAAGAGTTGGTTTCTATTTGATACTTTGCCTATATATATTTATATAAGATAGATTTTGTCCAAAATTTTGATAATCGTCTATTCCTCCGTACCATAAAGATCTTAAAATAAATAGATGAAAATCGTTGGATTTAGCATAAAAAATGTTTTATATTTTAATATGTTATAAAATAAAAAGTATATTTATATTAAAATACGAAAATGTATATGTCAATGATTTAAATCATATACAATTAGGTTTTCTACAATTGATAGCATTATCAATGTAGAACTTCTACATAGATTAGGATTAATGTAAAAATTCGTAATTATATTTTCTCTTGATATTCTGAGTGTTTCTATTTGAATAATAATTATTAAAGCATCACTAAATTAAAAATAATTTTATGAGGTTCGCATGGATTGTAAAATCATTCAAATCTGATTTCTAGATCTCAAGATAGAGGCCAAATAGTAAATATGAAATTTTTTAATACTAATAAATAAAAAATAAAATTCAATTCTAATACAACATTTTTTAATTATATCCTTTTTAGAATATAATTTTCTTTTTAAAATTCAATTATAATACAATCTTTTTTAATTGTATCCTTTTTAGATTATAATTTTCTTTTAAAATTCACTTCTAATACAACCTTTTCTAATTATATCCTTTTTAGATTATAATTTCTTTTTTATGTGATTTAATCTTGATCGTCTAGTTTCAATCCAACGTATCATATAATTTTGGTAGTACAGCGACCAGACCAAAAATCTGGATAACATCCCTCTTATAAAAATATTTTTAAATTAAATTTAGTTCTAATGATGAAAAAAACACAAATCGATGAAAAAAGGGTATTACCAATTTTTAATTAATCCTATTCAAGGAGGTCAGGGGTTCGACTCCTGCGTTTGCGTGAGTTTCTTAGTTTGTATTAGGTTTCCTTTCTGTATTTGTATTTCTATATTTGTAATTCTGTACTTGGCCGGGGGTCCTTCGGAAACAGCCTCCCTATTGTATAGGGCATGGTTTGCGTACATCTACCCTCCTCAGACACCACTTTGAGTGGTATTATAACTGAGTAAGTTTCGTTTATTCAATGTAAAATTCCTACATTGATAATGTTATTCAACGTAGAAAGCCTAATTATATATGATTTAAACCTTTAACATACATCTTTTCGTATTTCATTATAAATACAATTTTCAGTTTATAACATATTAAAATATAAAATATTTTTTAATGCAAGATCCAATGGTTTTCATCTATTTATTTTAAGATCTAACGGTTCTCATTTATTTTTATCGTACGAATGACCAGACTACCTATAATCAAAGTTTTGGACAAAATCCTTCTCACACTTATCATTAAAATTGTTTTTGGTTGTTAGTAGAACTATCTTCAAATAATAATAAAGGTATTTTGATAATCGAAACGAATTTTAAGTAGAATTCATAAATCAGATTGAATTTTCAACGTAAAAAATCGTTAATTTCTTCTATCTTTTGTTTCTGCATATATTTAATTGGAAAATAATTGTTAAACCATCACTAAATTAAAAATTATTTTATAAATTTCACGTGAAATCAAATTTTAAGAATTTAAGATAGAGTATAAATATTAAATCGGACGTGTAAAATCTTATATATATCAAATTTTTAAGGAAAATTTGATATCTAAATTAATAACATATGAAATTATATATATATATATATATATATATATATATATACTAAAAAAGGAACCGTGCATTGCACGGGTTATAAGCTAGTTTTAACAATAAGTGTAAGAGATATTTTGTCCAAAATTTTGATAATCGGTAGTCTATTCCACCGTATGACAAAGATCTTAAAATAAATAGATGAAAACCGTTGAATCTAGCATAAAAAATGTTTTATATTTTAATATGTTATAAACTAAAAAGTACTCCGTATATTTATATAAGATAGATTTTGTCCAAAATTTTGATAATCGTCTATTCCTCCATACGACAAAGATCTTAAAATAAATAGATGAAAATCGTTGGATTTAACATAAAAAATGTTTATATTTTAATATGTTATAAAATAAAAATTATATTTATAATGAAATACGAAAATGTATATGTCAATGATTTAAATCATATACAATTAGGTTTTCGACAATTGATAGCATTATCAATGTAGAACTTCTACATAGATTAGGATTAATGTAAAAATTCGTAATTATATTTTCTCTATTTGAATAATAATTATTAAAGCATCACTAAATTAAAGATAATTTTATGAGGTTCGCATGGATTATAAAATCATTCAATTTCTAGATCTCAAGATAGAGGCCAAATAGTAAATATGAAATTTTTTAATACTAATAAATAAAAAATAAAACTCAATTCTAATATAACTTTTTTTAATTATATCCTTTTTAAAATATAATTTTCTTTTTCAAATTCAATTATAATACAACCTTTTTTTAATTATATCCTTTTTAGATTATAATTTTCTTTTCAAAATTCACTTCTAATACAACCTTTTCTAATTACATCCTTTTTAGATTATAATTTCTTTTTTATGTGATCTAATCTTGATCGTTTAGTTTCAATCCAACGGATCATATAATTTTGGTAGTACAGCGACCCAACCAAAAATTTGGATAAGATCCCTCTTATAAAGATATTTTTAAATTAAATTTAGTTCTAATGATGAAGAAAAAAAAATTGATCAAATCGATGAAGAAAGAGTATTATAGTAAATTAACAAAGTGAAAATTATAAATAAATATATAAGGATATAATTTATAATCCAACGGATGACTTTTAATCCAATTTTTTAATCCAACGGATCATATGCTTTTGGTAGTACAGCGACGACGACCAAAAATTTGGATAAGATCTCCCTTATGCTTATTATATATAAGGTATTAATGGGGGACATGATTTCTCAAAAAACAGTTTTTTTAACTATAAAAAACATTTTTCAAAAAAGCTGCTTTTAAAGTTTATCAAACACTTTTTACCAGCTTTTCAAAAATAAGTTGTTGTTGCTGTTTCCACAACAATACCAAACGGGACCTTAGTCAATCATTATTTTATGTTATTTTAGTTAAATTTTTTAATCGATGCGCTAACCTAGATAAAACAACAAATTATATCCTTGTATATAATAACCGTAAAATAGATCTTATCCTTAAGTTTGGTTCCTTGATTTTGGTCACTCTATCGCCAAAATAATCTTAACCGTCAAATCTAATAATTTTAAAAATAGACGTTCAAGATTATATCATATTTAAAAAATAATTGATAATCTAAAAAGGATATGATTAAAAGAAATTGTACTAGAATTGAAGTTTTTTAAAAAAATTATGATCTGAAAAGTATATAATTAAAAAATTTTGTATTATAATTGAATTTTATTTATTTTTTATTAATATTAAAAAAAGTTCATATTTACTATTTGCACACTATCTCGAGATCAAGAAATCATATTTGCATGATTTTACAGCCCACGCGAAACTCATAAAATTATCTTTAATAAAAATGATTTAAACAATCTATTATATATCTAATACAGCAACATACACCTTTGTGAAACATTTTATTCCTTATACAATTACATTTATATCCTTGTTCTATAAAACAATTTTGTGACTTGTGTGATGGCATTTTTGTCCAGTTAAATCTCTTCTCTCATCTTCTTTCCTGCCTGCTCATCTTTCGACTCCCTTCGTCGTTGTAACTGCAGTCTCATCCACTCTTTTTGTGCTATGATTTATTATATATTATTATACGATCAGCATTGTTGTTGCCTAGTACATTTTTTTGATCCAATTTCTTCTTGATTCTTTTTTTGATCGGCATTGTTGTTGCCTGGTAAATTTTTTTGGTCCAATAAATTCTAAATTGTATGTGCCTACAACTCTCGGAGAGATGTCTTCATGCCGTAATGATCCTCTAGGAGAGGTAACATATACACTAACATATTTAAGAATCGTGTCGGATATCAAATATCAAGTGACTATTACCTGTTTGATAGAATGCCTAATTATATGTATTATGATATTTCTTTTGTTTCATGCCTTCGATGGAATAACTTTGTTATGTATTTGTTTCACTATTGATTTACCTTTCATTGTGACCATATTACAACAATTCAGGGTTGGATAAAGTTGTTAAAAATATCTAATGTGTATCATGTGTTATGTCATTGCTTTGACATAGCTCGTAAATTGGAACTCCACTTTAGTGATGCTTATAGCTAGATGTCCTTAGCTTATTGTGCTCTGCATTAACGTTTTCAAAAAAATTATGTTCTGGACTTAAATCTATTTATGAGCGCACTTTTCTATGCACGTATAGGTATACTAATTGAGCCTGATTGACTGTGATGATGACGAGTAGATGCATAGGTAACCTTTGGCACTCTAATTACTAAAACTAAAGAGGTGTTGTAGATAAAATTTTATCCTCTTGGCAATGATAAAAATACTATGTTAGGGATCTGTACAATCAGTAGAGGTGTGGTGATTGCTCTGTACGTGTTCCAACCATCCTAGGGTGTTCTAAATAATAATTCGAGGATGTGGATATATTAAACGAGCTACTAATAAAAAACAAATGAATGATAATTGGAAAATCCATACTCGGTTGTTCCATGCTATCCACTTATAGACAAGGTTAGTCCTGTAATCCTGTAATCAATTCACGCATTAATAATTTATTGGTCGAATTGACTTATGTAGATATCGTTATTGACAACTGACGATTTGCAGGAATTATATCATGGATCTCTGTGAGTTTTTAAATTTAATCTTGCGTGTGTTGATTTGTACACACATACAATTGATGTATTAGCAGAATTTGCACTTATGGTTTATGTGTGGTTTAATTAGGTATCGAGTGTCAAACTAATCAAGCGATTTTCCTTCCATATTATCCTTGAACCTTTAGGCTTTTCCCATGTGAGCTTTACTTTTGTACCTCTCTTTCTCTGCATTTTTACATATACAAACATATAGTTGAATTACGTTTAATTAGATAGAATGCAAAACTGGTCGCAAGGAATTCTCCTGTTACTTTAATTGTTCTTCAGGTCCTAACCACCAACTCAAGTGCCAGCATGTATCATGCCTTCTCTTAATTTGTTTTTTGTCGCGTTTTTATAGTTCCTTATTAAATACAGACTAAAATGGACCACAACGTTTTAGCTGATTTATGCAGATATTGTTGTTGATAACTGCACTATTTACGGGAATCATATCATGGATCTCTGTGAATTTTTAAATTTAGTCTTGTGTGTGTTGATTTGTACACACATACAATTGATGTATTAGCAGAATTTGCACTTATAGTTTATGTGTGGTTTAATTAGGTATCGAGTGTCAAACTAATCAAGCGATTTTCCTTCCACATTATCCTTGAACCTTTAGGCTTTTCCCATGTGAGCTTTACTTTTGTACCTCTCTTTCTCTGCATTTTTACATATACAAACATATAGTTGAATTACGTTTAATTAGACAGAATGCAAAACTGGTCGCAAGGAATTCTCCTGTTACTTTAATTGTTCTTCAGGTCCTAACCACCAACTCAAGTGCCAGCATGTATCATGCCTTCTCTTAATTTGTTTTTTGTCTCGTTTTTATAGTTCCTTATTAAATACAGACTAAAATGGACCACAACTTTTTAGCTGATTTATGCAGATATTGTTGTTGATAACTGCACTATTTGCGGGAATCATATCATGGATCTCTGTGAGTTTTTAAATTTAGTCTTGTGTGTGTTGATTTGTACACACATACAATTGATGTATTAGCAGAATTTGCACTTATGGTTTATGTGTGGTTTAATTAGGTATCGAGTGTCAAACTAATCAAGCGATTTTCCTTCTATATTATCCTTGAACCTTTAGGCTTTTCCCATGTGAGCTTTACTTTTGTACCTCTCTTTCTCTGCATTTTTACATATACAAACATATAGTTGAATTACATTTAATAAGACAGAATGTAAAACTGGTCGCAAGGAATTCTCCTGTTACTTTAATTGTTCTTCAGGTCCTAACCACCAACTCAAGTGCCAGCATGTATCATGCCGTCTCTTAATTTGTTTTTTGTCTCATTTTTATAGTTCCTTATTAAATACAGACTAAAATGGACCACAACTTTTTAGCTGATTTATGCAGATATTGTTGTTGATAACTGAACTATTTGCGGGAATCATATCATGGATCTCTGTGAGTTTTTAAATTTAGTCTTGTGTGTGTTGATTTGTACACACATACAATTGATGTATTAGCAGAATTTGCACTTTTGGTTTATGTGTGGTTTAATTAGGTATCGAGTGTCAACCTAATCAAGCGATTTTCCTTCCATATTATCCTTGAACCTTTAGGCTTTTCCCATGTGAGCTTTACTTTTGTACCTCTCTTTATCTGCATTTTTACATATACAAACATATAGTCGAATTACGTTGTTAGGTCGAATACACAATATATAATCAAGTACCGTATGAGTAAATAACAAGAACACACGTTTTAACTCTTAAAACTGTTTGGAATTAATAATTCCTCTCTCAGTGATGTAAAATATCACAGAGAGCTGCTTAGGTTACAAGAATGATATTCGTTCACGATGGATACCCTTCTAGGGTTAACCTAACTGTATTTATATGATATACAACTACGTACAATCATTAATTGATTCTCCTAAAATTAAGCTATACAATTGATATCAATTACGATTGCTACATGTCTTCTAAGTCAACTCAATCTCTTTGACAGCTATCCAATCTTCAAAGATATCGCTTCCATATTAATATTAAATTAATCTTCAAACTCTGTTGACTTGCAGACGCTTCCTGTAGACAGACTTTAACAAACTCTGTTGCTCTCAAAGCTAACAGTGTTTGCGCTTCCATGTATTCAGCTAGCAGTGTTTACGCTTTCTTCTGTCAGCGTTTGCGCTTCCAGCAATCAGCGTATACTCAAACTCTGTTCCAACTGCTTTCAAATAACAAGTTAAACTCTCTTTACCTGTAACACTTAAACACTGACATTAAATCACATCAATTATATCTAACAATCTCCCCCAACTTGTTCATTAGAAAAATGTACAAGTTTACAGTAATTGATGATGTCAAAACGAACAAATAAAAACATAGTGTTTAACATATAATCAGAGTTTAAACTTGACTTAGCAAAATTTACAGAAAATTCGAATTACTTACAAATTCTGTCTACCTAACCTCCTCAAGATCTGGAGTTGTTCTGAGATAATCAATCAACAACCTCCTCTCAGCATTTTCAAGTTCAATCTCCATAGCTACCTTGATCTCTCTTAAATCTGGATCATTCTCATCAGTTTGAAAAATAGCAGCTCTGAGATCATAGATCTTGTTTCTTCTCATTTCATTTCCCAACCTGATAAACTTCACTTCTTCAGACTTTACATTAAAATCCAGAACAGTAATCCCAAGATCAGTCTTTAGCTTTGTAGTTCCCTTCTGCATTTCTATCAGATTCCCATTCCAGTCTCTGTACTTTGGAACATACTTGCTGTTGTATTTCATATGTCTTCTTGCAAGATTCTGAATCATCTTTTGTCTGAGCACATTTGCAACTGATTGAGCTCTTTGATTTCTTACTCTGAAAATATACAGAACATACTCTAGTTCTTCCCAGAATTTCAAATCAATATCATTCTCAGCAATCTTGAACACTGTTCCATCAGCCATGAAGTATAACAGGAAATCCTTTCCTAAACTCTTCTGATGAACAAGCTGTAATGACTCCAGTCTGTCTAAACTCTCTTGAGTGACACCACGACCTGGAACAGACAATGAAGAAGGATCTCTGGGAGCAACATTCTGTCTTTTATCTCTATGTGAGCTTATACCTCCTTTGGTATATCCAATTTTTCCAGATAAAGCTCTACTATCAGTAAAATCCATTGGAACTGTAGCTTCTAGACTTGAATCACGAAGAACACCTTTTCCAAATGTTGATTTCAACTGAGAAGACAATATTGGTGTAGTCACAGCTTGTGCAGCAACAGAGGTTGTGTCTTCACTCTTCTGTACAACATGTGTATCAACAGAGGTTGTAATTATCATCTTATTCTTGCTCTCTTCACCCATCACTCCTTTTAACTTCAGCTTTGCATCAAGAGAAGACTTTCTAATCAGCTTTCCTTTATCTTCTTCTTCTTCTTCTTCTTGAATACCAGATAATCTTTCTTTGATCTCAATTCCTTTCATTGCAGGCCTTGAAAACTTTGAAGCTTTAACAACTTTCTTCACTTTCCTGGACTTTTGAGCTTTTAAATGCTCTTTCTGCAACAGCTTTTCTTCAGCTTGTATATCCTCAAGTGTAGCTTCAGCATTCTCTTCACGAAAGAGTTTTGCAGCCAATTCTTCATCTGTTTGTAGATTGTCAGAGAATGACAAATCCTTTGGCTTTGAACCAGAAGTACTCTGAGTATTTGTATCTATCACCAAATTCGGCTTTGACCTTGTAGACCTCCCATGTCCTTGTCTAGAATTTGCATCTCTTAAGCCCTTATCAGCATTGGTACCTTCATCATCAAGATGATCTTTCTTTGACAGAGTTTGAGTTTGCTTACACTTGGTTTTAGCAATTCTCTCCCCCTTTTTGACATCATCACCATCCTGAATCAGAATTGAAGTGATTAACTCAAGAGAGTTTGCAATGGAATCAACCTTCTCAGTCAGTAAAATCTGATTCTTTTCAACTGTGCTCAGTCTGTCATTAAGATTTGCTTGAGCTTTGGAGAATTGTTGAAAAAAGTTTAGCATTAGCTAGTTGAGCTTTCTCCTCATGAGTAGCAACTTCTGTTCGAAGATCAACAATAGATTTCTGAGTATCATCAAATCTATGATTCAAGGTCTTGATTTGAATCACTGTGCCTTGCAGACAAGTAAAAATTTCTGGATTTGTAATTTTCGAAGAATTTGCATGGAGAAACATAGCTGCCCTTCCAGGAGGAAAAATACACTCTGACTTATACCAATCAGCAGTTTGTTTGGCCAAATAATCATCATCAATTTCATTGACAGAAGGCCCAGCAAAATCTTGTTTTTCTCCTGTTTTCTGACCATCAGCTTGAGTTTGTGCTTTCTCAACTCCTGTACTCTTGGGTTCAATTGAATCACTTATCGACTCACTAGTAGAGGCAACAGAAGCAATGTCTTCATTTTGAGCAGCAACAGGTTCTTGAGCAATTTGTTTTCCTTTATCAACTTGAGTTTGCTCTGAAGAAAGAACCTTCTCTGGTTTATCAACCTCCTCACCATGATCAGAAACATGATGGGCATCAGAGTTTAACTCAGTGTGTGATGCAACCACAATGTCTTCAAGAACAACAGTAGGCCCATCAGCAACACCAGTATCAATAGAATATGTAACCTCCATGAGTGTTGGAGTAGATGCTTCATGATTAAAAGAAATTGGAGTTTCATCAAACTCTTCCATTGGAGACAAAGCATCTCTAACATCTTCATTTTCTTGAACCTTAGCAGATTCTGGTTCAGCAATTTTGACTTCTGATTCTGGTATTATAGGTTCTATGATAACCTCTGTCTCACCAATAGGAATATCAATAGAGATTTTCTCTTGAGCCTCCTCAACATGCTCATCATCAGAATCAGATAGAATGAGCCTTCTCCTCTTAGCTTGAGGCACTGCAATCAGTTCTTCATCCTCACTAGAACTGTCCTCAGCTGGTGGTGTAGAAGGTCTATTTGCTCTTTCTTTGAATCTTCTAGAATAAACTGCCTTTGGAGATGTCTGTTTAGCCTTAGAATGTTTTGTATTAAGTGCAACATGCTTCTTCCTTTTGGACTTAGATGGAGGTTGTGGGTGAGTAGTAGTGACAGGGTTTGTTGGTTCAGTATTCACTTGATCAGGTTGTGTTTGAGTTGGTGTAGGATGAATTGGTTCAGTTTGTGTTTGAGGTGATATGGGTTGAACAGTGGTTGTTGGTGTTGGCTCAGATGATTGAGTAGGTTGAGATGGTATGTTTTCTATACGATCAGTGGCTAAAGGTTCAGCCATAGGTTGTGGTTCTGGTTGTTGTGTTTCATGTGGTTCATGGTTTGGTGATGGAGAATCTTGTGGCTGATTGACAAAATTCTGTAATGCAAGTGGCAATACGAAAGGAGGTATGTCTTTACCAACATCTTTGTTAGTCATATCAGAGAATATTCTCTTAGTGACTCGAAAGGGTTGAATCTCATCAGCTTCATCAACTGTTAACCCAGGTACACATGCATTGAACAAAAGTTGACAAAATCTAGCAAAGTAAACTGTAGTAGACTCTAACAACTTATCACCCAAATTCATTAATACATATCTACCAAAATCAAAATTACTGCCATAGAGTAGAGAATACCCAATTTGCAGACTGTCCATTGGAATAGCATCCCAGTTGGTTACCTTCTTCTGGAATGTCCTGGTGATACAATCAAAGAAAAAGTTCCACTCTTTTCGCAAATTTGGCCGCCTCACACTGCCCAGCTTGGCAAGAGATTCCATATACCCAATCTCTGTTAGCATCTCTCTCAGATTTTGCTCAGAGACAACAGCATACGAAGTATGTGTGTCGAAATCCATGGCATCACGAACAGTTTGTGGAGTAATCACAAACTCTTGTTCTTCATGAGAGAAGATGATAGACGGAGTTCCATTCTCTCCTCCTTCTATATATCTTGAGTTTTGCCAGAAGTCAACAACCTGAGAAGCAGATAGAGTAGCCGGTTCAACCAGCGCTTGCCCAATCTCAGAATCGCGAAGAAAATTTTGCATTAGATGAAACGCCTCTGGAGCCCGGTCGTTCTCAAGTAAAGCTGCATAATTGTTAGGCACAAAACGTAGACCAAACAAAGTGAAAGGTTTTATTGCCATTGAATCAAGAAATAAACAAAAAGCAACTGTGAAAATGATATGCAAGAAAGGTGTTTGCGAAAATGCCAAAGTGAAAAACAAAGAAGTTCTATGTTTTGGTAAAGTGAATACGAGTGGATGAAAGTGATTTTGACAAAAAGTAATTTGAGTTGTAATTAAAAATTAAACTCAAACGTTTTATCTTGAAAACACACAACTGTTCCCTCGAGAAATGCGAAAGTGGTAGATAATGATGAGTGATTGGGTGAAAGTGGGACACGTGTCAAACATGCAACGATTCACTTAATACACGCGCAGTAAAAGCCATTATTACCGCTGTCTTTCCGTTTATCAAGACACTTTACCACTAAATACACTAATTAACAGTTGTCAACTACTCCATTTACTCCAAAATTTTCAAATTATCTTAATGAAAATTTACCTTAGAGTACGTAACACAATCAATCAGTGTTTGTCAAATTTTCAAACTTTGTCACAAAAACCCTTTCAAAAATGCACAGTCGTGATTTTTGTGTGTGAGTAGCAGAGTTTACCAAATCAATTTTTATAGCATCTAATATTTCATAAAATCCATAAATCAAAACAATAAACACTGAATGCACAAACTCTCATATTAAACACAGAGTATATGATGAATGCTAAACTCTGTAGTTCCTTAATTACAGAAATCTGAATATCTCTGTTCCAGTTTATGTTCATGATTATCCAAGTAAGCACACAGTCATTATAGACAAAAAGATCAAGAGATAAACATCAAAGCATCATTCAGTGAGTTACATGTCAAGGATTTTCTCACAAACTCTCACATCACACAAGTGTTTAGGTGAAGTGTTTTCGCTCAAATTCAATCAGTAAAAGCAGATACTACCATAAGCTTGAATTTCCACCAAATCTACACCACTTCGATTACATATATGCACAAATCAAAAGGACTTTGTTCATGGTTGTAATTGAATAAAATCAAACAGATGAGAAAAGATATTTTTCGAATGAGAATTCCTAACTGAACAATTTATCAGATCAAAATGTTCAGTCAAACGGTTAGTACATATTTGTACAAGATGATCAGTATATATACCCTTTTTTTTATTATTATTATTTTTTTTTATTATTTACATATATATATATACTGAGTAAGATTTCTTTTCTTGAGAAATACTCACCTGCTTGAATTTGATTTATCAAAAGAATATAACTGCTCTTAATACTTCAGTATTCAAGAAAAATGAGCAGTTAATTAGGCTCAAAGGGGTTTACTAAGGGTCGTGTTTATGAACAGTGTTTATGATCAGTGTTCAAAGATGTTTTGAACAGTGTTTAAAGAAAGAAGGTTAATCCTAGTGCCTTTATCATTTTCATGCACACATATATCATGTAGTCTCAAAATGGTTTAATGCAAGTTCTAGAGCAACATACTTACTGATGAACATCACACAGCAATAAAATCTGATTGATATAAAATGTATCAATCACTTATTCGGCTCAAAATCTCACAGGGTGCAGACATGAACTGTTTCTCACCAAACTAAACAATGACACATCTCAAGTTTTAGAATTTTCACAAGTGCAAACAAAGAATCATCAAGAATCAAGTATGGCTTGGAAACAGAGTGTTACTAATCAGAGTTTAGAGTTCATCAATATCAGAGTTATTCATGAGAGGCAATGCATACAGTATTCATAGATTCAGAGTTTAGGATCAAATAAACTAAGAGATGCTCTAAATATGAAACAGTATCATGCTGTGTTAATTTACTGCACAATTTCTGATTAGATCACAGTGACTCAGAAAGAATCTTGATTTCTCACTGAGAATCATGCTCCATACATTTTTCTTCATTGGTATTTTCATTCAGACAAAAAATCAACTCAGAATTCACAGAGTTTAACAAACATATTAACAGTGTATGACCAACAATCATGCTGACAGAGTTTAATTAACAAGGTTCACATAGCACTTTAGCAATTTAAAGAAATATGAGCAACACATTTTATTAGAAAAGTTTGAGTCTAACCAACATGTTTAGTCAAAACCAGATACCATCCCTAGTTCATTAACCAGTCTTGTAAATGCTGCTTCACTTAGAGGCTTTGTGAAGAAATCTGCAAGTTGTTGATCTGTAGGCACAAAGTGAAGCTCAATATTGCCTTCCTCTACATGCTCTCTGATAAAGTGATACCTTATGCTGATGTGCTTGGTCATTGAGTGTTGTACTGGATTACCTGTCATTGCAATAGCACTTTGATTATCACAAAAAATAAGTATCTTACTATACCTTAACCCATAATCCAGCAATTGATTCTTCATCCACAGAATCTGTGCACAGCAACTACCAGCAGCAATATACTCTGCTTCAGCTGTAGATGTTGATATTGATTTTTGTTTCTTGCTGTACCAAGACACAAGTCTGTCACCAAGAAATTGACAACTTCCACTTGTGCCTTTTCTGTCAATCTTACAGCCTGCAAAATCTGCATCAGAGTAACCAAGTAGCTTAAAATCTGATTCTCTTGGGTACCCGTACCACAGCCCTAAGGTTACAGTGCCCTTGAGATATTTGAAAATCCTCTTCACAGCTGTTAAATGTGGTTCCCTTGGATCTGCCTGAAACCTTGCACACAGACAGGTGGCATACATGATATCAGGTCTACTAGCAGTTAAATAGAGTAGAGAACCAATCATCCCTCTGTAACTTGTCATATCCACTGATGACCCTGTATCTTTGTCCAGTTTTGTTGCAGTTGCCATGGGAGTTGTTGCAGATGAACAGTCAAGCATGCCAAATTTCTTGAGAAGATTTCTGGTGTATTTTGCTTGATTAATGAAAATTCCATCATCTGTTTGCTTCACTTGTAAGCCTAGAAAATAGCTTAGCTCTCCCATCATACTCATTTGATATCTAGACTGCATGAGCTTGGCAAACTTCTTACAGAGTTTATCATTAGTAGATCCAAAAATGATATCATCTACATATATCTGTACTAAGAGCAGGTCATTACCAGATTGAAAGTAAAACAGAGTTTTGTCAATAGTACCTCTGTGAAACCCACTTTCTAGTAGAAATTTAGCAAGTGTTTCATACCATGCCCTTGGTGCCTGTTTAAGTCCATAGAGTGCCTTGTCTAACCTGTAGACATGATCTGGATATTTTGGATCTACAAAACCTGGTGGTTGTTCAACAAATACTTCTTCTTCAAGTTTTCCATTCAGAAAAGCACTTTTCACATCCATTTGAAAAACCTTGAATTTCTTGTGAGAAGCATAGGCAAGAAACATCCTTATTGCCTCCAATCTGGCAACTGGTGCAAAAGTCTCATCATAATCTATTCCTTCCTGCTGTGAATAGCCTTTAGCTACCAGTCTTGCTTTGTTCCTTGTGATCACACCATCACTGTCAGTTTTATTTCTGAAAACCCATTTAGTACCAACAATGGATCTGTTCTTTGGCCTTGGTACAAGGGTCCACACTTCATTCCTCTAAAATTCATTTAGCTCTTCTTGCATTGCTGTTATCCAGTCAGCATCTTTAAGAGCTTCTTCTACTTTCTTTGGCTCAGTTTGTGACAAGAATGCATGAAACAGACATTCATTTGTTGTTGCCCTTCTTGTCCTTACTCTTGCATCTGGATCACCAATAATCAAATCAGGTGTATGTGACTTAGTCCATTTTCTTGCAGAAGGCAGATTGCTTCTGTCATCATGTGATCCTCCCCCTTGATCCATGCTCTCCTGATTTTCTTGATGCCTTTCATCATTTTCTGATGCTCCCCCTGAATGTGACTGCTCAGAATTTGAACGATCAGAGTTTGAATCAACAGTGTTTGATTCAGAGTTATCAACTGAGTCACTATCAGTGTTTGAATTATCACTTTGGTGAGATTCTTCATGCTCCCCCTCAACTAGTTCTTCTCTTGTCTCTGATTGAAGAGTTTCTTCAGTATTTACCAGTAGAGGTTCAGAGTTTAGATCAACAGAGTTTGTCAGATCAGTCTGATCAGAGTTTACTTTTTCAGAGAATAAGTCTTCATTTTCAAAGTGGAGTAGATCATGTTCATTGACATCTTCAAGTCCAGTTATTTTCTTGTCATCAAATGACACATGAATTGATTCCATGATCACTCTAGTTCTCAGATTATAAACTCTGAATGCCTTAGTTGATAGTGGATAGCCAACAAAAATTCCTTCATCTGCTTTTAGATCAAATTTGGTCAACTGCTCAGGATGAGTCTTCAACACAAAGCACTTGCATCCAAAAATATGAAAATATTTTAGATTTGGCTTTTTCTTTTTCACCATTTCATATGGTGTTTTACCATGCTTGTTGATCAGTGTTGCATTTTGAGTAAAGCAAGCAGTTTGAACTGCTTCTGCCCAGAAGTATGTTGGCAATTTTGCTTCATCTAGCATGGTTCTGGCAGCTTCTATCAAAGTTCTATTCTTCCTCTCCACTACACCATTTTGTTGTGGAGTGCCAGGTGCAGAAAACTCTTGTTTGATTCCTTTACTCTTGCAAAATTCTTCCATTGATGAATTCCTGAATTCAGTTCCATTGTCACTTCTGATTATCTTCACTTGATTCTCTGACCCTTTGTCCAGTTGTATTATATGTTCTGTCAGTGTTAATGCAGTTTCATCCTTCTTTGCTAGAAAATACACCCATGTGTATCTGGTGTATTCATCAACAATGACTAGAGCATATTTCTTCTTTCCAAGTGACATGACATTTACTGGTCCAAAAAGATCAACATGTAGAAGATGATAAGGATCAACAATTGAAGACTCAGATTTGCTCTTGAAAGAGCCTTTTCTCTGTTTGGCCTTTTGACAAGAATCACACAGGCCTTCTACATTTAACAATGACTTTGGTAGTCCTCTTGCAAGATCATTCTTTATGAGCTCATTGATGTTGTTCAGATTCAAATGAGAGAGTTTCTTGTGCCACTTCCAACTCTCTTCACTGGACATTCTTGTTGACAGACACACTGCTTTGCCATCATTGTTTGTTGACAATTTAATTTCATAGATGTTATTGTGTCTGTTTCCAACTAGAGCAACTTTCCCTGTAGATTTGCTGATGACTTGACAATATTCAGGCTGAAAATCCACATGATATCCTCTGTCACAGATTTGACTCACAGATAGCAGATCATGCTTGAGTCCTGGAACCAGAGCTACATTTGTGATGATGACACTTCCTAGATTAATATTGCCATATCCCAGAGTATGTCCTATGTTGCCATCTCCATAGGAAACTTTTGGGCCAGCCTTCTCCTCATACTCTGATAGCAGGGCTTTATTTCCAGTCATGTGTCCTGAACATCCACTGTCCACGACTAGGGTACTGACCCTGGTGCCCTGCAATCACAAACAATCACTGATTGTTAGTTTTAAGGATCCAGACTTGCTTGGATCCTTTGGCTTTCTTAATTCTGTTAGCTTTTGCAGCGGAATTCATATTAACAGAGTTTAAGCTAACTTTTTCGGAGTTTACATTTGCAGAGTTTACTTTAACCCATTTCAAATTTGGCTTGGGTTCATAGTAATTATAGTAAATAGCATGATAATCTCTGTAAGTGTAAATAGAATGCCATGTACTTCCACAGTGTTTACATAAAGTCTGTGGTCTAGTTCTCACATAATCATCTTTAACTGCAGTTTTAGAGGGCAAAGAATTAATGTTCTTATTCTTACTGCAGAAACTAGCAAGATGATTAGTGCTACCACAATTAAAGCATGTCTTTCTAGGAGCTAATGAAGCAAGCATTGGCTTAATTCCTGATGTTATGCCTACCTTTCCATTTCTGTTTTTCTTAGGCATTCTCTGCTTGTTGACAGATTTTATCTTTTTAAGCTTATGCTTGAGTTGTTTATCTGTCATTGAACCAATGTTAACCTCTTTAACAAAAGTCTTAGCATATGATTCTTTAACAGCCTTTTTCTGAGCTTCAGTCTTAGGTCCACCTGTTCCCATAACATTACCTTCAGATGAACGATGTGGTCTAACTTTTACCAAATTTTCAAATCTAAGTTCATCTCCTTCAGAGTAACCTAGACCTACTGTATCTGACTGAAACACTTCTTGAGTGTCTTTACCAGAGTGTGTCCAAGTTTTAATGATGTGTTTAGTATCCTCCAATTCAGATTCTAGTTGCTTATATTTACCTAGCAACTCCTGTTCAATAAACACTGCATCATCTCTTTCTTTCTGAATTTTATTCATGTTTTCTAGCTGTTCCTCAACAAGTTTATTTCTATCTTTGAGTTGGGAGCACTCATTCTTTATCCTCTCATTTTCTAAAGTCTGATCCCTATAACTGATATGCAATGCTTTAAGATAAATTCTCAATTCAGTTATATTATCAGTATTATAAGCATAGGTAGTTGGGGGTACCTTGAGATCATCATCTTCATTTTGAGTAGTAGCCATGAGTGCATAGTTGACTTCCTCATCTGAATCTGAAGTGTCTGCCCAATCTCTGCCTTTGGTGTAGAGTGCCTTTTCAGTTTTACCCTTCTTGCACTCAGGAGCATAGTGACCCATCTCCTTACACTTGTAGCATTGAATCTCAGACTTATCTTTCTTACCAGATTTGAAGTCCTTTCCCTCAGATTTCTTGAAATTCTTCTTGTCAAACTTTGAGTAGTCCTTGGAGAATCTCTTTCCCTTCTTGAAGTTCTTGTATCCCATCTTCTTGAAGGTCTTTACCATCAATGCAGCCATTTGCATCATCTCCTCATCATCTTCAGAATCAGATGTTTCATCTGTGTTTGAGTCAACATCAGTGTTTGATGACTCACTTTCTGAGTGTATGACTAAAGCTTTTCCTTTTGCCTTTCTCCTTGATGCTTCCTTCTTTGATGGTTTCTCCTCAACCTTAAGAGCAACAGACTTTGACTTTCTACTTGATCTTTTGTTTCTCTGCTCCAATTCCAATTCATGGGTTTTGAGCAGTCCATAAATTTCATCAATCTCTGTTTCACCAAGTTCATAGTTATCTCTTATGGTGGTTGTTTTCACATCCCATTTTTCAGGTAGAGAAAGAAGAAACTTGAGATTTGAGTCTTCTAGATCATACTCTTTGTTAACCAATGACAAATCATTGAGCAGTTTACAGAATCTGTCAAATGTTTCTGTCATGGTTTCTTCAGACTTTGCTTCAAAGTGCTCATACTCCTGAGTGAGTATGTTTCTTCTGTTTTTCTTGATTGCAGGAGTTCCTTGACACCTGACCTCAAGTGCATCCCATATTTCCTTTGCAGTAGTGCAATTTATCACTTTATTAGACATAACATTGTCTAAAGCACTGTGAAGTAAATGCCTTACCTTCGCATCCTTTGCAATAGATGAAAGATCCTCAGCAGTTAGATCTTTCTTCTCTTTTGGAATGACCTTTGATTCCTCACCAGCAGCAGCAGCAGATAACTTTGTAGGTTTGTGAGGACCTTCATAAATTCTATCCAGATATTCTGGATCTGTAGCCTCCAGAAACATGGTCATCTTCACCTTCCAAATTGCATACTCTAATGGCCTAAGTATAGGAACCCTAATTGTTTCATACCTACTAACAGTAGCAGGAACCTTCTCAGATGGTGGAGGTATCTCTGCCATTGATTACTATTGTGTTTGGATCTTTTTCTGTAATAAAGTAACAGATTTGGCTCTGATACCACTTGTTAGGTCGAATACACAATATATAATCAAGTACTGTATGAATAAGTAACAAGAACACACGTTTTAACTCTTAAAACTGTTTGGAATTAATAATTCCTCTCTCAGTGATGTAAAATATCACAGAGAGCTGCTTAGGTTACAAGAATGATATTCGTTCACGATGGATACCCTTCTAGGGTTAACCTAACTGTATTTATATGATATACAGCTACGTACAATCGTTAATTGATTCTCCTAAAATTAAGCTATACAATTGATATCAATTACGATTGCTACACGTCTTCTAAGTCAACTCAATCTCTTTGACAGCTATCCAATCTTCAAAGATATCGCTTCCATATTAATATTAAATTAATCTTCAAACTCTGTTGACTTGCAGACGCTTCCTGTAGACAGACTTTAACAAACTCTGTTGCTCTCAAAGCTAACAGTGTTTGCGCTTCCATGTATTCAGCTAGCAGTGTTTACGCTTTCTTCTGTCAGCGTTTGCGCTTCCAGCAATCAGCGTATACTCAAACTCTGTTCCAACTGCTTTCAAATAACAAGTTAAACTCTCTTTACCTGTAACACTTAAACACTGACATTAAATCACATCAATTATATCTAACATACGTTTAATTAGACAGAATGCAAAACTGGTCGCAAGGACTTCTCCTGTTACTTTAATTGTTCTTCAGGTCCTAACCACCAACTCAAGTGCCAACATGTATCATGCCTTCTCTTAATTTGTTCTTTGTCTCGTTTTTATAGTTCCTTATTAGATACAGACTAAAATGGACCACAACTTTTTAGTTGAATTATGGTTTGCCCTTTATGTTCACTGGATTGCAGGGTACCGGGAATGACGGTGTTCCCCCTTCTTGCAATGGTACTCTTCCTCTACTCTCCTCTATTCATGCTTATATGTGACTGCATGCCTTCATGTATATCACCATTTACTTTGCACAATCATATTCACCTATACTAAGTCAGTGTTGTTCAGTACCACTTTAAGGCTATTCTTTTTAATTATACTATAAGTTTTTTTATTATACAATTTTGGAAATTAAAATTTGGAAAGTCAGAAAAATCAGATATTCAAAGTGACGGAAATAATGTGTCATTAATTTTATTTTCAATCTTTTGTTGCATCTGGTTGTTGTTTGTGTGTTTTTTTTTTCATTTTCCATGGGTTTGAACATGTTTCTCTCTAATAATAATTCTGTCGGTTATCTGTGTAACATTAATCTATTTATGATTCAGGAGGGAGAATTTGATTTGAATTTGACTTACATAACTGAGAACATAATTGTAATGGGTTTTCCTGCTGGTGGCATGAGTTATGGCTTCTTCAACTTTGTTGAGGTTAGTGTTTGGTCAAGTTGCATACCGGGATAAGTCTGTCAAGTTCAATCGTGTTATACCAACTATCTACTGAAGGCTGTCCAGAAAGACAGAGAAGAAAAATTTCCTGGAAAACTGAAAAACAGATTAAGCAGATGCTGTATTTGTACACTAATTAGAACCCTAAAATTACTCTGAAACACATATTCTTAGCTAACACTCTTATATAAGTGACACAGAGTAGGCTAGTGCATAGGCTGTAGCCTGAATCTACTCACCCATGAAAATTTTAAAGAGCTTATATGGGAACATTTGGAACACTAACTCCAATGCACTGTAATTGTAATTTGTATTGGATAACAGGGGCTTGCAGTTACCTGTAACTTACAGTGCATACAAATTACATTGTTCTGGAAGGGACTTGCAATTACAATAGAAATGTGATTAGATTTATATAACAGGTTTCATTTACGTGCTCATATACTTTAGTGGATGAAGTTATATAGCTTTATATATTTGATTGCATTAGATCTTTATATAGTTTGCTCTATATCAGTTTTAGTTTTGAATTAATGTAGTGATTTTTTTTTACCAAATTCATTCTTATTTGAAAACGTCCTTATACTCATATGCAAAACCATGATGATTGAGTGTGTGAATTATTCAAACTGATTTTATAGTGTATTTTGAGGTTCTGTGTTTTCCTTTATACTCGTATGCTTCTTATATGGTGTTAGATACATTCGATGATTCGACGTGGTAAACCAGATGCTGGCTTCCCTCTCTTTAAGTCTGAGTCGCTGAAATGGCCCGACTTTGTTGAGTTTGATGATGTTAATGGGAAAGTGGTCACGTATTCTGCACAGGATAGGTAACCATAAAACTTTCATTACCTAATCTTCTGTACTCTATCCATACCGTAATTTGCATTATACGCTCCTTGATATACTGAAATTTTGATGAATGGTTTTCTTGTTATCAACATCTACAAGGTCTTTGACCTTAAAAACTATACAATGCTATACTCCATCTCGGATTAAAATGTACAAGAAATCAAAATAAGGTGAGTTATTCCTGCATAACTGCCACTATAGTACTTGAAATAATGTGTAGAAGTTCACTAATGCTGTCTTCCATTTGTATTGGTTTTTTTTCTTACATGTTTTTTTAGATTATAAAAGCTCCACTTAGTATCTCTGTTTAAATTGTAAGTTTTTACCCATCCATCTGCAGTTTAGATACTTTTTGTGGGTCTTCTTTTTGCCCTTCTATTTCACTAAATATGATGTGGATTGAATGGAATACTTTGATTTATACCTTATTTTTCACTTTGTAACAATACTAAGTTTGGCAACTAAAAATATGTGTTTATACATAATTATGATTGTATCTAAGGTTGAGATTAATGTATGCATGTCTTAAATTGATATCAAGTTGATTATTCATACTAAATTGTGTTTATGAAGTGGTATGATAATAAATTGTGTTTATGAAGTAGTATGATACTAAATCGTTATTATTAAGAAGCAGGAAATAGTTCTTGATGTACTATTAATCGTTCTGATATTAAATTTTATGTGTAGCTTAGGCCTAATACAGCTAGAGGGTATGGTAGTTCACTTGTAAGCTTTAGAAAAGCCCAAACTTAAAACTCTTTGGTTACAATCAATTGGACATTTGGCCTGCATCTGGTCTCTTTGACCAAACTCTAGAGTTGTAATTTTATTGCCCACATAACTTTATAATGTTATTTGAATGGTTAAAAAGTTTCCAGACAAAGTGTGTAGTCTAAAGTTATACCCTTACAACTTAATAACTTATAATAGTGCATAATTTTCATCTTGTTTCTTGGTGCACCATTACTCTCAGATGTACTTCACATTTTTTTTGTTTTGAAAATTTGCAGGTATAATTTGCTGATATTGCTTAGGAATCCTGATAACATTTTGGCAGATGAATGAGGTGGTTCATGTGGTATACTACTTATTTAGCTTTGCTGAACTGTTATAATAAATTGTGCTCTGTAGCCTGTATAAATTTAATGGAAGATTCACTTTTATATGTGGCCCATGCAAGGCACGGGCACTAATTCTAATAACTATAATAAGTAGGATTAGAAGATTCAGACGAAGATTACAATTGCCAGATAATGCATGTCCACTACAATTGCCAGATGACACACAACCCTCCATCTTTCATTCAGCGTGTCGCTGAAATCTTTGTATTTTCACTTTTCTGGATATCACAACTTATATGATTAGGTGGTCTCTGGATATTGAGCAAACAAATCTAATATAGATGTAAAAAAACTTTAATGGAGTCGAGTCTTTTGCAGGCATCATATTCTGATAATTATATTTTGCTGCAAGTTCTTGTAAGGGTATCTAAACTAACATTGCATAAGATATCCCGCATCTCAATATCTTTGAGCGTTTCTAAGCAGTCTTTATTTATAAATTTTTGACACGCTTTCGGCAAGCCCTGCTTAAAAGAATTTGATGTACCTGACTACGCAGATGCGCAGATGCCCAACCAGCACCGCACGATCCATCTTAGATGGTTTAAGTTTTTTTTTTTTTTTTTTTGCTAATTTTCTCAGATGGTTAAGTTGCCAACTTATAGTTAAAAGCTTTTAAAAAATTTGGTAACTACCGTTTGTCCATTTCTTGGAATTGTAGATACCATATATGTTTCCACTCTCAGATGATTATCTAAGCAACTCTCTTTAGAAAGCTCTTTCTTTCATCTATATGTTTATGTGATCAAGTTTATCATTAATTTAATTTTGGAGCTAAAATTGACTCTAAACAAAGATTTGCATTTTAATGTAAATTTGCCTCCAAATGCAGTAATGTTGTCAATTACCATGCGATTGCCTTCTAAATTGTACTCTTATTACTATTTTTTCATGTTAAACAAATATGGCCTTGTATATGATGAGGTACATAGGACTACTAGCATTCCCCGTGCCTTGCACGGGTTTTAAAGCTAGTTATTATCCAAATGGAAGCATCCAGAATATCAAGATATGATATAATTATGAATTTTTATATTGGTTCAATTTAGTGTAGAACACCTATATGATAATCCTATTCAACATAAAAAATCTAATTATATATGATTTAAATCACTAACATTCATTTTTTCGTATTTATTTTGTCGTACTGAGGACCAGACTACCGACTACCAAAGTTTTGGACAAAATTATTCTTACACTTATCATTAAAACTAGATTTGTTGTTAGTACAACTATGTATGCACAAAGGTCCAAAATCGGATCGGATCGACCCAGACCGGATCAAAGACCGAATATTTCCAATTTTTTGGAACGAGGACCAAACCTGTTATAATCGATCTTGGGACCGGACATTTTATCATTTAGATTGTAATGATTTTTGTTACCATAAAATTTTGATTGTAAGGTTGATCGCTACTATTTTATCAATTTATTTTCTACTAATTTGATTTGTCAAATTATGATGTATTTAAATATTTAATCTTTATATTAGATTGTTTAAGAAGTAAACTAATATAAAATAGCTATATACATAAAATCCGGTCTGGTCCGGATTTTTTCAAGGTTTGAACTAGACTGGATCGAAGATTGAATTTTTCAATACCCGCCTATGGGTTTGATTGTTATTACTTTTGCAGGAGCTATGACGTCATTCCTTTTTTATTTTGTGGACCGGAGATCGAGACCGGACCGGCTATACACGGTCAAGTCCTGGTCGTGGACCGATAGGTCTAATACTTCCTCCGTCCCGTTCATTTGTTATCGTTTCAAAATAGGGTGTCGACACGCATTTTAAGGTGGATTTTAAGGATAGTTCCATAACTTATTTTTGAAAGTTTTTTTTTTTGTATAAAAATAGAACAATCATATTTTTATACAAATTTTTTTTTTTAAAAATAAATTATGGAACTATCCTTAAAATCCACCTTAAAATGTGTGCCAGAAAGTGACAAAAAAGTGTAAACAAATGGATGGGACAGAGGGAATAACAAATATATAAACTAATAATAAATAAATATTATAAAATTAAAATAATTATAAATATTTAGGAAGCGTGCGTTGAATGGACTATAAGCTAGTAATAAGGTGATATAGCGATTAACTTTTGGGAATTTTTATATCTAGAGCTACATTTTTCAAATCCAGAGCAATGCTTATTACTTGATTCAGTAATAAAATCCTCAGCTTTTTGTAAAAAAAAATAATCAAATCTAGCCCCCCTGCATTCACAATAACACAGACAGATTTATCATTTCACACACAGAATTGTTATGAATTTAAAAATATTACTCTGAATTTATAACTTCCCTAACTTTTTCATCATCAATTTCATACCAACAAAATTATATTATGAATTTAAAAATATTACTCTTAATTTATAACTTCCCTAACTTTTTCATCATCAGTTTCATACCAACAAAATTATATTAGCTGTTCATACCACTTTCCTACCATTTTTCCATATTAATACTCTCAAATTTTATCATCTTATCTCTTAAAGAATAAAAAAATTCACGAAAAAAGTGAAATAAATTAAAAAAAAAAACATTAGATTCAATCCAGCTAAGCAACTCCAAATCTGAATTGTAAAAAACACACCTCTTTCTTTTTAGCTCCCCCGTCAAAGGCAAGTATCTCCGATTACATCTCTCCCAAATTCCAAATTTACCCCTATCAATTCTCAAAATTATCCACCTCAAACAAACAAATAAAACTGAGTCCCAAAACAATATAGTCTTTTCACACTTCCACGTCACTCAAACGTCGTCGTTTCAATAAACCCCAACCGATAAAAATCAAACGATTCGCTTTCCTCATAAACATATACATACAAAAATCTGTACGTATATACAATCTTCCCCAAGCTCTAATTTGATTAATTCACTTCTATATATAGCGAATTGTGTAGCTTATATACATACATTTGTGTGTGTATATACATGATTCAGTGCAATTGAGTGTTGAATTGAGAATTTGAAACCCTAGATTATAGATACATATATATATATGGATCATGAAGATGAGGATTTGCAGATGGCGTTGAGGATGAGTATGAATGAGCCGCCGGAGCCGAAACGGAGCAAACCGCGGGAGAATTCGATCGGAGAGTCGCCGGAGAGTGATCGGAAATCGCAGAGGGAGCTGATGGCGGCTGCTGCGGAGAAGCGGATGATGGCGATGAGAGGTGGTTCGGAGTCTCCGAGTTTGATATCGAAAGTTGAAAAAGCGGAGATTAGTGAGAGAGTGGGGAGTTTGAGTAATCGAGTGGAGAGTAAGAAGGAGAGTGTGGTTTTAGGGAGTGAGATTAGTGCGGAGGAGGCGAGGTTGTTGTTTTCGATGGTGTTCGGGAAAGGTGTTAGTAAGGATATTCTCGCGCAGTGGAGTAATCAGGGGATTAGGTACTGCTTTTTGTTTTCGATAATGTGTCAATTTTTGTTTGATTGATTTAGTTGAGTTTTGTGTTAGGTGTTATTGTTAGTTTTGTAAGCTGGTTTAATTTGCGTGTTTAATGTGCATAAAAGTTGGAGTTTTTGGTTAGAGGTTTAAAGATTCCGTTTTTATTGAGTTAGAGGATAAAATTACGGATTTTTTAAAGAATATATGTTTGTGTAGTGATTGTTTATGGGTTAATGGAGTTGAAAATTGTAATGTACATTGCAAATTGAGATTATAGTGGTATACACGGATAAAGTTGGGGTTTTTGGTTAGAGGTTTAAAGATATTAGTTTTATTGAGTTGGAAAATAAAGTTATGGGTTTTTTTAAGAGTAGTGATTGTTTGGATGTGCTTGAAGCTCTAGAGTATTGTTGGGGGTTAAATTTTGTTGAAAAATGCAATGCACCACATGTTAGTAAGAATGGACATGAGTTTAAAGCTTTGAACTTCCTAAGATACTTCTATTTTTTGTTAAATAACTTCCTAACATACTTGCTTTGGTATGCTACAGAGTAGGGGCATTTCGTAGTTGTTTATGGTTACCTGCTGTAATATATCACTTATGCTTGATTAGTCAAACAATTATGAAAAAAAATGTGTGGATTTCTCCCTTGTGTGATTAAAGATTAGCAAATCTTTGAATTAAGTCTTTTGTTTTTATTATGAATGGTTTCTGACTTGCTGAAACTTATGAAGCCTTAATTAAGAGTTTTTGGTTATTACTGAACAACATCATTAACATGTTTAACTATTCAACTGTTTTTTTTGGTGGCTACTTTTCTTTGTAGTGATTTATTAGGTTTTAAGTCCTACCACCTTGAAGCTGTGTTATCCGATATTGATGACTAAAATTTATCTCTTTACACATTTATGATGAATGTACAGTGAAATGCATGTTTTTAATGAGTACAGATTTCCATGTAATATTGATGTGGCCTCTAGCCTTTATATACTCAAGTTTGGTCTGAAATGAGGAGAAAAGTCTTTAAAACAGAAATTTTTGAATTTCCAGTTGTACTCTTGAATATCAACCAAATAGCTCATGTGAACACTGCACATGGGATTGAGGTTCTAAACCCTGTTAACCCAGTTAATTAACCATGAAATAAGCTCCCCTCCAAATCTTTTTTTAGGTATGATCATAAACAAGAGTGTTCTAATGAAAAAATGTCCTCTTACTATATCTCCAAATTTCTTAGCAGTAGCTTTATTTCCCCTCTTTAGTATATTAATATAATTATGATATATCGCCTGCTTGTGCCCCCGTTATGCCCATTATTATACTTGTGATAATATATTGTTATTATAATTGCTAAGAAGTGATTATTCTGGTGCAGGTTTAGTCCTGATACAGAAACATCTATGGGTTTGGTACAACATGAAGGCGGACCTTGTGGTGTGTTAGCAACTATTCAAGTAAATTTCCTGAAACATCTTTTACTTCCCATGTATTTAGTATAATGCAGTGGCTTAACCACTGGGCCAGGGGTATCTACTCACCCTTGGTCTGTGAAAACAATGAGTATATTCTGTATAAGCATTAAACTTGATTTTATGTATGAGTGGGGTGTAGAATAGATGGTTGGGTGCTTTTGCTGTAGATAAAAGATCCTGTGGTTGATACCTGCCTGTCCTCATTTTCCATGTTTTATTTCTTTTTGAATTATATATCATAAACGATAAACCTCAAAGTTCACATAATTATACATGTAAAACCTCAAAGCTTATTGACGAGAATATGAACCTTAAAGTTTATCAAAATAGCAGCAGAACACCTCATAGAACATTCAGTGAGAAGAATAAATATTCTTTCCAGATTGCACTCTTAAGCCATAGCACGGGCTAACATTTTTATTCTCCAAGATCTAATTGTAATAGTTCTAGTTATGACCGATGATGTTAGCACCATTAAATTGAGTTGTAAAATTTTTATATGCATTGTTAATTTTTATACATTTGTAAGAATAAATAGTATTAATATGCCGCTCCCCATTTAGAATTATGGCCCTGCCACTAATTTAAATTATCTATATCTATATCTCTAAGAGATCTTCCAAATTGATAGAAAATTTTGTATAGTTCATAAACTGTGATTTCATAAGGTAATGAATCACAATCACAAATTCAAGAAACTATCTACGTTTTTCCAAACTCAAGAAAACTAAAACAGTACACGGAATAGGGAGGCCAACTTTGATACTAGATACTACTGGTCACTAATAAAAAGTCAGATAATATTATTCAGAAATAATTGGATATGTAATTTTTTTAAGAGCTTCATGGTCTCTTTTGCAATTTTTGAACAAATTAATACAGTTAAAAATTGTGTAAAAGTTGGCTAAAATTTGAAGAAAAGTTTGCATGATTGAAACATATATAAAACAGTACAAGTTAGCAATTATGCTATGTAATAAATAATCAATAAATGGATATCTAGTGATAAGGACGGGCTTACCTTTTTAATTTTCACTAACATTCGGCTTGATATCCTGTTTAATTACTCTTTCTTTGTAAACTCTTATCATTTTAAGTAGCTTGATTAATGTTCATCTCTCTCTCTCTCTCTCTCTCTCTCTCTCTCTCTCTCTCTCTCTCTCTCTCTCTCTCTCTCTCTCTCTCTCTCTCTCTCTCTCTCTCTCTCTCTGTGACACACACGTAAGCAATATCTCTTATTTTTAGGATGCTTGGAAAATTTAAATGATATATTTTAGGAGTAAGCTGCGTAATTTTGATCATATTACAACCCAAAAGCTGTTGTAGAAAGTTTGTATGAGAAACTTTGGAATTTTAAAAAAATCGTGTTTGATTTGTCAGCAAGCTGTCAAATTTAGTGATTGCTCGTTGTTATGAAATTGTGAGGCGTTGTAATTTAGCAGATGAAAAAGTTAGCAAATGGCAACCATTAGTTATGCGTCTATCATCTGTGGAGTTGTGGACAGTGGAAATACATAGTATATTTGATATAGTGATATTAATTTTTTGAAAAAACTAGATAAAGAACATGATGAGGACCGATGTTAAAAGCTACTGCTTTAAGAATGTACTGTGTATAATATTGCAGAGGCCAGTGTCTTTGAGTTTATGAAATTACAACCTGACATAGCTGTTTTTAAGACCAGATGCTAGAAAGCAGGGATACTCCCCCCTACCAGAGAACTGCGTATCCCGTACGTATGCAGTGCGTAGTGCGCGGGGATACGCCTGAGTGCGTACGGGATACGCCACCTGGCGTGTCGACGAATTCAAGGAGAGGGATACGGGGTGGTGCGTAGATGGGGGTGCGGGAAGGGTATTTTTGGAATATATTAGCTACGACTTTAGTCAAACAAAATAAAAAGATATCCCCTTTCTTACCCTAATTTTACAATTGACGAGTTCGAATTGAGAGACGACCAGACGGCGACTTTTTTGATTAACACCTCCGGTCATCCGTCGTTTACTCCGGTCATCTTGTCCGGTCATCTCCGGTCGTCGTTTACTTTGATATCGATGAGTTGTGTGTATATATGTGTCTTGGTTTTCTGAGTTGTGTGTTGTGTGTATATACGTGTGTATATTTGTATATGTATGTCATCTGCTAGTGTTTATCTTTTGCTAATTCTCTACTCTGCTGCTCTGCTTGTGTTTGTAACTGTGTATATATCTTGGTCGTGATTTTTTGGTAGTAATTGACTCTGCTAATTGATTTATAAGGCAAGTAAATAAGTAATTATTTGATTAATTAATTGGATTGTGGTTAAATTGGTAATAATCAATTTGCTAATTCATTTAATTGATTTAATCAATCAAATTTTAGACAAGGCAGTGGTAATATATATTTAGGATGTTGACTTATGTATTTGGCTATTTAGGATGTTGAACTTATTTATTTGACTACTTTGTTTAATTAAAATGCAACTCTTGAATTATATATATGTGATATAATATATATAATATATATTTTTAATATTTTAATATTTGCCGTATCCCCCCGCACCCGAATCCCCATATTTTTGAATTTGCCGAACTCCCGTATCCCCGCACCGCGCACCCGCATCCCCGCACCCGCACTCATGCTTCCTAGACCAGATGTAATGAAAAACCGTTAATTTTGAATTTGGTCGACTGAATTGAATATTATCAAATGCAATACTAACAATCTGTTCTGTTGATGTGTTCCTACGTGTTAGAATGTTCTAAAAATTCAACTAAAATAAACCTTCCGAAAATTTGACTGCTAGTTTCGTATACAACTGAAAATTTTAACAATATTGCCTTGTGAAGTAAATATGTGCATTAATGTTTTTGGGTCTCAGTGTAAAAAGTAAAAGTAGCAAATAGACGATGGTCAATACGTTCTCCAGCATGGTTGTCAAACATTGACTGTCTTTTATGTTCCCTTTTTGGTCTGGTGTATATAGGTAGATAGTGTCCTTATTCACATTGCTCCTGGTTTTAATGAAATTGTAGCACATAAGTTTCTTGCATAACCTTAGGGTGTTAAAATGAGGTGTTAATTGGATAATATATTATATTTAACACTCACGTTCACTTGTACAAGTGGACAGACGGACAACTGTAAACACACAAATCTATTTAAACAATTGGGGGTGGGAGGGCTCAAACACGAGACCTCTTACTAACCAAGGAGGCCTTCATTTGGATTTTGGATCATACATTATACTCAACGATCGAAAGCAAAAATAAATCAAAAACCATGTGCTTTAGTAGTTTGTACAATCATGTAAAGAGACACATAGATAGAACTTTGTTAAGCTGCATTGGGGACTACAAATGAGGTTGAATATAAAGATGTGATGGACAAGTTTGTATCAATATTAATGATGCCATAATCTATTGTCCCATTTAAAATTCTTTTTGATTGTACAGGCATTTCTTCTCAAACATCTTTTGTTCTCTCAAGAGGATCTTGGACAGGCAACATTAAATGTTCCAATAAATTTTGAATCAAAGAGAATTCAGTGTGTTGATCCAGACATATTTGCATCTCTAACTGAAGAAAGAAAGTTAAGGTTAGTTTCTTGACACTGTACCTTCTTGTGGCTAGAACGTTAATGAATTAAGACTTATGTTATATTTAGGTAAAAACAATGTGGTATCATGCTCTATAAGTATTTGAATATGTGTCATATCTCCGCTAAAGGAGCTAAAATTATCATTTATCAATTATTTGGAAACCTTCAGGTCTTTAATCGAGATCAGCTTTCTGATAGCCGGGCAAGTAACACCATGATTAGAACTTTCCATCATTTCCTTTTTGTTCCTTTTAGCTTCTTTATGATTTTCTTCTCTGATTTCCCTGTCCGATCATTTGACCTTCTTGTATAAATAGGTGGTAGGTGTGTGATTCCCCTAGTGTCGATAAATTTTGCTGTTGAGTCTTGGTAGTTGCTAAAGGCTTAAGTTTTCTAATAGTCAATATTCAGAAAAACTCAACACACAAGCGCTAAAATAAATAATTTTCTGTAGAATCATGTCGAAAACAAGGGTAAATTGACAGTGATGCAAGCTTATTCAAGAATTTCTTAACATTTTGTATTAGTTGTGCTATCACTCTTAAATCTTGTATATAGGAAAGTTATATATATATTTTTGCTTACTTCACCTGTAGTTCTTTTAATTAGATGATGATAAGGTATATCTATCAAAAATTGACGCGAGGCTGAGGCTTGATGTCACATCTTGCCTACAAAGCTCTTAGATGCTGTCTTTTTGATGTTGTCATTGTGGCATAACATGACTTGTATATGAAGATGATTTTCAAAAATAATGCGTCTTTTGGGGTATTTTGTTTGTCCTTTAGTAGTGTCTGACGTGATTCTTACAACTAACACTTATCATGGTTTGTAGAGCGTTGGTCAGAAGTTTAGCTGAGATGCTATTTCTTTGCGGAAGTAACAAACGTGCTGCAATTGCATCACTGAATATCCTTGAATTTGAAGTCAAGGGGCCTAACAATATTCCGAAGGACGAGGTAAATATTATGAAAACAGAGTTCGTATTTAGAACTAAATCTATCCGAGTCAATCAGAGTGATTCTTACAAATTGAAATAATAAGTGTTCCAACTCATAATTGTTCTTTGGCAATTTCCATGTCGCATCTGTCAGATCATTGCAAAAGCACTCGAAGGCCTTTCACTTGAGACAGATTCTGATTTTCAAAAAGTTCTTAGAGTAACAACATACACCTCAATGGATACTGCAGTTCAGAGGCTAGAGGAAATGATTCCTCTTTTTCAGAGCCGTATGGGAGCAATGTTATTCTTAATATCCGCTTTGCTTTCTCGAGGACTGGTATGGTTTTCCATAGAGAGAATACTGTTCCATCTTTCTTCCTTTCTTAATTGTCTTTCTAGCCCCTAATTAGGATACCCCTTCGCCCCTTCCGGACTTGAAAGTTATGGAAAACGTCAAGTTTTTGAAAGACCACGTAGTTAATGTCAACAATTTTTGTAAATTCACGAATTTAATTCTAAGGTAAGAAAGTAGAGTACTCCAGTACCTTGATCACCTCGCCCAGATTAAGTATGAAGTGCAGATATGCATGTGCAAGTTGCTTTATATACATATATAGTATGAGATGATGGCAGATTATGATTTTTAGAGACTAAAGTACTACATTCTGTATTAGAAACAATAGTATCTCTAATTATAGCCTCTGGTATGTAAATCTATCTCTTCTCACCATATCCTTTGTGTAAGAGACAAATGTATACAGGTCGAATAGGGTCACAACTTATAGTTATGATTCTACCTTCATACTAAGTACTTGGGTATGACCTCTCCCTGATTTTGGCATATTTGGGGAATGTGAAAGTTGGTGATCCCTGCTTATTGCGTAAGTATGATAAAAGGGCATATGTTTCTCGATGAAAATACGTGGTTTTAGTAAGGTAGTGATCGCTGATTTCCTGTGCGTAATAACTTGACTAAGTATGATAATATGTGGTTTTAAAGATTCTAGATAAATTACTTCAAAAGGGAATATTTGGTTTTATTATTTATCGAGATTGTATATTATATATACTCCCTCCCCCAAGTCAAGTGTCTTGTTTTAATTTTTTTTGGGTTAAATTGACCAAATTTTAACTAAAAATTACATATATCATATAACTGAAAAAAGTTAAATATTTTATTGTTAAAAAGTATAATTTAAAATTCATTTTTCTTTTTTTAAAATTATTATTATTTTTTTAATTTTCAGTCAAAGATCGGTAAATTTGACCACTAAAAAGTCGAACTAGACACATGATATGGGACGGTGGGAGAGATAAATTACTTATGTCGAGATGTGTTATTGTATTCCTTTAATGCTAATAACAAAAGTATGAAATATTAGTGTAAAAAATTAAAAATTATGACGAAATTACGGGTTCCTTTTACTAAATAACAAGCTAATAACCCGTGCGATGCACGTGTTCCTTTAATATTTGAAATTTTTTGTATTTATGTGTCATTGTCAATAATATTTTATGTTTAACCATTTTTGTCATTCTGATGATTTCTTTAATTTTTACTTTTTTTTTTTGACAAAATCTTTAATTTTTACTTAAAATCATGTAAAGAAGTGTTATTTAGTTTATGTGTGGACCAATACTTAGAACCCGTGGTGAGTGAAGTAACGACTTTATATATTGTTTTGTATTTACGTTTATGTATTTGTACACGTAAATATTTAGAATGAATTTTAAATATATAAACATTAGTATAAAGATAGATCGGTTAGATAGGTCAAATTGAACCAGGTGGGTTACCTATTACTTCAGTTTAGATGGGAAATCAAATAATTTTATTTTAGTAACTAGAATGACCAACCGAAAACCAAAAGCCAAATACTGGCCGAACAAACTCTTCATTTTTCGGCTTTAATTTATTTATATAGTATAGATTGGTATAATATACATGTTTGCATGTTTTGTGTGTATATCAAACCTGTGGTATGAGCTGTATGAGCTAAACCAAATAAATATTATATTGATAAATAGATTTGTATAGATCCAAACCGAATAAAAACATTCCAAACCTATGGTATGAGCTATTTAACTATTATACTATATATGAAAAAGATGACCAATATGTAGTGTTTGCGAACTAAGTTGTAAATATAGGCAGGCACCTTACATATACAGCCGAAAGACAATTGTCTGATGTGAGGTGCATGTCATTAAAAATTTGATATGTTGCCAATTGGTTGGTACTTGTTTGCTCTGAAACTGAGATATTGTGTATTTTACTTGGTTAACTCTGTTGTCTGCTTGAGCCATTTGCTAATTAAGATATTGTATATTACCTTTGGTCTGTGATCTTTAATTGTTTGATTATAGGATTTTGTTCAAGCTGACAGGGATGATCCAAGTCAACCTTTAGTGACCGCTCCATTTGGGCATGCTTCTCAGGTATTTTGAATTGATAGTATCTGATTTTGTCAATATGCATTTCGTTATTGGGTGGACCGTTTAGATGCTATCTCAATGTTGATCTATATACTGTGGTTTACTATTATTATTTTGAAATAGTTGTAATGGTCATTATTGTCATGGAGCAGGAGATTGTTAACCTACTACTTTCCGGGGAAGCTGTAGCCAACGTATTTGATGGTAAGATGGACTTAGGTGGTGGGATGTTTGTGAATGGCATTTCCACAAATGTGGAAGTCGGTTTTCTTACCCTTTTAGAGTCCCTCAACTTTTGTAAAGTAGGCCAACATCTCAAATGCCCAAAATGGCCAATATGGGTAGTCGGTAGTGAATCCCATTACACCGTCTTATTTGCTCTTGATACCAAGGTTCAAGAGGAAAATGAACTTGAGGGTAGAGAAACGCAGATTCGTAGAGCGTTTGATGCACAAGATCAAAGTGGAGGCGGCGGATTTATTAGTGTAGAAGGCTTACATCAAGTCCTGAGGGAAACAAATATTAACCTTCCAAGTGAGAAACTTGACAACCTAAGTGCCGCAGGTTTTATTGTGTGGAATGATTTTTGGCAGGTTCTTTTGAATTTAGACAAGAACTTGGGTGGCGTGAAAGATTCAACTGGATTGATGGGGAAGAAGGTGTTTGACCTTTACCATTTTAATGGGATCGCAAAATCAGTTCCCAACGGCAGCCAAGGTTCTTTCGGAGGAGAGATTCCAATGCAAAGACCCAGACTCACAAGACTGAAAGTTTCAGTTCCTCCGAGATGGACTCCCGAAGAGTTTATGGCAGAAGGGCCTTCCGTTTCAGCAACAAATGACAAAGATGTTGTGGAAGTCTCTAAATCTGAGCCGGCTCAGCATGCACCTTTAGTTGATTGCATCAGAACACGCTGGCCCCGTGCTGTTTGCAACTGGCAAGGGGACTCGCCAAGTATAGTTTAGTTACTTGGTTGTTCATTTGTTTATGTTTAATGTCTGAGGTACACAAATTTCAAAAGTAAATGTGGATGAAGCTGGGTGGACGAAAGTAACCAAATTTAGTTTGAAACTAGCTTGGATAGAATTTCTCTCTTTTTTATTTCCTCCATTTCTTCCAAAATACATGAATAGTGTATGTGCTCTAGGCATATGTAATAATGTCTAGCTTGTCAAAATTTTCTTTATCCGGTGGAGAGAATTGTTGTATGAAATATGTAAAATCATTTTGCATTTCACATTCTTGGTTGATTAGGGAAGTTTTAGTGTCTAAACTCAAAAATGTCGCAACACAATTCTGTTGCAGCTTTAGAACTCTCTTCCCCTTTCCCTGTAGTTGGGTGAAACAGGACTTGTTAAGGTAAGCGGACATTTCAAAGTTTTTATTACTGGTTTCTTTTACTTCTGTGCTTGACTTTTAAAGTTTCATTATAAAAATAGATACATTTCTTGAAGTTTATTTGTGTAGTGTATATTTGCACATCTTATAAGTTTATTCGTGTAGAGTATATTTACTATTCTAAGCTTCTTTTAAAGTTCTTGAAAAGCTCACTTGTTTTGGGAGGAAAGGTCATTGAACGATCTTTTGATTTGTAATTAAAAAGAACGAACTTGTTTTTTTTTTTTTTTTGCTAAAAGAACGAACTTGTTTTAACCTTAAGTGGTTTAAAATTTGTCGTAGTAAAATCAAAAGAGAGTTTCTTTTGGCTGCTTTTCAACCGAGTGCTTTGATTGAATAATTTATAACAATTTTCAATTATTATAATTTTTTTTTACATATTTTTCATTTTTTGTTGTACAAAGTTGTGTGAGTTCATGGTAATACCTGGTATTTGTATGTTTATCAATACAGGATAACTGATTAATCGATTTTATGTATCTTTGCATAGTTAATCACTTGTTCAAAATTAGAAAAAATATATATTGTAATCTTAAAAAATCTTTAATAATTATGTCAAATATTTCCAAATAGTATATTATCTTTAAAATATGACAATATACAAATATAGCAAAATATTTGAAATGTAACTGCAAAATAAAATTAATGTAATTAATTTTGATATGGCCCACTAAAAAAGATTTTCATGGATAATAATTGCCTATAAAATCTCCAACACTACCCTTCTGTCATGCAATTAGAAATGGCTCTAAAATCATACACTATTTTATCACCCTTCTGGCTCTTTCTCTTTGTGTCCAATCGGAACCAGAACCCATTGAAAATGTTAATAACCCCATGTCCAAAAAGTTGCAAAATTTGTCGTTAAGACATACATGATACAACAGCAGGTTCCATGAGAAAACACCTTACAATTACTTGGATTACATAAAAGTTGTTAATGGCACATATAGAGAAGGAGGTCTTGATGCTGGTGTATATTATCGATTATTCATTGTAGCGAAAAAGCATGGCGATGGTGTTTTAGGAGACTGAAGCTTATGCTTATGTAGACGTATGGTTTAATGCAATGAAATACCTCTCATTAACTCCTGTGCAAATCATTGAATGTATAAAATTATGTAATACTATATGTAATCCAAATGATTAATATGTATGTTGTATTATGTAAATAATATAGATAGATGATAGAATGTAGAGAACTAAATTATGGAGAAGGGAAAAGACATTGTCATTTCATTTCATATATCAAAACAAGTACATAGAAGGCTTTTTATAGGCTCTACAAATATAAGTTACTTTGGCAATGAAAAGCCAAAAGTTGTATATACTAAATGAGGGAAATATGAAAGACCAAAAGTCATCCATTACATAACACTCCCCCTTGGATGACTTGTACTAACATCATGCCTTGTTAAAACCTTACTAGGAAAAACCCTAGTGAAGGAAAAAGAGTACATGTGTTGCACATATATTAAAGTGACGTGTCTCCCCCTCATTTTAGCATGATTATAGAAATCACCATAAATCTCGAAGTTTACGCATTCCAATCTAGTGTACCAACTTCTCGAAATGAGATGTAGGAAGTGCCTTTGTGAATAAATCGGCCGGATTATCACATGTTTCTCGGATATGATGGACCAAAGACCTTTCCATACACATTCTCGACTATCCTCATGAGTTGCCAAAATCACAATGAAGTGCCTACAATAGTCAATTTCATAGCATGCCAAAATAATAATATCTCAAATATATGTTGATAAAATTTAATTTGAGACCCCACTTTATGAGAATCAAAGTAAACACTTTTCACCTGTAAAATCAATTTAAACATTTTTCGAATAGGTTAGTGGAGATTGAAAAAATGTCTCTATGTACCTTCATGATTCTCATGTCTTTCTATTGGATCTGCTTTAAAGCATGCTAATAAATTTATAATGTCAAGACATATATAATCATCAAGACACATCAATATTTTATTGTACTAAAATATGATATTTCAGGACCAATAAATTTTGTATTTCAAGTATTTACAATGGTTAGTATATTATGTTCCTTCAGGGAAAATATTCATTTCAATAGCATCGATTAACCCATGTACTTTGATTATAAGGTGCAACTCATTTCAGTGTTAATTAGAAACACATTCTAATTTCCATATACTCTGGCCAGAGATTTTATGAGTCATCACCTATAATCTAATATACAAAAGTCATATAATAGATTTTCTATTCTGGAATAATTTTGTGTTGGACTACTGGTCCAAACCCCTTTCAATTTGATGGGGCTAGTTCTCGAGAACTTGATTTACTGCTTCTAGCAGTTTCGATCCTTCAGGGATTCAATGTAAATGTTGTCATGTGGGTAATATGAAATTTAAATTATATCCTTCTTATGTTGTCGGACGATTTATGATTCAAATAATTATATCCACCACAAGTTAATATGTCTCTTCGTAATCAATACAATGTCACTGTACAACTACGCGATTTTTGTATTTCGTAAATTTTATTCATACCCCACTGACATTACACCTTTAAGTGTATGAACTGCAGTTCCAAATATTTCTCGATTTTTTAAGAGATAATGATTCTTATGGTGCGCTACCTTTACAACTTCAGGTGTGCGGACTGCAAGCCCAAATAAATTCTCTTTGTAATTGCCTCAATTATATCATTGTGTGTTTGACCAATTTTGTCTACATTCTTTAGTAGAGTTTGCCTCATTATCATCGATAACCTCAAGTATTACGTTAAATATAGATATCATCGACGTCGACTTGATAAATGGTTCCATGACATTATACATTGAGACCTTTATTTCTTCATTCTTTCATCATGTTTATAGTCTCTTCTGGAGATCCTTCCAATATTATTGACTCCTCAATTTATCCATTATTAGTCGCTATTCCTTTTTCAGTTGAGGAGTTTTAGTAATGGAACCTATTGGTCTATCAACGCTTTAGGCGTTCTTTAAACATATTACTATCTTGAGGTTGTCCTTCTGGGACATTAGATTTCATTGGAGCATTTGTAGCTGGTATATGTGACATAGTCACTTTTTAAGATCAGCATATATGTCTGTCAATAATTAAAATTTATAAATGAATTATCTTATGAACTTCGGGTTCACATTCTTGAATACGAGGATTTATACGAGGCAATGAAAATTCATTTCTACAAATATATTCACCAGCTATTTTATTCTCTCCCCTTGATCTTGAGAAAATAGACTCATTAAATTGAGTCACGAATAAATACTTAGATTGTTCACTGAGACTCATACTTAATTTAATAATTCATCTTAGATAGTTGTGGTGGAACAACATGAGCTGACCAAAAGTTATTCAATATGGGGAAAGCTTATGATAGCTTGTTGGCTTGATGCGAATCAATAAATATGTGATAAAATATTTGACAATTTTCCATGGACAATAATACTCATTTAAAATTTGAGTAGTATACTCACCAGCATTATATAAATGCCTATTCTTGATAATATGATTAACTAGACAATAAACCTCACATACTTGAGGTTACGAGTCGATAATAACTAGGCATATATGTAATCATAGAGTCCATCTATAAATATAATATCTCAATGGTCCATATTTTGAGATTTTTTATCTAATGCATATCTCCATTAGTTCATTCTCAAAGGAGATATCTTCGATGGTGATCAATCTGCCTTGCAAGCAAATAACATAAGTTTAATTAAGAAGAATCTTCTGATTCTTCAACGAACATCCATATAAAATTTAATTACTATTCGCATACTTATAATATCGAAAGGCTAAGACGATCATGCCAAACTATAAATTTATAAGTAAACTTCTGATTTACTTAAATATATATTTCATTTAAAGGTATTGATCATATCTTTCATCTATTGTCTCCATGTGATATCCGTAATGACATATATTTTTAAAACTTTCTCTGATAGTTGGGAGAGTATAATGTATCAATAATTTTATAATTTGTTCCTTTAAGAAATAATATATTTTTTTCTTCTAGAGCCTTCATCAATATTTGGCTATTTGCTCTTCTGGAGCTTTAAACAATATGTATGCTTTTCTTAAGCATTAAACAATATATTTGCTCTTCTGGAGTGTCTCTATAGATAGACATACAAGGAGTCATCCAAATATATACAATACTCCCCCTTTGGATGACTCGTACTACCTAGATAAGTACAAAATATCTAAAATTAAAATGATGTCATATAATTTATCACTGTACAATCATATAGTTCATGTAGAACTATGACCATATCCGAGTTTGTATTATGGATCATAACCATTGCTACTCGTAAGGTTTGTATTCTTTCCATTATTCTCACATTCGCTTCTGGGAATGAAGAAGTAGATCCAATTAGTCGATGTTCATAATTTTTATTAATAACTGGTTTATTTTTGCGTAGTCATAAGGAGACAAGATATCAGTTCATAATAACCCTTTTCACAATAGTGTATCTGCAGGATACATTTTTACCATAATTAACAATCAACCTAATAACTCATTCAAATTTCATTGAACATGTGATAATCACACATAAACATACGATACGATATTCTCATATATTATCACATAAATAATTTTAATAACCAGAATAAAACATATCTATCACTAAAATACAAGGGTTGTTGTATGAGGATTGTATTAAGCGTACCCGAATTTGGCTTTTAGAATTTGTCAGTCACGAGATTTACCCGTTGCAATAATGTTAGCAATTTCTATTGTATCTCAAAAGAATTTAGTTTCAAAAATTATTTCTCACAAATAATCAATAATCACCTTAAACTTAGACCTACACCTTTCATGGTGACCATTCAAAGTCAGCTTGTTTTCACTTTTGTTACCGGTTGAATCAGCCTCACTAATTCTGCTCTCTATCTCTTATTTTACAGGTATGGTACTCGAACCCTTCTACAGGCACATAAATAAGATATAAAGCTACAAATTTCTCTCTTCGACCTTCAAGTAATTTTCTTTAAGACCTTTTAAAAGCTGTACTACATGTGCAGCAGAATTTTTGGAAACCTAAATTTTCCCGACTATCATAAAATGATTTTAGAATAACATTTTGTGTACAAGTTCAATTAGCACCAAAATTCAAAGGAGTTGTATTAAGATACAGAGCTACAACATATCCAAAAATCAGATTAAAAATAGACCTACACAATCTGTGGTTTGGATTAAAACCCAACCCTGTATTCTGCATAATCGCAGGCTGCACCAGCCCTACTGCTTTGGCTTTATCTCTTCTTTTACAAATCTAATGCTACTGATATTTTGGAGACATGTTCCCAACATTTAGACCTACAACTTTTATCCTTTTATTCTCTCCCAATATGCAATTACGACCATTAAAAAGCAGTTGCAACATCAACTATGAATTCTGAGTCTCTTCAAGTGCCTCTCTTCTAGTGCCTTTCTTTGTAATTATTTCTACTCGTCTTACTAACAGATTTTATACTCATTCTTCCTTACCTTATGCTCTAAAAGATGTTTGTTAACAACTTTTGTTACTAGGTCGACTTGAATTAAGTCTTCTATCAAGCTCAATTGTGGTTACCAAATGGACGCCCGACTTAAATTCACATGACACCCTATTGCATGTCCTTCACTCCTACATTTTTCATAATTCGAATTTTTAATATTTTTACACGGAACCTTTTCCATTACAACCTTTAACATTATATCTTGCTACCATAAAAATTTCAATTCGAAATGATTAATCTAACTAGGGCAAACATTAACTCAAAGTTGGTTCAAAAATAGGGTTGTAAGTTTTTGGGCTACCTGCACTTTAACAATTTTAATAAATCGAAATATTAACCTTTTAATATGAGACCACCTCTGAGATCATCTAGAATCCTTCTTCTATCACCAATAAAAATGTCAGTTCGAATTAAGGAGTTTAGCTATGTGAACCATTTCTTCAAAGTTCAGAGTTTGGTCAAACTCGCAGGTTATGCATAAGCTACACTAAAACATCCATAATACTTAGCTTGCTAGTTGAAACGACTCGAAACTTTCGAGGCTTAAATTAGACTCTGAATAGAACGTAAACTACATAAATCCACTGCCTAACTATGGCAATGAGTCATCCAAATGTTTTACCAAAAACAGGGCCGTGGAGAGAAATTTACGTAGTGAGATTTACACGATTCCATCTTAGAACTCAACCCAAAACCAAACATTTCCAACAATCATCACACCCTCATAATCCACCTTATAACTCCCTCAATTTACCAGTAAAATCAATCTTACCCATAGTTAAATTATAGTAAAAAACGTTCATGAACATAAGCATCAAAACGATAATCGTTACTTAAACTTATAACTTGACAAGTGTTAAGGATTCATGGCCATACCTTTCTTGCACAAATTTCACTCAAGCTTCTTGTCTTCAAGATCCTTGTTTGTGCAGCCCTTCACTTTGTGATACTAACAAGTTCATGTTTGGCTCCTTCGTTTAGTGAAACTTAGTTGGTTAGCGCTTCGTGCTGATAACGTATTATGTAAATAATATAGATAGATGATAGAATGTAGAGAACTAAATTATGGAGAAGGGAAAAGACATTGTCATTTCATTTCATTTCATATATCAAAACAAGTACATAGAAGGCTTTTTATAGGCTCTACAAATATAAGTTACTTTGGCAATGAAAAGCCAAAAGTTGTATATACTAAATGAGGGAAATATGAAAGACCAAAAGTCATCCATTACATAACATGTTGATGTTAAATTTGAGATTATATTTTTATTATTAGCCTTATGTCTTGTACGTATATTTTTTTGTTCATAGTTGCATCTTATGTTAAAAAAAATTTATACTAAATACTTTTCTATATCATATAACACATATAATCTGTAAACAAGAAAGTGTTGTGCATAACTTATTTTAATACACAATCTCATCGGTGATGTCTAATTGGTTTGGCAATATTAAAAGAACAGTAAAATTATAATAATATACAATTAGATTTAATGAGTAAATTACATATAAGATCACCTAAATTATTATCATTTGCACATCGCAAAGCATGTTCTAAGCATGTTTTTGTAAATTTTTTCATGGCCTTCAACATATTCCAAATTAGAAGTTTTTGTAAATTTTCCATCGAAATGTATCGTAATATCTGTTCTATTTATCATGTTTATAACATCAAAATAAAGAAAAATTAATTATAAAATATCGCAACTTAGAACTATAACGTAACAGTAGCTGAACAACACTTGCTTTGAATCATTTTGAAATCAAATCTTAAATCCTACAACTCTTATATAACTGGATATGTTAAACAGGGGCGGGGCAAATAAATTTGAGGCCCTCTGCGAGATCTTAAAATTTTGTCCTTCATTTATATGTTAATATGAATTCAAAATACGATATAATTCAAAATAAAGTCTAACAAATTCATTTAAATAGAGATGCTGTTCTTGCATGTTTTACAACAAAATTATTATGAAGTAATCAGAATTTTTTTATTCAAAATTTCAAACTCTCTCTACATATATATAAATATATATATATATAGGAAAAAAATTTTGGGACCATATATTTTTGGGGGCCCTGTGCGGTCGCACCCCCGGCGCACCCCAGCCCCGCCCCTGATGCTAAATGCATGCAAATAATATACGAATCAAGTTATATGAAGTCTCAAGAGTGAAAGAGTGAAGAGACACATTATAGACTGATTGTAGGCTGTGTTTTTAGAACCGGATCGGGTATCGAACCGGAAGACCTATTTTGGTTCGATTGGTTCAACCGGTTCGATCAGTGGTTCAACCGGCGTGATGTCATAATTATGTAATATATAATTATATATATATAATTATATATATATATATATATATATATATATATATATATATATATATATATATATATATATATAGGCTAGCGTTCAAATAGAAACCAACCTTAGAATAGAAACTAGAAACCTACACTAAATAAATTATATTTCATTTATTTTAATGGCCCCGTTAGGGGCACCTTCATAAAAAACTTATAAAATTCTTGGCTCTATTCAACAAAAATATAAAATAAAATAAAAAAAAATTTAAAAAAATTATTGTTCACGTGAACGTCATCACGTGAACAGTAACTTTTTTTTTATATATTTTTGTTGAATAGAGCCAAGAATTTTAAACGTTTTTTGTATTGGGGTACCCCTAATTTGGTCATTAGATTAGCTTGAAATATTTAATTTAGGTTTAGTTTCTAGTTTCTATTCTAAGTTAGTTTATATTAGAACAAGACCCTATATATATATATATATATATATATAGGGTCTTGTTCTAATAGAAACTAATTTAGAATAGAAACTAGAAACTAAACCTAAATTAAATATTTCAAGCTAATCTAATGACCAAATTAGGGGTACCCCAATACAAAAAATGTTTAAAATTATTGGCTCTATTCAACAAAAATATAAAAAAATAAAAAAAATTAAAAAAAAAAGTTACTGTTCACGTGATGACGTGGCACGTGAACAGTAACTTTTTTTAAATATTTTTTTTGTATTTTTTAATATTTTTTTTGAATAGAGCCAAGAATTTTAGAAGTTTTTTGTGAAGGTGCCCCTAGCGGGGCCATTAAAATAAATGAAATATAATTTATTTAGTGTAGGTTTCTAGTTTCTATTCTAAGGTTGGTTTCTATTTGAACGCTAGTCTATATATATATATATATATATAGATATGCATTATTGATAGACATGATAAAAATATGAAAAAGATAGAAAAAACATGAGTGTAACTAAAAATTAACAGGTTACCGGTGAAAGGGCCAAGCCTTTTTTTCTTTCTTTTTTCTAGTACACACTTTATTAACACCTAAAATAGCCAAACTTTACATGAAAATCAAGCACACCGACACCAGTCACAATTCTAAGTCCAATGAATAAAATCCATTATGTTAAAGAATAATATTAATGAACCAATCCTTTACAATGTTGGAGCTACAAGTATATTTATAGTGCTCTAATTGGGCCTCTAGTGGGCTAGACTATTTTAGTGGGCCTCTGGCCCAACATTCAGTCCCCCCTAAGTATGAAAAGTATCTTTAGATCTTTTCTCTTTTGTTCCTTTTATCCCCTAATTTACAATATTTACAAGAAGAGAATATATAAAAGAAAAAATTACAAGAAAAGAATATTTGGGCCCCTCCATGACATATGGTTTCGTGTGTTGTTTTGACGAGTAGTCTTGTCTCTCCACTTCCCCATGCTTTGGAACCGGTGCCCGCCATTCATAGAGGTAAAAACCCTTTCCTCTTTTTCTTCTTTCTTGATAAATGCTTGTTGTTTTGTGCTTTTGTTTTCCTTTCTTCATATTTCTCTTCTTTTGCCATTATCCGGTGTGTGAGGTACTTCTTTCTTTCCCTGTCTTTTCATCTTTTGCTTGTTTATCCTTTTTCCTGTTTCTTTTCGTCAATATGAAAGCTATTATTGTGTCATGCTCATCAACTGAGAGTGTAGATCTAATTGAGAATGAGAGTAGTCTTAAGAGTACACCTGTTAATCAAACTAAGCAGGCAAAGCAGCCTCGTTATCGTCTTCGAAACTCTGTTCCTGTAAAGATTGAGTCTTTTTCACCTGGTTCTGTTAGTAAGGACCCTTTTGTTGCTGGATCTGTCTCCCAAACCCCTTCTATTGATGATATAGTCAGACCTCGCTCTGGGGCTTCGTTTGAGTCGAACAAGTCGTTTAACAGACCTAGTCATTATTCCCAACATCCTCTTGATCTTGATAGGTTAGCCTTGTATATCTCCCTCCCTCAAGGTTATAGTGCCTTTGCTCCTAATGAAAGTGATCGGATGTGGAGGCCACCCCGTTTCAATTGCCATGCTATCCCTGATATGTATTTCGAGTATGGTCTTAGACTGCCTTTGCACCCCTTTTTCCGCTTTATTCTTCAAGCTCTTGGATGTGGTTTGAGCTAGTTGGTACCTAACGCTGTACTCCAAATCAATGGGGTTATTGCGAGGTGCTCTGAACTGGGTCAGTTTCCCAGTCTTGATTTATTTTTCTCTATCTTTCGCTTTAAGAGTAATGGAGTTCAGTTCTTTGTTGACAAGAAAGAGGGTTGTAGAAAGTTGGTTGAGGCGCCTGCGTCGAACTCTGGGTGGCATAAGATGTGGTCCTGGTATGAGGGTCCCGAGTTGGACGTTATTGAACCATGGCAGGTTCACTCTCCGGGGCGGTTGAAGTCTGTTAACCGATTGAGGTCTATGACCTCTGCTGACTTGGAGAATTTTTTAGGATCCGCTGTGAGATACCAGCCTGAAGAGTTTCTAGATGCCCAATTTTTGAATAATCATTGTTGTAAGCTTTTTTCTTTTTGTGCACCTTCGTTTCTTTTTACTCCATGTTTTTAACTATTCTTCTTTTCGCCTTGCAGTATCTGGTGAGAAGTTATTTGAAGTGGTAGATTTGTTTGCCAATATGCCAACTGATGAATTTCTAGCTCGTTTGGTTAAGAGTAAGGCTGCAGGAGCTTTCACTGTGCTACCCAGTATTGGTGTGGAGAGTGGTCCTGAGGCGGGTTCACGGAGTCTTGTACCTTGTACTATTGTGACTGGTGTTGATGCCTCTGAGACCACTATTGTGAAGGACCGAGAGAAGAAGAGGCACCGAGATGGGAATTCTTCTAAGAGTCATGCATCTAAGAGGTTGAAGGAGCCGTTGAGTTGCCCAAGCTCCGGAAAGGTGGATTTGTTTTTTGATGAGATTGTGGGGCTTTCTCCTCGGGAGCCGTCTAAAATTGGAGTTTCTGATACTAGTACTGGTGGAGGTCTTCGTGTATGTAAGGGCTTGATTGATAGGGTATCTCCTTTTTGCTTTTACTTCTTAATATTTGTATAGATATTCCTTTTCTTGTCTCTTTTTTGCTTACTACTTTTCCTTTTGTAGCTATCCATGGAATTGGAGAAATTGATGAGCCTTGAAGATGTTGTAGAATCCCCTGAAGTAAAAGCTCTTCGTGAGGAAGTGAAGTACTTGAAGAAGGTGAACAAGGACCTGGAAGAATCTTCAAAAAACATGGCTAATGATAACAAAGTTGCTGCTGATAAGCTTTTTTCTGCGTTGACTGAGAAGTCCGAGTTGATTACTGAATGTGATGCACTGGCTGAGCAGGTGAAGGCTTTGAAAGTAGAGGTTCAGGAGCTGAGTGAGACGGTGGCGCGTTCGGAGAAGAGTCTTGTTAAAGGAGAAGAAGATTGGATAGCCGAGAAGGCACAGTTAGTTGGGAAGCTTGATGATTTGAATGCCCAGTTGTCCAAATGCCAAGTGGAGGGTTTGTCTTTGTTCGAGGATGGATATGGGGCGAGTGTTGCCCGGTTCGCCCGATTTGGGATCGATGTGAAAGATCATAGCTTTGAGAATTATCTTGCTGATTTGGAGAAGAAAAATGGAGTTGGAAAGACGGATTCTTCCGATGCTATTCCCCAAGTTTGAAGTTGCTTTTATCTGCCCGGGGTATGCCCCTATCGGCAATATGTATCTTTATTTATTTCTTTATCACGTTTCATGAACTTTGTGGTAGTATTTGAACTATTTGTTCTGACTTGCCCTTTTGACTTTCTTTGCGTCGGGCGTTTTATGGCGAATGTTTCTCGTACCTTTAATCCTTTTCAGAAAATATTTGTCTTTTTATCCATTTGTCGAAATTGGCGATTTTATGTCTACCCTTGGAGCCCTTTATTTTCCTTTTGATTATGGTGAAGTTTTTCCTGCCATGAGGAAAATATATTTAGCTAGAATATGTTTTTATTTTCTGTGCTTCCTTTATGTGGAGTGGAGAAGTCCGAGGCGACTTTGGAGCTTTCGAGATGTTCAAGTGACCAAAGTACTATTTTATTGCGAGTTTTACCTTTTCTCTTCTTTCTTTTTCTTGACATAATGATTGGAGATTTTTTGTTGACTTGAGGTCTTCCTTTTGGTAGAGTTCTATTTGTATATCAACTAGACTTTACCTTTTCGATAATGGCTTTCACCTTTTTGGGAGCTTGGCGTAGTTTTTCCTCTTGATAAATATCGTTGAAAGTTTGTTCTCTTTTTGGTATTTGGTATTTGACGATTTTCAGTCGATAGCAGTCTTTACCTTTTCCTTTTATTCATGGTGCATTTGGAGATGTTTATAAATGCGGAGTACTCTTCTTGATTTTTTTTTTTCTATTTTTAGTTAATGGCGAATTTTACCTTTGCTTATCGTCCCTGGCGAATTCGAATATGTCCAAGGAGAATTCGAGCTCTTTGAGCTGTTTTGAGGTGGTCGAAGTATTTTATCTCGACATTTTTATTTTTCGAAATTTCGACGCTGGAGATATCATTGGAGTACTTTACCTTGGATTATTTTTACCTCATCTGTTTTGATTCCCTGTTAGGTTGGAGTAAATTTTACCTTTTCTTTTCTTTGCGACGTGTTTGGAGATGTCCCAGGGACCATTGGGCTCTTTGAGCTGTTTGGAGTAACTAAAATCTTGTGTATCGTCGTGACTTTTCTTTATTGGCGTACTTTACCTTTTCCGTATTTTGGCGTTGGAGTTATCGTCGGAGCCTTTGATCTTTTCAACCTTTTGTACTTTTGTAAATTTTTTCATGTAAAACAATTTTAACAAGCGAAATGTAATGCGATAACCAAAGAGTGAAAGCATAACAATCTTAAGAACTTTTTACTCCGTCTGAAGTTTTTACTCATAAGAACTTTTAAACAAATGTTGACTTAAATCGTAATCTACCCAAAAGCAGGATGGACCACAAAGGTAACTTGATAACAAAGGAAATTCTAAAAACCTATTTCATACCTTAATTTAAATAATTTAGAGAGGCAGATGATGTCTGTTGGAGACTTCATGGATAGAACTTCTTAAGATGGATGGCGTTCCAGGCATTTGTTATTGGCGTTCCATCAAGATGGGAGAGGCGATAAGAGCCTGAGCTGTTGACCTTCGTGACCTTGTAAGGCCCTTCACAAGGTGAAGACATTTTGCTTTGTTTTGAGGGCATCGATGCCGCTGCTTCTTTCAGAACGAGGTCGTTGACCTGAAAATTCCTTGCCTTAACCTTTGAATTATATAGCTTCGCGACTTTCTCTTGGTACTTGGAGACGTTGGCCTGCGTGGAGTTCCTGAGCTCCTCGAGGAGATCGATGTTCAGCTTTAGACCATCCTCTGATGACTTGGGATCGAACTTCTCGATCCTTAGAGATTTAGAGCCTATCTCGACTGGCAGGACTGCTTCAGTTCCATAAGCCATTCTGAACGGTGTTTCTCCTGTAGAAGCTTTCGGAGTGGTTCGCAAACCCCACAGCACATTGGGCAGCTCATCCACCCAGTTTCTGTTAGCCTCACATAGCCTTTTCTTCAATCCTTGCAAGATTGCCTTGTTGGTGATTTCCACCTACCCATTTGCTTGTGGATATGCAACCGAGGCTTTGAGATGCTGAATTTCTAGCTCATTCATTGCATTTACCCATTTTTCTCCGGTGAACTGAGTGCCATTATCCGTAATAACCACTCTGGGTACCCCAAACCTGAAGACTATTTGCTCCATAAAGAAATGAACTCCCTCAATCTCTCTTATCCTTGCTAAGGGCCTGGCCTCTATCCATTTTGTAAAGTAATCAACTGCCACAATTATGAATTGGCATTGTTTGGAGCTTTTTGGCAAAGGACCTACAAGGTCGATGCCCCACATGAAGAATGGGCATGGAGTCGTTGTTGGATTGAACGGGACTGAGGGTCGATGGCTCACGGGCCCGTATTTCTGGCACGACTCACACCGCTTCACGAACTCCTCACAGTCCTGGCGCATCGTGGGCCAATAAATTCCGTGCCTCATGATTTTCAAAGCCATGTTTTTCCCAGCCAGGTGGTCTCCACATATCCCTGAATGCACCTCGATCATAGCCATTTTTGCTTCATCTTGGTTAACACATTTGAGTAGTGGCTCGACCAGGGCTCTCCTGAATAGCTTATTATCTACTAGACAATAATTTTTTACCTTTATCTCCATCTTCCTTGTTTCTTACTTGTCTAACTCATCATGAGTTCCTTGAATGAATTTAATTATGGGAATTCTCTAATCGTCTTGAGCTGATATACAAAGTATCTCTTTTTGAACTATTGACGTCTCATGCAGCTCTTTAAAATATATGGGCTCTGATGTACTTGAGGTGTTCGAAGTGGCTAGCTTTGACAAAGCATCTGCCCACTGATTGTTGGACCTGTCAATGTTGTTGATGGTCCACGACGTGAATTTTTGCAGCAATTCTGAAGTGATTTGTCTGTATGTTGCCATTCTTTCATTCAAAGTTTTGAACTCCCCCAAGACTTGTTTTACTACGAGCTTTGAATCACTGAATATATCTATGACTGATGCTTCCAAATGGCGAGCCAATACCAAGCCTGCTATAAGGCCTTCATACTCTGACTCATTGTTGGTCGTGGAGAATTTAAATTTGACGACCTGTCGAACCGTGAAGCCCTCAGGGCTTGTGAGGATTACTCCAGCTCCACCAGCTTGTGAAGTAGACGACCCATCCGTGAACAAAGTCCAAACCTTATCCTTTGGTTCTGAGATTATTTCTCCTGGCTCAAGGGAAGTAAAAGTACATTCGGAGATAAAGTCTGCTAAAGCCTGAGATTTCATGGTAGTTCTTGGCTGGAATTCTAAGTGAAATTGACTTAATTCCACAGTCCATGAAGCCAACCGCCCTGTCATGTCAGGTTTGTGAAGTACCCGACGTAGAGGTTGATTTGTCATCACAATGATTGTTCTTCCTTGGAAGTATTGTCTCAGTTTTCTGCTGGCCATGATCAAGGCGTATGCAAGTTTTTCTATGTTTGAATACCGAGTTTCAGCATCTTTGAGTATGTGGCTTGTGTAGTACACGGGCCTCTGGTCCGCATCTACCTCTTTAACCAGCACTGCAGCCAAGGTCAAGTCTGATGCTGATAAATATAGCTTTAGTGGTTCGCATTGGAGAGGCTTAGCCATGATTGGTGTAGATACAAGAAAATCTTTGATTCCTTGTAGACTTTCCTCACACTCTTTTATCCAGGTAAAAGTTTTACTTTTCGATGCTTCCTTGATTGCTTCATACATCGGCAGACATTTCTTTGAAGATTGAGGTATGAAACGTCTGAGAGCTGCAATAGACCCTGCAAGGGCTTAGAGCTCTTTGGAGCACTTTGGAACTGTAACATTTTGATTGGCTTTTACTTGGTTTGGATCTGCTTCAATACCTCTCTGTGTGAGAAGAAAGCCCAAAAACCGACCTCCACTTAAGTCGAAAGAACACTTTGCTGGGTTTAACCTCATGGAGCTGGCCCTTATCCTTGTAAAGGTCTCTCTGAGGTCCTTGACGTGCTCCGATGCTGTCGGTGACATTGCTATAATGTCATCAACATATACCTGGATATTCCTTCCAATTTGGGGAGCGAATATTTTGTCCATTGTGTGCTGAAACGTTGCTCCTGCGATCAAAAGACCAAAGGGAGTAACTTTGAACCCGAACACCCCTTTATGAGTTATGAACGCTGTGTCATCTTGATCTTGTTCGGCCAGCTTTATCTGATTATATCCTGAAAATGCATCCATAAAAGACAGTAATTCATTTCCTGCTGTGGAGTCGATGAGCTGGTCGATGTTAGGCAACGGGTAGAAATCTTTTGGGCAAGCTTTGTTGAGATCCGAATAATCTATGCACATTCTCCATTTACCATTACTTTTCTTGACTAATACTGGATTTGCAATCCACTTTGGGAACTGTACGGGCTTGATGAAGTCCGCTTCCAATAATCTGTCGATCTCTTTTTCAATAGCCTCTTGTTTCTCCTTGGAAAAGATACGCCTCTTCTGTTTTACCTCTTGAACCCCTGGTTTTATGTTGAGATGATGTAGAGCTAGCTCAGCTGGAATTCCCGGCATATCTTTGGGAGTCCAAGCAAAGATGTCCACAAACTCTCTTAATGTTTGGATGAGATCCTCACGGAGTTCAGTGGGTAATTTTGTCCCTATCTTCACGACATTTTCAGGGTCATTGAGGTATAGTGGGATTTCCTCAACCGGTTCAACCGGCTCATGACTGGGTGGTTTGGGGAGTTCAATGATATCTCTTGGATCCATTTCAACCACCTGATTCACTGAGGTTGTTGAACTGGCCGAACTCTTCGGGAGAGCTGAACTAACATAGCATTGTCGAGCCAATTTCTGGTCTCCACACACCTCACCAACACCAAAGTCTGTGGGAAATTTCATTTTTAGATGAGGTATGGAAACTATACCTTTCAAGGCTGCAATAGTCGACCTTCCTAGAATGGCATTATAACTTGAAATGATATTACCATAGACGGATTTTTCCTTGGCTTCTTATTGTCCACCCGAAATACCTCTCTTACATAGGCCTTTTTGGCTCTATTTGATGAACCTCCTGAGGTGCGTCCTCCGGATATAGTCTCTATGACCCTTTCCTGTTCATCTCTTTGCTGCATTTCATTGCCTTTTTCCACAAAATGGGAAAGTTCTCCTTTCTGGATTTTATCCTCAATAAGATTTTTCAATTGGTAACACCTCTCCGTGTCATGACCTGTATCTTCATGATAATGACAAAATTTATTGCTCGGCGGTCTGTTTGGATTCATTGGTCTTGGGGGCACATATGCAGGATCAGCTTTAAGAATTCCAAGTATTACAATTCTATCGGCATTAAGCTTTGTGAAGTCTCGATCACCCCGAGGTCTCTGAAGCCATGGTCGCTGACTTGGTGGAGACGCTTGTGAAGTATGTGATCTATGTGATGTGCGCGAAGCAACATTCTCTTTTCTCGTTTGAACTGGCGATCTTGTCTGTGGCCTTCGTGTTGTTCGAACACCTCGGTCACCTCGGCGATATTCCCATTGCGAGGTTTGCTCAATAAACATGTTCATATTTGACCTTGGAGATCTGGAGGATTGAATACTACCAACAGCTTTCTGAAGGGTTAGCCTTCGTTCAAATAGCTGAATAGCTGCTTGAAGCGATTGAGGTTCCTTCTCGAAATACTCTTCGAGGACTGCGTTGTGTCTGGTTCTATCAATTCCTGCTGCTAAATATGTCATTGCTAGGTTTTCTACCAAATCTGGGATTTGAATCATCTCCGCTATAAAACGGTTCAGATATTCCCGTAAATTTTCATTTGACCTTTGGCGAATGTTCACAAGAGAGGCCATCAACTTTTTTCCTTTTTTGTTAGTAGAAAACCTCGACTTAAACTTTTCTTTCAGACCAGTCCATGATTTGATCGACCTTGCTGGCAGATTGTTGAACCACATAAGTGTTGTGCCCTTCAAGCACGTCGGGAAGAATTGGCACTTCGCCACCTCACTATGTCCAAAGAAAGACATCCATCCGTCGAAGAGGTTGACGAAATCAAAAGGGTCTGTGGAGCCATCAAATTGATCAATTGGTGGTACCTTAAGATCCCTGTTTATTTTAGTTCTTTCGATGTTTTTTGCTAACGGACTTTCCGAGGAGACCTCAATCTCCCCCGATTGCGTCCTGATGAACTCTTTGAACTTCAATATGTCGTTCGTCGACAAACCAGTTGTGCTTGATTCCTCTTTTTCATAGTCCTCATCTTCATTTTATGAATATTCCTTTTCCTCATTTCTTATTTTGCGTTTCCTTGCGAAGCAGAAGACAAATTTGTCTTAGAGTATTTGCTTCCCATAGAGGTCCTCCAAGAGGACTCGTAATCCTCCGTTTGATAATCTAACGAAACATGGCCTTCGGATACCTCCTGGAGCTCTTTCTGCAGTCTAATTATCTCTTTTTTCCTCTTTACCTTCTCAGCCAATATTTGTCTTTCTAGATCCAATCGGCGAAGTTCATCGTCGATAACAACATCATCTTGAGCCACAGATTGTTGTTCCCTCTGTCGTTTAAGCTTTAACAGTGTTGAGTATTGAATACGATAAGAGAATACAGAGGGGGGGTGAATGGATTCTCGAACTTTTCTTTTCCGAGTCTATGTAGCAAGAGTGTTTGTGTGTGCAAGATTGAAGGTGCGGATAAAGAATAACACAAAACACAATATCACTTTAATCTAATGTATTATTAGATAAAGGTTGCTACAATCTGTGAATACAAATGATAGTATTCTCAGCTTCGTTTTTCTCAGAAAGATACAGCTTCGTGTATGAAAAACTTGACTCACAAAGTTACTAAGTTATGAAGTGAGGCTGTGTCCTTATAGAACATGGATACAGCCTACTTACTGCAAATAAGGTAGCTAAACAAATTACTTTCTAGTCTGTCTATCCTTTTTGAGTAAGTGTCCAAACGGTTACAGATTTGACTTTGCAAAGCCTGTTTAGATCCACTTCTTTAGCTCCTTGTCTCTTCTATATCTCTCCAAGCTTCCTTGTAGGCTTTCCAGAGCACGTTACAGATTGTGGTCCATAAAATGCATTGGCTTGTTGCAGGTTTCTGACTTGTACAATTTCTTCAGTATTTTGTCTCCAAGAATGTATTCGAGAAGTGACTAAGTAAGTGATTCGAGAACTGGAATTGACTTGATCGATAACTCTGAGTTCTTGAACACTGTTATATTGACATATCGAACCACTTCTCGAATAGCCCTTTTCCATCAGGATTCCTTGAGTTGTCGAATAGAACATTTGACTTATCGAATCCTCGAGATATCGAATAGCTTTCTGATTCCTTGAGATATCGAATGGAACTTTGACTTGTTGACTCCTTGAGAACTCGAATACCACTTTGACTTGTTGACTTCCTGAGTTCTCGAATAGAGTACATAGACATATCGAATCTCTGAGATATCGAACAGTATATACAGAGATATCGAATAGTGTCTTGAGATATCGAATCCTTGACTTCTCGAATGCTGGACTTCTCGAATAGACAAATATACTTCTCGAATTGGTACTTAGGCAAATTCTTTTTTTCTTCAAATCCCAACTGTGATTATTTGACAGTCTTTAACTCCTTGCTTGAGGCATGAACCTTGGAACTTCTTTCAAGCATTATTCTAGACTCTATAAGTACAGTTACACAACTAGGATTTGATGCCTACTACAAGTACAATACAAATAGAAACTCTACAACTAGAGGTTCCCTCAGTTAAGAGGTCATGTAAGTAATGCAAAGCATTACAAACAATTAGGCTTGTTATTAGATGTATACAGGCATGCCTCTGTGACTAACAATCTCCCCCAAATTGTGAGTGAGACCCTTAGTCACAATTTCATGTCTGATAACAAGCCTAATATACATAAAGATAAAACTTTAAAAGTACAGGTATGTAGATTGATTGAGCACATGAATGAAGTTACAAGATGAATAATCTTACAGTATGATGAATACTAGCCATTCTCATTTGATTCCATCTCCATTGCTTTGGCTTGTAGATCATCATATGCTTTCTGTTTTCTTTCTTTCTCCTTTCTTGCATTATCATCCATAGCATTTATGATCTCTGCCAGAGCATCCAATTCTTCAAGCATGATGGAGTCTTTGAAATCTTCAAGTACTGGTTTCAGAATGTTGGCATGATAGTGACTGAGTAGATTCATTCTGATATTCATTTCTCCTCCTGTACTTCACCACATAGGGATCAAACTGAACTCTACACAATCCCTTAGCCCTTAGCTTATCTGCTTCAACTTCCAGCCTATCAATCTCCTTCTCCCTTTCTAGCCATTTCTCAAAGCACCCCTTTCTTATCTTCTCAGCATAATCTCTCTTCATTTTTACAAAATCAATCAACTCCAGCTTCCATAATTTCTCCACTTTGTCTTCAGAATCCAATAATGCAATGATTCTTTCTATTTCATATAGCTTGCCCCAATTTTGACACTGTCCTTGTTTGAATTTCTTCTCCCTTCCATCAGTATATTTAATCTCAAGGTAGTTATCCATAATGGCAGCATAGTAGATTCTTTGAGCTCTTAGATATTGCAATTGGTCTTCATCAAAGTCTTCATCTAATGGTTGGAGTTTTAAGCCTGGATATATTGTTAGGGCCCTTGACCTGGATGGCTTTACTCTCCTAGCAGCATGCTTGAGTTTAAACTTTTTCACTTGATTGTTTGGCAGAAACTTCTGACCTTTGTTGGCTGACCATAGTAGTGTTCCATTAGCAGTTTGCTTTTTGAAACATACATATGGTTTCTTGACTTGAATCCCTTTCTCTTCTTGAGGTAGTAAAACACTTGCAGAGGCCAGAGATGTAGATTTTGATGAATCATTACTAGTGACATCCACCCTAGACATTGAGCCTTGTGTTGTGGTAGGAGTATCATTAGTAATGTTCATGGCTTGCTGTTTTCCAATTTTCCTCTCATAGACTCTTCCTTGGTCATCACCATCTTTCTTATTCTTGTCATCCTTCTTCTTCTTTTCATCTTCATCACCCTTATCTCTCCTGTGATGTCTCTTCCTCCCATCACTTTTGTCTTCAGAATCATCATCCTTATTTCTCCTAGGTTGAGCCCTCTCTGGAGTTTCACCAGTTGCTATAAAAGATCTGAGAATGTGCAGTGCTTCAATTTCTTCAATATTTCTGGTTCCAACCTTTTTCTGTAGTTGATCAATGATAGCAATGACCAGTCTGTGATTTCGAGAAGTGAGATCATGGGGAATGACCAATTGCTTGATGTCTTCAATTTTGGTGCCAGACTGATAGATGATTGTCCATGGCTTCTTGATCACTTCTGGCAGCCTTGAATGTTGGCCATTCCTCAAATCATCAAACAGACTTTTGTTGTTCTCATTTTTCTTCTCAATAAGCTCAAGTATGGCATCTATCTCTGAGTGTTTTAGGGCTTGTAGAGTCTTGTATGTTAGATGCCATATCTTTGATTTTGATATCATCACTATCTCCTTGAACCATAGATTATTGACTTTCTTGGGGATGACAGTGATGTAGTCAATCTGCTCCTTCAACTCCCTCAGATAGAACTGAGTGTCACCAGCCTGTTCCCTTGTGGCTTTCAGAAACTCCAAGAAGGCTTTATCATGATAAACATTTGAGTTAGCCACTTCCTGTAGCTTGGCCTCAGTAATTACTTTGACTTCTATAGGCTTGGCACTTTCAGATATGGAGGATGGAGGTTTGTCAGTTGGCATACTCCCTGCAACCACTATGGTTGTGATAGACTGCTTCTGGCCACCAGGAGTAATGACATTCACAGTTGGTAGAGTAACAACTGGCAGTGAGGTAGGAGGCTCATCAACCTTTGTTTTTCCTTTGCCTGGCACATGAGTTGGAGATTATTTGCCCTTTGGTGATCACCCTCTCTGAACTTTATCCCTTTTTCTTTGGGTTTCTCCCCCTTAGTATTTGAATTCCTAGTCCTCTTCTCCCCCTTAGGCTTGTTGTCAGGCACAGAGGCTTTAGAAGTGACCTTTGGGGTGGAAGATTCTTCAGGGAGGGGAAGACCCATATGCTTCATCATAGCGGCCAACATAGATTGTTGATGCAGAAGAACATCAGCTGTGGTGGTTGCTTGAGTGTCCAACTGATCATTGAGAAGTGCAACCTTGTATGTAAGATGAGCATTGGACTTAGTGAGAGTAGCCACCTCCTTTTCAAGAGTATCCACTTTAGTGAATAGCTCATGTGCCTTGAAACCAGAGAGCGATTGATCCTTTAGTCTCAGGACTTCATACTTAGTCATGTCATGAATAGGGACCTCAGTTACCAGCTTATCCCCATATTGATTATTAAACAGTGTTCTCAGCATGGCATTTGAGTCTGTGGTTTGATCAGACAGAGATTGAAACTTATGCCCCAGCCCTGTGACAGTATCCTTGAGAAGGGCCAAGCCATTGTCCATTTTGATACAGCTAGACTTGCAGGCTAGAATTTCCTTGACCACAGTTTCCAGTTGAGGGAATTTGGAATCAAAAGCCCTTTTTAGCTCATGCACCTCCTTGGTTGTGGCTGTACACACTTCTGTGACTTCTGTCTTTAGACCCTTGCCAAGGTAGTGTGCAGCCTTGAGAATTCCCTTGTAACTGTCATTGACTGCTTCATACACAGCACTAGGGGTGAGAGAATTGGCATTGGACCCTAGTGAAGTGATGTACTCTTCTCTGAGGTACTGTAGGCCTTCTGAGAGAGGAATGTCATACTTTCCTTGAAGCCAGGCATCTATATTTCCTTCTCTCTCAGACTCATCCACAATTTTGGTCTGTTGTTGCTCCACATCCTCTTTATGGCACAGGAGAATAGCTTCATAGTCAGGATTTGGCAGGTTGGCAGTGAGGAGGTGCTGGGCAATCTTTGTGAACTCAGGAATCTGATCCACAATTAAGCTTTGAAGTGCTTCAACCGTCAATTGTTGTGGAACAGACCCTGATCCTGAAGCACTGTCATGGTGCACAGGCTTCAGCCATTGTGACATAAAGTCAGAGCTAGAGCTAGGTAAACTAGACTCCTCAGTTACAGATGCAACTTCTGTAACCGGATGGATTGACTCTACTACTGGTGTCTCCACAGAAGTGGGATGAGTTACACCAGCAGTTGACACAGGCACAGAGTCTCTAGTGAAAACTAGTGGAACCTCTTTGTTTGTGATGGTGTCATTAGGATATGCCCCAGCATGCATTCCCTCACCATCTAAATGTGGGTCCTGGGTGGTGAGCAAAGTGTCATGCACTAAGTCACTTGAGTCCATTGGCTCATCAAGAGAAAAGAATTCTTGATGATCAATGCCTTGCTCCTCAATTGCTTGAGTTGCAGGCTGCAAAGAAATTTGAGATGAAGATTCTGGAAGAGAAGTGTGTTGTAGAGTAGATTTTGGCAACTCCCCCTGAGAGATAGAGGGAGTTTCAAGTGTGATGTGCTCTCCACTCAGTGTAGTGCCATCCTTATCACTCCCATGTGCTGACTCAATACAAGAAGGTGCATTGGGGAGGATGCTTGATTCTATAGATGCACCCTGTTGAGAGGATACATCCAGTGAGCTGTGTGCCCCTGATTTTACAACTTCAGCCATTTGTGTGACTGAAGAGGTGGTCTTAGTTTTCTTCTTCTTCTTTGGCCTTAGTAAGGGTGACTCTGGTTCCTCACTTTCTAGACCTAGTTCAACAGCTAATGCTGCTTCAGATAAGATATTCAAGGGTGCAGACATTACTTCCTTTCTCTTCTTTTTACTAACATCACCCTTTTGAGAGGATGATGCAGTTGGTTCAGTAATTGGTAGAGTGTTTGGTTGAGAGGGTTGGTTAGCTAGCCCTGGGTTAGCATTTTGTTCTACTTGCTTGGGCTTGGCTAACTGAGATTTTGCATCAAATGTTGGCATGTTGTGGGGGTAAGTTCTAAACAAACTCTCCATATGGGGAGTTATGTTAAGTCTTACATCCACATCATTCCTAGTCTCCAAATTATCAAAAATGAGTTTGGTCATGGATTTAGGATAACCTATTTTATTTTTATCTATCCCAGGCAATTCAATCAATTGAGCATTTTTAAAGTTAAGTAGAGATTGAATAAAGCGATGGAAGAAAATATCAGTACCTCTCTTGGTTGTGTTCTTACCAAGTCTCCCATATAGTTCTTGTAGGATGATTTGGCCAACATCTATCTTCTTTCCATAGGCCAATGCATAGCCAATTTGCTGCATAGGTGCACTGATTTGATCAAAGCTTGATTTCCTGGCAGTGAAGACTTGAAGAAGAGTTGCAAACACATAGCTCCACTCCTTTCTCAGATTCATTCTTTTTAGCTTGCCAAGATTGATCCCATCTGAGTAGTTGATGAACTCAAAGAATTCCTCTAACTCTGCATTCGTGGCCAGTCTGTCAAATGACTCTTGTTGTAGGCCCAGTGCTTGATTCATGTCTGCAGTAGTGATAGTGATTTCCTGATTCTGAATCTTGCAGTAGATGATATATGAAGTGATTGCGTTTTCCAGGGCTATAACCTCCACAATAGCAGTGCCCCAAAACTATTCCAGGATATCCAGATATAGAGTTGGGTTGGCAGAGAGTGCATCCTTGATGTATGACTCAGCCATCCATTTCACAAAGCACTTGAAATTGGCGTTGGGTGCTTCCACATCACTAGTTAGAGAAATGAAATTGGTGTTGAACTTTACTGTTGCCATTTGTATGGAGAAGAAGAAAGGAATTGAAGGTTGAAGAAGAAATTTGGCTTTTGGTAGTTAGGGTTCCAGAGGTTTAGAGAGTGTAGATGCTTGAGAAATCGAATGAAATGAATCGAATAGGTGTAGAATTGTATAAGTATGAAGTACTTGAATTGTCGATTAGAAGTTTGTTTTGTATCGACAAGTCAGGCATTCGAGAAGTAGAAAACAACTATTCGAGAAGTCAAGAAAGGCTTAATCGATAACTCAAGCAGATAGTAACTCACAGCTGGCAGTTATCTAACTCAGAAATATTTCTAAATTAAATAAAATGTGTTTTTATGAGTGAATTAAACTTTTAGACAAAAGTCCAAAATCGGTTAAAATTCAGCGAGAATTCAGCCTTTTCAAATGATTCGAGAACTCAAATATAGTATTCGAGAACTCAGTCAATCGAGAACTGAAACACTATATTCGAGAAGTCAAGGAAATCTCTATTCGAGAACTCTAAAAGACTCTATTCGAGAACTCAAGAGTACTCTAATGAGACTTGTTAGAGATGTCGAATAGTGAATCATTCGAGAAGTTTGACTTATCGAACTATACCCATTACTCATAAAAATTGATTTTCACTATCTTTTAAAATTGACCAGCCATATTCATTGAAGAATATTCCTAGCAAATTAAATAGTGATTTTCTCAAAATTTCATAGAAATTTCAAGTTAGCAAAAATATGATTTTTCAACATATGCAACAGATTTGAAATATTTATAAATCATATTTCAGCCAACACTTACTCCAAAAATATTGAAAATTTAGATAAAGTAAGTGTTTACTGCTGCAACAATCTAGATGATATATTCACTTAGCCAGAATCTGAAGAATTCAGCATTCCAATCTCACTAACCAACCTTGTGAAGGTGGCTTCATCTAGTGGCTTAGTGAATATGTCAGCTAGTTGTTTATCTGTAGAGACATAATGCAACTCAATGGTTCCATTAGTTGCATGTTCTCTAATGAAATGATATCTGATGTCAATGTGCTTTGTTCTAGAATGATTGACAGGATTGGCAACTATAGAGATTGCACTTGTGTTGTCACACATGATTGGAATTCTTTCCAACACAAGTCCATAATCTCTAAGTTGATTTCTAATCCAAAGCACTTGAGCACAGCAACTTCCAGCAGCCATGTATTCAGCCTCAGCTGTAGAAGTTGACACAGATTGTTGTTTCTTGCTATACCAAGAGACTAACCTTTGTCCAAGAAACTGGCAGCTACCTGAGGTGCTTTTCCTATCCACTCTGCATCCAGTATAATCAGCATCAGAATAACCAACCAGATTGAACCCTGTGTCCTTAGGATACCATAGACCCAAGTTTGGAGTGCCTTTCAGATATCTAAAGATCCTTTTTATAGCAATCAAATGTGATTCTTTTGGATTTGATTGAAACCTTGCACACAAGCATGTAGCAAACATGATGTCTGGCCTACTTGCAGTGAGATAGAGCAGAGAACCAACCATGCCTCTGTAGACTGAGATGTCTACCTTCTTGCCTTTAGCATCTTCATCCAATTTAGTGGCAGTGGCCATGGGTGTCTTTGCAGGTGAGCAATCTTCCAAGTCAAACTTCTTCAATAAATCCTTGATATACTTGGTCTGACTGATAAAGATACCATCCTTCCTTTGACTGACTTGCAACCCAAGAAAGAATGTCAACTCTCCCATCATACTCATCTCATATCTGCTCTGCATGAGTTTAGAAAATTTTTCACACAGCTTCTCATTTGTAGAACCAAAAATGATATCATCTACATAGATCTGAACTAAGATAAGATCATCACCATGCTTCTTGTAAAACAATGTCTTGTCCAGTGTGCCTCTAGTGAATTGATTCTGAAGAAGAAATTGTGATAAAGTATCATACCATGCTCTTGGAGCCTGCTTAAGTCCATACAATGCCTTAAGCAATCTGTAGACAAATTCTGGGAAGTGTGGATCCTCAAAGCCAGGTGGTTGTTGCACATAAACTTCCTCTTCCAACTCTCCATTCAGAAATGCACTCTTGACATCCATTTGATATACTTTAAAGTTTGAATGAGCAGCAAAAGCCAAGAATATTCTGATGGCTTCCAATCTAGCAACAGGAGCAAATGTTTCATCATAATCAATGCCTTCCTGTTGAGAGTATCCCTTTGCAACCAACCTTGCTTTGTTCCTTATAATTACACCATCTTCATCCATCTTATTCTTTAGAACCCATTTTGTTCCAACAATGGTTCTGTTCTTTGGTGCAGGCACAAGTTCCCATACTTTGTTCCTTTCAAATTGATTCAGCTCCTCTTGCATGGCAATAATCCAATCTGGATCCAACAGTGCATCATCAAGTTTCTTAGGCTCAACTTGTGATAGAAAACAGCCATAGAGGCACTCATTCTGAGTTGCTCTCCTAGTCCTTACTCCTGCATTAGGATCTCCAATGATTTGCTCTGCAGTGTGTGATCTATCCCATTTCCTTGAGTGCTCAGCCTGATTTCTCATTCTTGATGTTGCTTCATTATCCACATCATGGTCATTCTCATTTCCTCCCCCTGTGAAGTTGCCACTACTCACAGGTGTGTCTTGGATGCTTGTTCCTTCACTATTGATTGGCACAAATTCTTCTCTTGTACTATCATTCACTTGAGTTTGTTGAACTCGAGTTTCAACTTCAGTTTCAGTCTCTTCATCAGAGTCATCTAGATTATCAAACTTCAATGGATCTTTATCTTCATCATTGGCTTCTTCTAGTCCAGGTAGTTTGCTGTCATCAAATGTCACATCTGTGCTTTCCATAACTTTCTTTTGACTGATGACATAAACCTTGTATGCAATTCTTTCCATAGAGTAGCCAAGAAAAATTCCTTCAAATGCTTTTGCATCAAATTTTCCAACATATTCAGAATTATCCTTCAATATAAAGCATTTGCTTCCAAAAGTATGAACATACTTTAGAGTAGGCTTCTTTCCAGTCATCAAGTTATAAGGTGTCTTTCCAGTGTTTTTGTTGATGAGGGTTCTGTTCTGGATATAGCATGCAGTGCTCACAGCCTCAGCCCAAAAACATGTAGGCATTTTTGCATCAAGTAACATTGTTCTAGCAGCCTCAATTAGAGTTCTATTCTTCCTCTTAACAATTCCATTTTGTTGTGGAGTTCTTGGAGCTGAGAATTGCTGAGAAATGCCATTCTCTTTACAGAATGCTTCAAGTTTGACATTTCTGAACTCTGTTCCATTATCACTTCTCAGTGCAATCACACTTGCATTGTTGGCCTTTGCTTTCTTGTCAACTTTCTTTATATGCTCAATGATTACTTGTGGAGCCTCATCTTTTGATGCCCGAAATTTCACCCATGTATACCTTGAAAAATCATCAACCATCACCAAGGCATACTTCTTTCTTCCTAGAAACATAATATTGACAGGCCCAAACATATCCATGTGAATGAGTTGTAGGGGCTTGGTTATAGATGTCACTGTCTTTGTCTTGTGGCTTGATCTTTTCATCTTTCCTTTTTGACAAGCCTCGCACACTCATTCTTGACAGAATTCAAGTGTGGGCATGCCTCTCACTAACTCTCTTTTGACTAGAGAGTTAATGGCTTTGAAGTTCAGGTGTGATAATTTCTTGTGCCACAACCAACAATCTTCATTTGATGCTTTTGAGTAAAAGCAACAAATTTTGTCCTTGTTTGCAGAATCCATATTGGCTACAAACAGGCTTCCCTTCCTTACTCCAGATAGAGCAAAATCACCAGTCTTCTTGTGGGTGATCAAACATTCATCTTTGTCAAAATCCACCTTGAATCCCCTATCAGTAAACTGACCAACACTTAGCAGATTATGCTTGAGCCCCTTGACTAGTGCTACACCTTCAATGATGACATTACCAACTTTCAACTTGTCATATCCCAATGTGTTACCCATGCTGTCATCTCCAAAAGCAACCATTGGGCCAGCCTTTTCCTCATACTGTGATAGCAGGGCCATATCACCAGTCATATGATTTGAGCATCCACTGTCCAAAATCCACATGACCTTCTTTTCACTTTCTTTGCCCTGCAAACACAAAGGTATTACTTTTCCTTTGGTACCCAAACAAGTTTGGGTCCATGTGACTTAGAAACAATTTTATCATAAACAACATGCTTGTCAACTTTCTTGGCATTAGTCTTCTTGTCACTGTTAGAAGTCTTGGAACCTGAGGTTTCAGACTTAGGTGACAGAGGTACCTTCCTAGCTTTAGGAGGACTTGAAGACTTTGACCTGGTGTAGTGTGTGTGAGAATTGTGACTGATACAACCATCAATGAATTGCCTTCTCAGATTGAAAAAACTAGTCATAACATTCATATTGCATGGCATACAGTCAAATTTATCACAAAATGGTGCATCTCTATGTCTTAGAGGCACATAACAATCATAAAAAGGTTTGGACACACTACCAACAGGTTTCTTGCATGCATGAGTTAAATGATTGGTACTGAAACAGTTCTGACAAGTTTTCCTAGGGGCATTAGGCATATAAGCATAGTTGTTATCCTTGTTAATCCCTAACTTGCCATTTCTGTTCTGTTTCTTCTTAGTCACTTTCTTTTCTGATTCACTCTTCCCAGCTGAAACAAACTTAACAAACTTCTTAGGTCTTGGCCTATCAACTACTGGCTCCTTGTCTTTTGACCTGACACTCTCACTCTTGGATGATGCTTGTTGTTCATTTGATTGTGCCTCATCCTCATCATTCAACATTTGTTTGATGAGTAAGGCATCCTCATCAATTTCAAATGTTGGTTCCTTAAAAATTTGATTTTCAGTCTTTTTCAAAATGTGAGGCACTCCCTCATGAACAACTGTGTCATCTTCAATGACAACATAGCCTTTTCTCTGTTTAAGAGTGTCATAATCAAGTCCAATAGCAGCCTTGGGTTTTGCTTCAATTTTCTCACAGTAGGATTTCACTAGACCAGATGATTTATTGAAAGTTTTTAGTTTGAATTCATTTTCAGCTAATTCATCCCTAAGAGCCTTTTCAACCTGACTAGCACACAAAACCTTATTCTGCAGATATTCAACTTCTTTCTTAAGATTTTCTATTTGCATAGCAGTTAGCTCAAGTTCCTCATTCTTTTTGGTTAACATTTCATTTCTAGTAGACAGTTTAGCAATCTCTTCATTAGTAGCAGTCATACTAGTATGAATGTTAAACATTTCAACAGATAGTTGTTCAATCATGCATTTATACTCTGAAACAGACATATCTATAGTAGTGAGAGATGGTACCTGAGAATCAGATGAAGATGGGTCATCCTTGGAATTGGCCATCAAGGCATAATTGCAGAATTCTTGCTCCTCTCCATCACTGTCAGAATCATCCCAGCACTTCCCTTCAGCTATGTAGGCCTTACCTTGTGTCTGCTTTTTCAGAAGGGCCTCATACTTAGCTTCAAGCTCAAGATAGTCTCTATCCTTCTTTTTAGGCTTTTTGCATTCACTGGCAAAATGCCCTAGGTCATTGCATCTATAGCACCTTACAGATGACCTATCCACATGGCTGGTTTTAAACTTATTCTTGTTTGGTTTCACAATTGCCTTGCTTTTGTTGAATGAATGGTTTTGGGTTTTGGGTTTGAAGGGTTGATTCCTTTTGAATCTGATGTTTGGAAATTTTTTGGCCATGAAAGCATATGAAGTGTTTTCCATCCCATCTAGTTCTTCAAGAGTGTAAAACTCTTCTTCCTCCTTCTCCTCAACAGGTTCACTTACCTCAGGTTCAGTTTCTTCCTCTTCTACTACCTCCTCTATCCTTAACTGACTTGTAGATGCTTCTAGGTCTTGAATAGATTTGTTGACAATCAAGGCACATGATGTGTTTACCATTCTGCCTTGATTGGCTTGGATAGCCCTTTTCTAAAGCAACTCAAGCTCATGAGTTTTTAAAACTCCATAGAGCACATCATATGTAACTTTGTTCAAATCTCTTTCCCTTAGAGAAATGACCCTTTGCTCTAGATGGTTTGGTGAGGATAGCAGAAACTTCATGTTTAACTCCTTGGTACTGTAAACCTTGCCATTCATCTGCAACTCTGTAACCAGCTTATGAAATCTCTCAAACATCTCAGTAATGCTTTCCTTGGGCTGTGCCATGAAAGCTTCATACTGTGTGACCAGTATCTGTTTCTTGTTTTCCTTAACCTCATCAGTTCCTTCACACAACACCTCAATGTGATCCCACATTTCTTTGACAGATGTACATGATGCAATGTTTGCAAACATTGACATGTCCATGGAATCAATGATAAGCAACATAAGGTGGCTGTCAAGAGCAACCTTCTCCCTTTCTGATTCTTTCCATTTTGATGGATCCTTAGCCTCATAAGATCTTGGGATAGTTGTGGTTCCAACAGTCTTCACTGGTATCTCTTGTTGTGGAATAAAAGGACCATTCTTGAGAATCTCAGGATACAAAGGATGAGAGGCTTTGATGAAGAACATCATCTTTATCTTCCAGAGGTTGAAATTCTCTTTGTCAAACTTAGGGACCTTCACCGTTCCTGTAGTCTTTGGTGTATTCGAACTCATGATCGTTTTTCTGTTTTTGAATAAACAGCCCTCTCTGATACCACTTGTTGAGTATTGAATACGATAAGAGAATACAGAGGGGGGTGAATGGATTCTCGAACTTTTCTTTTCCGAGTCTATGTAGCAAGAGTGTTTGTGTGTGCAAGATTGAAGGTGCGGATAAAGAATAACACAAAACACAATATCACTTTAATCTAATGTATTATTAGATAAAGGTTGCTACAATCTGTGAATACAAATGATAGTATTCTCAGCTTCATTTTTCTCAGAGAGATACAGCTTCGTGTATGAAAAACTTGACTCACAAAGTTACTAAGTTATGAAGTGAGGCTGTGTCCTTATAGAACATGGATACAGCCTACTTATTGCAAATAAGGTAGCTAAACAAATTACTTTCTAGTCTGTCTATCCTTTTTGAGTAAGTGTCCAAACGGTTACAGATTTGACTTTGCAAAGCCTGTTTAGATCCACTTCTTTAGCTCCTTGTCTCTTCTATATCTCTCCAAGCTTCCTTGCAGGCTTTCCAGAGCACGTTACAGATTGTGGTCCATAAAGTGCATTGGCTTGTTGCAGGTTTTTGACTTGTACAATTTCTTCAGTATTTTGTCTCCAAGAATGTATTCGAGAAGTGACTAAGTAAGTGATTCGAGAACTGGAATTGACTTGATCGATAACTCTGAGTTCTCGAACACTGTTATATTGACATATCGAACCACTTCTCGAATAGCCCTTTTCCATCAGGATTCCTTGAGTTGTCGAATAGAACATTTGACTTATCGAATCCTCGAGATATCGAATAGCTTTCTGAGTCCTTGAGATATCGAATGGAACTTTGACTTGTTGACTCCTTGAGAACTCGAATACCACTTTGACTTGTTGACTTCCTGAGTTCTCGAATAGAGTACATAGACATATCGAATCTCTGAGATATCGAACAGTATATACAGAGATATCAAATAGTGTCTTGAGATATCGAATCCCTGACTTCTCGAATGCTGGACTTCTCGAATAGACAAATATACTTCTCGAATTGGTACTTAGGCAAATTCTTCTTTTCTTCAAATCCCAACTGTGATTATTTGACAGTCTTTAACTCCTTGCTTGAGGCATGAACCTTGGAACTTCTTTCAAGCATTATTCTAGACTCTATAAGTACAGTTACACAACTAGGATTTGATGCCTACTACAAGTACAATACAAATAGAAACTCTACAACTAGAGGTTCCCTCAGTTAAGAGGTCATGTAAGTAATGCAAAGCATTACAAACAATTAGGGTTGTTATTAGATGTATACAGGCATGCCTCTGTGACTAACAAACAGATGTAAACGAGCGTCGCTCGTTAAAACATGCTTGCCTTGAGGTGTGAGAACTAACTGCCGATTGTCCTTTTTTACTTTACGAGATCCGTTCACCGGATCCGACAAGCTAGGCCTCGGAGGCGAAGAGAATAAAGCTTGAGGAGCCATTAAACTCTTAGTTTTATCAACTCGCTTAACACTTGCAACATTTTTAGTTTTTGGAGCTTCGTCGGCCATCCTTCACGTTCTTATTGAAGAACTAAAGTCGATTCTAAAGCATTAAAGCTCGATCTGTTCGTGTTAGTAGCTGTTTTTTAAAAAGTTTGTTAGGAGGAGGTTAGAACTCCTTCTAGCGCCATTGTTTAAGAATAATATTAATGAATCAATCCTTTACAATGTTGGAGCTACAAGTATATTTATAGTGCTCTAATTGGGCCTCTAGTGAGCTTTTAGTGGGCTAGACTATTTTAGTGGGCCTCTGGCCCATCATATTATGTCAAAACGAAAAAAAAATAGTTTGGTTAGCAAAGAGAGAAAAAAAGATTATATACATACATGTGTATGTGTGTATATATGATTGAAAATAATTTAGGAGAACAGGGAAGTGGACAAACCGGAAAGAGAGATTCAAAGGGGGCTAACAAATTCAAAGGGGAATCGAATAGATTAAAGAAAGGTATAGAAAATATGTTAGATCTTTTGAATTGTGAAGCCACTGCAGTTTCTTGAAGGCAAGTGAATTCTGGGTTTGTTGTGTCCGGTCCACCCGCCCGTCGGTCCGGTCCGATACCGATTTTTATCGGTTTTTGGCCGGTTTTATTCGATTTTAAACAGGGAAATCGGGGGACTGGTTTTAAGGATGAACTGAACCGGACCTGCCACCGGTTAGCGGTGCGACCGGTCGAACCGGCCGGTTTGGTCCGGTCCGATTTTAAGAACACAGATTGTAGGGTAAATAGTGTCTATATATAACGTGAACCTAAATTTGTCTAAAATGGATCGGGTCAACTCTATAATATATTTTAAGATTAAGTAAATAGTATTATACACACCTGGCATACATGCATGTATCACCTGTATTTTATTTTATTTTTTTTTGCCACGTATGATATTATTACTTAGCCATGGTTAAGTTTTTTATATTTTTCATAATATAAAGGAAATGGTTGTGGTTTTAAGCCAAAAATATTCATTAATGGTTAAAGATGCTAACAATATCATAGTTTATTGGTTTTCTGTGTGATTAACTCTTCTGGGAAAGAAAGAACAACGTTGGACTTGACCTCTTAAAGAACCCACCGGCACCATCCCACATGTGTGTGCCAGAACACTACAAGAAAAATGGGAAAAAACGACCGGCAAAAAAAAAAATTTATCCGTTTTTATCGTAGTGGCATGAAGTCTCAGTCTTGATTAAAAAGAAAGAGCACGTTTTCAAATACAAGTGTTAAGCTGCTAGTGACACTGGAGCAGGGAATGGTTCAGGTAGGTAACACGGAATGGCTTGTTTCCGGAAAATGACAATGATAAGTAGCTCTTAATTCTACAAATGTAGCAGAACCAGGGGGCTAATACCCTATCCAGTCCCAGTTTCAATACCATTGTGTTGCCTATGGTTAGGATGCATGAGTTTGTGAGAGAACGTAGTGATATTTGTACTCTCATTTTTTGTTCTCAGCAATGTTTGTACTCTTTGATTGTGATTGTATAAATAGTTTACAATTTTAGTTGATTTGGACATTTTATTCCCAGTCATTTGAACTGAACCTCTCTTTTCATTCCCAAATCTTGCCGTATAAAATTTGTGCTCTCATTATGTTATTTCCTCTCTTTTCTCTGTTTAACCAAACAAAACATTATACTCCCAGTTCAAATCCACCATTTGCTTTAAGTGGGTGAAAATTGACTTTAGATGCAGGTCATTTTTAATTTATTAGTCGTGGAAAGAAGTGTGCGGAAAAGCGAGCTCTTGACTGCTATTCTAGAAGGACTACTTTGGTCAGGAGATTAGTCAAGGGTCGATGATCATGATAGGCATAAAAGTGATAAGAGTGTTTTAGGTAGGTTCTCCGAAATGGGTTATGCTCCGACCCTCTAGATAGCCATTGCTTGACTTACAGTCGCCAAGCCAAACAAGGTGGCTGGAGAGTGGAGAGATATGGCAAAAAGGTTAAAGCTTTACACAAAGAGTGTTGAGTGTGTTTTGCAGCATGCGCACTACGGGTACTTCCAAGATGCATACCATCATTGAAGGATTTGTTAAAATATCACTGTTCAGTAACCAGAGCTTGACCCTATAAATTAAAGATAATTGCGTATTACTGCCAATACTTCACCCTGCTGCATTTTCCTTTCTTGCTTTTACAACCATGATTTTCAACATTCTCTTAATTTTTGTTTTGGGAGCCTCAACAACACTTGTATATTCGTTTTCAAACAATGTCACTGATGAACATGCTTTGCTTTCTTTCAAGTATTCAATAACAAATGACCCATTAGGTGTGCTAGACTAATGGAACAGTTCCCTGCAGTTCTGTCATTGGACAGGCGTTACATGCAGCCGCAGAGGACAGAGGGTAACAGTACTAAACCTCTACTCACTACACTTGGTGGGTACATTGTCTCCTCATATTGGAAACGTCTCATTTTTAAGGTCACTTTACCTCTATACTAACCGTTTTCATGGCTCAATCCCAAACGAAATTGGCCGACTCTTTCGCCTACAATATCTTAGTTTGAAAGACAATTCTTTTGAAGGTGAGTTTCCTGCCAATTTAAGTAATTGTGCAGATATTAGGAACATAAGTATACATCACAACAATCTTCAAGGGAAACTACCCACTGAGTTTGCCTCTTGGTCTAAGCTTGATATGTTTTCTCTTCATAACAATCATTTCACTGGGCCAATTCCACCTTCAATAGGGAATACATCTTCTCTTCGTTATCTTGATCTAGCCATTAACAATCTAGTAGGGGGCATACCTTCGGAACTTGCTCATCACACAAAATTACAGATTCTTAATTTAGCAACAAACAATTTAAGGGGTATGGTTCCACCTCCACTTTACAACATTTCAACCCTCTATATTGTTGGGCTAAATGATAATGTGTTAAAAGGAACCCTTCCTTCAGATCTGGGATCTACCCTTTCCAATCTGCAAGAGTTCTACGCTGGAAATAGCACTTTTACGGGTCCACTTCCACCATCAATAGCTAATGCATCCAATCTTGTTATCTTTGATATCGAGACAAACAGTATAACTGGACCTATACCAAACAATTTGGGTAGCCTTCCTAATCTACAATCTCTAAGTCTGGGTGAGAATCCACTTGGAGAAAATATGCGGCCCAATGACTTGAGCTTCTTCAATTCTTTGGTCAATTGTACGCATCTAAAGAAATTGGCCTTACACCGGAGTAGTTTAAGAGGGAAGCTCCCAAGTTCAATTGTAAATCTCTCGACCACTATGGAGGAACTGTATCTGTATGGAAATCACATGTATGGAAGCATACCCCACGAAATTGGAAAACTTGTAAACATGAGAGCACTTTCAATAGCTGACAACTTGTTAACGGGGATCATTCCAAAATCAGTTGGAGAGCTAACAAAGATAAGCGGACTTGATTTGGGTACTAACAACATTTCAGGAGTAATTCCAACTTCCATTAGCAACATCACCCAATTATTTGATCTCTATTTGCGGAATAATATGCTCCAAGGAAGCATACCTACTAAACTGTTTAACATCTCAACTATACAGATACTGTCCCTTGGTAACAACATGCTTAGCGGTGTAATACCTGACGAAATTGTGTTTTCCTCACAATGTATTTATCTTAATCTGTCACTGAATCTATTTAGTGGGCCACTTCCATCAAACATCGGAAGCTTGAAACAATTGGTTTATCTAGATGTTTCGTACAACAAACTCACAGGAGATATACCCACTACTCTGGGTGGGTGTGTGATGTTGGGGGATCTATATATGCAAGAAAATCTTTTTCAAGGTAGAATTCCCACTTCTTTTAGAGCTTTGAAAAGTGTTCGAGTTCTAGACATCTCAATGAATAACATATCTGAGAACATCCCAAGCTTTTTTGATGAGTTTCGTGTAATTGAATTCCTTAATCTTTCACACAACAAACTTGGTGGTGATGTTCCTACAAAAGGTCTGTTTTCGAACATTAGTGCTTTTTCTGTCATTGAGAATTCGGAGCTTTGTGGAGGTATCCCAGCATTGCGTTTGCCTCCTTGTCCAGTAAAAGTCTCGAGAAAAAAGAACAGAGCATTTGCCCTAAGAATAATACTAATCCTAGTTTTTGTACCCCTTGGTATTTTTTTAGCATGTCTTGCCTTGATTTGTTATCGACGTCAAAACTCCAAGAAGTTGAATGACCCTGTCCCGGTATTTAAGGACAGCCAATATCTTAAGCTGTCATACAAAGATCTTCTTCTAGCTACAAATGAGTTTTCCCAAAACAATCTGCTAGGTGAAGGAAAATATGGTTCAGTTTACAAGGGAGTTCTCCAGTCAGTGGAACATATTGTTGCTGTGAAGGTACTAAACATTGCAGTACGTGGAGCCAGCAAGAGCTTTTTGGCCGAGTGTGAAATGTTGAGGAATATTCGTCATCGGAATCTTATCAAGATCATCACAGCATGCTCTAGCATTGATTTTATGGGAAATGATTTCAAGGCATTGGTTTTAGAGTTCATGACTAATGGGAGTGTGGACGACTGGTTGCATCCAAGTCCTGCATATCAAGGGAATGAAAGAAACTTTGGATTACTCCAGAGATTAAATATTTCCATTGATGTTGCACTAGGAGTGGATTACTTACATCATCACAATCATGCAAGTATCATTCATTCTGACCTAAAGCCAAGTAACATTCTTCTTGACGAGGATTTCGTTGCTCATATTGGTGATTTTGGTTTGGCGAGGTTTTCTTTTGCTACTACAAATGTTGTCCATCAAGCACAAATGAGTTCAACAGGTGTATGTGGAACAGTTGGATATATTCCTCCAGGTGACTTTCAATACTGATTGATTCCATCAATGTTAATTATGCTCTTTAGTACTGAGTTACATGACAGCTATATTTGATAAAATGTATGTAGTAGCAGCTGTGTATATATATGTAGTAAGTGGAAGAACAGAAGAAGAGAGTAATGCTCTGTGTTTTATATATCTTGTGTGTTTATTACATGAGTTAGAGATGATATATATAGAGAACCTAGGATACAAAGTCTACGCTAAATTTCAATCATACGGTGCCTAACATAAGACTAATAGGACAAGCCCAACTATGTTGAATGTTGACATTTTGACACTCCCCCTCAAGTTGATGCATATATATTACTCATGCCCAACTTGCCAATAAGTGGATGAAGCATCTTCTGATTTAAACCTTTGGTAAATATGTCAGCTATCTGGTCCTCTGATCGTACAAAATGAATACCAATGGTATCATTATTGATCTTCTCTTTTATGAAGTGTCGATCAATTTCGATATGTTTGGTCCGATCATGTTGAACTGGATTATGTGCAATGGCAATAGCAGCTTTGTTATCACAATGCAGCTTCATTGGAGTTGTAGATGCAAGTCCCAATTCTTCTAGGAACAATCTTATCCACAATAATTCACGCACACCTTTAGCCATAGCTCTATACTCTGCCTCAGCACTAAATAAGGCAACCACAGGTTGTTTCTTGCTTCGCCAAGTAACCAAATTGCCACCAACAAATGTACAATATCCTGAAGTAGATCGTCTATCGTCTTGACATCCGGCCCAATCTGCATCTGTATAGCTTTCAACCCCGAGATGATTGTTTTTAGTAAACATCACTCCTTTTCCAGGAGCAGCCTTAAGATACCTTAATATCATATAAACTGCATCCAAATGTGGTTGACGAGGATCATGCATATACCTACTAACAATTCCCACTGCATATGATATGTGTGGCCTTGTATGTGCAAGGTAGATTAGTCGACCAACTAACCTTTGATATTGAGATTTCTCGACACTTTCACCAGCATCTCCACAAAGTTTATGATTTGCTTCTATTGGAGATTCTGCAGGTCTACATCCCAACATCCCTGTTTCATTCAGAAGATCAAGTGTATACTTCCGTTGTGAGAGGAAGATACCACCTGGACTTCTAGAGACCTCAATACCAAGGAAATACCGTAGTTTTCCTAAGTCCTTCATCTCGAATTCAGAGGCAAGCTTGCGTTTAACATTAGCAATTTCACAGGTGTCGTTGCCGGTGATCACAATATCATCGACATAAACAATCACCACTGTGATTTTTTCATCTCGTCTTTTCACGAACATGGTGTTATCTGAGTTGCTCTGTTTGTAGTCAAATTTAATCATTGCTCCCTGAAATTTGCCAAACCAGTCCCTTGGAGACTGTTTTAACCCATAAATAGTCTTCTTTAGCTTGCATATTTTCCCAATGGTCGCAGCTGTAGAAAAACCTGGTGGAATATCCATGTAAACCTCTTCTTTCAGGTCTCCATGTAAGAATGCATTTTTTACATCCAATTGCTGAAGTTCCCATCCAAGATTTGCTGCACATGATATCAGGACTCGAATAGAGGCCATCTTTGCTACTGGGGCAAAAGTTTCCTGATAATCAATCCTGTAAGTTTGAGTATACCCTTTTGCTACAAGCCTCGCTTTGTACCTATCAATCAGCCCATTAGGTTTATGTTTCACAGTGAATACCCATCTGCATCCTACTATCTTTCTTCCAGCGGGAAGATGAGTTAACTCCCAAGTGCCATTATGTTTCAAGGCATTCATTTCCTCTATCATAGCATCTTTCCATTTAGGATCACATAAAGCATCCTGCCAAGTATGCGGAACAGAAACACTAGACAGGGATGACACAAAAGCAAGTGAAGATGGAGATAATGCATTATAAGATACAAAGTTTGAGATAGGATGGTTAGTGCAAGAGCGTACACCCTTTCTTATAGCAATAGGAAGATCTAGAGTAGGATCAAGAATATTACCATTTTCTGGCTCAAACACAGGAGATGCAGGATCTGTCTCGAGGTCAGAGGTCTCTGGATGCGGTAAAGTGGTGATATCATTTCTTTTCCGCCTGGAATATGTAATCAAATCTGGAATATCCAATCTATTTAGATCATCTGACTCATTACTCGTATGTGGAGGAGGAATAGATAACCTGTTTGAGCTAGTGTTTGGAATAGGTATAAATGGAAGTGTTTGTGACTCATCTGTTGCTTTACTATCAAGACTGTGTCGGTTTATCTCCCCCTGAAGCAAGGAGGAGGAACCCGGAGAAAAATAAGAAACATTCTCCCAGAAACTAACATCATGACTGACAAATATGCGACGTGAGGGAGGATGATAACATTTATATCCCTTCTGAGTTGGTGAATACCCAATGAAAACGCAGCGGAGGGCTCGAGAATCAAGTTTATCCCGAGAGGGGGCATGATTATGAACAAAACATACACTCCCAAATACTCGAAGGGGTAGTGGGTGCGAAGAAGGTGTAGGAACACAAGACAACGGTGTTTTGAATCTTAAGACACTAGAAAGGAGACGGTTTATAAGATATGCAGCAGTCATGACTGCCTCTCCCCAAAGATATTTGGGAACATGCATTGTTAACATAAGCGACCGAGCAACCTGTTGTAAGTGACCAATTTTCCTTTCGGCTACCCCATTTTGTTGAGAAGTTTTGACACACGAAGTTTGATGAATTATACCACATGTGTCCAAATAAGATATAAATGGGCCTCCATATTCAGTACCGTTATCACTCCGAAGAATTTTAACAGAAGCACTAAACTGTGTTTGTACCATGTGGTGAAAAGATTTAAAACACTCGAAAACTTCACTTTTTTGTTTAAGGAGATATACCCAAGTAAGCCTAGAATAGCAATCAACAAAGACAACAAACCATCTATACCCATCATGTGTAGGATGTCTAAATGGACCCCAAACATCAGTATGAATAATAGAAAACAAAGTAGAACTTCTTTTATTTCTGGATGGATAAGAGGATCTTTTATGTTTGGCTAGTTCACATGGTTCACAAAAGAAATCTTCTTTCTTACAGTGTTTTATTAAGGCAGGGAATAGATGTGTTAAAACACCAAACGATGGATGACCTAACCGTCTATGCCACTGATACACAGATTCAAAAGCAGAATTTAACTTGGATGACACCTGATAAGTTGAGGGAGAAATAGAATTTCCTTCCATCACATAAAGTCCATCTACCACTTTACCATTGCCAAGGACCTTGCCTGTCGCCAGATCCTGAAATACACAGTGGGAGGAAAAAAAGGTTACTGAACAATTAAGATTTTCAGTAATACGTTGAACAGATAATAAGTTTGCCGTTAAGGAGGGAACATGTAACACATCAGATAGTGGCAATGATGATGAGAGGCAGTGAGAAGTGCCTTGTCCATGAACAGGTACAATAGCTCCATTGGCAACACGAATATTGCCGGTTTCACCATTATATGTTTCTAGGAAACTAGAATTTCCAGTCATATGTGCTGATGCTCCGGAATCAATAATCCATGAATTATGACATTTATCGGAGGTAAAGTGACAAGATGTACCTGCATGAGCAGAATTAGCTGTATGTGGAGTGGTGTTCATTTGTGACATTAATTGCCGGAGGGTGTTGACCTCTGAAGCAGTCATCGTCCCTGTTGAAGAATAAGACTCACATTCTGATGCAGCATGATGAGCACTAAAGGGAATTCCTCTACCCGTGCTTCTGCCAGATGAGACACCTCGGTAACTACCTCGGCCACGCCCTCCTCGTCCTCGAATTCTGAGATGAGGGTGCAGGATAAAACATGTTTCACGAGTGTGGTTTAACTTCTTGCAGTAATCACATTGAAGACTGGATCTTTCACCCATTAAAGCCATTGGTACCTGTTCATGTTGTTCTGGCTCAGATTGCTGAACATTTCCAGTTAAGAGTGCAGATCGTTCAGAAGAGACAACCGGAGCCATACTTTGCTTTCGACTTTCTTCTAACCTGACACGACCATAGGCTTCTTCCACAGTAGGAAATGGAACTTGTCCAATAAGTTGATTTTTAATTGAATCATACTCATCAGACAATCCATCAAGAAACTTCATCACCTTTTCTACAGTCATCATCTTTTCATATTTTTCTTGATCTTCAGCATGTTTACACTCAAATATAGTGTAATGTCCCAATTCACTCCATAATGATGTAAGCTCAGAATAATACTGAGCTAATGTATGGCTTCCTTGAGTCAATGCCCACATCTTCCGTTTGATCTCAAATTGCTTGGCTACATTTCCGGAGAAGGAATATGTCCGAGTGAGAGAATTCCACACATCTTCAGCGGTGTCAATGAAGATATATGTTTTTCGAATATCAACCTCCATAGAGTTAGATAGCCACGAACACACCATGGCATTTTCGGATTCCCAATCATCGAAACTAGTATCACTTTCCAAAGGTTGTTTGGCTTTCCCGTTGATATATTTCATCATTCTATGAGATTTAAGTGCCATTGTACAAGCTTTGGACCATTCCAGAAAATTTTTCCCGTTGAATTTAGGACTTACATACGGAGTACTATGAAATCCAGATTTCATGCTACTTGTAGCACTACTTTTGGATGCATTATCTAACACCCTACTACTAGATGTATTCTCTAAAACTTCCACCATTTTATATTAAAATAGTGTAATACCCAATCAATAAGTATTGAACTTAATATGATAATATCTACTGCTATATATCTATATATCGTAGTTTATATAGACTGAATAAGGCCCAGCAGGAAATCAACAAATTTTGACAGGAGGAAAATCAACAATTTTTGACAGAAAAAAACAAAACTGCTCAGATTCAAGAGATAGTACCACGGTTGGATTCGGTTTTGGGTGTAGAACAAGAGTCCCTGAAGAAACTTTTTCAAAAAGCTGCCGGAAACAGCCTCACGCGCCGGCGCGTGGGCGCGTCTGGCGGCGCTGCCGCGCGTACGACGGCGCGTGAGGGCGCGTGCGGTGGTAGATTTCCAGTCTGCTTGTTTCTGTAGGCTCCTCTTCCAGTCCTCTACTCAGTGGTATATTTGGTTTTTTGTTTTGACAAGATTCGAATTTCTCGAATTGTACCAGTTTGTACCAGTTTTGGTTTTTTTCCTTTGGTTGATTGTTTCTGCAACTTGATATATGCTTTCCTAGGATATTACCCTCTCTGATACCATGATAAAATGTATGTAGTAGCAGCTGTGTATATATATGTAGTAAGTGGAAGAACAGAAGAAGAGAGTAATGCTCTGTGTTTTATATATCTTGTGTGTTTATTACATGAGTTAGAGATGATATATATAGAGAACCTAGGATACAAAGTCTATGCTAAATTTCAATCATACGGTGCCTAACATAAGACTAATAGGACAAGCCCAACTATGTTGAATGTTGACATTTTGACAATATTTTAGTGGAAGATCGTAATTAATGGATATTTTCACCTTGGGGAATTATGATATTCCTTTTTTTGCCAAATTTTAAACCGTGTAATATGTTATTTTTTGCCAAATGTTTAACACTTTAGTTGTGCAGAATATGGAATGTCTGGGGAAATGTCTGCAGAGGGAGATATATATAGCTATGGAATTCTTCTACTAGAACTTTTCACGGGGAAACGGCCTACAGATAGCAGCATATTAATAGACGGTGCAAGTAGTAATCTTCATGACTATGTGAGGAATGCACTCCCGCAAAGAATGATGGACATTGCTGACCCACGGATTGTACAAGGAGAACATGGCTCGATTGTAAATCAATCATATAGTAGGGCTGTCATGGAGGTTTGCCTGGCATCAATATTTGAAGTGGGGATATTATGTTCCGAAGAGACTCCGCAAAAACGCATTGACATTAGTGTTGCTATCAAGTTGTTAAATGTGGCAAGAGACAAACTTCTGCAGCGCAGGCAGTAACCTGGGCGAGAGTGGCAATGTATGTACTTATATATACTAAATATAGACACTCCTAATGTGACAAAGAAGAGTTCTACCTATGTATTTCCCATATTTTCGATGTGTAAGTTACATGAATTGGAACCTTGCTTAATATATTACCATTAAGTTTATATGCTAACACGTGTTGATTTATATGCTAAAATATCACCCTTCATGGTTCTCGACTTAATTTAGACAGTATTATTTGCTACATGCAAGGATAATCTACTGCACTAAAGAAGCCAAGGAAAAATACGAATTATGTATTTCCTTCTATATATCTGTGTCAAACTCTGAGTTCTGTGATTCTGTTAAAAACCTAGTTCCTTTTTTCACGAACACCGTTTTGGTGGATCAGTTGATGATATACATCATATATCTTGTTTGGACTTTGGAAATGCTTTGCATACTCAAGGCAATCCTTTTCTCTTTTATTGTCTTTCCACTTGCCTGGAAGAGTCCATTATTTTTGGTTAATAGATCTTAGTAATCAAGGTTGTAAGTAGTCTCGGGTCTTTACATATAGTAGTCATATTAATTCATTAACATGTTTTAGAATCATTCTCACGATGTATCCATTTTTGGAAATGTTTGCTTGATCAGGTTGGAGCTCCTGCACGTGTTGGCCTCATTGCTCAAATTGATGTTGTTGTGCCCCCTGGAAACACTGGGCATGATCCATCCCAAACATCCTTTTTTCAGGTTACTTTGTTAATATAAGTTTGTAGGAACATAATTGCTCAATGTTACTGATATCATATGACATCTACGTTGATATCATATGACATTTACGTTTGCAGGTGCTTAATATTCCCACTCAAATCAACAAAGGGACTGTGGAAATAACAACAAATGTGGATTTAATTAAGAAGGGGGACAGGGTTGGCTCCTCTGAAGCTGCCCTTCTGTCAAAGCTTGGTCTGAGGCCCTTTTCTTACGGTTTAGTTGTGAAGTCAGCTTTTGACAATGGCTCTGTCCTCAGTCCAGAGATTCTTGAACTCACTGAAGATGGTGTTGCACTGAAGTTTGCAGATGCTTTGGCAAATGTTGCTGCTGTGGCCTTCTCTCTTTCATACCCAAGCATTGCTGCAGCACCATCCATGTTCATTAACGCCTACCAAAATGTCTTGGCTTTCTCTGTGGCCACAGACTACACTTATAAGCAGGCTGAGGAAGTGAAGGAGTTTTTGAAGGTTAGTACTCAGTAATTAAAGTAAAATTTAGATACCAGTTTCTATGTGTCTCAGTTATATCTGCGCAATTTTTTCTTCCCTGAACCAAAAAGTAATGTACAAATAACCCTTCTCTTTCTCAAACTTAATATTTCTCAGGATCCGTCTAAGTTTGCTAGCACTGTGGTTGCTGTTGATACATCTGGTGGTCAGGCTGCTCCTGCAAAGGAAGAAGCAAAGAAGGAAGAACCAGAAGAGGAATCAGACGATGATCTAGTTTCTGGTTTGATCAATTAATATGAGTTTAGTCCTTTTGCTAAAGACACCCAGATGTTGAGAAAGTTTAGTAGTCAATTATCTAAAGACAATCTGGTTTCCCTGGTTTTGTAAGACCGTATTATTTATGTCTGAATCTGCTGAATGCTAGGATTGTGCAGAGCTGTTGGCTTAATATTAAGTTCTGAAACTGCTGAGAGTTTAAGATTGTTTAATAATCTTATGAACATCTAAATGTTTATTCTGTTTGGTTTTCTTAAGACCTTATTGTTATGATCTATCTACAGTTCTAAATTTACTGAATGCTTCTGGCAAAGAGAAGAACTGTTATGCTTTAACGTTAAGTTTGAAGTCTGCCAAGTACTACTAGGAATGCATACATTAAAGTTGTTTGAGATTTGTTTGCATAAAAAGCTTATGCTTTAAACAGTCATAGAAAGACCAATTTTTTCATGAGCCATTTTTGTGCAATTAAACCTTATTTCTTATGGTAATCTTTCTTGTAATTTTCATGTCAGATTCCAAGTAAAATTTCCTTAGAGTTTACATCAACATTCATCTGAAACTATAGATCCAGATGTGTTGTGTTAGGCACGGTAGAGAAGTCATGTATAGTAGTTGGTAAATAGATTTATACATGGGTGCTCCGCTAATCTTTTCAAACTAAACTCTAGCAAGATGAATCAATATAAATTACCTTTAACTAATTAAATAGAATAATCAACATGTTCTCAGGATACAAACAAGAAACTGTATAAATTAGATTTTGAGGTTTTACATCACTATCTGGTATAGTCCACCATGTGGATTACAATCTCTATGTGTACTTTAAAATGCAATTACTAAATTGCAAGTCTCACCAAGTATGCAGCTAACATCTATTCAAGATTTCTGATCTTTACAATCATCGGTCGGAGCATCGGCAGAGTTATGTTGGCTGGAGCCATCTAACTCGAAACCATAGGCTAAGCACAATACCTGCATATTAAGCAAATGAAAATTAGGCATCTTTGTGATAAATGGAACAGTCTCCTTATGCTGAAAAGCACACTTTGCACTATCTGTTTAGGTTGTGGAGCAAAGTCTTTTCCTTGAGTTTGCAAGGGTAGAGATCACACACATACATCACATAAATTTATATCATTGCCTGTTTATATCATTTTGAATCTATATCATTCCTTTTAACCTATTCATTTTTATAATTTTATAACTTGAATTTTTATACTAATTTCATGCATCGGGTCAAACTAGTACCTAGTGCCTACAATACTTGTACATATATGTTAAACTGACTCAATTAGCCAATTGTATTTAGTTTTACAAGAGCAGTTAAAGAATAAAGAAGTATATATATATAGGGTTTTGCTCAGGTGAGAACCTTATATTAGGGTGAGAACTGAGATCTAATCTCAGCCCCACAATATTTAACTAATTTTAAATCTCAGCCACATGTTAAACACACACACAAACACACATAACACACGCATACACACTGCATACACACACAAAACACACGCATACCCCCACCCCCAATCCGCCCCACCCTCCCCCCCTCCCCAACCGCCGTTGCCTTCTCCTCCGCAGCAACTCCGATTAAATCATCCACAGCCTCTAAAAACACGACGGAATCAGTCCGACCAAATCAATCGCACATGTTATGAGCCTCTCCTCTCCGTTTTCTTCCATTTTTCTGAGAAATGTAGAGACACAGATTTGTGTATGTAGAGGTTCGCGTGTGTGTAGTGTATATATGTTTGGAACCAGCAAGGATTTGTTGTCTAGTTTGAGATTCCATCAGATTCCGTCGGAAAAGTAATAAACTCATATTTGTGGTGATTTGTTGTATGTAGATTTGTTGGTTACGTAGTGATTTTTGGTGATTTCGGTGATTTGTTGGTTACGTAGTGAGCTATTGGTGGTGATTTTTCGTTTTTCGGTGGTGATTTCTCGTTTTCCGGTGGTGATTTATTGTTTGTAGGTGGTCGGAGTGGTGATCTTTGTGTTTCTGGTGGTGATTTTTCGTTTAATGGTGGTGATTTTTCCTTTTTCGGTGGTGATTTTTTGTTTACCGGTGGTCTGAGTGGTGGTGATTTTTCGTTTTCCGGTGATGATTTCTGATTAGCGGTGATGATTTTATGTTTGCCGGTGGTGATTTTCTGGTGGTCGAAGGTGGTGCTGGTTGTCGGTGGTGGAACTAGAAATAAGATGGTGAAATTCTAAATATTAAATATTAAAATATTAAAATATTAAATGAATGGTAAGAGATGAATATAATGTATTTAAATGGATGGATAGGATTAGATCTCATATCTCACCATAAGTGATGGTTCTCACTGGAGCAAGACCCTATATATATATAGGATCTTGCTCCGGCGACCACCAGAAAATCACCATCGGAAACATAAAATCACCACAGCCAAACCAGAAATCACCACGAGAAACACAAAAATCACCACCGGCGAACCAGAAATCACCACCAGAAAACAAAAATCACCACCGGAAAACAAAAAATCACCACCACAAACCACCCCATCGCCTCCGCCACCTCCGACCACCACCAACAAATCACCAAGAACAACCAAAAATCACCACAAAAGCGACACAAAATCAGCAAGAATCTAACAAAATCACCCCAAACCACCATATCGCCGCCACCATCTCCGACCACCACCAACAAATCACCACCAGCAACCCAAAAATCACCACAATTAAACAGTCAATCAAACCATGTACTGATCAGCATCCAAACAAATATCAAAGCAAAAACTAAATTCAAAAAATTAAATCCATCAAGCTCATTTCCTACAGAACCCATCATAACTACTCGAAACAATCAACACCCATTCCTTGTCAAAATGCACAGCAGTAACTGGATCCAAATGCGCTGGCAAAACTTTCAAACACTTTCCAGACTTCAAAACCCACACTCCCACCGTCTCATCGAAAGACCCTGAAACAAGCAAATTCAACTGGGGATTAAAATTCACACAGAACACGTAATTAGTGAGACCAATTGGAGTTTTAATTGGAGTACCTGTGTTTAGGTTCCACAATCGGACGATTTTGTCGTCGGAGCAGGTGTAGATGTCGAGGTCGTGGTCGGAAAAGTTTTGGACGAGAGTTCCGGTGAGTGGGGACCAGATTTTGACGTTTTGGTTGACGAAGGAAGTGGCGAGGAGAGCGCCATCGTCGGAAAATTTGACGGTAGAGATGGCGGTTGGCAGCAGGGGGTGGGTGAGGGCGTTTGTTTTGTGCGAGTGTGTGTCACTATGTTGTAGATGTGTTACAGTGTATTTTAGTTTATGCGGCTGAGATTAAAAATTGTTTAAAAATCGTGGGGCTAAGATTAGATCTCAGTTCTCACAATAATAAGAGGTTCTCACTTGAGCAAAACCCTATATATATATATATATATATAGGGTCATGCTCTAATAGAAACTAACTTAAACTAAAAACTAGAAACCAAAGGCAATTTTGTCTGTTTATTTTCCCGCATTCCTAGCAAACCACTCGTCACTTGTTTTTCAGTACACATCATCACTAATAATTAATACTCATCACCAGAACTTGTGCCCATCACCAGTTTCACCGACTATCACTATAAATATCATCGTATTATATTCGATCACAGTGTCAATATTGTAAACTCCGGCAACTGTACATTCACATCTTTAATTTTACTTCACCTTTTTCATACCGAAACATATAAACACATACAGGATCCAATACAATTTCAAATCTTCAATTTAAATCACTCCGAAGCACCTCCATTAATATCCTTGAAGTCATATTCAAACTTAATTTAGTGATTTGACAAACAAAATAGTGATTTTCGGTGTGCTGGGAGATAACGAAACCCCCCAAATCACTAAAATCAACTACACAAATCACTAAAATCAACTACACAAACCACTAAATAAATTACCAAAAATAACGAATTTATGTCATAAAAATCACCAATTTTCTTCGTAAAATTCATATTTTTTTCTTTGTTTAAAACGAGTTCACCATCCATACGAGTGGAGAAGTCAGGGAAAAGATAGTGACAACGAAATAAACATCTCTACATCGCAAAAGAGAGGAATCAGAAATGGAAACAAAATCTCGAGACATCAAAGAAAAAACTAGATCTTGGAGAGAGGCAAAGAAATTGGAGTATACGAAGTCGTCGCAAGAACTTGAGGCCGAAAATCTTGTTAACATGAAGATGACTATTATTCTACAGGTGATGGTGATGGTGATGTGGAGGATAGGGATGGGAGAATACGTATGTGCGATTAGAATTAAATGAGTTGTAAAAACTCGAAGAAGTGCCCCTGCGGGGCCAGAGATCGGAAAGAAAAAGGAAGAGTCAGATCTATAAATTCTAACTTGCCGAAAAATTTGAGCGTACCGGAGGTCTCCAGAGAAGATGGTGGCGGTATGAGTGGGTGTGGGTGAGTTGAATTTGTGCGTGGAATGTTATATTAAAATTGGGTGTAAGTATTTAAATGGGACCATTAGATTTAATTAAATTCTAAGATTAATAGAGGTTTCTAGTTTTTATTTTAAAAGTGGTTTCTATTTGATCACTAGCCTATATATATATATATATATATATATATGGAAACTAACACTCCACGTACCTGTACCACATACCCGATCGACCCGTGAACAGTGCACCACTAATTTAATCATTGCTTTTACTAATTAAATTGTTTATTATCATTACCTAATCTAATGGTGAGTATCAAGAGGTATTGGTCAATAATTAGGGGCACTGATCTTTTACTCTGACATGTTGCATTGCTCATCACTTACTATCAATCTAATAAAAGCTTTTTAAGATGGTCAAATTATTACACAAAAACCATGATCAGGTTCACTAATTTAAAGAAACAAAAGCCTCAACAGGATTCACATATATTTCCATGTCTAACATAAACAAACTAAATTAAACATACAAAATCAAAGTAGTTGAGAGCTAAAAGTACTGACCTCATTGGAAGAAATCAAACGAAAAACCAATATATGGAACAATCTCAGAAGTCCAAAAGAATTTCTACAAAAGAAATTAAAACAATACTAAAAATCCATGAATATTGTTTAAGTAAGAATAAACTAAAACCAACAAAAAATTGAAAAAACACCACAAATTTAATGTGAATGAAAAACATAAAATTACATTATAACAATGAAATATTATTCAATGCCTGACATTGTTATTTACGGGATTTTTTTTTTCTTTCCAAGTTATAGAATTCATTTAAAACATATAATTATTTGAGTTAATCCTTATGCATTTCCAACATATATATATATATATAGTTACGCTCTACGGAGAACCACTCTAAACTGAGAACCTAATAACCGATTCTTAAATACAATAAAGATAGATACACTTACCATATTTATAATGCAGATTAAATTTATAAATAAAAAAAATCAGCAAAATTCTATCAATTTTTTTTCCAAAAATTTAAATATTACACAATTTCATATCTTCCCAGAATCACGTAATAAAATCAATAATCAAGATTAGTATCATCAATTTCCAAGTTCAAATTTAAAATATAGAAAAGTTCAACTGTAGAATTTTTAAAGTTCATGTGCGAAACTTATTTAATTTAATAAAAATAAATGTCCTGCGTATGAACTTACATATTTGCACAACAAGTTCTACACATGAACTTTCTAGATTTCCGAATTCACATGTAAGACAAACACGTTTAAATGTAAAACTTTTAAAGTTCATGTGCAGAACTTATATAATTTAATAAAAATAAGTATGTTCTGTATATGAACTTACGTATTTGCACTACATGTTCTTCACATGAACTTTTAGTTTCAGTTCCATAACATCAAACGTTCAAGTGTTGAACGAGTAGAAGTAATATTGTGTGTAGAAAGACACGTAGAGATACGTAGAAGAAGAAACATACAGATAATATTGTGTATTTTACAAAAAAAATCTTACAATTATTTGGTTACCTTTTTTTATTGATTTGTGAATATTCTACATTAATTATCTCAAGAAAAAATCTTAAGCATTAATTGAATACTAATCCATACAGATCTCCGGTTCTCTTTTAGGCAGTGATTCTCATTTGAATCAAACCTATATGTATATGTATATATATGGTTTGATTCAAATGAGAACCACTACCTAAAATAGAACCGGAGAACCATTGGATCCTACAGCAGAACCTATTTTGTTTCGTAATAAAAATATAGTGTTCTGCTACTGAATTTCAAAGTTATGCACATGAAATTAAAAGTTCTACAACTGAACTTGCTTTTTCTACAAAGTCCTACAATGAACTTACTTTTTTAACAAACATTCTGCTGCTGAACTTAAAAGTCTGAATTTAAAGTTATGCACATGAAATTAAAATTTCTACAAATGAACTTGCTTTTTCTACAAAATTCTACAACTGAACTTACTTACCATTGAGTTCTACTCCAAAATCTATTTTGTTTCGTACTAAAAATATAATTTTATGCTACTGAACTTCAAAGTTATGCACATGAAATTATAAGTTCTACAACCAACTTGCTTTTTCTACAAAGTTCTACGATTGCACTTATTTTTTTCAACAAACATTCTGCTGCTGAACTTAAAAGTTATGCGTCTGAATTTTGAAGTCAAACACATGAATTCTAAAGTTCTGCTAATGAACTTATTAAAGTTCTCAGGTTCTCCGTTTAATGGTTCTCCAAGGAACATGACCCTGTATATATATACACACATATGTATATATGAAAAGTTAATTTTTTAATAAATCCTAATTTGCATTCTTTAATTTTAAACCGACTTATAACAAAAAACGTTCACCATCTCTACTCCCTCCGTCCATAAATTTGAGAATTAGGCACACTTTATGATTAATTTTCAATATAGTTGAATCTTAAAGTATGCAAGCGTCATCAAGTAATCCAACAATAAAGGTACAAAATACCAACTGCTTTTGCATTCACATGGTCGCACTATCTACCTTCTCCTTTTTTTTTTTTGCTTTTATTGTATAGAGTGGGCTCCACAAGTGTTTCAATGTCTTAATTACTTACCCTAATTATTAATTAAAATAATAATAATTTTTTTAAAGAGTAAATATAAATCTAAGAAATTATTAAAAATTTATATAATTATTTAATTAATGTTAAAATTTATATACAACATTACACAATTGTTTAAATCTTACGTTGTAACTGAAACATGTGGTTTATGGCTTTTCTTATAACTTTTATAACTAGTGTGTATCAAAGATGTTCGTGTCTTTCGGCAAACAATTATACATTATTATTTCAATTAAATTTAGTAGTAAATGTATGTGGACAATATACAACACGTTATATAGTGGGTCACTCAATTATACAACTGGACCACTAAACTATACAATATTGTCTATTCGTCTCGATTCTTCGGATTGCTCAACCGTGCTTCTTCTCCGTTTTTAACGCCCTTCTTCTTTTTATTGATCATCTATACCATAAAATCTCTGCAATATCATCTCAAAAAACGGCAAACTCTCTGATTTCTCCGCCAATAAAGAAGTGTCTAATTTATCCAACCAACGGATCCGATCCAGATTTCACGGGTATGGAGACTTCGAATATCACAAGTCCATTCACTTTCCTTGTTACTACATGCTAGATCTCAATATATATTATATACAATTTGATTTCAATACTCAATAGATAATATTCGGTGTAGTATAGATTAAATTTTGATGATGGTGTTGATGTTGTTTATTGGTGGTTGATATAAATGAGTATTATTTTCGGGTTGCGTTTTGGTAAAAAGTGTTTTTAGTGTCGGGTTGGGATCATGATTTTCATCCTAAATAATTTTTGGATCGTGTTCGGTAATCCCAAAACCTCAACCGGGTACAGTCTACTTGACACAAACCCGACACAAAATTGCAAACCTTAATGTAATTGTAGATAAACAGTAAGCATAGATATAAAGTTGAATTAATTAATTTGTTTTAGTAATGTGTTCCCACATGATCTCCCCTGTATCTAGAGTAGATCTAATTTCACTCACCATTAGCAAGAAGAGTCTTGATCTTGTTTTAATTTTAATTTTTAATTTGTTATTTCTTATAATATATCTTTCTGAGAATTATGAGTTTATATAGAGTTGATTTTAGTTATAAACACTATTTTAAAGTTGGATTTTAATTAGAAAAGTTAATTTATAATTTAAGTGATCTGTTTTAATTATTAAAACACTTTTTAAAAAGTTAGGCCCAAACTACTGACTGATTAAAGCCCACGTACCAACCGACTACCACACTTTTAACAATTCGGCTTTAATAGAATAGTATAGATATCTAGATATACCAAAGAGCCATTGAAAAATAGTGGTGAATAGACCATTGTAGAAGTAAAGATCCATCCGAAAGTGATTCATATGAGATAGAAATTTCTTCTATACAAGCGTGTTTCCGTGTGTCATGTGTGTGTGTGAACTCGGTGTATAGATTATGATAATGAAAAACTTAATATCTAACTTCGCATTTTTTTAACAGGTATTTTTGGAGGGGTTGTTCTTGGTACATCACTACAATTTATGATGGGACTTGCAAAATGTCTCAGCATCCCTTGCCACACAGAGGCAAGGTTCAACAGGCAGCTGAGACAAGCTCTGGCTGTGACATGCAAAAGAATCTTTCATAACCCTGCGGTGAACCACTATTGCAGCCTCAAGTGTAAGGTGTGTATGTGTGAGATTTAAAATAGTTCACAACTGACCAGTATATATTTACAGTTTACAGGATTCCCCCTCCCCCTCCCCCTCCAAAATTACGGGATGCATTTAAAACGTTATTACTAGAGATGATTCATATGCATTTCAAACAACGTACACATGACCGGTTACATACATTACTCCCAACTTACATTGTTTTATTTAATCCCACTTATAACTAAAAAACATTCACTATCTCTACTTCCTACCTCCTTAAAAAAGAGAATTAGACAAATCAGAAGATTATTTTTCAATATGCTTGCTTCCTAAAGTGCGCAAGTGGTCGTTGAGTAATTCCACAATAAAGGTAAAAACAATCACCAACTGCTTTTGCATTCACATGGTTGCACCATTTACCTTCTCTTTTGTTTTTCCATGAGTTGTTTATAGTGGGCTCCACATGTTTTTGTACCAATTTTTACTTACTTACCCTTGTTAACTATCATAAACTACATAAATCCTTGATTCTTTCGAGGTTCATTTTCTTTGTCTTTATTTAAATAAAATTTTCTAAGAATTGGCAATGTTGAAAAATAACGAGGACAACAATAGACACATATATTAGAACAAGTAAAATTTTTGATATAGTTTTTTAAAAAATTACGAATATACTAGATTTTCATAATTAACTAATTTATAAAGTTAAACAAATAATATAAAGTACAAAACAAAATGTAGATGTTATGATTTATTCATATATTTTTGTGGTTTTTATATGTATTTATAATTATAAAAATTATAGTGAGTGCAACCTATTAAAGTTGTATCTTATACTTTTTGCACTCAATCCTAACACATTGGCAAGGTTAACTAGAGTCACGTATCTAAATATAAAGACAAAACGATAAACGTGAAAAGGGTATAGGCTCAATTTGGTTTATACAGAATGTGACTTAAGATACAAAAAGTTTTTGAGAAAATATATGGGCCCACTGTCAACAATTGAAGAAAATAGAACATAGTGGTAAATGGATGTAAATGCAAAAGCAACTGGGCCCACAATTTAATAATTAATTTGAGGGTGTAAATTATAATTACAAGGAAAAAGATATCAAAGCTATTTTGGCACTAAGAGGATCTTATAATTCTCAACTAAATAAAATAATAATCGGTGATGTTGGACGAGGTTGATCCATTAATTCTTCCATTTTAGTGTTTTCATTTGTCAAAATCATTTAATTTATCTTTTCTAAAAGTCACAAGTCCGAAGTGAAATGTGGTCCTGACTTTGCCTCTAAGAACAATCATGTTTGAATTTTTTTGAACTGTATCGATCCATCAAAGTAAATGTTGATAAACAGAATTCATATCAAACTTTTAAAGTGTTGCGGGTTGAATTGTTCTCCGTAGATATCTATTTTGGCATTGATCGAATTTTATCTTTACACTTGTAAGAGCAAAATGTCTTCACATCTATTGACTTCACAAATATTGGAAAACTCTAGAACACAGGGCAATAACATATCGCTATAAATAAATACTATTATTTATTTAATTAATAATATTAAACTTGTCAAGTAACAAAGATTACAATTGTATCTAAGCTGTAAAATATTCTTAAATAAATAATACAAATATTTATTTACAATTACACTTATATTTAACTATGTTACTCGGACTCGGCTATAACTGTCCGACATGGGTACGTGTCCAAGTATCAGACTCGGCAACATTTTGAAAATTGTACATGTTTTTGGCTTAAAATAAGTGTCCAAGTCCAGGTGTCCATGTCCAATTGTCGAATGTCCGACACCTGTACTCTAAGGTAAAATGAAGAGTCCGAGTAACGTAGATATTTAAAGGTGGTTATCATTCAAATTAAAGATAAAGTTCATTACTGAATTTTGAATTTTACTAATGATAAACACCTTATAAATAGTCCGAATTATTCATTAAATTACCTAATATTATTTACAAATTTAAGGAATCTTTTTACAATACTTTTGTATCTCCAGTTAAGTCGCTTTCAAGTAACATTACATTGGCTCTTATTAAATATTGAATCTTATGTGAATTTTGGTGCATTCTTTTCTTTTGATATACTATAATAAACCTGAATAGAAAAAATGTATAAATAACATGATTATCATCATTACAAATTCAAAATAAGATTTTTGTCATCAAATGTTCTTATTAAGACCGCAGTAATGGTATCCAGCTACACAGGTTACAATCTTTATAAATAAAGTCCTCTAATACCTCATTCTATTCTTGCATAGACTGTTCACAAAATTAGCCATAGGTGTATACTTAAATACCTCATTCTGTTGTCCTAAAGATTGCTAAGGTAACGATTCAAGATCCATGCAACAGGTACATAAATTCTGTATTATTACTGCAAAATTATCTGTTTTATTGCTAGATATATATATTTGCTTTGCAATTCAGGTAAATTTACATGAATCCTGCTCGATATAATGAAGAAATACTCAGTTATCAGTTTTTCTAATTGTAATTTCTCACATATATTCTCAATTTATCACTAGATCTTGTGAAACTTCCTAACAAGTGTTACTAGACATATAATAACAACAAGTGGAATGCTGATTTATTCTAAAATGTTTGTGTTTCACGGTGTACCAATATTCATCTATTAAATGTATAAAGGAAAATTGGAATTCTGAATAAGCTCTTCTCCCCCCATGATTTCCTACTTGGGTATAAATGTGTTAAAACTGAAACTGAACAATGCTTTACTTGAAACTAAATATGACAAACACACAGTCTGCAAGGTAACTGATTGCAAACATGTAATGTAAACATTCCTGTAGGGAAGAATTTTTTCTGCCCCTATAGATTCGAGCAAATCCAGTAGGTGAACCGCATAGGGGTTGGGGCCAAAGCATGTTCTGGTTACTTCACTCGAAAATATACACACATACATACATATAGATATACACATATAGATACATACATACATACATACATACATAAATATATATATATATATATATATATATATATATATATATATATATATATATGAGTCCACGTGTGGCATAGTACTTATGGTTTACTACCCACTGATCATTTGTTCACACTAGAGGTAATGAATTGCTCTCGAGTAGGGTCATTCCTATGTTTCTCCGTTGTAGGATGACAAAATTTCAAAAGCTTTTGCTATGGATCTATAAAAGACACAGATTCAACATTCTTTCAAATACATACTGCTCTTCATATTTATACTGTCTAGTAAATTTTCATCAAAATTAATCTCTTTCGATTACTGACAAGGATTTATTTCAGGAGGAACAAGTTCACGGCAAGCCAGCGTGGCTGCAACCATTTCTTCTGAAAGAATTCTTCAATAACTGCTCAGCTCATAATCTGAGCAACAATGAGACTAACATGTACTGCATAGATTGTGATTTGCCAATTTGCAAACACTGTTTCTCGCCATCAGGTTCATGTGGCGGACATAGAACCCTAAGGATATATAAACATGTCAAACAGGATGCTGTTGTTGGGAAAGACTTGAAAGAATTGATTGATTGTTCCAAGATTCAGGTACATGATCAGAATTAAACTCTCAAAAACAACTTTTCATGTTTATTTGTTATTGTCTTGTAATTATATTCTTATGTTCTGATTAATCAATTCTGCAAGATTTTGTAAATTTTATGCTAACATTAGTATAATATTCTTCTTCTTTGCTGAAGGCATCTACAACATTCATTCCCTGTCAAGTCTAGTCTCTAACAATTTCGGTATATCCAACTAAAACATGAGGACTGCATGCATCACTCAGATGCTATATAAAATTAGATTGAATAGTTGCCTAAAATACCAGATTTTGGGAAGTCTGAACCGAATACCACAATCTGGAAAGGGGCCGATTTCACAAAATGGGTTGGGCATCCGTGCAGTGCACACCAGCTGGTTCCTAAGCATTGTGTGAATGCATAGTTAATTTTCTCACTGGATATGTCACGGTTTTGCACATCGTGCAAGGCCACAGAAACTACCAGTGACATCTGGGTTCTGCACGCATTGCGTGGATGCATAGGAAATGGAAATTTTTTGTGCCACGCTTTGGCACATTGTGCACGGTCACAGCAACAGGTGGCTGGTGACAGCTTAGTGCTCCGCACATTGCGCATAGTCGCAAGGCCCCAGCGAATGGTGGCTGGTGACAGCAGAGTGCTCCGCACATTGCCATGTCCTAGTGTGCTGGTCATGCCATTAATTTCCCCCTCCCCTAGGTTTGAGGTATTAAGGTCACCTCTCCTCAAATTGTGGTATATTGGCCATAACCCAGTTATCTAGAAACCTCTGTATTCTATATCATTCAAATTTTAATCAAAGCTTTTTAAGGCATATAAACAGAGCACAGGAACCCTAATTTTTTGACATATGATGGGAACCCCCTTGGTATTACTTTTCCATCTTAATCTTATCTTACTGTAATAATTATCTAAAGTACAACTGGTTTAGAAAAATAACATAAATTACTAAGTATATGCTTGACAACTAACCGGTATCGTATTGTTCTTGAAAACATATACAGTACATAGATCTGACCATTTTACACATGATTAGTATTATCCATTTATTAGTGGTACAAATCGGGATGTTCATGATAACAATATAGTAGAAGACAATAAATTATCCGCATTTTTACTAAATAAATAAATAAATAAATAATTCTCTTCTATGTGACAATGTTCATTATTCATCTAATGAAGTTTTACATGGTGACGGCAGCTGTACAAGTGCAACAAGAATCGGGTTGTAGTTGTACATCCGTTGGACAACAAGGTCAAGGATCAAGAGGTAGCTGGTAGCTGTGACATATGCAAAAGAACCCTTCATAACCCTGCAGCATACCGTTACTGCAGCCTCGAGTGTAAGGTGTGTATGTCTGTGGGATTCGGTTCATATTTTGTCTATAAACCATATTTATGTAAACCTCACTATTCTGTACGAATATGATTTTTTAGAACAAAAAATTATCTTGTTTAGGTGAAAGCTTTCTTAAGGAAGGAAAAGGCCACAGATCCTCCATTCATTAAACTCGGAGCTGCTGCAGCAGCAGCAGCAGATAGGGACGCAGCTGAAGCAGCAGGAATCAGGGAAACAGCTGCAGCAGATACTGTGGAGACAACTGCTGAAAGGAAAAAGAAGAGGAAAGGAGTCCCTCACAGGGCCATTTGAAGAAGCTTATTTTTGAAATTTAAATATTTAATCATGTTTTGGATATCTTTGCTGTATTATAATTTTTAAATCTTTAATTGCATAAGATATTAAATTTTGGAAATCTATGTACTTTGGTTTGTTAGTTAAATTTAGTAATACATTATTAATGTTTATTGATATACATTTATATAATTTTTAGAGTTGTAATGATTTTTTTTTTAAAAAGGGATCCTTCTATCGACCCGCGTACCCAATTCATCGAAACTAACGCTCCATGTACCCGTACCACATACCCGATCGACTCGCGAACAGTGCAACACTAATTTTTTTTTATGGGTGCACCACTAATTTAATCATTGCTTAAACCAATTAAATTGTTGCTTATCATTACCTAATCTAATGATGAGTACCAAGAGGTACCGGTCAACGATAAGGGGAATTGATCTTTTACTCTGACATGTTGCATTAGTTATCACTCAATACCAATCTAATAAAAGCTTTTTAAGACGGTCAAGTTATTACACAAAAACCAGAACCAGGTTCAGTGATTTAAAGAAACAAAAGCCTCAACAGAATTCACATATATTTCTAAGTCAAACAGAAACAACTAATTTAAACATACAAAATCAAAATAGTTGAGAGCTAAAAGTGTTGACCTGTAATCATAAAGTAAAGAAACAATGCTGACCTCAAGATTGGTAGAAGAAATACAATGAAATAACAATATATGGAACAATCTCAAAAGTTCGGAAGAAATTCTGCAAAAGAAATTTAAAAAAAAGTCCAAAAATCAATGAATATTGTTAAAGTAAACAACCAATAATTTTTTTTGAAAAAACACCACATATTTAAAGTCCATGAAAAACATAAATTGCATTATAACAACAAAATAAATGGTATGGAAAGCAAACAAGAATCCTGGTATTTTCAAGCCTAATCTATAAAATAATACTCAATGCCTGACATTGTATATTTACGGGATGTTTTTTCGTTCTTCCCAAGTTACCGGATGCATTTAAACCAAGATGTCCGAATGACTCCAGTGAAAGTGAGGAGTGAAGAAAAGCCACCACCAGAACCTCCACCTTATGTCAAGGGAGTTCAATATTTTCGTGGTGTTGAATTTTATCGCTGTTTTATCACAAAGTTTTCCAAAACTGCACAAGCACTCTCTCTATTGCTTATTAATGACATATTTTATTTTACTGATGCTTGTTTGGAGACTTTCTGCAGGATAAAGACAACCACTAACACTCTTGATACTTTTTGTGGTGACGAGTTTATGATCGAGAAATTGGATATTCCGTTTTCATCGGAGTATTTTTGAGGAGGACAAGCTAATGACTCTAAAAAAGCGCTGCTTGGGAGGCAACCCAAGATTTCATTGGAGGATCGGTGCACTTCATGCTTTTGCATAGGGGAGTACTTCGTTCATTCTCTTTCATATATAGTAGAATTGCTTAGTTATTTGTTCAACCTAAGCCTTGTTGTGTAAAAAAATTTGTGTGTTCTTTAAAAAAAAATCGAATTTTTGAGCTCTGTAACGTAGGCTGCCCCTGCGTTTCTGATCTTACCGCAGTCTGCTCACCCTGTAACGCAGGCTGCGCCTGCGTTACTGCCCTTCCCGCGCCCTGCGCACCTGTAACGCAGGTTGCGCCTGCGTGACACCCCTTTCTGCCCAGATTTTTTCTGATTTTTGTTGTTTTTCAGCACAAATTCAACCCCAAATTTTATTCCAACTCTCAAATCCTATATCCCTAATACCTATATCTAATCCTACATCAATTCCATACCATCTTAAATCTCTCCTACACTCTAAATTTTTAAATTTCATTTATCCATCATCTTATATTTATACCCACCTTTTCATACAAATCCAATTCCTTTTCTATTTATTTAAATCTCTAAAAATTCAATTCTAAAGAGGAATTAATTGCAAGTTCACCTCTTTGATTCGTAGTTGGGATATCTCTTCTCTATTTTCTTTTTATTACGAATTTGTGTTCTTGTCAATTGGGGGTTTTGTATTAGTTTTGTTAATTGAGTATTTTTGGTAGGATATTTCTTGGTGGTTGTTGGTGGTGAGTGGCGTTTTGGTTATTATGGATCCTAAGCGAATGAGGGGTGGTTTTCACACCCGACACCTTGATTCCAGGAGAGTTTTCTTTCTTTTCTTTTTAGTGTAGTTTTATTTTGTTTTTAGTTGTAGTTTTGTATCTTGTTCATTAGTTCATTGGGGACAATGAACCACTTAAATGTGGGGATGAGTTCTCAATGTTTAAAAAAAAAACCAAAAAAAATATATAAATTTAAAAATCCAAAAAATTAAAAAATTAAAAATACCAAAAATAATTCTAGCCATGCAATTTGATTAGTTGTTGTATTTTGCTTGATACACCCATGCATGCGTAGAATTCTTGTGTTCTTGACGCTTTTGTATGAGAAGTGACTTGCTTTGTTCTTGTGCACACACTTACACTAGCAAGTTGAAGCTGGTAGACTTAATTGGATGTTGTAAGTGATTAGAATGACATGAATATGTGCAAGATGACTTGGTTTACATGCTTTGAGTACAAGTAGGTGCGTTAGAGAGTCTTGTTACTTGGGATTGATTATGTTTTGTCACACCAAGTGAGTTTTGAGCCTATATGCATATCTTTTGCATGATTTTTCGTTTGCTTGAGTGTCCACATGTTGTTTACATTGCTAGCACTTACTTGAGATCTTTCTTGAAATGCATGACATTACTTGATGATGAGATGATAAAGGCAATTAGGTATAACCACATATTTCCCATAATTCAAAACCATTTATACATGATCAATTAGTTAACCCTTTGAGTCTAATCTTATTCTTTCGGTGACACACTACGTTACTTGCCTATATCCTTTTCTTGTATTGGCCTTACAGTAATTTTTGATCCTAAATTGTCAAGGGCTAGTATCGTGCTTAAGGGAGTAATAAGGTGTGCAAAAGGGGGGGTTTTATTGATGATCATACTTTTGGGAAATATTGATTTTGGGTTGACGCTTGTTAGTCGAAATTCATAAAAATATCTATGGATCATTGTGTTTATTCCTTAGCTCTCAAAAGAAAGAAAAAAAAAACAGAAAAAAAAGAGAAAAACAAATAAATTTGAGAGCATTCTTATGTTTGTATGATCCTTCTTCATTCGACTAGTCAAGTTATTAAAAGGGTTATTGAAAAATCCAAGTGTGGGGAAGTATTTGTTTTAATAGAAAGGGAATTGAATAATGATTATTGTTGGGTACTAGCTTTTGACATTTAACCTGTTTTAGCTTTACTTGACATACCTAGTCCCTAGCCCACGCTACAACCCGAATAAAGATCTTTTGATTGTCATCAGTGATGTATGTTGTGTTGAGAGTGAGTGGCTCAGGAACAAGAGAGAAAAATTCTCTAAATAACTCACTTTTATTACTCAAATTCAATGTCCCTTACAATGCTCTAAACATGTCTATTTATACTAATGCTAGAGGTCCTTACATGCAAATATTGAGGTCCTTAAATGCAAATAAATGATGGTAGGTGGAGTAGGTGGAGTAGGTAGAATTAGGTAGAATTTGACTTCTAAAAAAAAAACATGGGCTGCTGGAATTGGTATGGTGGCTTCTGGAATCATACTCCCCGGGTTGGAGAGAACTCGACCTCGAGTTTTAATATTCTTCATTGTCCAAATAAGGCGAAAGATCAGCAACATTAAAAGTAGCAGAAACACCATATGTTCCAGGCAGTTCTACTTTGTAAGCATTGTCATTGATTTTCTGCACAACTTTGAATGGTCCATCAGCTCTAGGTGACAACTTGGCATTTGGTTGATTAGGAAATCTCTCTTTTCGTAAATGAATCCAGACCAAATCTCCAACTTTAAAAATCTGTTGCTTCCGATGTTTGTCTCGCTGATTTTTGTATCTGGAATTTTGTTTCCGTATCTGCTCTCGAACTTGTTCATGCAGTTTCTTGATTTCCTTCGCTCGACTATCTGCATCAGAACTGAATTGTTGTTTGTTGGTTGACGGAGTCAAATCAAGTGGGCTAAGTGGACGGGTGCCATATACAACTTCAAAAGGACACTTTCCCGTGGACTGATTAGTTGAATTATTGTAAGCAAATTCAACTTGAGCCAGAATAAGATCCCACTGCTTTAAGTTTTTACCAACAAAACTTCGAAGTAGATTTCCCAACAGTCGGTTGATAGCTTCGGTTTGTCCATCAGTCTGAGGATGGCTCGCACTACTGAACTGCAGCTTAGTTCCCATCTTCTTCCATAAAGTTCTCCAAAAATGGCTTAAAAACTTCACATCTCGATCAGAAGTGATCGTTTTTGGAATTCCATGAAGACGAACTATTTCTTTGAAATACAAATCAGCAACTTGAACAGCATCATTGGTCTTTTGACAAGGAATAAAGTGGGCCATCTTTGAAAATCTATCCACCACGACCATAATTGAATCTTTCTGACGTTGACTTCGTGGAAGTCCCAAAATAAAATCCATAGTAACATCTTCCCATGGTGATTCCGGTACGGGAAGTGGCATATATAAACCAGTGTTTTGGCGTTTGGATTTAGCCAAATGACAGATTCTGCATCTTTGAATATGCCGGTTTATATCTCTTTCCATTCTTGGCCAATAAAAATTTTCCTTTACCAGGGCCATAGTTTTATCTCGGCCAAAGTGACCTGCTAATCCTCCATCATGGGCTTCCCAGATAATGGCTTCTCGTAGTGAACATCGAGGAATACACAAAGTCTTCTCTTTGAATAAAAATCCTTCATGCTTGTAGTAATCTTTGGAGGATTGCACTTCAGTAGTATTCCAAATTTTCTGGAAGTCAGGATCATCTGGATACAACTCCTTTATCATTTCAAAACCAACTACTTTTGTTTGTAGTGTAGACAGTAGAGTATGGCGCCTACTGAGAGCATCTGCAACAACATTTTGAATTCCAGCCTTGTGCTTGATTAGAAATGGATAAGACTGTAAAAACTCACTCCAAGAGGCATGTCGACGGCTAATCTTCTGTTGAGAGTTCAAATATTTTAAAGCTTCATGATCAGAATAAAGAATGAATTCTTTATTTAATAGGTAATGACTCCAATGGTGCAAGGCTCGAACAATTGCATAAAACTCCTTGTCGTATGTTGAATACCGAAGTTTAGCATTGTTAAGCTTTTCACTGAAGAAGGCTATAGGATGACCTTCTTGACTTAGAATAGCACCAATTCCAGTGTTGGAAGCATCACAGCTAACTTCAAATACTTGATCAAAATTGGGAAGGGCTAATACTGGTGTTTCAGTTAAACATTTCTTCAGCTTGTCAAAAGTTTTCTGTGCAGCCTCGGTCCATTGAAACTTGTCTCCTTTGATACAATCTGTGAGGGGAGCGGCAACTGTACTGAAGTTTTTGATGAATCTTCTGTAAAAGGAGGCTAATCCATGGAAACTTCTGACCTCATGGATTGATTGCGGAACTGGCCAGCTATTGATTGCTTCTATCTTTTCTGGATCAACTCGTATGCCTTCGGATGTGATGATGTATCCAAGAAAAGTAACTTCATTTGTCAGGAAAGCACATTTCTTCAAATTGGCAAAGAGCTTTTGTTCACGAAGAGTCTGTAACACTTGTCGGACATGTTCCAAGTGCTCCTCCTTGTCCTTACTAAAAATCAGAATGTCATCAAAATAGACGACGACAAATTTACCCATAAATGGTCGAAGGACTTGATTCATAAGTCGCATGAATGTACTTGGCGCATTGGACAACCCAAAGGGCATAACTGTCCATTCATAAAGACCATCTCTTGTTTTAAAGGCAGTCTTCCATTCATCTCCTAGTCGAATTCTGATCTGATGGTATCCGCTTCGAAGATCAATCTTTGAAAAGATAGTGGAACCATGTATCTGATCTAGCAAATCATCAAGTCTAGGAATTGGAAATCTATACTTGATGGTAATTTTGTTGACAGCTCGACTATCAACACACATTCTCCAGCTTCCATCTTTCTTAGGGACTAGAATGGCAGGAACCGCACAAGGACTAACACTTTCCTGTATTAATCCTTTTTTTAATAATCCTTCAACTTGATTTTGAATTTCAGCATGCTCCTGAGGACTCATTCTGTATGCGGGTCGGTTTGGAATGCTCTAAACATGTCTATTTATACTAATGCTAGAGGTCCTTACATGCAAATATTGAGGTCCTTAAATGCAAATAAATGATGGTAGGTGGAGTAGGTGGAGTAGGTGGAATTAGGTAGAATTTGACTTCTAAAAAAAAAACATGGGCTGCTGGAATTGGTATGGTAGCTTCTGGAATCAGTGAGATTGATTGCAAGTGTCAAGTTGTGTTTATGATTTTGTTGGAATTGAGTGATACACTTAACCCTTCTTGAGTGAATATTCATTTTTGAGTGAAAGGTGAGTTATTACTTGTTTTGGCATAAGAGATCCCAGGTTTAGACTTAAAGATGTATTTCTTGTGGGCTTAGCATGATTACCAACGATTTTTACACTTGACATGAATTTTTATGACCTTCTGCATGTTGGTTGAGTAGACTACGTGAATACTTGCACTTTCGACACCAAGACATCGTATGTTTACTTTGATTCTTAAGTTGATGTGGCATGAGAGGACTTGTGTGTGTGGTGTTGTGTTAGCATTGATCTTTTGCATGGTTAGATGAATTTTGTGGGTATATTTACTATAAACCCTCACGAGACAACACTCGTCCTACTAGGGCTGCCTAGGGGTTTAACGGCTTGTTGCATATGCTCAATACAATCGTGTCATCTACAAAAGTGATGTTTGTTAGGACTTAGTTTTTATTTCACTTATTTGCCCGAGGACGTGCAAATGCTTAGTGTAGGGATGTTTGATAGAATATATTTTTATATATTTTTTAGATGATTTTATTCTCATATTTATTGTGTTTTGCATTGATTTTGATTTTTTTTTATTTAATAGATTTGATTGTTTTATTGTAGGAAATAAAGAATTCATGACTTGGAAGAATTTGGAGCAAAAAGAGCTAATTTGGAGATAAAATAGAAGGAAATTCGTACTATTGGGCTACACGGGCTGTTTAACACTGTTTGGGCCATATCTTGAGTTCCAGAAGTCAGAATTTGACGATCTTACTGTCCACGCGAAGCTTGTGGAATTATCTACAATTCAGAGGTGGTCCAGTAAGCAAAATCCAGTTGGAAGAGCCCAGAAACAGAGGAGAAAAAGAAGTTACGAATTTTACAACCAAGCTGGGAAACTTGCCATCTTCTATTCCAACTCTAAGAAGGCAATTGCTTAGAGGCTAAATTAAGAAGCTATATAAACACATCTTGGGACACATTATTAAGGGGATGTAATATTAGATCAGATAATATAGTTTTAGAGTAGATTAGTATTATTATTAGTTGGAGATGTAGAGAAACACCATGACTCTTCTTTTGGGTGACAACATTGAAGTTTGAAGGTTTTGTTCTCTTAATCTTTTCTTTGTTCTTATTAGTTTAATTATGTTTTCTTGTTTTATGAGTTGTTTTACTAGTTTAATTATTAGCGAGTAGTTATTTTTAGGACTTAAAGGGAAGCCATGTTTGCACTAATATTGGCATGATTTTCATAGTGGTTTGATTGGTTATGATTAATTCTGATTGATATGTTTTAATCATTAATTTATGTAATCGGCCGATATCATGGATTAATTATATGCAAATAGGGGTATGGATCGAGAGATTTACTTACTAGAGACACACATACGATTAGCAGAATTGAATTTGAGTGCGGAAGCATCATTGGATTTCTGAGAGCGTTAATTCTTGGAAGAGATTAACTTGACTCTAATTACCTGATTGATTGAATTACTAAAAGTGGTTAATTGTGTTGAATGTTTCGAGAGTGTTAATGCTTGGAAGAGATTAACATGCTCTAGTTATAGGATCACATTGATTGCTTTAGCTTAAGAGCCAATTGTGCAAGCATGGTGGACCTGATTGTCCTAGGTTTTAAATAATTTGTTTATCATCTGTTTAATTAGTGTTAATCTTGTTTAATTAGTTAATTAATATTCTCCAATAATCGTTTGTCCCTGAAACAATTAGCGATAACTGAAAAGGAATTAGTAGAACCTGTCTCCTTGTGGATTCGACCCGCTTGCCATCTGTACTAGAAATAGACACCGTGCGCTTGCGGTTAGGTATAATTTGACACATCAAGATCTACCATTAGCAAGAAGAGTCTTGATCTTGTTTTACTTTTTAATTTTTAATTTTATTTCTTATAAGATCTCTTTTTGAGCATTATGAGTTTACATAGAGTTGAATTTAATTAGAAACACTATTTTAAAGTTGGATTTTATTAAAAAAGTTAATTCAGAATTTTATAGGTGTGTTTTAACTATAAAAACACTTTTTAAAAAGTTAGGCCCAACTGCTGACTGATTAAAGCCCAGGTACTTACCAACTACCAAACTTTTAACGTTTCGCATATAAGCATGTTTCTCTCTGTGTGTATGAATTCAATGTATATATTGAAGACGTAATTTCTAACTTCAAAAATTTTTTCAACAGGTATTTTTGGAGGGGTTGTTCTTGGTACATCAATAAAATTTTAGATGGGATTTACAAAGTGTTTCAGCATCCCTTGCCACACAAAGGCAAGGTTCAATGGGTAGCTGAGACAAGCTGCCAAGCTCTGGTTGTGACATGCAAAAGAATCTTTAATAACCCTTCGGTGAACCACTACTGAAGCCTCAAGTGTAAGGTGTGTATGTGTGAGATTTAAAATAGTTCACAACTGACCATTATATATTTACAGTTTACAGGATGCTCCCCCCCCTCCAAAATTACGGGATGCATTTAAAATGTTATTACTAGATAGAGATGATTCATATGAATTTCAAACAACGTACACATGACCGGTTACATACATTACTCCTAATTGACACTGTTTTATTTTATCCCACTTTTAACTAAAAAACATTCACTATCTCTACTCACTACATCCTTAAAAAGGAGAATTAGACACATTTTAAGATTAATTTTCAATATGCTTGCTTCCTAAAGTGCGCAAGTGGTCATTGAGTAATTCCGCAATAAAGGTAAAAACAATCACCAACTGCTTTTGCATTCACATGGTTGCACCATTTACCTTTTCTTTTGTTTTTCCATGAGTTGTTTATGGTGGGTCCACATGTTTTTGTACCAAATTTTAATTACTTACCCTTGTTAACTTTCATAAAACTACAGAAACCCTTGATTCTATCGAGGTTCATTCTTCTTTGTCTTTATATAAATAAAATTTTCTAAGAATTGGCAATGTCGAAAAATAACGAGAACAACAATAGACACATATCTTAGAACAAGTAAAATTTTTGATATAGTTTTTTAAGAAATTACGAATATACTAGATTTTCATAATTAACTAATTTATAAAGTTAAACAAATAATATAAAGTACATAACAAAATGTAGATGTTTTGATCTATTCATTAATTTTTGTGGTTTTTATATGTATTCATAATTATAAAAATTATAGTGTGTGCAACCTACTGAAGTTGTATCTTGTTCTTTTTGCATTTAATCTTAACACATTGGCAAGGTCAACTTGAGTCGCATTTCTAAATATGACCTCCTTTAAATATAAGTGTAACTGTAAATATATATTTGTAGGGTCACGCTCTATGGAGAACCACAATAAACTGAGAACCTGAGAACTCTAATAAGTTCAGTAGCGGAACTTTAAGTTCAGCAATAGAATATTTGTTGAAAAAAGTAAGTTCAATCGTAGAACTTTGTATAAAAAACAAGTTTAGTTGGAGAACTTTTAATGTCATGTGCAAAACTTTGAAAAAAAAGCAAGTTCAGTTGTAGAAATTTTAATTTCATGTGCATACCTTTGAAATTCAATAGCAGGATACTATTTTTTTAATACGAAACAAAATAGTATCTACACTAGGATCCAATGGTTCTCCGGTTCTCTTTTAGATAGCGGTTCTCATTTGAATCAACCCCTATATTTGTATTATTTATTAAAAAATATTTTAGGGCTTAGATATATGGTAGTCGATTCGTTTCATAATATCTATCATTTCACTTATTCTCCCAACTTTAATATCTTAATTCAAACAGTTGTAATTTTTGTTACTTGACATAGTTTAATATTATTACTTAATGAATATTACATAAATATTAGCATTTATTTATAGCGATATGTTACTGCCCTGTGTTATGGAGTTTTCCAATATTTGTGAAGTCAATAGATGTGAAGACATTTTGCTCTTACAAGTGTGAAGATAAAATTCGCGAATGCCAAAATCGATATCTATGAAGCACAATTCAACTTGTAACACTTTAAAAGTTTGATATAAGTTATGTTTATCGACATTTACTTTGATGGATCGATACAGTTCAAAAAAATTCAAAAAACATGATTGTTCTTAGAGGCAAGGTCATGACCACATTTCACTTCGGACTTGTGACTCTTAGAAAAGATAAATTAAATGATCGAAGACAAATCAAAACAGTAAAATGGTAGAATTAATGGATTAACCTCGTCCACCAACATCACGGATTATTACTTTATTTAGTTGAGAATTATAAGATCCTCTTAGTGCCAAAATAGTTATTATATCTTTTTCCTTGTAATTATAAGTAATGCCCTCAAATTAATTATTAAATTGTGGGCCCGGTTGCTTTTGCATTAACATCCATTCACCACTATGTTCTATATTCTTCAATTGTAGACGGTGGGCCCATATATTTTTCAAAAACTTTTTGTATCTAAAGACACATTCTGTAATCTGTATAAACCAAATTGAGCCTATACTTTGTTCATGTTTATCTTTTTGTCTTTATATGCTCGGGAAAAGAGATGATTTTCTTGGAATTGGCTGTTTACAAAAGATAAAGCATACAACAATTGAGATTTCGACTTGTTACAAAGAACCCAAAAGTAATAAATTCCAAAAAAAAAAAAATTAAGTCCATCAGCGTATTTTTTTGGACGGAACGAATAACATAGCTTTAGAATTCGCAAAAGTGCTTAAAGCCTAGTTTTGGTGATTTGAGGACATAATTTCTAGTGCCAAATTCTTAAAGAACTAATATTCCCCAATATTTTAAGTTTACAACACTAATTAATAGACGAAAAACGATATATACAACTCATGGGCGATTACGTTAACTTATAAACAAGGTTTCATCCAAATTAAAGATAATTCATTACTGAATTTTGAATTTTACTAATGATAAACACCTTAGCAATAGTCCGAATTATTCATTAAATTACCCAATATTATTTACAAAATTAAGGAATCTTTTTACAATACTTTTGTATCTCCAGTTAAGTCGCTTTCAAGTAACATTACATTGGCTCTTATTAAATATTGAATCTTATGTGAATTTTGGTGCATTCTTTTCTTTTGATATACTATAATAAACCTGAATAGAAAAAATGTATAAATAACATGATTATCATCATTACAAATTCAAAATAAGATTTTTGTCATCAAATGTTCTTATTAAGACCGCAGTAATGGTATCCAGCTACACAGGTTACAATCTTTATAAATAAAGTCCTCTAATACCTCATTCTATTCTTGCATAGACTGTTCACAAAATTAGCCATAGGTGTATACTTAAATACCTCATTCTGTTGTCCTAAAGATTGCTAAGGTAATGATTCAAGATCCATGCAACAGGTACATAAATTCTGTATTATTACTGCAAAATTATCTGTTTTATTGCTAGATATATATATTTGCTCTGCAATTCAGGTAAATTTACATGAATCCTGCTCGATATAATGAAGAAATACTCAGTTATCAGTTTTTCTAATTGTAATTTCTCACATATATTCTCAATTTATCACTAGATCTTGTGAAACTTCCTAACAAGTGTTACTAGAAATATAATAACAAGTGGAATGCTGATTTATTCTAAAATGTTTGTGTTTCAAGGTGTACCAATATTCATCTATTAAATGTATAAAGGAAAATTGGAATTCTGAATAAGCTCTTCTCCCCCATGATTTCCTACTTGGGTATAAATGTGTTAAAACTGAAACTGAACAATGCTTTACTTAAAACTAAATATGACAAACACACAGTCTGCAAGGTAACTGATTGCAAACATATAATGTAAACTTCCCTGTAGGGAAGAATTTTTTCTGCCCCTATAGATTCGAGCAAATCCAGTAGGTGAACCGCACAGGGGTTGGGGCCAAAGCATGTTCTAGTTACTTCACTCGAATATATATATATATATATATATATATATATTATAATATATGAGTCCACGTGTGGCATGGTACTTATGGTTCACTACCCACTTATCGTTTGTTCACACTATTGACTACTGACAAGGATTTATTTTTCAGGAGGAACAAGTTCACGGCAAGCCAGCGTGGCTGCAACCATTTCTTCTGAAAGAATTCTTCAATAATTGCTCAGCTCATAATCTGAGCAACAATGAGACTAACATGTACTGCATAGATTGTGATTTGCCAATTTGCAAACACTGTTTCTCGCCATCAGGTTCATGTGGCGGACATAGAACCCTAAGGATATATAAACATGTCAAACAGGATGCTGTTGTTGGGAAAAACTTGAAAGAATTGATTGATTGTTCCAAGATTCAGGTACATGATGAGAATTAAACTCTTAAAAACAAATTTTCATGTTTATTTGTTATTGTCTTGTAACCATATTCTTTTGTTCTGCTTAATCAATTCGGCAAGATTTTGTAAATTTTTTGTTAACATTAGTATAATATTCTTCTTCTTTGCTGAAGGTATCTACAACATTCATTACCTGTCAATTCTAGTCTCAAACAATTTCTGTATATCCAACTAAAATATGAGGACTGCATGCATCACTCAGATGCTACATAAAATTAGATTGAACAGTTGCTTAAAATACCAGATTTTGAGAAGTCTGAACTGAATACCACAATCTGGAAAGGGGCCGATTTCACAAAATGGGTTGGGCATCCGTGCAGTGCACACCAGCTGGTTCCTATGCATTGCGTGAATGCATAGTTAATTTTCTCACTTGATATGTCACGCTTTTGCACATCGTGCAAGGCCACAGAAACTACTAGTGACATCTGGGTTCTGCCTTCTGCGCGCGCTGCGTGGATGTATAGGAAATGGAAATTTTCTGTGTCACGCTTTGGCACATTGTGCACGGTCACAGCAACAGGTGGCTGGTGACAGCTTAGTGCTCCTCACATTGCGCTATGTCCTAGTGCGCTGGTCACCCTCCCTTGCACAGAACATGGACCAGCAGTGCGCTGTAAGCGCCGCAAATCAGAAATATGCGACCAACTGCTTCTGGTGTAGGAAATCCTCGGACATGTAATTTATTTTCCCCTCACCCTAGGTTTATGGTATTAAGGTCACCTCTCCTCAATTTGTGGTATATTGGTCATAACCCTTTTATATAGAAACCTCTGTATATACCATCATTCATATATTTATCAAAGCTTTTTAAGGCATATAAACAGTTCCCCCTTGGTATTACTTTTCCATCTTAATCTTATCTTATTGTAATAATTATCTAAAGTACAACTGGTTTAGAAAAATAACATAAATTACTAAGTACATGCGTGACAAATAACCGGTATCGTATTGTACAGTACATAGATCTGACTATTTTACGCAGGATTAGTATTATCCATTTATTAGTGGTACAAATTGGGCTGTTCATGATAACAATATAGTATGAAGACAATAAACATTTTTATTAAATATATAAATAAATAATTCTCTTCTATGTGACAATGTTCATTATTCATGTAATGAAGTTTTACATGGTGACCGCAGCTGTACAAGTGCAACAAGAATCGGGTTGTAACTGTACATCCCTTGGACAACAACAAGGTCAAGGATCAAGGGGTAGCTGGTAGCTGTGACATATGCAAAAGAATCCTTCATAACCCTGCAGCATACCGTTACTGCAGCCTCGAGTGTAAGGTGTGTATGTATGTGGGATTCGGTTCATATTTTGTCTACAAACCATATTTATGTAAACCTCACTATTCTGTATGACAATGATTTTTTAGAACAAAAAATTATCTTCTTCAGGTGAAGGCTTTCTTAAAGAAGGAAAAGGCCACATATCCTCCATTCCTTAAGCTCGGAGCTGCTAGTGCAGCAGCAGCAGATAGGGACGCAGCTGAAGCAGCAGGAATCAGGGAAACAGCTGCAGCAGATATTGTGGAGACAAATGCTGAAAGGAAAAAGAAGAGGAAAGGAGTCCCTCACAGGGCCATTTGAAGAAGTTTATTTTTGAAATTTAATCATGTTTTGGATATCTTGGATGCATTATAATATTTGATTCATTAATTGCATAAGATATTAAATTTTGGAAATCTGAGTACTCTGGTTGGTTAGTTAAATTTAGTAATACATTGTTGATTTATATTGATATACATATATATGATTTTTTAATGATTATGTATAGTATTGATTTTTTTAAAAAAGGGATCCTCATATCGACCCGCGTACGCAATTCATGCAAACTAACGCTCCATGTACCCTTACCACATACCCGATCGACTCACGAACAATGCACCACTAAAGGTTTTTTGAAGGGTGCCCCACGACTGCTTTTACCAATTAAATTGTTGCTTATCATTACCTAATCTAATGATGAGTATCAAGAGGTACTGGTCAATAATAAGGGGAATTGATCTTTTGCTCTGCCATGTTGCATTAGTTATCACAAAGTACCAATCTAATAAAACCTTTTTAAGACGGTCAAATTATTACACAAAAACCAGAACCACGTTCAGTAATTTAAAGAAACAAAAGCCTCAACAGAACACATATATTTCTAAGTCAAACAGAAACAAACTAAATTAAACATACAAAATCAAAATAGTTGAGAGCTAAAAGTATTGACCTGTAATCAGAAAGTAAAGAAACAATACTGACCTCAAGATTGATAGAAGAAATACAATGAAGTAACAATATATGGAACAATCTCAAAATTCCGGAAGAATTTCTGCAACAAAAAAAATAAATTAAAAATGCCAAAAATCCATGAATATTGTTAAAGTAAACAACCAATAATTTTTTTTAAAAAAACACCACATATTAAAGTCCATGAAAAACATAAATTGCATTATAACAACAAAATAAATGGTATAGAAAGCAAACAAGAATCCTGGTATTTTCAAGCCTAATCTATAAAATAATACTGAATGCCTCACACTGAATAATTACGGGATGCGTTTTTTTCCTTCCCAAGTTACCAGATGCATTTATACGCATATAAGAATAAATCACTAGATCTATGCTGAAATCACTATTTATTTTTACAGGAATCACCAAAATTTATACTGTCTAGTAAATTTTCATCAACATTAATCTCTTTCGATTAGTGACAAGGATTGATTTTTCAGGAGGGACAAGTTCATGGCAAGTCAGCGTGGCTGCAACCATTTCTTCTGAAAGAATTCTTCAATAATTGCTCAGCTCATAATCTCAGCAACTAAGAGACTAACATGTACTACATAGATTGTCATTTGCCAATTTGCAAACGCTGTTTCTCGCCATCAGGTTCATGTGGCGGACATAGAACCCTAAGGATATATAAACATGTTAAACAGAATGCTGTTATTGGGAAAGACTTGAAAGAATTGATTGATTGTTCCAAGATTCAGGTAATGATCAAAATTACACTCTCGAAAACAAATTTCCACGTTTATTTGTTATTGTCTTGTAACCATATTTTTTATGTTCTGATTAATCAATTCTGCAAGATTTTGTAAATTTTTTGTTAACTTTAGTACAATATTCTTCTTCTTTGCTGAAGGTATCTACAACATTCATTACCTGTCAATTCTAGACTCTAACAATTTCTGTATATCCAACTAAGACATGAGGACTGCATGCATCACTTAGATGCTATATAAAATTCGACCGAATAATTGCCTAAAATACCAGATTTTTGGAAGTCTGATCAGAATACCACAATCTGGAAAGGGGCCGATTTCAAAAAATGGGTTGGGCATCCGTGCGGTGCACGCCAGCTGGTTCCTACGAATTGCGTGAATGCATAGTTAATTTTCTCACTTGATATGTCATGCTTTTGCACATCATGCAAGGCCACAGAAACTACCGGTGACATCTGGGTTCTGCCCTGCGTGGATGCATAGGAAATGGAAATTTTTTATGTCACGCTTTGGCACATTGTGCACGGTCACAGCAATAGGTGGCTAGTGACAGCTTACTGCTTCTCTCATTGCGCATAGTCGCAAGGCCCCAGCAACTGGTCGCTGGTGACAGCTGAGTGCTCCAGACATTGCGCTATGTCCTATTATGCTGGTCATCAGACATATGCGACCAGCTGCTTCTGGTGTGGGAAATCCAGGGTCATGTAATCAATTTCCCCCTACCCCTAGGTTTGTGATATTAAGGTCACCACCTCTCCTCAAATTGTGGTATATTGGTCATAACCCTGTTATATAGAAACCTCTGTATTCTACATCATTCATATTTTAATCAAAGCTTTTTAAGGCATAGAAAGTGTGCACAGGAACCCTAATTTTTTTGACATATGATGGGAACCCCCTTCGTTTTACTTTTCCATCTTAATCTTATCTTACTGTAATGATTATCTAAAGTACAACTGGATTAGGAATAGAACATAAATTACTAAGTATATGCTTGACAACTAACCGGAATCCTATTGTGCTTAAAAACATATATACAGTTTATAGATCTGACCAGTTTCTGCATAATTAGTATTATTCCATTTATTAGTGGTACAAATCGGGCTGTTCATGATAACAATATAGTATGAAGACAATAAATTATCCGCATTTTTATTATATAAATAAATAAAATAAATAATTACTTCTATGTGACAATGTTCATTATTCATCTAATGAAGTTTTACATGGTGATGGCAGCTGTACAAGTGCACCAAGAACCGGGGTGTAGTTGTACATCCCTTGGACAACAAGGTCAGGGATCAAGAGGTAGCTGAGACAAGCTCTAACTGTGAAATATGCAAAAGAATCCTTCATAACCCTGCACCGTACCGGTACTGCAGCCTCGAGTGTAAGGTGTGTATGTCTGTGGGATTCGGTTCATATTTTATCTATAAACCATATTTATGTAAACCTCACCATTCTGTATGAGTACGATTTTTTAGAACAAAAATTATCTTGATCAGGTGAAGGCTTTCTTAAGGAAGGAAAAAGCCACAGATCCTGCATTCCTTAAGCTCAGAGCTGCTGCTGCTGCAGCATATAGGGACGCAGCTGAAGCAGCAGAAATTAGAGAAACAGCTGCAGCAGATCTTGTGGAGACAACTGCTGAGTGCTGAAAGGAAAAAGAAGAGGAAAGGAGTCCCTCACAGGGCCATTTGAAGAAAAGACATTTACATGCATGTTTTTTCTGTGTTGTAAAAGTCTAAACTATGGTTTCTTTTTGTCACAACCATCAGTTACTCAATTTTATATTGATATTATCGCCTTTTTTATCTAATGATCAAGCGGTACTGATTTGTTGTTGGAGGAATTTCGTAACAGCATGAATCGGAGGTGTGCTGGATTAGTAGAGCGATTGTGTATAAATATGGCTGTTTTTAGGGGTTAGGGGTTTATGAAAAATAGAGGGGCTGGACTTGGTAGGTGTCTCGATTTGTCTCGTGTATCAGATCCCTTTTGCCAAGATGCATGCGTACCAATTTATATTGGATCAAGCATACGCAGTTCTGTGAAATTGTGTCGATCCCTAAAAGACTTTAGGGATAAACTTTGTTAATGTGGGCAATTATTGATTTTATCTTGGCCTTGTGATATCTTCCTGATTTGAAGAATATCGTTTGAAGATATTTTCCGTTATTCGTTGATTGATAATGATTCTTTCTTTTCTTCATTCCAGAGAGAGGATAAAACTTGGGCACTAAGAAATTATTATTAATATGAATTAAAATTTGATAATAATAGAAATTTGGGAGATTACTAGACATGCCAAAAATATGGCATAACATGATTATTAAGGTTCATTGATCTTATGCTCTGAAACATTGCTTTGACAATTTAACATGCATGTTTGTATGTTCAGTTATAATCTATACTATGGTTCCGTTTGTTCACAAATATCAGTCACCTGTGAAGTCTAAATTGTTGTTTTTTGTTGTCTAATGGTGTGATTATCAAGCGGTACTTGGTAATAAGGTTCATTGATCTTTTACTTTGACACGTCGCACACTCGCACTGGTTATTAATTACCATTTTAATAAAAGTTTTTTTAACACATTGAAATGATTACACAAGAACGTAAATGAAACAAAAATCTCAATGATATTCCCATATATTTCTGGGTCATAATTCATACAGAAACAAACTGAATCGAGAAATACAAAAACAGCGTAGTTGAGAGCTAAAAATAATAACCTGAAATCCGAACATAGAGAAAAAGTACTGACCTCAAGATTGTTAGAAGAAATCCAACAAAGTAACAATATATACAACAATCTCAAAAACCGGAAGAACACTACAAAAGAAGTTACAAAATGTCAAAAACCCACAGACATTATTAATTTTTGAAGTAAAAATAAATATAAAAAATAAAAGAAATTAGAATAACAAGTATTTAATTATAATACACAATAACAAGTATCTAATTTGCACAAAGACATAAATTACATTGTACCAAAAAAATACTATGGGAATTAAACAAGAGTCTTGCTACTTTAAGCCTAGGGCTTACAGAACCAAGAGATTCGTGGCGTAGTATAATCCTTATTTTCTATAAAATAATTTGTACCTGACATATATATTATTCGGATGCATTTAACTTCTATTACTTATAATCCTTATACATTTCCAGCAAATATAAATGTGACCAGTTACAAAATTAATATAAACAAAATATTGTCGTATATAATGTAAAAGTGAGTTATTAGTTAATTTCTGTTAAGTAAGATATAAGTACATCAGTTATTTTGAATTTGCAATTCGACATCATAGAAATGATTGTTTAAATAATAAGAGCAACTTTAAGTTAGAAGTCAACTTTATTTCATATAAAGAAAACTAAAAATTTATTAGAGCTAAATAATCAAAGCCAAACACCGCCCGTATATCATGAGTTCTTTTAGATTAAGATTCTCTTTTATGTACTTTTTTATGTTTTTGTGTCTAACCAAAGGGACTTCCTTTGGTTGGATGTTTTGAAATTTTTTATTAGTAGAAATTACTTTTTTTAAAAATTAAATGTGAAAACTTAATGCGTTTGTTTTTGTTTGAATCAGGTCTTACTATCAATTGTCAAGACGGAAACACTATTTAAAGGAAGAAGCAATATTGGGATTAAGTATAGCTTCATAACAATTTTCAAACCTGAGTACTTCCGACCTTGGTGGGATCAATTTTGGGATCAGGAATCTTGTTTGCCAGCAAAGTATCTAATTACTTTATTGACAATTCGAGCTAAGTTTGGATGTTATTTTGATGATTATCACAATGTATTAGGTATTCTCTTTTCTGATATAATGGTATTATTGTCTAAACTTTCAGAGGAATCTATTTCTCATGCTAGCCGTAACTTAGGTTAAGGCTCATGGACTGGTTAAGCATACTCTTCAGTTAGATGATAAGCTTTTGTGGATGAAAAAACCCTCAAATCCCCTACCTCTTTGGGGACTGTACCTTCTTGTTATTTATAAATGAAAAGGTTCTTTTGACCCAAAAAAACACTGCCAAACATAATATAAGTTTTTACTGTTTTAGTGAAAAGTAATATATGATTTTATATTTAATTGGATAGTTATTTACCAAACACAATTTGAATTAAGAATTTAAGATAATAAGCCTCGTATGAATCATCATTCTCTAAAAAATAAAAAAAACAAAAAAAACCTTACATTACATTTATACGGGATACATCTATATTTTAATACTTTATATGAATTCTCCTATTATCCAAAAATTAAAAGCAAGTATTTTCCATCAAAGTATCTTATACAGTTAATTTAATATAATTTACTTCAGTTGACGATGTTAAGGTGCCTTTTTTAGGTGTTAATAAAGATATTATACCTTTTCACTTCTAACTCCTACCTATACCCTCAAATCGATTATCTAATGGTGGGCCCAATTGCTTTTGCATTCACATGATTGCACCATCCACCTTCTCCCTTCATTTATAGTGGGCCCCACACAAATTTTAACTTTTTGTTTAATTGCCGAAGCTTATTATCAATGATCTGAATTGACCCTTTATTCCATTCAGGTTCATCCTTCTTTGTCTTTATATAAAGAAGATTTTCTTTTAACATGCACTAATGTATATAACATAGACACATATTTTAAAATGCTAGAATGGATCCAGGCATGACAAATACCTACAAAAAAAACGTCCATATACTTTATTTTCTAAGACAACTGCCGAAACGCTCCAAAAACCCAAAATTTTCAAAATGAATTCGAGATTAATTCAATAAAATAAACAAGGTTATAGCTAGGATGAAGCATGCGGGTTCACTGTACCTCACTCAACTTGTAGCTATACGCATACACACACACATTCCAGGGGGCATACACACACATTCCAGGGGGCACGGAAATTATTATACACAAATTTAGCAAACGCGAATCGATTTTGGACACTGGAGTAGTCATGAATGTTTTTTTACTTTATTTTATATCTTCAAGTAAAGTAAAGAGATTTTCAAATGACATTTAACCATATTAAATATGGAATCTAATTTAAATTTATGTGCATTCTTTTTGCAGTTTAAATTGTGTAGATCTTTATTTACATCGACTTCCCATATACTACGATAACCCAAAAAGGACAAGAATTAATAATATCATTATCATGATTACAGATATATAATATATTTTTTTTAGGGGTCAAACGTTTTAATAAAGACCGTGGTGAAATCTAGCTACACAAAACCAGGTTATAATCTTTGGAAATAGATCCTTTGAAACCTTATTTTATTCCTAGAAAGACTGTTCACAAAAAAGCCACAATTGTTCACATTGATACCTCATTTTACTCCATAGATTGTTACTGCTCAAGATTCATCACCAATGCAACAGGTACCTATTACTACAAAATTATTAATTTCATTGCACCATATATCGTAGCAGCATATATATTTATGAGTTATGACTGTATTTGCTTTGCAATTTCAAATAATTTTACAAGGATCCACCTAGATGTACTTGGTTTGCAGTTTGAAATTATTTTACATGAATACACCTAGATATAATGATAATTTTACCTAGATATAATTAAGAAATAGTCAATTTTCAAGAATTTTTTCTGCTTGTAATTCCCAAATATTCTCAACTTATGACTCAGATCTTTTGTAATTACTTTTAGACTGCATAATTACTTGTTGAACTAGTTACCTAGTGCTACTAGAATTATGAGAAGAGAAAAGGGGGATGATGATTTCTTCTACAACGTTCGTGTTTGATGCGGTCAAAATTATCAATAAGATGAAAAACGAACATTATTCCAAAAAAACTCTCCAAAATGGTTTTTCGAGTAAAGTGAGCAGTTTTAATACACAATTCTCTACATGTATAATTTTCAAATATTTGAAATTGAATAATGCTCAACTCAAAAACGAATATGACAGAAACCCAGTCTAAAACTTATCTGAATACCCCCATGTAAACAATCCTGTAGGGATGTATTTTTCCTGCTCCTACTGATCCATGCAGATCCAGTATGTGAACCGTAGACAAGTATGGGGTCAAGTATGTTACATTAGAAATTTTATGAATTTTTATACATTGAGTACACTAAGTGTCATCATACACAAAGATCTACTTCGCACTACTGACAATAAATTGATCTCGAGGTGGGCCATTCCCAAGTTCATCCTATGTAGGACGGCAAAAATTCATGATCTTTGAAATTTTATTAAAGACACGAAACAACTGTCTTCAAAATATTAGCGCTCACCACATTTTTATCTTTATATTGTCTAGTAAATTTTAATCAACGCGATTTTCTTTAGTTGTTTGACAAGGATTTCTTTTCAGGAGGAACAAGTTCACGGAAAGCCAGCGTGGCTGGAATTGTTTTTCCAAATAATTTTCTTCAGTAAATGTTCAATCCATCAGCAGAGCAGAAATGAACAGAACCAGTACTGCATAGATTGCAATCTACCAAAATGCAGATATTGTGTGTCGTCCTCAGGTTCATGTCATGGACATAGAACCCTAAAGATCTATAAACATGTGTACCAGGATGCTATTCGTGCGAGTGACATTATGAAATTCATGGATTGTTCAGATATTCAGGTACACGGCCAAACTAAATTACTAATGGATTGTTACTTTATTGCTGTCTTGTATAGGTGGATTTTATGTTTGGGGTCTTACTTTGGTATATCAAAATCTTAAATAGTAACAAAGCACATATCGATGTCAATGACGCGTAAAACAGGTCCACGAGTGAAATTGGGTTTATTAGCTAATAAAGGTAATTAATCACTCAAAGGTAGTTGCTAATTATATTACGAATTTTAAAGATTAAGATATAGTTTTCTTCAAATTTTGTTGGATTGCAATATTATTTACTAGATTTTATCATTATGACATGTTCATTGATGGATTGCCTTTAAAGGAAAGTTATCTTTTTTGCGTTTCTATCAAATATCTAAGCCTGGTCTCTTCCAACAAGTAACAGTTATCCTCCAAACAATCAAATTTCTAGTTTCCGTTCAACCTTATAAATCAATTTGTATGGTAAAAGCCTTGTATTTATAAACCTTCCAATTTCTGCTAGATAATAACGTATCATCTATGTGTAATCCTTCCTTTTAGGGAAGTAAACAATTAGTGTTTTTAGGGAAATGCTAAAGTTTTTATATTAAATAAGTTGCATGTCTAGTTAATTTCTTGTTAACTTTGGTATTATATTTTCCTTCATCAGAGAACTATAGACAAACTTTCACTAGCTGCCTAGTTTAGTCTCTGAAATTTCTGCATATCAAATTCTAATATGCAAGACTATTATGCATCACCGAGACACTGTCTAATATTAAATAGAATAATTGCCTGAAATACCAGATTTCAGGAACCATCTACCAAAATACCTCATTCGAGTAAGGGGCCAATTTTAACACATGGTGCACGACAGCTGGGTGCTGTGTGCACTGCGTGGATGACCAAGTTTCATTAATATAAATATGTTTTTCCTAATTTTTCTATTACAAATGTTACATTTTTCTGTTGTTGATCTATTGCATAAATACTATGTAATGAATGATCATGCCATGTTGTGACAAGGGGTAGGGTAAGTTGAATTCTAAAACATACACTTGAAACTCCCTTTCGCTTACTTTCTCCATCTTAAACTCATTTATTTGTGTTAATTACATATTTAAAGTGTAAATAAATTAGATAAATAATATAGATAATTCACTATGTTTATGCTTGATTGGTATCCATAGAACCGATATTGTATTGTGCTTGAAACTTACAAAGTATATATGACCTTTTATGTACTACAATTATTCCCATATACTTGTGGAGTGTGACAATGCTATTTACTCATCTCTATAAGCTTTACGTGGTGATGGCAGGTTTACAAATGCAACAAGGAATGGGTTGTGTGTAAGAAACACTTGCCACTCACGAGCAAGGGTGCACAGGTATCAAACGCAAGCTCTGCCTGTGCTACATGCACAAGAAGTCTATATGAACCTGACCTGTACTCCTACTGCAGCCTAGACTGTAAGGTAAGAGAGGGGGGGGGGGGGGTTGTGGAATTTGGTTCGTGTGCTGCATATTTAAATTTTTCCACCAAATTATACAAGCTTGATTGTTCAAAATGCAAAACTCTCTTCTTCAGGTCAAGGGTTTCTCAAGAAAGCTAAGAGCCACAGATCCTCCCTTTCTTGAGATTGGAGCTGCTGCTGCTGCAGAAAAGGCAGCTGAAAGAAAGAGGAGACGGAAAGGTGTCCCGCGCAGGGCCATTTGAAATAAACACATTTACATGCATGTCTTTTATGTGTTGTTATAGACTTATAGTCAAAACTATGGTTCCTTTTGGTTGCAAGTAACAGTTACTTGTGAATTTAGATATTGCCTTGTTATCCAAAGGTGATTATCAAGTGGTACTGACTAATAAGGTTTCATAAAGTTCATTGATCTTTTACTATGAAATGTTGATTTGATAATCATTACCATTTTAGCTTTTTAGGACTTCTAAATAGTCATACAAGAACTGAACCATATTAAAACAAAATCCCAAACCTAATTGAAATTATGAATATCTAGGTAAATAAGAAACAAACAAAACCCACAAATTAAAGTCACTCCCACTTGTTAGGTTTATCTAGTTGTAGCTCTCAGGTTGTACTATATTAGAAGTAAAGTTCATTAATCTTTCTTTTCCGAAACGTAGATTTGATTAGTTTTCACATCCCTGGATTCCTGTTATACGAAATTTTATATGCTACAGCTTCCTAATATCTTCTTGATCAATTCATTAACAATTTAATATTATCTTCCTAATTAACAGGGCAAGAACCACATGAATGTATTACTAAGTCAATCAAAAACAAACAGCTAAATCAAGAAAAACAAGATTAAAGTAGTAAGAAAAACAAGATTAAAGTAGTTGAAACTACTAACCTGGTTAGTGTAAGAAGAATCCACTAACAATATAACAAAGATCAAAGAAGCCCAGAAGAATGTCTGCACGAGAAACACAAATTGTCAAAACAAACCATACATTAAAACACAAAATATGTGCTCTATTAAGCATACTTACATATACTGTACATGGGTTTCAACATCTGACTTGATGCCCATGTATGTATTATTTATCTTCGAGAACTGATTCATGGGTAGTGCTGTTTTTGTGCGTCGAATGTGGAAAAGTCTTTCAAATACTATTACTAGCATATCCTTGCAGAGTTGCAGGATTGCAGGAACCATATTAATGGAACTCGAATAAATTTTAAGGAAAAAAGAATACATAAACATGTTCATTTATCATATTAACATTTAATATTTTATTATCTACATTATTTCATTATTTTTCCTAATTTTATTTTTATTTAATCCCTCTTCATTGAGAGTTTTTCTATGCAATTTTAGGATTTTGTATGCCCATATTTGGTCAATTTTTTTTTGTGATAGTATGTTTTCTTTTGTTTTTGTGAAATTTTCATAAATCTGGTTAGTTAATAAGATATATAGATTTGTAATTATAATTGATTTTTCAAATACGTTTTGATGAATCAAATTAAAAATCTTAATTTTCATATAAAATTTTTTGGTTTATTTATTTTATATGTTTTTAATTAAATTTAATTATTTTGAATATCACATTATTTTTTTCAATAAATTATTTGACTTCCGAAAAAATACTATTTAGCAAATTTTAGCTTTAATAATAACAATATAGGATTAAATATCTTGTTAATCACTGAAATCAACTTGATATATCAAGATGGTCACTGAATTGAAATTGGACTCATGTAGGTCACTAACTTGAGTAGGTGATACAATTCGATAATCTTGTTAATAATGATGAAGAACTGAATGAATTTAAGTAATTACGCAAGTTATTTAAGGAGCAATTGGCTAGTGAGAAGTTTATGAATGTTAGCAATCATGAGTCTAGCTATGAGAGTGATGAACCGAGATCGGATGATTCATCGTCTTTAGATAAAATTAGCAAGAAAGGGTTATTTGTTCAAAAAAATCACACAACATATCGAATTATACCATCTACTTAAGTTAGTGACCTATATGAGTCCAATTTCAGTTTAGTGACCATCTTCATACATCAAGCTTCAGTGACCAACAAGATATTTAACCCTAACAATATATTGTTATCTAAAAAGTTAAATTTTACTATTTTGAAATAATACAAAAATTAATTACAAAATTTTAATAATTTGTATGCTAGATTGCATTTTATAAAAAATATTTATAATAGAAAATATGAAAAGACAATCTCATAACATTTCATTTATTTGAAAAAATAATTTATGAAGATTAGAATAATAAAATGTTAATAATATTTTTTATATGGTATTACATAAAAAAATTGGAACTTATATATCAAAGAAAATAAAAACTTATTAAAATAACTTACTAAAAATTTGGCACACAGCTAGACGTTTTTTTTAGTGGTATTTGCGAGAATCAATCTTCTAAATTTGATTTTTCAGAACAAATAGTGATTTTACCCTGGACCATTTTAATTCTTCTTCCCAGTTAGCAGTTCTAGCCCAATTTTCTAAGAGGTTGGGCCTATTTTTGCCCGCTTTTGCCACTGAGTCTGTTTCTTCGTTATGTATCTAGGTATTAGCCCAAATCTATTTCCTTCTCCGGTCAGTATTTAACTTATTTCATTTTTAGTTAATTTTTTTTTATAATTAAAATTTTCATTCCACAAAGAGGTTGGTAACACTTCAAGGCAAGACCTAGAAGCCCAACCGACCCATACAACCCAACTAGTGGGCCAAAAGTGTGAAAAAACAAACCCAACTAGGGGCCCAAAGTGGAAACAGCCTAAAAGACCTAGAGACAAGCCAATGGATGGCTACTGAAACCGAAACAAGAGAATACATGAAAACAAAAGATGGATGCTCTTAGAAGCCGAGCCATCCTAGATGCCACCTCCAATGTCCGACACTTGATCATGTGCTTCCTCAATGCGTGTCATTGTGGCTTCCGATGCAGGCGCTGGAGCAAAACCAATCACATATCCATTTGTATCCATGGGGATAGGAGTCACTAGCAGTTGGGGGATGGGTGGCCCGAAGCCCATGTCTAAATCGAGCTTCTCCTGAAGTCGGCCAAAAGGCTCGAAGAAATGATGCATGAAAGTCCAGTTGTTTAAGCCAACTGTTGCAAGATAGTGAGCTGACCGGTTGGCCGAGTCTGAGATGTATTGGAAACTATTCTCCCATTCTGGGTTATACCCCAGCAGCTTAGTGATTTGCTCAACAATCCACAAGCAGGTCCTGTCTCCCCTACCATCCTGCCTCTTAACCTCAAAGTAGGAGTTGTAGTTGTCGGTCTCCAACATGATTAGTTCACAATTGCAGAGACGAGCCTGGTTGAGACCGATGTGCAGTGCCCACAACTGTGTGGCAAGGGGAGAAAGACCACGGATGGAACCAGTGAGCCCCTTGACTAATCGACCACGGTGATCCCTAATGACAATGCCTACCCCATTGTTGTTACCATTGAATTGCCTTTGAGTGTGAAAGACATGGACATTTACTTTGAACTGTCCACGGAGAGGTGCTTTCCAAGTGTAGTAAGGCATTTTTGTGTAGTTTAGTAGTGGGTAAATGTGTGAATGAACTGTGGCTACAAGCTGTTAAATAGATGGGAGGGAGATCAAAAAACCGGAGTAAGAGTGCTAGGACTTGTGTGTAAGGCCAGAAAATGGATATCTAGACGACGTGTGTAGTGCAAAGTGTCTACAAATAAATGTAGGCAGGTGGGTTGAAAGTATAGGGGAATGGCCAAAAGATATGAAAAGATAGTATTATGACTGATTAAACAGTGTTGTCTAGATCCGAGTGAGGCTTCCCAAATACTCATGGTGTTAGTGGGTTGTAACGGGTGAAGGGCTGATATGCATCTAGAACCAGTCCATTAGCACATTGGATCTATTTGATCCTTGTTTGGCCAGGTAATCAGTACCAAAGTTAAACATACGGCCCGTATACTCTATGTCTATGTGCTACAAGTCTTGTAAGTTGCCTGTGTCTCAACATAGATGACTGTTTGAGTTAGCCCTGCCTTATATTGTTTAATGTTATGCCAAAGAATTTTAGAATCCGTGTAGATGACTATGTTCTTGTTTGCATTGAATCTATCAGTAGTATGATGTAGGAGATAAAATAGTGCGTTAGTTTCGGCTTGCAGAGGGTTGCAAGCCAAAGTGCTCCCACTAAACAAGAATACTGTATCTCCCTCATGATTAACTAAATAGCCACCCATGCCTGCTATAGTATTACCATTTGAGGTACTCCAAGAGCCATCCGTGAATCCGAAATAATCCCTACTAGATTTCAACATGTTTGTGAAGTGATGTTGCATACGTTTGATGGTTCTAATGGGGTTTATAAACCAATCTGTTCTGCTATGCTCACTAAGTGTACCACAACTGGTGCACCAGGTGAATGAACGTAACTTGACCAAGTGTTGAATTTGATGTCTCGTATTCTTGGAGTTCTTAAAGATGAACTCATTGCGGTTTAGCCAGATGGTCCAGAGAGTCGCTGATACGGTGGTTTGCCAATGGTCCTTGTAATTCTTCTCAGCTGCTGCATTGAATATCTTGAAAATCCAATCATTATCGATGACATTGACGTTTATAGCAACCCACCAGCTGTCTATGAGAGACCAGCACTCTTGTGCTATTGGGCAAGTCTTGAACAAATGCAGACTGCATTCATTGTGACTATTGCAAAGTGCACATAGTGTGTTCCCAGTAAAACTAGGGATCCTGCCAGCAAGAAAGACCTTTGTGGGGAGAATGTTATTAACAAGTTTCGAAAGGAAAACTCTGATTTTAGGAGGTATTTTGAGGGTCCAAATAAAAGACCACATGTATGTAGTTTGACTATAGTTACCAAGTTTTGTGTAAACATCCGCCGTCGAGTAGCTAGCATTGGTGTCCTTCCAATGAAGTTGATCTTGTTGTGAGCTGCAACTGTATGCATGAAGTATGTTATAGATTTCTTGTGCCGAGGTTAATTCCTGTTGACGAAGTGGTCTCACCCAAAGGCCCTCAGGGGCATTATCTAGTAGGTGCCATATCTCTATGAGATCTCTGATGTAGATATTTTTGTACCTGCAAATCCTATACAGTCTAGCGTATGTGGACTTAAGAGACACATCTCTGAGCCAGATGTCTTCCCAGAACCTGACCCTGTTCCCTTTATGTGCGTTCCATTTGTAGTTTGTATTGTTAAAAATGTACGTCATACCGCTGTGGTTGGTGAGGTACTTCATATTGGAGATTAATGTAGAGTTATTCCTCGTAGATGTGTTGTTGAGCCATTTGTCACAATCATGGCCATATTGTTCTTTAAGTAGTTGAATCCATGGCACATTTTTGTTCTCCTTTACTCTCCACCAATTTTTGCCAAGCATAACAAGATTTCTGTGCTCCAAGTTCGTAACTCCAAGTCCTCCATTGTCTTTACGAGTAGTGACTAAGTTCCAATTTGTGAGGTGTAATTTGTTTTTTCCCCAGAGAAATTCCTTCATGATGATGTCTATTTTGTTCCTGATTGTTATAGGCATGCGAAGGAAATTGAACCAGTATAGAGGAAGACTGTCGAGTGTAGCTTTGAGGAGAACCAGCTTCCCCGCAGTATTAAGGTTAGTCGATGCCCAACTGCTGAGGTTCCTGCGAAATTTTTGGATAAGTGGTTCCCATATTGTTAGGCTTTTTTGCGGGACACCCAAGTATTTTAAGGGCCAAATGCCTACTCTACAACCCAGCATACTAGCCCAATCTTGTAGTTGACCCTGTTGGTAGTTTAGTGCATATAACTCACTCTTATGAAAATTTATATTGAGGCCTGTGAGTAGTTGGAAGGCTATCAAGATTCTCTTAACACAAGCTATGGAATTGTCATCACCATTAACGAATAAAAGTGTGTCATATGCAAATTGCAAGTGTGTGAAATTACGATCACCATGGCCAATCTTGATACCTATGAACTTCTTTTGTGTGTTGGCCTCTTGTATCAAATGGTGTAGGATTTGTCCGACGATGTTGAATAGTAGTGGGGTAGTGGGGACAAGGGGTCCCCTTGCCTAAGTCCTCGAGCAGGCTTGAACTCATTAGTAGGAGAACCATTAACAAGTATCGAGATTCTAATCGACATAAAAATGGACCTAATCCACATTATCCAACGAGATCCAAAATTCATGTGCTCAAGTGTATCAAATAGGAAGTCACAGTTCACTTTGTCGAAAGCCTTCTCAAAGTCTAGTTTAAGAATGACTCCTGGTGTTTTCTTCTCCTTCATAGTGTGGATAATTTCTGAAGTAAGTATGATACCATCCGCAATATTCCTATCTTTCATGAAGCCCGTTTGTTCTTCAGCAATGAGAAGAGGAAGTGCAAGTTTTAACCTGCTAGCAAGTATCTTGAGGAGGACCTTCATAATAGAATTTATGAGGCTAATAGGCCTGTAGTCCGAGGGTCTAGATGGGTTGGTAATTTTGGGGATTAAAGCTATAAAGGAGGAGTTGATCCCATTAGGAATATGTTCAGTGTGATAGAAGTTCTCTATGCACTCAAGGAAGCTAGGCTGAATTGCATTCCAGCAATGTTTTAAGCAAGCAGCATTCAGACCGTACGGCCCAAGCGATTTATTAGAGTCAGAGTCTTTGAGTGCCAAAATGACTTCTTCTGTTGAGAAGGGTCTTTCAAGGTCCTGTTTCACCTCACTAGAGATGGTGGAAACCTTCAAATTTCATAATTTGAACACAGGTAAGTCATTTACCTTTCCAAGGAAGTTAGAGAAGTGTTCGAATAAAATTTGTTTAACTGTAATCGGGTTTGTGATCCAATTCTCTCCAAGTGTGAGACCTAAGATGTTGTTTTGTTGCCTACGTTTCCTCGTTGCTTGATGGAAGTATCGAGTGTTCTTATCGCCAAATGCCATCCATTTGATTCTAGACTTTTGCCAAATCATATGATCCCTGTGTTGGTATAGTGTATCGAGTTCTACATGATGTGTTAAATTATGTCTAACCGCAAGCGCACGGTATCAGTTGTAGTAGATACTAGCAAATACGGGTCGATTCCTCAAGGAGACAGTTTCAATTTCAATTCAACTATTATCAATTGTTTCTAGTCACAAACGATTATTTTGGGAATTTTATTAACTACTAATGCAAATTTAACAAAGTTTTAAATCAATTAATTAAAGGATCTAGGGCAATTCAGGTTCACCATGTTTACACCAAACAAATCACAAAAGTATAGCTTTTCAATGGGATAAAGTAATTAAAGCAATGGTTAATCTTTTTCAAGCATTAACACTCTCAGAATATCTAATGATGTTTTCACACTCACCTTCAATTCCGCTAATTGTATGTAAGCCTCTAGTAGTAAAATCTTTCGATCTATTACTCCTATTGCAATCGATTAATCCATGATATTGCGCAATTACACAAATTAAGAATTATAACATATCAATCAGAATTACGCTTTACCCATCAATCTACTAATCAAATTAAGCCCAAATCATGGTGCAAACATGGCTCCCCTTAATACCCAAGAATTAAATTACTCACTCATTCTAGGATTGAAACTAACAATAATAATCAAGAAAGCCATAATAAACATGTAATTAATAAGGAGGAGATAAGAAATACCTTAAACCTTTGAATAATGAAGAACAATTAAATCCAAGAATTAAATTGAGCTTGCAAAGATGGAGAGAAGAAAATAAAACCTAGCTTTTATAAATATTGAATAACGTATGTAAAAATTGTGTGTCAAAAGATCCCCAAAATTAGACCCCTAAAAGTATTTATATAGAAGTTACAAGGCTAAAATAATTGACACAATTAAAGGCCCAGCTGAAATAATGATTTAGAGTCAAAATAGGATAATTAATAATTAGTATTGAATTCGTTTTGTTCTCCAATTCCTGCACAGGTCATTTGTTTTCCATTTGTGGTCCATTTGTTGATTAAATCTCGCGTGCACGTACTGGACAACAGGAGGTTGTTTGTGTGGAGGGGCCCGCATGCATGTGCATGGCCAGGTTTACAGTGTAGAGAACAGGAGAGCACGCGCCAGGTGGAAATAGGTTTGCGCGCGCGTGTGAGATAAAAACAAAGCAGCGCACAGAATTTTCTGCATGGCCGCTTAAAAACCCCGCATGGCCATTATTATTTTTCTGCTCCTTTTCTTTTTTTCTCTGCTCCAGACTTGTTTTCGCGCCGCAGCGCCATATGCCACGCCGCAGCGCCATGTGGGTTCTGTTTTCGAATTTTTCTGTGTCACAGCCTTGAAACAAAAATAATAAAGCGCTCCTGTTGATCACAAAATTCTGCTCCAAAATGCTTAAAAAACGAATCGAAATTTCATCCTTTCTCCTCATAAATTCATAAAATCATTCCTTCGAATTAAAAACACCGTAAAATCATCAAATAATGTCAAATCCCTTCCAACTTGGCATTTATTTATTTCCTGCAACAAACTCAAATAAAACTAATTAAATCGACACGATTATTCGCAAAAGCACCGTAAATGTGGGAATAAAATCCTATAAAATATATATAAAATACACTCTATCAAATATCCCCACACTTTGCACTTTGCGCGTCCTCGTGCAAACTAACATAAAAACTATACTAACTAATTAGTACCACTTCCGTAGGTGATCACGGTTGCATTTGGCATATGCAACAAGCCCTTTAAACCCCTAGGTAGCCCCAGTGGACGAGTAAGGTCTCGTGAGGGTTTATAGTGAATATACCCACAAAATTCATCCAACCATGCAAAAGATTAATGCCAACACAACACCACACACACAAGTCCTCTCATGCCACATCAACTTAAGAATCAAAATGAAAATGCAATGCCTTGGTGTCTAAAGTGCAAATATCCATATAGTCTACTCAAAGAAGATGCATAAGATCATAGAAATTCATGTCAAATGTAAGAATAGGTTGGTAAACATGCTAAGCACACAAGAGCACATCTTTGAGACACAACCCGGGATATCCTATGCAAAAGCAATAACTCACCGTTCACTCACAAAAATATTCACTCAAAACAATTGGTAAGTGTTTCACTCAACTCTAACAATATCATAAACATGCTTCGTCCTTGTTATCAATCTAACCTTTAACGCAACATACATCATCAATGACAATCAAAAGGTCTTTGTTAAGGTTGTAACGGGGCTAGGGACAAGGTATGTCAAGAAAGCCAAAGAAGGTTAAGTCAAAAGCTAGTACCTGACAATAAAATTCAAACAACTCCCATACTTTCATTCCCACACTTGAACTTTTATTTATAACTTGACTAGTCGAATCAAAGTAGGATCACAAAAGATAAAAATGCTCTCATATTTATTTTTTCTATTATATTTTTTTTCTTTTTTTTTTCTTTTTTCTGTTTTTTTTTTCTTTTTTTTTTTCAAGAGAGCAAAATAATAGCAAGAACAATGATCCCATAAATATGATTTCTAACTTTGACTAACAAGCTATGAACCAAACCCCAAATATTCCCCCAAAGTTATGATCATCAATAAAACCCCCCCTTTTATGCACACCTTATCACTCCCTTACGAACAATACTAGCCTTTGACAATTGGGTTCAAATTTAATGTAAGGCCAATAGAATAAAAAGGATAATGGCAAGTAACTTGGTGTGTCACCGAAAGAATAAGATTAGGCTCAAAGGGTTAACTAATGGATCATGTATTAATGGTTTGGATATATAGGAAATATGAGGTTATACCTAATTGCCTTTATCATGTTATCATCAATTAATGTCATGCATCTTAAGAAAGACCTCAAGCAAGTGCTAGCAATGCAAACGACAAGTGGACACTCAAACAAACGAATAATCATGCAAAAGATATGCATATAGGCTCAAAACTCGCTTGGTGTGACAAAACATAATCAATCCCAAATAACAGTCTCTCTAACGCACCTACTTGTACTCAAAGCATATAGACCAAATTACCTTGCACATATTCATGTCATTCTAATCACTTAGCACATTCAATAAGTCTACTAGTTTCTACTTGCTAGTGAAAGTGTGTGCACAAGAACATCACATAACACTTCTCATACAAAAGCGTCAAAAACACAAGAATTCTACGCATGCATGGGTGTATCAAGCAAAATACAACAACTAATCAAATTGCATGGCTAGAATTATTTTTGGTATTTTTCAATTTTTCAATTTTTTAATTTTTTTTTTTTTGGATTTTTTGGATTTTTTTAATTTTTTTTATATATATACACTACGTTGAGAACACCGAGAACACCTCCCCACACTTAAGCGAGTCAATGTCCTCAATGACTCATTTAACTAAACAAAGAAATCTACAATATATAACACAGAAGGAAAGAAGAACTCCCCTTTTCAGAAGCATGATCCATGGGTTGCCTCCCAAGAAGCGCTTTTGTTTAACGTCGTTGGCTCGACGTCACTGGTTCAGATCTCCGTGGAGGGGTTGTCAAGATAAATCACTTCCATCTTCCCTACGAATGTACCATCCACATATAATTTAAGGCGTTGACCATTGACCTTAAACTTTGTTCCATCTCGTCCCATAATTTCAATAGCACCATAAAATTTGACATCGGTGACAGTAAAAGGTCCGGACCATCTTGATTTGAGCTTCCCTGGAAAAAGTCGAAGTCTGGAATTGAACAACAACACCTTGTCACCAACCTGAAAATCTCTTCTCTGAATCATCTTGTCATGCATCTTCTTCGTTCTCTCCTTGTAAAGCCGAGAGTTGTCAAAAGCATCAAAACGAAGCTCATCTAACTCATTAAGTTGAAGAAGTCTCGCTTGCCCCGCAGCTTTCAAATCCATGTTGAGTTCTTTGATAGCCCAAAAGGCGCGATGTTCCAACTCCACTGGCAAGTGACATGCTTTACCATAAACCAACCTATAAGGAGTGGTTCCAATAGGTGTTTTGTATGCCGTCCGATAAGCCCACAAAGCATCATCTAGCTTCAAATACCAATCTTTCCTTGACTTTGCAACCATCTTCTCCAAAATGTTTTTGATTTGGCGGTTAGAAACCTCCACTTGGCCGTTTGTTTGAGGGTGATATGCAAGAGCAACCTTGTGAGTAACGCCATATTTCTTCAACAAAGTTTCAAACTGTCGATGGCGAAAATGAGAACCACCATCACTTATCACTGTTCTAGGAACGCCAAAACGTGGGAAGATAATATTCTTGAAAAGCTTCATAACCACCTTGGAATCATTGGTTACCGATCCAACTGCTTCAACCCACTTGGACACATAATCGACAGCAACTAAGATGTATCTCATCCCACAAGAACTTGGGAAGGGTCCCATAAAATCAACACCCCATACGTCAAATATCTCGACTTCAAGAATACCGGTTTGAGGCATCTCATGGCGTTTAGAAATATTACCCGTCCTTTGACATGCATCACACGTCAAACAGAAAGCTCGAGCATCCTTAAATAGAGACGGCCAAAAGAACCCGGATTGAAGTACCTTAGCAGCAGTTTTGGAAGGACCATGGTGGCCTCCACATGCGAGAGAATGACAATGCTTGAGAATGTCATGTACTTCGAACTCAGGGACACATCTACGAAAAATTCCATCAGCACACTTGCGATACAAGAAAGGGTCATCCCAAAAAAATTGTTTAGCATCATGATAAAACCTCTTCCTTTGCTGATAAGTCAATTCTGGAGGGTGAGATCCACTAACACAGAAATTTGCAAAATCTGCATACCATGGAGTTTGAGTAGCAACTGAAAACAAGTGATCATCTGGAAAAGAATCGTCAATAAGAGTGTTTGACGCAATATCTGATTTGAAACGCAACCGTGAAAGATGATCCGCAACTACATTCTCAGCACCCTTCTTGTCTTTGATTTCCAAGTCAAATTCTTGGAGTAACAGAATCCAACGAATAAGCCTTGGCTTTGCTTCCTTCTTCGCCAACAGATATTTAAGTGCCGAATGATCAGTGTGAACAATGACTTTGGAGCCAATGAGATAGGCTCGGAATTTGTCAAGAGCGTAGACCACAGCTAGAAGTTCCTTCTCAGTAGTAGCATAATTGACTTGAGCTTCATCCAAGGTTTTACTTGCATAGTAGATGGCGTGCAATACCTTGTCTTTCCTTTGACCGAGAACTGCTCCAACTGCATAATCACTTGCATCACACATGATTTCAAATGGAAGATTCCAATCTGGAGATTGAATGATTGGTGCACTTATCAAAGCTTCCTTAATCCTGTTAAAAGACTCCAAACAAGCGTCAGTAAACACAAAAGTGGCATCCTTAAGCAACAATTGAGTGAGGGGTTTTGCAATTTTTGAAAAATCTTTTATAAAACGACGATAAAAACCCGCATGACCAAGGAAACTCCTTACTCCCTTAACATTAACAGGAGGAGGAAGTTTCTCAATCACCTCAATTTTTGCTTTGTCAACCTGGATGCCACGTTCAGAAATCAAATGACCAAGTACCACTCCTTCATTGACCATGAAGTGGCACTTTTCCCAATTCAAAACCAAATTCACCTCTTCACAACGTTTAAGCACTTTAGAAAGATTATGCAGACATACATTAAAATCAGACCCATAAACACTGAAATCATCCATAAATACTTCCATGATAGACTCTATGAAATCAGAAAATATGGCAGTCATGCAACGCTGAAAAGTAGTAGGGGCATTGCACAAACCAAAAGGCACTCTACGATATGCAAAAGTACCATATGGGCAAGTAAATGTAGTCTTTTCTTGGTCATCAGGATGTATAGGGATCTGAAAGAACCCTGAATATCCGTCTAAATAGCAAAAGTACTTATGCTTAGCAAGTCTTTCTAACATCTGATCAATGAAAGGGAGAGGGTAATGGTCTTTTCTAGTAGCAGTATTTAACTTACGGTAATCAATGCACATTCGCCAACCGGTGACAATTCGAGTGGGAATTAATTCATCTTTATAATTCTTAATTACCGTTGTTCCTCCTTTCTTAGGGACTACCTGAACTGGGCTTACCCATTTAGAATCAGAAATTGGGTAAATGATGCCCGCATCTAACAATTTCAAAACTTCTTTTTTAACAACCTCTTGCATGTTAGGGTTCAAGCGACGTTGTCCCTGTATGCAAGGCTTATGGTCATCATCTAAGTGAATTCTATGCATGTAAAAATCTAGGCTAATCCCTGTAAGATCATCAATACTATACCCAATAGCTTTTCTATGCGCACGCAAAACAGTAAGAAGTTTAAAAACCTGGCTATCATCAAGACTAGAGCTAACAATCACAGGACAAGTCTTTTCATCATCAAGAAACACATATTTAAGATTAGATGGCAAAGACTTTAACTCTAACTTTTTTACCTGAGGTTCACCACAAGAAGTGACAGTGTTGGTTACCTCACAATTTGGATCAGCTGCACCATCCAACTCAAGAATCAATGAATCGACTTCAGCATGTCCTTCTCCTTCTGAAGCTTCAAGCATGAGCACTGCTTCCAATGCATCATTCAATAGAATCTGAGGCGTCTCATCTCGGACAATTCCATCTATAACATCTATCCTGCAGCAAGTATTCTCAAGCAAAGGGGATTTAAGAGCAGAGGTTAGAGTAAAAGTAATTTTATCATCACCAACGCTCAATGTGAGAGTCCCACTTTTAACATCAATAACAGCACCTGCAGTACAAAGAAATGGTCTACCTAAAATAATAGGTATTTGGCTGTCCTCTTCCATATCTAGAACTACAAAGTCTACAGGAATATAGAATTTTCCAACCCTAACAAGCACATCCTCTAAAATTCCAAGGGGATATTTTATCGAACGGTCTGCCATTTGCAAAGTCATCTGTGTACATTTTAATTCTCCCATATTTAGTTTTTGAAAAACCGAGAGAGGCATGACTGAGACACTAGCGCCTAAATCACATAAAGCTTTATCAACAAACAATGCACCTAAATGACACGGGATCGAAAAACTACCAGGATCTTTAAGCTTAGGTGGAGACTTATTCTGTAAAACAGCACTACACTCTTCAGTAAAAGCTACTGTCTCCACCTCACCAAAAGACCTTTTCTTAGTAAGAATATCCTTAAGAAACTTTGCATATGATGGAACTTGAGAAATTAAATCAGTGAAAGGAACTGTTACCTCAAGATTCTTGACAAGTGTCATGAACTTACCAAACTGCTGGTCCACCTTAGTTCTGTTCATCCTGCTAGGGAATGGGAGCTTTGGCACAAATGGTGGAGGAGTAACTGCAGTCTTCTCTTTGTCATTTTTCTTGCTTTCCTCAGTTTCACTTTCGTTTGTATCTTCAACAACTTTCTCTACCTTGTCTTCCTCAGAATTCCCTTCTTCTTTCTCAGTAGGAACATCATCAGTAGGCATTGGAGGAGCATCATATGTACGACCACTCCTAAGAGTAATGGCATTCACATTTTCCTTTGGCTGAGTTGATTGTGCTGGTAGAGAGCCTTGTTGCCTTGTAGATGAAGAACTAGCCATTTGAGCAATCTGAGTTTCCAACATTTTGTTATGAATCTCCATCTGGTTCATCTTTCTGTTGGTATCATCCATACTCTTTTGCATTTGTAACAATATCTTCATCATATCACCTTGATTATCAGCCTGTGCAGCTTGATTTGCTTGAGTAGCATAATTCTGAGGAGGCCTTTGAAATCCAGGGGGATTCATAGGTCCTTGCGGAGGCCTATACTGCTGCTGTGGAGGAGGCTGGTACGACTGCTGATACTGCTGCTAATTAGGAACATTTGAATTCTGAACATTATTGTTCCTATATGAGAAGTTCGGATGATCTTTCCAACCAGGATTGTAAGTGTTGGAGTACGGATTGTACTGCTGCCTCTGTTGGAAAACATTTGCTTGCTCCATCTGAAAATGTTGTGAATTTTGAGCATTGTATTGGCAATCGTTACCATAGTGGCCTTGGATGCCACAGACTTCACAAATAGGATTATTTATAGGAGCCATGGATGACAATGCATTGATACTCATAGGTTGAGTAGAGGGCTGAGATGTCTTCAAAGAGTGGATCTCCTGAGTTAATGCAGCGAGTTGAGATGATAATAGAGAATAAGCATCCACTTCAAGTTTACCCCCTTTCTTGGTTGCTCTCGGATTACTGAAGTGATTAGCAGCCAAATTTGAAAGAAAAGCATGTGCATCATCAACTCCTTTGTCTAAAAACACACCACCTGCAGCGTTATCAACCATACCTTTTGTCTCAGGATCAAGACCATTGTAGAAGCGTTTAAGCAGAAACCACTTCTCAAGACCATGGTGAGGGCATGCACGTTGATAATCCTTGAATCTGTCCCAAGCATCCCGAAGAGATTCACCATAATCTTGCTTAAAACCCATCATCTTGTCGATCAAATCGTCGGTTCTGTTAGGAGGGAAGAACTCAGTTAAGAAAGCTTGAGCAATCTCATCCCACTTGGTCAAATCAATATCATTCAACCATTTTTGAGCTTTATCACGAAGAGAGAAACCGAACAACATGACTTTCAACTGATCTGGAGTGACTCCCTGATGTTTAATTGTAGAACAGAGCTGTTGAAACCGTTGCAGATGATTTGTAGGGTCTTCAGAGGCAAGCCCAGCAAATTGATTCTGTTGGATCATAGTGAGCAAAGCAGGCTTAATCTCGAAATTTGCTGCTTGAATCGCTGGCATAGCAAGGCCAGTAGGTACCCCACTCGGAGAGGGCTGTGAGTAGTTCTTCAAAGATTTGGGAGGAAGATCCGCCATTTTAATCTTTGGTTCAGATATCCTTTGCTGCTTCTCTTTCCTTTGTTGATCTATGTATTGTTGACAAGTAATTCCAGAATCTGGACTTAGAGGAGTTGTATCCTCTTTCGCTTGATCTATTTTCGTTTGAGACCTGGTCTTGGGCATCAACAACTAAACAAGGAAAAGCAGTAAGATCGGTCTCAGTTGGAACAAGAGTTCCAAAGAGACAAGAGAAACAATCTAAAACAATCAAACTAAAATTATAGAAACTAGGCGTCTCCCCGGCAGCGGCGCCAAAAACTTGATGTGTTAAATTATGTCTAACCGCAAGCGCACGGTATCAGTTGTAGTAGATACTAGCAAATACGGGTCGATTCCTCAAGGAGACAGTTTCAATTTCAATTCAACTATTATCAATTGTTTCTAGTCACAAACGATTATTTTGGGAATTTTATTAACTACTAATGCAAATTTAACAAAGTTTTAAATCAATTAATTAAAGGATCTAGGGCAATTCAGGTTCACCATGTTTACACCAAACAAATCACAAAAGTATAGCTTTTCAATGGGATAAAGTAATTAAAGCAATGGTTAATCTTTTTCAAGCATTAACACTCTCAGAATATCTAATGATGTTTTCACACTCACCTTCAATTCCGCTAATTGTATGTAAGCCTCTAGTAGTAAAATCTTTCGATCTATTACTCCTATTGCAATCGATTAATCCATGATATTACGCAATTACACAAATTAAGAATTATAACATATCAATCAGAATTACTCTTTACCCATCAATCTACTAATCAAATTAAGCCCAAATCATGGTGCAAACATGGCTCCCCTTAATACCCTAGAATTAAATTACTCACTCATTCTAGGATTGAAACTAACAATAATAATCAAGAAAGCCATAATAAACATGTAATTAATAAGGAGGAGATAAGAAATACCGTAAACCTTTGAATAATGAAGAACAATTAAATCCAAGAATTAAATTGAGCTTGCAAAGATGGAGAGAAGAAAATAAAACCTAGCTTTTATAAATATTGAATAACGTATGTAAAAATTGTGTGTCAAAAGATCCCCAAAATTAGACCCCTAAAAGTATTTATATAGAAGTTACAAGGCTAAAATAATTGACACAATTAAAGGCCCAGCTGAAATAATGATTTAGAGTCAAAATAGGATAATTAATAATTAGTATTGAATTCGTTTTGTTCTCCAATTCCTGCACAGGTCATTTGTTTTCCATTTGTGGTCCATTTGTTGATTAAATCTCGCGTGCACGTACTGGACAACAGGAGGTTGTTTGTGTGGAGGGGCCCGCATGCATGTGCATGGCCAGGTTTACAGTGTAGAGAACAGGAGAGCACGCGCCAGGTGGAAATAGGTTTGCGCGCGCGTGTGAGATAAAAACAAAGCAGCGCACAGAATTTTCTGCATGGCCGCTTAAAAACCCCGCATGGCCATTATTATTTTTCTGGTCCTTTTCTTTTTTTCTCTGCTCCAGACTTGTTTTCGCGCCGCAGCGCCATATGCCACGCCGCAGCGCCATGTGGGTTCTGTTTTTGAATTTTTTTGTGTCACAGCCTTGAAACAAAAATAATAAAGCACTCCTGTTGATCACAAAATTCTGCTCCAAAATGCTTAGAAAACGAATCGAAATTTCATCCTTTCTCCTCATAAATTCATAAAATCATTCCTTCGAATTAAAAACACCGTAAAATCATCAAATAATGTCAAATCCCTTCCAACTTGGCATTTAATTATTTCCTGCAACAAACTCAAATAAAACTAATTAAATCGACACGATTATTCGCAAAAGCACCGTAAATGTGGGAATAAAATCCTATAAAATATATATAAAATACACTCTATCACTACACTGATTTTGTGCACTTGTGTGCTATTGGCAAGGTCCAGTCTTTCTCTTTCATCTTCAATTCTTTTGATGGCTACCTCCACATTACCCAGGACATTTTTATTCCACCATTTGCCAATATTCCTAATTTTCCTAATTATAGAAGTAACTGCCAGGTTCCTTGTATCTTGTTCTTTGTTTAGGTTGTTGAGAAGTGTGTTAAGTGATTCCTCAGTGAGCCAGGCTGTGTATAGTCTAAAGGGCTTCGGTCCCTAGTTAGGAGAAGAAACCCCTAGCCAAATAGGGCGATGGTCCGAGTTTTTCTGGTTGAGAAGATTTGCTCTCCAGTTGCAAGCATCATACCAAATTCTATTGACCAAAACCCAGTCCAGTTTACTCTTTTTCCCAGCTGGTCCAAACCAAGTGTAGTGAGGTTGTTGAGTTTTGATGTTAATAAGGCCATTATTCGTTATGAAATCATTGAAAATGTTGGTGTCGTGTGTACTGTGCAAACAATTAATTCTGTCTGAAGCATCCCTTACACTATTAAAGTCACCCAATATGCAAATAGCTGTGTCGTTTACTGTATTGAGTAGGTTACTAATTTGTTCCCAAATCACTGTCTTCTCTGTAGTTTCTTGAGGGGCATACACATTAATACAGGTGAACTGGAAATTGGTATATGTTGTAGTGCCTCGAAAGTAGATCCAGTTGTTAGTTATGTTGTGGCTTATGCAAGTGTATAGTTGTTTGTCCCAGGATGTGATTAGTCCTCCAAAGGAGCCCGAAGAAGGAGATATAAGCCATTCGTGAGTATCATCTGTCCAAATTGAGTTGCTAATGGATTTTTGTCCAATTCATACATTTGGTTTCTTGTAGGCAAAGAAAATTGATTTTATTTGCAGATATGAGTTCCTTGGCGTTCCTTCTATTCTTGATGTTGTTACAACCTCTGATATTCTAAGATAATCCCGAGAATGTCTGCATAATAATGATTCTAATAATTGTGTGGTGTAGAGTGTGCTTAGAGAACTTTAATGATGTTCTGTATGGTAGCTTCTGAGTTTTCTGTTGGGTGCAAACCCATGTCTATTGCATCACTAAGAATAAGATGAGCAAGTTTTTCCTTTTCTCCTTTTGGGTCGATAGGGATAATTTGCTGACACACCCTCTTATTGATCCTTCCCCTGCCCTCTGAGGAGTGTGTAAATGCTGTCTCCTTCTCCAAAGTTTGTTCTACATTGCTATGCATATGATTATTTCTCTTGTGCTTATTAGGGGAGGTCTTGTATTTACGAGGTTGCCCTCTACCTTTCCTAATATGCAATTATGCATACCAAATAGTCCTTTGCATAGACCTAATTGAATGCCTTTGTGCAATGGCTGTATAGAGTCGACAACGTGAATAGCTTCTGCTGAGTGATGTGTGAAAGCATAGGAGGATTCTGATGTAGTGAGTGAATGTGTATCTCTAAATTGTTGAGTGTGTACATGCATTGCCGAAGTTGTTTTATATAGGTTAACCTCCAGGTTTGTATCTGCAGAAGTTTTGGCAGGATCTAGTATATTGGACGGGCTGAAATCTGTATGCACAGTAGTGTTATGTAATGTGCATTCTTCACGAGAACTCTTAGTAGGAGATATTACTGTGGTGCCAGCTTCCTTCCCCGCGCTATCCGAGTTTTCTCCTTCATCATCTGGCGAGTATCCTTGTTCCTGTGTTGGAGCAATAGTATTCAAATCCTGGTTAAGGTCCGATAGATTCCCTTCATCACTATAGTTGCTATCCGGGTAGATGTTCACCGGTTGTTTAGTGCCAGATAGTGTCTTTGTTTCTAGTAAGTTAACCAAGTACTTTCTCCCTTCCACCTCTACATTGATAGTTCCCTCAATATGGTTTGCAATAGAGGTCTCTATGAGGACAGTGGGGGAGGTATAACTAACAACTGACCTTACCCCAAGGCCTAACAATCTTGGAGATGTTAAAGTTAGTCCAAGTGTGCAGTGGGAGACCTAAGATTACTAGGTTGGCGACTCTATAAACAACGATGTCTTCCACCCGTGTGTAGTTGATTTGCCTGAAGATCGTTGAGACTATTGATGTATGAAAATTATCAAACGCCTCTTTGTCCGAGAAAATGAGTTAAAATTTAATCGGGGAGATAGCCTTAAATTTTATGAAATTTATTCCCGCTGCTAAGAGCTTCTCATATATGTTTTCCTCTATGTCTGCTCCATAAGTCCACCCAATTAGGCTAATACTCAATTCCTGTTTGTAGTCAGGGCAGGGTGCCAGCTTGATCGATTTGTGTTGTGATTGTATGGGGGTGCTAGTGGCAGCACTATGCGCCCTGTCCTTTTTTCCAAAGTCTGGATGCAAGGTTGTAAAAATCGGAAATTGGACCAACTCGGTTTTGGTCCAGAAAAATGAGTAATCGGAAACTCGGCGAGTACTCGGACTACTAATCGGATATTATTTTTTAACTTTTTTTCCTCATAATTTATATGTATTTATTCTAATTTTAGTGTACATGTGTTAAACTTAAAACTTAACAATAATATTAATATTACTAATAATATTATTACAACCCTGCTAACAAGTAATAATATTAATATTACTAATAATATTATTACAACCCTGCTAACAAGTAATAATATTAATATTACTAATAATATTAAAACGTGATATAAGTATATGTATAGAATCTTTGAGAGAGAGGACTTTTAATTGAGCCGAATCTAGATTATAACTACAGTCTATAAGTTGGAGAGAATTACCAAAATACTGATTTTTGGGATGAAATTGCCCAAAATACTGATTCTGGAAAAAATGGCCCGAAATACTGACGGGATACGGAGTTTCGGCCTCTGTATTAGATGAATACGGTACATGGTGTTCCGTATCACCTCTATCACGGTACATGGTGTTCCGTATCACCTCCTATCACGGTACATAGTGTTCCGTATTACCTCCTATCACGGTACACGAAGTACCGTATTATCCCTCCTATCGCGGTACACGATTTAACGTGTCCTGTCAGTAAAAAGGGCCAGCTTGGCTCCCATATGAATATTTTAGGCCATCACCCTATAAGTTGAGCAATAAAAATTATATTTTAGCACTTAGCAAGCAAAAAAATTATTTTTTAGTCAAACCCGAGTTTGACCCCGATTACTCGGAGTCAACCCGAGTCTTGACCGAGTTATAACAAAAACCAGTTTTTGGTCCGATTAATCACTACTCGGATCAGTTTAGGGGTCCAAAACGAGTATTCGGCCCGAGTTACCGATTTTTACAACCCTGTCTGGATGGTTCTTGTATTCCTGCTTTTGCCTGCTGTCTAGTGATGTTCCAGGGGGCTTGTAGCTACTGGCTTTTGCTGGCGGTTTACTTTTAGCAGAAGCAAAGCCAAAAAATCTACCAAATAGCTTGGTACCACTCAGTCCTTCCAATACTGTCTCAGGCGATAGTTCTTTGTTGAGTAGCAAAAAGGCAAAACGGTTGTTGTTCTTGTCTCTGTTGTTTGGAATGATTAGCTCAGTGAAATAGGAGTCTCCCTTTGTCGCCTTCTAGATGTCTACGTTGGCTGCTCTAGTAGGGAGATTGCCCACGAAGATATATTGGTCCTTCTTCGTTCTCCTTTTCCTAGCTACCTCCGTCCATCCTTCTTCACTGGTATTAGTGTGGGCTGCGGGTGCCCCTGTTAGTGCTTTCTTGTACGATATGTCACTATGTTTGTAGTATGTTGTGCTTTCCGTTTTGTTCCCTTGTCTGTTTATTGTTTTGTGCTTGCTCAAGTAACCTTCCGTGCGGTTGTTTCCGATGTGTTTATCTGCTTTCCGACGAGATCTGGATTCAAAATTTGAAATTTCCCAGTTCCTCTCTTTCTCTCTCCTCTCTCTCCATTTTTAATTCAGTTTTTAGTTAATTTTATTAAAATTAAGAAATCATTTCTCTTCCCTGGTTTAACAATATTTATTGTCTCCATGGAGTCCCAGCAAATGATCATTTTCCTCTCGTTAAATACTGGCTTGGAAGAGAGACCGAAAATTTTATTAATTTAGATAAATATTAATTAATCGATAATTAATAATATATAGAAATTTTTTGATATCAAATAAAATTGACTTTTAATTATATAAATTTGAATAAAATAATTTATACAATTTATGTTTTATACTTAATTTAATTAATTCAATGTACATTAATTTACAAATTCAATTTATATTATTTAAACTAACAATTCATGTATATCTACAAGATACTAAAATAATGCGACACCTTTAAATCTGTTATACATTCGAACACAAATAAGGTTAAGGATGAATTTCATTTAAATTTAAATTTTAAGAAAAATATAAAGTTATATTTCAAAAAAATATAATAGATATATTTTTATGATTAAAAGAGAATTATTAATTATTAATATTATATGTATTTTTATAAAAAAATTAAAAAATTTATTTTATAATCTTGTCAAATTTGATCATTTTTAAAATAAATCCAAATTAAATTCGAAAAAATATTAATTTATCAAATACTAATTTATTAAACCAGAAAAAGTATAGACTCACTCAATGTGCACGTGCAGATTATCAATGGTGCTAACCGGACTAGAAAAAGTACTAATAATAGACCCATTCCTGTCTCTTATGTTACCGCCCCAATCCCCTATGTCATATTGCTAACATTCTTTCTCTTTTATTTTGGATTTTAACATGAATTTTAAATTTGTTTTTACACACCATTTTTTCAATATAATTTATCTATCTTTAAAGTATTACTAGCTTAAAATCGTGCAATACATAAATTTTTTTAATTTTTTTATTAATTTATGTTGATAATTTTAAGATACGAATTTTATAGGTTTAAAAATTTTAAATGATATGATTCAACTATAATAATGATATATATAGTGTTCGTGATATTTTCAGAAAAAGAAAAATTTTAATTAAAATTTTTTGAAAAGATAATAAAGTAGTATAAATAGATATGTACTATATAAGTAGGGTATTTAAGTAAAAACATACTAATATATAAGTAAGGATAATCTATACTATTATATAAAAGCCGAAACATGAAGTACTAAATAAATAACAAGTACCAAAATATTTATGCTGCTATTATAATATAGTATAAATTTGTATGTTTAGATTAAAGGATTACATGATGATTATTCCCTAAAAATTAACACACGCCATAACATTAAGATTTTAAAAGTAATATTAACAAATTAATATGCAAAATTTGGTAGATAATTAAGAAGTAATAAGAAACATGAATAAGTATGAATTAAAAGACAAAAAAAAAAAGTTAAACCCAAATTAATAAAACATTCATTTAAAATTTTAACAAGCTCAAAATTTGCATCCCAAAAAATGAAATTAAACTATATATAGATATTTTAGTTTAAAAGATTTTTTAAATTTTTTTGGGACTCTAGCATTTCTCTTTAAATTTTTATATACTTTCCTTGTAATTAACACGTAACTTCTTATCCTAATCACATTAAGTTTCGAGTTTTACAATGATATATAAAAATAAAGATTAGCGTTTCCTATTTAGAATCAAGAATTAAAAAAAAAATAATGTTCTTATGATGATTCACTTTCCAACTATAATTTGAATTGCAAGATTTTCACATGCCTATATATTGAGGTACCCGCATCCCTGTTTATGTATTCACAATCTATCATTGTCCTTCTAGACAAGAAAAAATCTATCACAACATTGTCCCATAACATCATGGTAGTACCTACTTGTACCTCTGTAGCTTCAAGATTCTCCTGCTCTCCACAACTTCGACAAGCACCACTGCTTGTGCTGCCAACACACGATGATTACAACAAACAGTGTGACTTGTACACTCATGCTGGTTCGAAAATTAGCCCGAAAATAAGCGATACTAGCATGTGTGACAATAATGATGAGAGTAGTCGTTGTGTTGGATCTTCGAAAGGGTGGTTGATTTTGCATCATAGTAATGAATATGATCAGAATTGTGAATCTTCTTTGTCGCTTTTCAGCCCCTTATGTCGTAGTACTAAGAAGATTGTTTTGCCTTGTTATAACCGGCCTTCTCGTTTCGAGCTTAGTTGGATCACTAAATCTATTGTCACTTCGTGTGCAGTTTTATCTGGTCATAAATTTGGAGTTGCTTTTCTATACGGAATTTGTGATTATAAGGTTGCATTGTTATCGATGCATGGTACTCAAGATGATGGAAACAAGTGGATTGAACTCAAATCTTCGCCTGGGGAGAACTATGCTGATGTAATAAGTCATCAAGAACGTCTCTTCGCCTTGTTAACTTCTGGATTTGTTGACGTTTGGGATTTATCGTCTAGTCGAGATGGAGGCTCGTTCGGTAAGAAGATGAGGATTGAGACTTCGTATACAGAGCCTGTGATAGAATTTGGAGAGAAACTTAGAGATCTGTACACTGGCAGATCTTACTTGGTCGAATCACAAGGCAATCTGCTTCTTGTTTTCAGGATCATTGGAGAATTTGTTAGAGAAGACGGTGAAGTTGTGAATGAAGGTGCTCTTCTGGATGATGAAGAATATTCTCACTTGGTTTTACCCTATAAGACCAAGAACTTCTATGTCTACAAGCTTGATTTGGGGTTGGAAAAGTGGGTGAAGATTGATTCATTAAAAGATCAGGTCTTGTTTGTGGGTCTTAATGAGTCAACGTCCTTCTCAGCTCTTAGTAATCAAGGATGTCAAGGAAATTCTATCTATTTCACGGACGATAATTGGGATCATATCAACATTTACGAGCACGAATCATATGGAGGCCATGATATGGGTATATTCAACTTGAGTGATAAGAATGTCAAGGAGATATTTGAAGTTAGAAGGATGGTTCCACCACCTGTTTGGATCGATCAAGATATTGTCCATGTTTGAGTTTTTACATTGTAATGTTATACATTTTTGATTTTTAGTGTTTAGACTTGAACCATGTAACTCTCCAATAATCAAGATATGTTATGAAAAAATTATTTCTTTACTGCAAAAAAGTTTGATTCCCAAAACCGTGTTGGTTTACTTTACTGTTAGCCAGAGTATAGATGCTCTATCTGTGATATTTTTGCAGTAGTAGATCACAAGAGACTGCAATTCTGCAAAAGAATGCTATTAGCAAGTAAATTCCGGTAAAATTTGTAATTGACAATCAACAAAAGGTTCTGGCAAAAAAAAAACAATCAACAAAAGGTACATGAATGAGTTTCATAAGGCATCATAATCACCAAGTTGAATATTTTGCATAATCAGAAGAACTTAAAATCTGTACTCATCGCCTCATCGGATATCGACTACTACCTGAGCATGTTAGAAGTAGAAGTGAATGCGATCGTCTTTCTCCCTGGCAGACGCATGGTTGAAATTATTCTTTCCTACTGAAGTTGAAGAAAATGAGGAAGCAATAATTGCCAATTTAGAGTAAAAACAGTCAATATCCCCCCATAATTGCTAAAACAAGAATCTAACAATATGAAACGTGACAGATTGACTTGCCAGCCAAACTTCACCACAAATAGTATGATAGCTACATTGTACAGACCCCCATAATTGCTAAAACAAGAATCTAACAATATGAAACGTGACAGATTGACTTGCCAGCCAAACTTCACCACAAATAGTATGATAGCTACATTGTACAAATTACTAAAACATATGAATGCTATTAAAACATTAGTATCAGTCACTGGCATATAAAAGTATACCGTGAGGTCACGGGTTCAATTCCTGCCGGGGGTCAAAAACCGGAAACAATCTCCCTACCTTTGTGTAGGGGCATGATTGCGTACATCCTACCCCCCTCAGACCCTGCTCATGCGGGATATACTGAGTACGTTGTGTTGTTGTGTTGTACTGGCATATAAAAGTCAAGGCTAGAATAGTGTTTCGACTACTACTGAATTCTGGCGAGTAGCTGAGTACTCTGTAAAATTTTAATGTTGAATGACATTTCGTGGTTACAGTGAAGTGTTTAAGGCTGTCAAAGCTTATAAAATCATGAGACAGACTATATCGAAACTCAAGACAAGTATTGGCAGCCCTGGATACTTTGTAGTACACTCTGGTATATCCTCAGATAAGAGAACAGAGAGCTCAAAAACACCAACATTCTCGCACCATCCCAGGTTTAGATCATTTAAATTAAATTTTCCGATGCAAAAGTCAGATTCGGATATGATTAATCCCAAAAATGGTTACTCAACCGCAACAAAAACATTTCATAGCCTGAGGCCGGTTGTCCCACTACCGCCAGAAAACAAGCCACTCTCTGCGGCAGCATACGCTCTCTCCCTCCAACTCTCCACCACATGGCCCTACCTAACGGCCATCATCGACTCCGAGACAGGCCACAGAGTGTCCTACTCTGAGTTTACTCAGCTCACCAAAAATCTCGCCTCGTATTTAACAACTCAACTCAAACTCACCAGAGGCCAAACAGCATTTATCTTATCTCCGAACTCCAAATCAATTCCGATCCTCTATTTCTCGCTTCTATCTATTGGTGTCATCATCTCTCCTGCTAATCCAATAAGCACCGTTCCTGAAATTTCCCACCAAATACAGTTATGCAACCCTGTCATTGCATTTGCTACGTCAGAAACATTTCATAAGCTTCCAACTCTCAAGTATCCAACCATCCTCCTCGACTCGCCCGAGTTTGAGTTGATGATGCGGAGCAGTAGTATCAGTAGCAGTAGCAGTAGCAGCAGCAGCAGCAGCAGCAGCGGTAGTAGTAGTGATGAACGAGCTGAAGTGAGTCAGTCGGATACTGCTGCAGTGATGTATTCTTCTGGAACAACTGGACCAGTAAAAGGCGCGATGTTGACTCATCGCAACTTGATTGCAATTACTTCGAGTTATCAGGTGGATAATGTGAGGGAAACTCCGTCGGTTGTTATGTATAGTGTGCCGTTTTTTCATGTGATTGGATTATATAATTGCGTCAAGTCAGTGAGTTTGAGTGAGACGGTGGTGGTGATGAAGAGATTTGCGTTGGAGAAGATGTGTAGAGGTGTGCAGGAGTACAAGGTTACGCAGATTGTGGGCGCGCCACCTGTGGTGGTAGCGATGACAAAGGATAATTTGACGGAGAGATTTAATTTGAAGTCGTTGCAGGCAGTAGGATCCGGTGGTGCTCCATTGGGAAAAAATATGATTGCTGCTTTCAAAGCGAAATTTCCAGATATAGAACTGTTTCAGGTGTTTGTTGTACTTCTTAGCTTCGTAAATTATCTGGATGAGGGTGGGAGTTTCGGATCAACTTCGTTTTCTATAATTTGAAAATAGTATATAAACAATTAAAAGAATCAATTTTTATATTCTAGCCATTTCTGTTCATTTTCAATGAACTGAGTTGCATATTCTGCTGACAATAGAGTTGGGTTGAACTAATATATTTAGTCGTCTCAGACGTTGTTTCCTGAACTTGAAATTAAAATTTATTGATGATAGAACGACACAAGCTTAGTGAGTTTAAAGCTAATGCAGTGAGTTTAATAATGCGTTAATCTTAGTATTTTGATTGATTGAACCCTAGTGAAACTAATTCTTGATTCTTAATCAAGCGTTATGGAATGACTGAAACAACTGGAGCCATCTTTCGATCTACAAGCCGGGAAGAGAGTCTAAGCTGGGGTTCTGTGGGGAAGCTAACAGGTCACTGTGAGGCAAGAATTGTGGATCAAGAGTCGGGTAATGCTCTGCCTCCTGGCAAGCAAGGGGAGCTATGGATTAGAGGACCCCTAGTAATGAAAGGTAGAGTAATTAAGTTATCTTGCCTTCTCCATGCTCAATAAAGAAATTGGTGTAACACTGTCTGGCTGTATCTTGATTCATCATTTTCTTGTCTACTATCTATTATATTGATTTCTTGAAGCCACTCATTAAGATAAAGCCAGTTTTGCTGGTTGTCTTGAAAAAGTTATATTTGGTGTCTTAGCCGTTCTATGGTAATTTTGTACAGGTTATATTGGTAATGCACATGCAACTTCTAAAACTTTGGTAGGTGATGGCTGGTTAAGAACTGGCGATCTTTGTTATATTGACGATGAAGGTTTCCTCTTCGTTGTCGACCGACTAAAGGAATTAATCAAGTACAAGGGATACCAGGTACTATTATCCCACAACAAGTTCATGTTGTTTTATTAGTTTGCTTGCATTGCTTACTTGTTGATACTATTATGTTGCAGGTTGCACCAGCAGAGCTTGAACAATTGCTTCAGTCCCATCCAGATATAATAGAAGCTGCAGTCATACCGTAAGTTTCAATTTCTTTAGTACAAAAATATTTGTGAGTTGGTGTGGTATGCATTAGCAGTCATACAAACAAACTGAAGCAAGCCTTGTGAAAAATGTAGTACTTCTAGTTATATTTCGTTCTGCTTTATGTCAGCAACATATCTCCTGCTCATATCAGCTTTGCCGTTTGACCACTAAAGAGGAGTCTGCAGTTACATTATTTCTCTTTATGTAATTGATACACCATGCTAAGACTTAGTATGGGAATCTGTGGCACCGAACGAACTTGAATATTTAAATCCAACATATTAGTGAAATGGATAGATTTCTTAAGAAAAAAGAAGACTAGATATGTCGATTTTCTCTGATGTTAGGTATGCTTACATTCTTGTTAAACTTAGCTACTGAAAATTTGAAGAATAATTTTTGTAGATACCCTTATGAAGAGGCTGGGGAAGTGCCTATGGCTTGTGTGGTAAAGCGTTCTAGTAGGATTGATGAGGCACAAGTGATGGATTTCATTGCAAAACAGGTTTTTGATTTGTTTTCAGTTATTACTAAAACTAAGAGCCGGTTTATCAACAAAATTTATGTTCGAATCTGATAAATTATATAATATAGAGAGTTTACATAGAGATTGATAGAAGAAGTAGAGATTGTATCTCTCTTATGTTGTGTTTATTACATGAGGAGAAGATCCTATATATAGAAGAACTAAGACACCAAAGTCTTATAGACGGTGCCTAACTATGTTAAAGTCTATGGACGGTGATAGCATATGTTGACATAGTAGCTCAAAATATTTGACATCAATATTTGACACGCCCCCTCACTCGAAATCCCATCTTGGGATGAAATACCTATATTGGGATTGAAGAGTGGAACACTAGGAGCTCTTGAGCGTAACCTAGGTATTCAACTTGACCCATCTCTAGGAATTGAAGACCCATCTTAGGATTGACCCATCTTGAGATTTACTCATCTTGGAGTTAAAGATCCATCTTGAGATTGCCCATCTTGGGATTCACCTATCTTGGGAATATGTAATTGAGAATGTTGGGATACCGGAACTCGAATTTTTCGACCACACGGTATATTTTAGGCAATGTGAAAATACAGAAAGTTTTGTTTGTTAGCTCTATAGTAGATAGCCATCTTATTAAGAGGTTTTCGACCCCAATCTTATTAAGAGGTTTTCGACCCCTTTTACCACTGCCAGGAATTTTGTTTGTCGCCTGATTCTACATGGGCAGAATTGGTTGATGAAGGTCCTGGTGAATTTGTCTCCATTCGAGACAATAGCTGACGAAGGGAACTGAGTTCAGTCGTACTCATTTCCCCCGTTGTTGAGATAGCAGAATCAACACGTTCTTCTGACGCAGTGTGATGAGCACTATAGTGAGTGCCTCTTCCTGAGCTTCTACCTGATGAATTGCCACGACCTCGTCCTCCTCGGCCACGACCTCGTAAGTGAGGATGTAAGATAAAACATTCCTCACGAGAATGGTAAAACTTTTTACAATAGTCACACTGGGGAACATCTTTTTCAACATTCGAAGCATCCACCATCTGTTCTGGTTTGCCTTGATTCTGAACACTTCTCGTAAAAAGTGCAGATCGATCAGGTACAGTATCAATCGAAGCCATGCTTTCTCTTCGACTCTCTTCGAGCTGCACACGGCCATGTGCTTCTTCAACTGTAGGAAAGGGAATCTGACCAATGAGTTGATTCTTGATTGAATCATACTCCATTGTCAGTCCAGCAAGAAACTTCATCACTCTTTCTTCTTGTACCAATTTTTGGTACTTCTCTTGGTCTTCAGCCTGTTTACACTCGAACACAGTGTAGTGGTCTGACTCCTGCCATAGAGATGTGAGTTCCGAATAATATTCGGTCAATGTTCTGTCCCCTTGTGTTAGAGACCATATTTTCTGCTTTACCTCGAAATGTTTGGCCATATTACCCGAATACGAGTATGTTCGGTTGATGGAATTCCAAACAGCTTCTGCAGTATCAAGAAACAGATAACTTTTGCGAATACGTAACTCCATAGAGTTAAACAACCATGACTTGACCATGGCATTCTCGCTATCCCAATCATCGAAGCTTGTATCATTTGCCAAGGGCTTCTTGGCCTTCCCATTGATATATTTCATCAATCGATGGGATTTAAGTGCAAGTGTGCAAGATTCCGACCATTCCAAGAAATTCTTACCATCAAATTTGGGGTTAACATATGGAGTACCATGAAAACCAAATTTAACACTCCCTTGACCAGTATTGCTTCTTGCAACCGAATCATTCACAACCTCCGCCATTATTTATATATTCGAACCAATAATTATTATCTCAAACTGCAAATAAGACTTCTATATAAACTAGAAAAAAGGACCAACAAATACCTTAGTATTCATCAAGCCCAATAATAACAGCCCATTAACAAATAATAGAAGCCCAATAACATAACAGAGAAGTACTGATCCACTATATATTATATATACACACAATCGTGTATGTATAACAGCTGCAAAAAAACTCCCCCTTTTTCCTCCTTAAATTATGACAAAGAGATTATGTTTTTTTTTTTTCAGAAACACCCCAGCAATATACGCACATATACATACAACTTATATATCAGAAAATTAAACCTTCATAAAACTGAGAAGTGATACCACTGTTGGAATCGGAATGACGAGGCGATCAGGAAGTCCTTCTGCAACTTCGCTGGAAAACCACGGCAGGACGGCTCACGCGCCGGCGCGTGTAGCGCGTCTGGCGGCGTCTGATGACTTCCAGCGGCGCGTGTACAGCAGCTGGTGACCGGAGAAGATGCTGGTAGATCGTCTTTATGAACTCTGTTACGTGGTATGTTTGGTTTTTTGTTTTTATAGGTTTCAATTTTCTGATTTCTCAGAAATCAAGGCTGCTGGGTGTGCTCTGGTTCTCTGATTTCTCTCATCTATTAAACCCTCTCTGATACCATGATAAATTATATAATATAGAGAGTTTACATAGAGATTGATAGAAGAAGTAGAGATTGTATCTCTCTTATGTTGTGTTTATTACATGAGGAGAAGATCCTATATATAGAAGAAATAAGACACCAAAGTCTTATAGACGGTGCCTAACTATGTTAAAGTCTATGGACGGTGATAGCATATGTTGACATAGTAGCTCAAAATATTTGACATCAATATTTGACAGAATCTAAAATTAGAGATCGAGACTGCAAATTAATAAGGTGTTCATACAAAACCTGGAAATGCAGCACTACTCTTTAGGATTGTCCAGAAAAACCTCTCATCATTTTGCACTCAATGCATTACCTAATAGCAAAGAGCATGATTGTACGATTTTGAACTTCGAAAAGAAAGAGGACTATGTACTGACGATATCCCTTGGCTTATACATGTGATTGCTTCATAAATTGTAGGTTGCACCATACAAGAAGATTAGGCGGGTATGGTTCGTGAGTTCAATCCCAAAAACTGCATCTGGAAAAATACTGAGAAAGGAATTAAGGAAGGCTGCTTCTTTAGGATCTCTATCTAACCTGTGATATAATTTTTATCATTGTGCTACCTCAGTAGTTGCATATATGTGGCAAATTAGTAGTAACTGTGATTTTTTTTACAAGTACAGTATATATTTTCTTCACGTTGCGAGTGCAGCCAAAACAATGTGCATTTGTTGACATATCAGTTGCTACATCATTTGCTGATGATGTGAATGGAGCGACATCAGTTCTCATATCTCGCAATAGTGTGAAGTTCTCACTAGAACATGATTCCGTATATAAATTACAATTAAATTTGCTAAGCACACAGGCCTACAAGGAGATTAATACAACCAAGACACTCAATACTCAATAGAAACATATATTCGTGCCACAGCCCACAAAAATGTCTAGTCATTCTTTTCAATTTGCCTTTGGCATTTAAGCCCAGACGTAGATCACAAGAAAGAAGTATATGATACGATTCAGGATGATACTAATAATACTAAATAAACTAAGAGATTAAGGTTCTTGAGCCAACCTCAAATAACTTTTCCTGAGATAAAAAAAAAAATTACATACAAATATACAAGTACATTATTGTAAGAGAAAAATGGGCCTGTTCTCAGGTAGTTCTCCTGAGGTTATAAGACAAATAGCCTATAGAATAAGTGGCCCCGCAAGGGCATTTTTGTAATATCAATTTTTTTATCAGTAAATTTACCTAAATACCCTTAAAATTGTATTGGAAAGCTTTTAACCTTAGGGTTCTGCCGAAGGTCATCCTCAGGCACATGAATCCCTTATTGTAATTACAGATGATTATATGCATTTACAAAATTACCAAAACTATTTTATATGAAAATACACTAGTGCCTCAGGTAAAGTTCCTGAGGTAATCTCAGGAACTTTATTCTCATAAAGTAAAATCTCGTTAAATTAGTACTCAATACCACGATAAATTAATATTTTAAATGTAATTTTTTGGTCTTAATACAATAACGATAATATAAATTTAATCTCGATTAATTAATAATCTCAATAAATTAATTTTTTTTTGAAAGTAAATCTCAATAAATTAATAAAATTTGTCGGTCCCAACGAGATTAATTTATAGAGATTTTACTATAATTGGTTTAATCCCAAAAGAAGAAAAAAGGGAAAATCAATTAATGTTCGGGTTTCATTATATAGGCCCCTCAAAAAAATATAGCGCATTTTGAATATTAAACTTTTGAATTTTTTCGATCAAGTACTTCCGTCAAAAAATTCTTTAGAATTTACCAAATTTCACTATTTAGTTTACGCATAAGTAATAGAGAAAATAACCAAAATACCTATTTTTAATAAATCATTGGCCCGATATACTGATGTTCAGATTTACGGTCCAAATTACATGCTTGATAGTACGTGATAGGCGCTAGCGTATCTATTAAACATGAATGAATACATACAGCATACACACAGACATGAGTACTTCACCAAACTTCGTCTTATATACTCTCGAAAGCTTGCTCTCAAAATCAAAATTACCTTCTTCATCGGTATTGTTCATCTTTTGTATCTAATTAATCATCAATTTGTAAGTTGTTAGTTTTCAAGATACTGAAGGAGGAAAAGGTAATTAAATCTACCATCAACCTGACTTTGCAAAAATGGATTGAATTAATGATGCCCGAGAGAGATAACAGTTACACGAATACAAAGAAAAAACCTTTATTGGAGAAGTGTTCACCTACTACGTGACGTACTCATGTACCAAGTGTGTCCTCTCATACTTTTCATGGAATCACTTCAAAATCTGGAAAAAATGATGTTTCGAGATATGCCAACATATGAAACGTGAACAGATGAAACGTTATCTGTTATGACGTGTCTTTGTAACACATCTCCGTATAAAGCGCATCTTTTCTAAATTTTAATATCCCAGCAGCGTGCCTCTAAGACACGTGAATAAGGGAAGTGTATCTGCAAGATATGCTATTGTCACTAGCGTATTCGGTAGGCATTTTGGGCACCACTTTCCGCCCACAGGTACATTGGTCCCTATATTGTAAAATTAGGTTATTTAGGGCCTTTACCCTACCTGATAAGTACCTGAGGTGTACGAAACAATTAAAAAAAATCAGTGAAATATTAGAAAAATAACTTTAACTAAATATTTATCCACATAACCTTATAAAAAATAATTTTAATTAGATAGATTTGATTCGATTAAAATATCTATACATATAGCTTTAGTTCTTTTTAAAAAAATATTAAATATCTATCCATTTAGCTTTAATTTTAAAATAATAACTTTAATTAGATGGATTTGACCAAATTATTTTACCAAAATATCTATCCATATAGTTTTAGTTTAAAATTTTTTATTTTAATTAGATGGATTTTATTTTTTAAAATAAAATATGTTAGAGAATATTATGTATATATATGAAAAATATCTTTGGTTTCAAAAATATAAATTATATAAATACATATTATTGAGAAAAATGTTATATCAAATCTTAATGTTTATTTTTCTTGATTTTCCTTTTGTTTTTTTTTTGTTTCTACTTATGTGTAAAATCAATTGCCATATCAACAAGATTCTAACGGACGTTAAAATGTTTTTAACGGAATGGACAGAGATTCTTGAGAGAGATGTGCAATTTCTTTGCGTAGATGAAAAAGTTTCGAAACATTACTTTGAGCAAAACGAACTTCCAGATTGAGCCAGATCTCAAAAGCAGATAACATACACAAATACTATTGCGAATATAAGGAGAAACAAAATTTAAGATCCAAGAAGTAACCATACTATTACAGCAAGTCAAGTGAACTAACAACGATGAATCAGCAATAGGTTTAGTATATGATCCATCAACAAAATCTAACTTCATTTTAGAAGATAACGCAATTTCCATAGAACAATGTGTTAGGTTAGGGGACTTACACAATCCGAGATTCACAAACACCAATACAGAGCACACTCACAACCAATCAATTAGTTAACAAGATCGACCAAAGCGCGGTCAAACACTATTCAAGTATTATTTCTACTTCTATCAAATCAATAAGTAAAAGGAAAACAAGAACACACAAATATTTGACGTGGAAACCCCCACGTCCCAACTCGTATTATTAATCAAAACAATTATCAATAATACATCAAAACAATAACACCTTAACGGTGTTCCAACCCCGATACTTGAGCCAACAATGCCCAAGCATCTCCCAAACAATACTTAAGACTACATCTCTTAAGCTTTCACACATCAAACAAATACAATATGACTATGTATATATAGCCATCAAAAACTTAGCCACCAAGAGTTACCATACTTGTTCTATAAGTCTTACCATACTTGTGATACAAGCCTTCCAATTCTTGGCACCTACTTACCCAACTTAGTGATCAAGACATACCATATATAATAATTGTCTACACATACAATTATTATCTTACCCATATATATCTTGGACCACCCGAGCCCATAACATCATATTGGGTTGAAACCTAACAATCCTTCCCTTCAACCCAATACCCATATCGGATTGAACGGTAACCATCAAACCATCGACGCCTATTCGCCAATGCCTCCCCTCGAACAAGAACCTCCTCTCGTTCTTCCAATCATTGAGTGTCGCTAAAACCCGTATAGTGCCCGTCCAAACCACCCAAATCACCCAAACCATCGTTCTTCACCATAACGATGTATCCATCTACAAAATCACGTGCATCAACCATTGTTGTGCCCAAAATCTATATGGGCTAGATTTGGGTCCATTGGGCTTAAGGATCCAATCCGTATGATTAATATGGGTTATGATTGAGGTCCCTTAAGATAAATGGGGCCAAATAGCATGTGAAATGGATCTAGACAGGTTCAGGTTCCCGAAGAGACAGGTTCCCGAAAGAAAGCTTCCTGCAGACAGCTTCCCGAGAGACAGGTTCCTGCATACAGGTTCCTGAGAGACAGCTTCCTGTACGAGAACAGATTTATTCCAGCAGAATTCTAGTATGATTAAGCCTCCTATTCTTTAGGAGCAAGTTATGAATGTTAACTCCTTATTGGAATGTATTCCTTGGGCGCAGATGATCCTTGAATACTTCTAATAGAACTACAACTAGTAAATACACTCCTAGTCGGACTAGAACTCGAGTTCTATTCGACTTAGGTCGCATATTCGTGGCTGATTCTGGTGAAAAGGAGTTCCCCACGAATTAGGAACCTAGTTTATTGCCGCTGTTGTGCCCAAAATCTCCATGGGCTAGATTTAGGCCCATTAAGCTATAGGGTTTGATCCATACGAGCCAGAAGATTGATCCAGTATGAGTCATGAAGATCAAATAGAAGAAATGACTAAGGAAGTACGAGTATCAGGAGGTTCCCAATGGTCAGGAAGCTGAGCTGAGCACTAGAAGACCAGGTTCCTCCCAGCAGAAGAGTTCGAGTTAGCATAGCAACAGCCATAGAGGTGATAAAAGCATGCGAAGAGTTATCCAGTCTAACCAGTTTGTTATTTGTGCAGGTACTGACACCCAAAAGGGAGGTCCCTAAGTGATATGTCCCGAAATAAGGAGGTCCCTGAGAAACAGGCTCCTGAAATGTAGGTTCCTGAGCACCAGGTTCCTACGAGTTGCCAACAGAAAGTTCTAGAAGTCATCTAGAACAGATAAACGAATTGGTATCTGAGTATAATTCTAGGGCGCAGATGATCCTAGAATAACTCTAACCAATGAGAGAATCATAAGTGGGGTACGAACTCGAGTTCTACTCCACTTAGCCAAACTAGTTCGTGAAAGGCTCTAAAGGAACCTGAGTCCAACACGAATTAGATGACCGAATGCAGCTATTCCAGTAAGAGACAGAATCATATTAGAACTACGTGAGCTTGATCCCTATAAATACAAGGGTACGTAGGCACCTCAGGGTACGACGCATTAAGTTCTCTAATTTTCTCTAAAGGCACCTGAGATTATTGGAGATACCCTCGAGTTCAGCTCAACCCCCACAAACACAACCCAAACTTGGTTCATAGAACAGTTGATCGCTAGCCTAAACAACTACCTATAAACCTCACATAAGTTGATTACGAAATCCACTCATCAACATTGGCGCTAGAAGGAGGGGCAAGTTAATATCTTAAGAGTGGAAAAGATGTCAGGCAACTCGGATAGCGAAGCAACCCGTTCTGAACGACAGATTCATGAGGGGAACACATCTCCTCCCAGAGCACCGAAGGTTACTAAAGCAGCCATGATGGAAATCTTAAAGACTGTGGGAGAACGTTTGTCGACTTTGGAGCAGGCTTCAAGCAAAAAGAAGAAAAAGAAGGCAAAGAAAGGCAAGAAGTCGAAGGTTACTCCGAAACAGTTAAATTTTGAAGAATCTGAGAATGGAGAGGAGGTTCCAGACGATGGTGGAGAACCGAAGCAAGATAATGGTGATGAAGATATGGAGAATCCTGAGAAGAGTAAAACTGGTAGCAAGGGCCATACAGGGTCCAAGGAAAAGAAGAAAACCAAGACTGGAGGTTCCTCAAAGAAAAAGAAGAAAGATAAAGACCCATCTGTCGAGATAATTGAAGAAGAAAGCACGGATTCAGGTGAGGATACTGAAGAATCAAGCGCAGCAGAGTCGCAAGAGGAAGAAGGAACGAGTAAGAAGACAAAGGCGGAAGCTACTGGGGAGGTGACAGCAGAGGATGTCAAGAAAATTTTGGCTCAACTCAAGGACGAGAAGAATCTTACTGTGAACCCTATAACAGCTTCTCCTTTCACCAAGAAAGTTCGAAAGTCGGCTCTGCCTAGGTCTTACAGGCCTTCGAATGAATTGAAATTCGATGGGACTACTGATCCCATTGAATACCTTAGTCGTTTTGACACAGAGATGGATGTTTATCAAGTGAAGGAAGCCACCAGGTGCAGGTTACTGGCTGCAACTCTACAGGGCGGAGCCCATCAATGGTTCAAAAGGTTACCTGCAGATTCGATTGGTTCTTGGGCAAGTATGGGGAAGCTCTTTGTCACTCAATTTAGAGCATCTGTTGCATTTGCACCACCAACCAATACCTTAGCCAATATCAAACAAAGACCTAGTGAAACGTTGACAGAATATTTCAAGAGGTTTAATGCGGAGGTTCCTAAAGTTAGGAAAGCATCTGAGGAAACAATAAAGAATTTCTTAATTGCTGGAGTCAAAGGAGGCTCAGATTTTTGGAAAGCACTGCAGGGAAAAGAACCAGAGACGTTGGCAGATTTTTATGCCCAGGCAGAACCCTTTCGACTGGTGGAGGAGTCTCTAGCTGAATTAAGGAAGGATCCAGATTTTGTAAGGCAAAGTGGAAGCAAGAGGTCGAGACAAAGAAGCCCCAATGGTCGTGACAATAAAAAGGTGGTTAGTCGCACATCCCAGGTGAAGCCTGAAGCTGTGAATCCTACTAAACCTGTCATGAGTCAGGTACCGCCACCAGCTTCCTATAACAACAATAAACATGAGAGACCTGTCTATGAAACTTTCACCCCTTTGGTAGCTCCGATTGATCATATTTACGCAGTGAATGAGAAGTCCTCATGGTTTAAGAAGCCTTTCAGAACCGGTCCCCCAGGGAATAAGAACGAGCGCCCCTACTGTGACTTCCATGATAATAATGGGCATAATACTGCAGATTGTCGTCACCTCAGAGATCTAATTGAAACTCTAATCAGACAAGGGCAATTGAGTGAGTGGGTAGCTCAGGAAGGAAAAAAGTATAGAGATGAGAAGACTCAGAAGACACAGACACAGGAACCTGTCGTGATGGAAGGACCACCTAAGGCTGGGTGCATACGCACAATTATAGGAGGTCCCCACATTGGAGGAAGCAGCAGGAATGCCATGGAGAGGTATACCCGTGAGGCTAAAGAACGTCCTTTAACCAGTATTTACAATCTGTCACAGAGGTCCCCAAAGTTGTTCGAAGGAGAGGATGCAGATATTACTTTCACAGAAGAAGATGCTTCCTGGGTACATCATCCCCATACTGATGCTTTGGTTGTTGAGGCAGGAATTGGGTCTTATGAGGTTCATCGAGTGCTAGTTGATAATGGAAGCTCTGTAAACTTGCTATCTTACTCAGCTTTCAAGAAGATGCATTTTCTGGATAAAGATCTAACTCCAACAAACGATACCTTGTACGGATTCACTAACAATCAGGTTCCTATCAAAGGTAAGATTCGTTTGCCAGTAACTTTAGGTGATAAACCATGTTGCATTACGCAGTTGGCAGAATTCATCGTTATAGAAGAGAATATGAATTACAATGCTATTTTGGGAAGACCCATTTTGAAGGAGATGAGGGTAATAACCTCCATTTACCACCTCACTATGAAGTTCCCGACACCAAATGGGGTTGGTGTAGTTCGAGGATGTCAGTATGAGTCTAGAGAGTGTTACACCAAAGCTTTGCAACATGCTGCTAAAGCTGCTAAATTGCCTGAACCTATGGACGAGGTTCCTGATAGTTTTCCAGGAAAAAACCCAGACAAAATAACGGTCGACCTGCGCGGTTCGCCTTTGGAAGGTTTTGTGTCAGCATCCTGTAGAGCTATAAGAATTGAAGAGATCATAGAAGAGGAACCTCATGCTGAGATTCCAGTTTTTCGGGGACCAGATACCCCCTACTTACTGATAGAAAGTGCACCCCCTACGGACAAGGATGGTGACGTGTGTATGGTAGAAGGATTGGATGAAGAAAAATCCCGAAAACTGAAACATAATGGAAGCAATGAAGACAGTCAGCCAGCATTAAAGAGAAGGAATGTCATGTACGAAGAGCAGGAACCGTCTACCGTCCAGGAACCTCAAGAGGACTCAACCATAAAGATGGAGGTAGACTTAGATCCTCGAATGCCAGAAACCATGATTAAGGCTGGACCAGCTGGTGAAACTCTGGATGTGAAGATCAATGACAAAGATGGTACAAAGGTGTTGAAGATTGGAGCTCAACTCGATCCAGCCTTAAAGGAATCTCTCATTACCTTTTTGGGCAAGAACCTGGATGTGTTCGCATGGTGTCATGCAGATATGGAAGGGATAGATCCAAGGGTCATGTGTCATAAGTTGAATATTGATCCAGAAAAGAAAGGAGTGAGACAGAAGCGAAGACCAGTTAGTGGAGAAAGAGCTCAGGCATTGAAAGAAGAGGTCGACAGATTATTGGATGCAGGATTAGTTAAAGAATCTTTCTACCCAGTATGGTTGGCAAACCCTGTTTTGGTAAAGAAGCCTAATGGGAAATGGAGAACCTGTGTAGACTTCACAGATCTCAACAAAGCATGCCCGAAGGACAGCTTCCCACTGCCACGGATTGATCAGTTAGTGGATGCAACAGCTGGACATGCCCTCCTCAGCTTCATGGATGCATATTCAGGTTACAATCAAATCCCTATGTATGAACCTGATCAAGAGCATACTTCTTTTATTACGGATAGAGGTCTTTATTGCTATGTATGCATGCCATTTGGATTGATTAATGCTGGAGCCACATACCAACGGTTAGTGAATATGATGTTTAAAGACCAAATTGGCCATACTATGGAAGTATATGTGGATGATATGCTAGTTAAGTGTAAGGAAGCTGTTGACCATGTGAAGCACTTAGAAGAAATGTTTGGAATCTTGCGGAAGTACAGAATGAAGCTGAACCCTCAAAAATGTGTGTTTGGGGTAGAATCAGGAAAGTTTCTGGGTTTCATGGTAAATCACAGGGGTATCGAAGCCAACCCAGCCAAGATTAAAGCATTGATTGATATGAGGTCTCCGAGAACTGTGAGAGAGGTTCAGTCTCTTACAGGAAGGGTTGCAGCCTTGAATAGATTCATTTCGAAGTCCACTGATAAGTGTCAGGAGTTCTTTAAAGCTATAAAGAATGGAAACAAATTCGAGTGGACCGCAGAATGTGAGATAGCGTTTGGAAAGTTAAAGGAGCATTTGGGGAGCCCCCCACTGTTAGCCAAACCTGTGGATGGAGAAACATTGATACTTTATTTGGCTGTGTCAGAGTATTCCATTAGTGCAGTTCTGGTTCGAGAAGAGAATGGACAGCAGAGCCCAGTTTACTATGTTAGTAAAAGGTTACTTGATGCAGAAACGAGGTACACAGGAATGGAGAAGCTGGTTTTCGCATTGATTCTGGCTTCCAGGAAGCTGCGACCTTATTTCCAAGCTCACAAGATTGAGGTGAGAACCTCATATCCACTTAAGCAAGTGATGCATAGGCCAGAAACTTCTGGAAGAATGTTAAAGTGGGCTGTAGAGCTAGGACAGTTCGACATAGAATATAAGCCAAAGACAGCAATCAAAGCTCAAGCTTTAGCAGATTTCTTAATCGAGTTTCCACCTCATGTAGAGGTTACTGGCCAAGAGGGGCCAAAAGAGGTGGTGGAAAAACAGGCAGACAATGACAACTGTGCACCTTGGTGGACACTGTATGTAGATGGAGCTGCTAACAGTGGTGGAGCAGGTGCAGGCATAGAACTAGTTAGTCCAGAAGGGCACCAACTCTATAGCTCGATTCATTTTGCTTTTAAAGCCACGAACAATGATGCAGAATATGAGGCATTGATTGCAGGCCTCAAGTTGGCTTTGGAGATGAAAGTAGAGAATATCAGAGTGTTTAGTGATTCGATGTTAGTAGTTTGGCAGATTCGTGGTGGTTTTCAGGCGAGAGGGCCAAGAACAGACTTATATTTGAGATACTCCCAGGAGTTGATCGCAAGGTTCAGAGAGGTGAAGCTGGATCAAGTACCTCGAGGAAAGAATACCAAAGCGGATGCATTGGCAAAGCTAGGGTCACAGAGAGAATCCACGTTATTGGGGGTAATTCCACTTCAAATCCAGGAGCAACCAAGTGTTTTCAAGGAAGAGGTAATGGACATTGAACTTCCAGTTGAAGATTCCTGGATGACCCCAATACATCGTTACCTGGACAAAGGGGAGCTACCTTCCAATCAAAGTGATATCAGGAAGCTGAGGTATCATGCAGCCAGGTATGTAATTTATGATGGAGTTCTGTATAAACGAGGATTCAATCAGCCTTTGCTCAAGTGTGTAGCTGGAGAACAATGCAAATATATCCTCGAGGAAATTCATGAAGGAGTATGTGGAAATCACTCGGGGGGTAATTCTTTAGCCATGAAAGTTCTTCGACAAGGATATTATTGGCCAACCATCAAAGCAGATGCTATAAAGTTTGTGCAGGCATGCAGTAATTGTCAGAAGTTTGCAAATTTTGATAGTCGTCCTGTAGCCCCTACTAAATCGATTGTTAGCCCTTGGCCATTCGCTGTTTGGGGAATAGACCTCATTGGAGAGCTCCCGAAAGGAAAAGGAGGAGTGAAATACGCAGTGGTCGCGGTCGATTACTTTACAAAGTGGGCAGAAACAGAACCACTTGCTAAGATTACAGCGTCAAAATTGACTGAGTTTGTGTTTCGAGCCATTGTATGCAGGTTTGGCATTCCACAGAAACTGATTTCTGACAATGGGAAGCAGTTCGATAGTAGAGAGCTTAGAGGATTATGTGAGCAGTTTGGAATCCAAAAAGCATTTTCAGCAGTATATTATCCGCAGAGTAATGGACAGACTGAAGCGGTGAACAAGATTATTAAGCATACTTTGAAGACAAGGCTTGAAGATAAGAAAGGAAGCTGGCCAGAGGAGCTTCCTGGAGTCTTATGGTCGTATAACACCACGCCTAGAACTACAACTGGTGAGTCTCCTTTTACTCTTGCTTATGGTTGTGAAGCTATGGTACCTGTGGAAGTTGGAACAGGTTCCCTGAGAAGAAAACATTTTGACCCCGAGAACAATGAGGTCAATCATAGACTATATTTGGACATGGTCGAAGAGTTGAGAGCAGATTCGCGAGTAAAGTTAGCAGCATATCAACAGAGAGTTCGAAGGTATTACAACAAAAAGGTGAAGGCAAGACCTTTTAAAGTTGGAGACCTAGTTCTGAGAAAAGTCATGCCAAACACTAAGGTTCTGGCACATGGAGCCTTTGGAGCAAATTGGGAGGGACCTTACCAGATAAAGTCAGCCATTTGGGAAGGAACCTACCACTTGATGGATATGGATGGGAACCTCATTCCGAGAGCTTGGAATGCAGAGCATCTCAAGAAGTATTATCAGTAACTCTTTTATATGTTTTTCTTAGGAAAAGTAAGGCTCTTTCAGCCCAAGAATAAAGGCAGCTTATTAGTTATAGCTGACCAGCATTTTGATTTCAGTATTTGATTATGCATGTACTCGGGGGGTACTTGATGTGAACCTCCCTACTTGCAAGACGATTCTTTTTTAAGTATTGAGCGATGTATAGCTCTACGTTGAATATTTTGAGTGCATTATTTGCAGCTATAGCTCCTTAATAGTTCTTTTACGTAACAATAATTATCCAAAAGAACTGGGGGGTAGTATTCCTACTTAGACAGTATTGTGCATGCCATGATTTCATATTTCATAGCCAATTTGAAATTTTTGAAACAGGTTACCTAGACTAACAGGTTCCTGTAGCATGGTGTTGTATTTTGCAGGTTACCTGAGCTGACAGGTTCCTGTAGCATTGACAGTATGTGTGAAGTATGAATATGAATTGACAGAATGTGCAGACTACGATTGATTGATCAGAATTAGCTTGTAGATAGATTGTTGAGAAGAGTATCAAGTCCCAGGTAGCTTCCTGGGCATCGAGCAAAGTCCCAGGTAGCTTCCTGGGCATCGAGCAAAGTCCCAGGTAGCTTCCTGGGCATTGAGCAAAGTCCCAGGTAGCTTCCTGGGCATCGAGCAAAGTCCCAGGTAGCTTCCTGGGCATTGAGCAAAGTCCCAGGTAGCTTCCTGGGCATTGAGCAAAGTCCCAGGTAGCTTCCTGGGCACGAGAAAAGCCTCAGGTAGCTTCTTGAGCAAATGAGATTGAAAAGCCTCAGTTGACTGAGCACAACATTGTTGCCAAAAGCCTCAAGTTTCTTGAGCATATGAATTAAAGTCCTGACAAAAGGCACCTTAAAGAGAAGCCTAATAAGCTCTCCCTCATGTGGAACCGCCTTTGGCACATGGGAAGAAGGGATAAAATCCTTAGCATTTACCTTCATAAGATGTCTAGCCTGACACATGGAGAAGAGGAATCTGTGTAGACTCCCAGAACGGCACACAGGTTCCTAGAATCGCCTCAAGGCACAAAAAGGAACCAACATGCCTCGAGGCATGTTGGAACCTAGAGAATAGGATTGGGAACCAAGCAGGTTACCTTTCCAAGAAAAAAAAGGAACCAACATGCCTCGAGGCATGTTGGGACCTAAAGATTAGGATTGGGAGCCAAGCAGGCAACCTTTCCAAGAGATGACCCGAATTAAACAAGAGAAAGCTTTTACTAACGTTAACTGTTTTTTGTTTTATGTTTATTTTGCAGGATTAATACTCGAGGAACCTGGTCATGATGAAGAAGAAATTATTAAAGAAGGCTACGGTTTAGATTATCAATACAAGATATAAACACAGAGGTTCCAGGTTTTACAATTCAGCTGTAGTTTGTTGCATTTATTTTGAGAATAGACAAGTGGAAATATGCATGTGTTCTGTTTCTTACAATGGGTTAGTCCACGTAAGCTTGAACATATGAGTAAGGAAGCTGAATTATTCTCTAATGCATAATAGTGAAGTGTTTCATGAGGTTTTGAAGAAAAGTATATAGAAAGTTAAGATTCGAACAAAGAAATATGTGTAAGCCTACCCTGGACAAGAGATATGTAGCAAAAGCAAATATCATAAACCATGAAGAAAGTTATGGGTACAGAGACCCAGAAAACCAGCATAAAAGTTATTGGCACGAAGGCCATGGAAACCAAATTTAAAGTTACATCTTGCGAGGCGTTACGAGGAGCCCGCGACCTCATCAAAAGTTATCAAAAGTTTTTAAGAATCTTGTTGAAATTATGAAGGAGGAACTTCATTGGAACCCTTGGTAGCAACAGGAGGAGTTGGAAGGATAGGCTGAACAACGTCAGGAGCAGGAACCTCTGCAGTCTCAAGGTTGGCACCTGGAGACCTCTCAACCGTTTTCACGGGAGGTACAGAGGTTGCAGCAGCAGCTTTCTCCTCGAAATCTTTGATCATCCCTACTACGTCTTCACCCAGGAGGGACCAGTCTATATTGGGCATCTTCTCCCATGTGGAACGTATGTAGTCATTAATACCTTCATCATAGCCTTCATCATATCTGGCTTTTTCCTTGATAAGTATGGATGACTTCACAACTTCAGCAGCAGCATTCAAGGCGTCCACCTGAGCTTCCAGTTCATTGGTTCTTTCCAACATCGACAGTTTCTCGTCCTTAAGGATCTTGACCTGACCTTGAAGTTCGATTTTCTCATCTCTTAAAGAGGTCTCCACAATCTTTGCATTTCTGACAGCCGCAGTGGCAATGTTTGCCTTATCCTCACTAGCAGCTAGTTCTGTTTTGAGTTTGCGAATCTCTCCTTGAAGTTGGATGTCATATTGGGTCTTTACAGCAAACTCATCGCAGTATCTAAGAGCAAAGAAAGCAGATTGAGCAGTAGCAAATCTCATGGCGTGCATGGCTTCAGTAGAACTCATCTTACTCCAGGCAGCTATCGTCTCTGTAGGAACATTGGTGTCAATCATGTCCTTGAACAAGTTGGAGGATTGATCAGGGTCGGTTTTCACTGCTTTGCTTTTCCTTGACGAGCGAGTCTGGGGAGCTGCTGAGAGGTCAAGAGTTGTCTGAGCAAACTTCCTCTTTGAAGAACCAGAATGAGTAGTTTAGGAAGCAGGAGTGCCAGGAATTTGATTAATAGGAGTTGCATTCAGCGGAACCTCCTTAGTTTCAGTCTTGAAAATCTCATCCACGTTCTTGGACCTTTTGATAAACGATGGGGCTTTTGGAGCCATATCTGCGAAAGAAAATACAAGAAAGTATCAGAGATTTATATACAGAATAAGCAGGTAAAAGTACAGATGTATAACAATAGAAAAGAAAGGACAACAACAGGGAAACTCATACCAGAAGCTGAGGGTATAATACCTAGGGCAGATAAATTATCAGGGGTCAATAGGATCATACAATCTCTTATGGCCGAAGAGTGCTTCAAAGCCTCTTCAGCTCTCATTAAACAAGCTCCAGTAAGAACAGTCTGTTTTGGAATTAATGGGCGGTAATTGAATTCAAAGCGGATAGAGGGGCAATCGAAGCAGTAAATGAACTGCTCTTGCCATTGATCAAAGTTCTGTTTAACACCTTTTATACATCGGCCTTGATGACTAGGCCAGGCAGTCAGATAGAAACAACCGGAACCCTTCCCAGTGTCCTTCAATCTGAAGAAGTAACCTAATTCATGTGCAGATAGTGGGGTTGTGAACATGCTAGTGTACAGAATGTAGGTACTAATGGCTAACCTATATGAGTTAGGTGTCAATTGGAGAGGGGCCAAGCCATAGAAGTCAAGAACCTCTCTCAGGAAAGGATGTAGAGGGAAGTACACACCAACTTTGAAGAAGGCAGCAGAGGTTACAACATTTGGAATACCTCGGTCAGGTATCTTGGTATCAAACTTGTGAGCCCTCTCACCTGGCTTAGGGAGAACAATGGAGCAGGATGGACGAAAACATTCCTCATACAATTTCTCTAACCTAGTCGAGGTCATAAGAGAATCCATTTTTTCACAGAAAGGTACAATTTCTTGCTTATACAGCTCTCTTTCAACGGACACTTCGTTATCAAAATCAGGATCTGGGATCAAACTATGATCAGGCTTAGACACTTCTTCTCCGTCAGAGGGCCAATCATCCCCCAAATCTACAAAGGAAGGGGTAGGAAGATTTGTAGAGGGTAAGGTCGAAGGTTTGAGAAGGATATTTCCAGGTTCGTCAATGTCTGGAACAACAACCCTAGACCTAGTTCTTTCCCCTATTGGCATCATAGAAGGTTGAATTGAAGATAAGTGGTCAGAATGTGTAGAATCAGAGGACATCTGCAAAAGACAGACGGAGAAAAATCAGGTTTTGAGTCTTCTAAAAGAGAAATAGTGGTTCTAAAGTTCTTGGACAGACATAACTATGAGACACGAGGTAATCGGTGAATTACACAGAAGCTACGCACCATTAAAACGACTCATATCAACTACAGTATAAGTCGAAAACATGTGTGTACAGAATATGAATAAACAATATTGAGTCCCAGAAGAAGTCAGGGTCACAAGACCGTAAATCGATGATCAAACAAACAGGGTATAGTAAAAGACTGTGTGAGAAGCATGGAATAGATACAAATGTATACATACAAAGATTAGAAACGAAGAACATCGACATGCAAGACACGAAAGTGCAGACAGTACGAAATGAAGTCAAAAGAGCAGAAAGAAAACAAGTCATACCTTAATTAGAAGAAAGCGGCGACGGAGAGTTTGGATTGAATAAGTGACCGTCGGACTTCTTTTTCTTCTTCTCTCTCTAAGGGTTTTGGAAGATATTTGGTAAAGGTAAAAACTAGACTTGGAGTTAGAAGTGTGTTTATATAATCAAGACAGTTCCGTACACGTGTCAGAGCATTAGTGGAGCGGTAAAAACGAAGAGGTATATGTGTGAAAGGCGTGTGAACCTTGGGAACTCATGCATTAACTACAGCTTTGGTAAGTGATAAGTTCAATTCGAACTTTGAGTTATCTCCAGCTGCCAACCATTATCTCTTCCTATAGATTCTTAAATTATTAAATTTAAAGAGACGTGGAGTTGAGTGACGAATTAGATTCCCAGAGGAGCTAAATGCAAGCATCGAGTTGACTTCGAGAGCAGCTATCTGAAGAAGAAAATAGCAAGATAACAGGTTCCTTAATACAAAGGAAGCTTACTCAAGATTATATTAAGCTGAAAATATTTTATGTCCTGTTTCCTACGCCGAGTTAACTCATGTAGGCTTGGATATAAAATGTTGAAGCGAGGTATTGTTACTAGAATGGTTTAGCATTGAACTTTTGATCGTAGAATTGGAATAGGTTCCTTTCACATTACATGATTTCAAGGAACCGGGGGGTACTTGTTGTGCCCAAAATCTCCATGGGCTAGATTTAGGCCCATTAAGCTATAGGGTTTGATCCATACGAGCCAGAAGATTGATCCAGTATGAGTCATGAAGATCAAATAGAAGAAATGACTAAGGAAGTACGAGTATCAGGAGGTTCCCAATGGTCAGGAAGCTGAGCTGAGCACTAGAAGACCAGGTTCCTCCCAGCAGAAGAGTTCGAGTTAGCATAGCAACAGCCATAGAGGTGATAAAAGCATGCGAAGAGTTATCCAGTCTAACCAGTTTGTTATTTGTGCAGGTACTGACACCCAAAAGGGAGGTCCCTAAGTGATATGTCCCGAAATAAGGAGGTCCCTGAGAAACAGGCTCCTGAAATGTAGGTTCCTGAGCACCAGGTTCCTACGAGTTGCCAACAGAAAGTTCTAGAAGTCATCTAGAACAGATAAACGAATTGGTATCTGAGTATAATTCTAGGGCGCAGATGATCCTAGAATAACTCTAACCAATGAGAGAATCATAAGTGGGGTACGAACTCGAGTTCTACTCCACTTAGCCAAACTAGTTCGTGAAAGGCTCTAAAGGAACCTGAGTCCAACACGAATTAGATGACCGAATGCAGCTATTCCAGTAAGAGACAGAATCATATTAGAACTACGTGAGCTTGATCCCTATAAATACAAGGGTACGTAGGCACCTCAGGGTACGACGCATTAAGTTCTCTAATTTTCTCTAAAGGCACCTGAGATTATTGGAGATACCCTCGAGTTCAGCTCAACCCCCACAAACACAACCCAAACTTGGTTCATAGAACAGTTGATCGCTAGCCTAAACAACTACCTATAAACCTCACATAAGTTGATTACGAAATCCACTCATCAACAGCCGCTAACCAGACTTCTAGTCTAAAAAGAACTACGTGAACTTGATCCCTATATATACAAGGGTACGTAGGCACCTTGAGAACATGTTTTTACAAGCCTCGCAATACACCTACGAGATTCTTGAGAACACACGACACAAGCCTCAAAGGAACTCGTGAGATTCTTGTAAACGCTCTCGAGCTCAGTTCAACCCCCACAAAAAAACCTCCATTCTCCATTGATTAGTAGATCGTTAGCCTTTACAACTCACCATAAACCTCTCAAAAGTTGTTACAAAATCCACTCATCAACATTGGCGCTAGAAGGAGGGGAGAGAGTTATCATCTTAAGAGTGGAAAGATGGCAAGCAATTCAGATAGCGAAGCAGCACAATCTGTAGAGAAGGAACCCCAAGGAGAAAGACTCATAACCCTCGAACAGATAACACAAAAGAAGAAGAAGTCGAAGTTGGCATCAGGTAAGAAGGGTAAAAAAGCTAAGGTTAATCCCAAGCAGTTGGACGTTGATGAAGAAGAACGTGATAAAAAGGTTGAGGAAGAGATCGAAGACCAAAAGAAAGATGCTGAAGGTGAAGAAGATGTTGAACCCAAGGATAAACAACCTCCTGCTAAGAAGACTCGATCACGGATCTTGGCAGGACTTAAGAGTAAGAAGACTACGAAATCAGGAGCATCTTCTTGGAAAAAGAAAAAAGCGAAGGAACCTTCCATCGAGATAATTAAAGATGATTCAAGTTCAGAAGAGACCACGAACGATTCGAGCCTGGCAGATTCACATGAAGTCGATGACAAAGATAAGGAAGCAAAGGACGATAGAGCCGGTGATTTGAATACTGAAGACCTCAAGAAGATTATGGTAAAACTCAAAGAAGAAAAGCAGTCAACAACAGGTGCAATAACCTCATCTCCATTCACCAAGAAGGTTTGAAAATCCTCGTTACCTAAATCCTATCGTATGTCAAACGAGTTTCCTGTGGAGTATTTGGGTCGTTTCAATACCGAGATGGATGTTTATCAAGTTAAGGAGCCAACACGGTGTAGATTACTAGCTGCAACCCTTCATGGTGGAGCCCATCAATGGTTCAAGAGGTTACCATCAGATTCTATAGATTCTTGGGAGAATATGGGGAAGCTCTTCGTTACTCAATTTAGAGCTTCCGTGACTTTTGCACCCCCAACCAATACCTTGGCCAACATCAAACAGAGAGCAGATGAGACCTTGACAGAGTACCTCAAACGTTTCAATGCAGAGGTTCCCAGAGTTAAGAAAGCTCCTGACGAGGTCATTATGAGCTTCCTAATTGCTGGAGTTAGAGCTGGTTCAGACTTCTGGAAGGAGTTACAAGTACGTGAACCTGGTACACTAGCTGAGTTCTATAAACAAGCTGAATTGTATAAATGTGTGGAGGAATCCTTGTTGAAGCTGAGAGAAATAGAAGATCTTGGAGATGAAGCTAGTCACAAAGGAAGAAAGCGAGAGAGGTCTCCAAGCCCGCAAGCGTATGTTATTGGGGATCGAGCTTCCTCCAAAAGAAGTAAAGCAAATTTGAAGACAAAGCGCGACAATTATACCTCTTTGGTCGCTTCAGTGGACCACATCTTCACGGTTTATAGGAAAGAAGGAATATTTATGAACCCTGCACCTTTACCTATAGGAGCAAGGAAAGATCTGAAGAAATATTGTGACTTCCATGAGGATAATTGCCATGATACTTCCGAATGTAGAGCGCTAAAAGACCAAATTGAGGAATTGATTAAAGCCGGGAAGCTCGCGGAATGGATAGCTCGAGGGGACCAGTAGCTAAAAGTTTGAGAGCTTCCTTAAAGTAGAGTTGAGAGACCTTTATTTATATATGTATTTCCTTCTTAGAACTGGGGGGTAGTGCATGTATACCTCCCTAGTAAGCAAACCTATTTCTTTCGAGTAGTTTTCAACGAAATTATGAGTAGTTCTTTTCCTTGTATTACGTAATACATGAGCTTATATTTAGCTTGTAAAACAAGGAACGTACCTCATTCAATTCAGTGACCTGCGAGAAATACCTCGCAAGTAATCTCTTTAAGTATCTCTTGTTTCTTACAATGAGTTAGCTCGCGTAAGCTTAGAGGTGCTGTATTGGGATATTTGTATAGAGGTTCATTCTCAACATGTTTCGTGAGAAGTTAAAGAAGAAAAGAGAAGATATGTTAAAGCTACAAGCAGGAATGATGTAATTATAGTATCTATTCGAGTGTTAAGGAAAATTCGACATAGTTGAAGATTTTGATGAAGAGTAGCTACAAGAATATGATATGAGCATCTTGAAGCGAACACGCAGTACTCAACTTCATGGATGAATATTCAACGACTTATTAGAGATTATCGAAGAATTGTGAAGCTTACCGGAGTTAGTTCTTCATCAAAGACAAGCCTCCCTGAAGAACTGGGGGGTAGTATGATTACTATTGGACGTGGTACTTTGAAAATTGAGGATTTCAAAATTTTGAGAATTCAGATCATGAACCTCACCATCAGGTCCAGGAAGCTCGTGATTTGATTTAGGAACCTCACGGCTAGGATGTAGTTTAGAAACCTCATAGCTCATATTTGGTTCAAGAACCTTGAGGATTGATTTGGTCTAGTATCTTGAAGAGTGATAAGTGGATTTTATATCTACTTGGAACCTTCTAATTCGGCTTAAATTGATTGCTTTGGCCTCAAGTTTGTGGTAGTTTTGATGTGTTTTGTTTAATTGTGCAGGGTTGAAGAAATATCGATTAAAGGTGTAGCAAGAAATCACGTAGAATGTATAGACCCTAAAATACATCTAAAATTCGATTTAGGAGTCAGAAATCACGTAGAAATCAATTTCAGCTCGAAAAGGGCAATTCTGGAATTTCTCCCGCATAACACAGCGCAGGAGCGCCATGTTGGGCGCCTGAGGCACCGGGGCAATCTGCCTAAAAACGGCTGGAAGCTCCCGGTTTGGTCCCGTTCTGCGAAAACTGCTTTTTCTTAGATTTTCGCCTTTTCTTCCCGTTCCTTTTGCATGAGCTTCCGTCTTTCATTCTTCATGACTTGTATACTTCTTAGGAGTTGATATTAGCCACCATTCTTCATTCCATATCATCAATGAACTCCACAAAACACACCAAAAACGACGGAAAGAAGATGTATAGACACCTATCATGTTTAGACCCTATATCTCTATAGAAACCTTGCCCAGCAAGAAAATATCCTAAAATACATCTAAAATTCGATTTAGGAGCCAGAAATCACATAGAAATCAATTTCAGCTCGAAAAGGGCAATTTTGGAATTTCTCCCGCATAACACAGCGCAGGAGCGCCATGTTGGGCGCCTGAGGCGCCGGGGCAATCTGCCTAAAAACGGCTGGAAGCTCCCGATTTGGTCCCGTTCTGCGAAAACTGATTTTTCTTAGCTTTTTTTGCCTTTTCTTCCCGTTCCTTTTGCATGAGCTTCCGTCTTTCATTCTTCATGACTTGTATACTTCTTAGGAGTTGATATTAGCCACCATTCTTCATTCCATATCATCAATGAACTCCACAAAACACACCAAAAACGACGGAAACTACACCTTTAATCGATATTTCTTCAACCCTGCACAATTAAACAAAACACATCAAAACTACCACAAACTTGAGGCCAAAGCAATCAATTTAAGCCGAATTAGAATTTTCCAAGTAGATATAAAATCCACTTATCACACCCCCAAACTTAAACCGATGCTTGTCCTCAAGCATATACAATTACAACTAACTAACTAACTAGTACCACTTCCGTAGGTGATCACGGTTGCATTTGGCATATGCAACAAGCCCTTTAAACCCCTAGGCAGCCCTAGTGGACGAGTAAGGTCTCGTGAGGGCCTATAGCGAATGTACCCACAAAATCCAATGCAATGCAATGCATGAATGCAACTAATATGAAAATGCAACTAATATTCTACCATGCCTTCAAATCCTCTCATGCCATATCAACTTAAGAATCAAAGTAAATACGCAATGTCTTGGTGTCGAAAGTGCAAGTATTCACATAGTCTACTCAATGATCATGCATAAGTTCTCACAAGTCCATGTCAAGTGTAAGAATAAGTTAGTAACCATGCTAAGCCTACAAGAGTACATCTTTGAGACAAAACTCGGGATCTCATACGCCAAAACAAGCAAACACTCACAATCCTCCAATAAAAGAATATTCACTCAAGAACAAGGGTAAGTGTATCACTCAATTCCAACAAAATCATAAGCATGCTTGACATTTGGTATCAATCTAACTCTTAACACAACATACATCAATGACGATAATCAAAAGGTCTTTATTTGGATTGTAATGGGGCTAGGGACAAGGTATGTCAAATAAGCCAAAATAGGTGAAGTGACAAAAGCTAGTAGGAACTTATAATAAATCATACACAACCACCTAATTTCCCCCCATAATTTATTCAACAAAAACACTCGAATAGTCGACTAAAGTGGGATCACAATAAAAACAAATTGACATGCTCTCATAACATAATATATATACAAAAATTTTATTTATTTTTTTCTTTTTTTTTCGATTTTTTTTCTTTTTTTTTTCCGAGAGCTAGAGCAACAATAATATAAACAATAACAATGATCCCACAATTTTATTACACAAGCCGACTATCAAGCAAACAACCAAGCCCAATTTCCAAATTTCAATATTCCCCCAAACTTATGACCAACAATAAACCCTTTCTTGCACACCTTATTACTCCCTTAAGCACTCTACTAGCCTTTGACAATGCAGGTTCAAATTAATGTAAGGCCAATACAAGAAAAAGTTCTAGGCAAGTAATGTGGTATGTCACCGAAAAAATAGGATTAAGCTCAACGGGTTAAATAATTGATCACGTAAACATGGTGTGGTAATATGGGAAATATGCGGTTAATCCTAATGCCTTTATCATTTTAATCATCAAATAATGTCATGCGTTTCAAGAAAGACCTCAAACAACTGCTAGCAATGCAAACAATCCGTGGACACTCAAGCAAACGAATAAATTGCAAAAAATATGCAATATGGCTCAAAATCTCACTTGGTAGGAAAAACATACTCAATCCCAAGTAAAAATCTCTCTAACGCACCTACTTGTATTCAAAGAATGAGAACTAAATTATCTTGCACATATTCATGTCCTTCTAATTACTCACAACATTCAATAAGTCGACTAGTTTCAACTTACTAGTGTATGTGTGTGCACAAGAACAGAGCATATCCTTCTCAATCAAAAGCGTCAACAACACAAAATTTCTATCAAGCATGGGTGCAAATGCAAACTATATGAACTTACATGATATACGAACATAAAAACTGAATGTCCTATATGAAACAAACGTAGATAACACGAACATAAATGCATAATTTACTAATGTCTATACATCTTCTATCTCTTTTGTGGATGCATGTGTAGTTTGGTACTAGTATACCGAGAGGTAACTTTTACTTGTTTCGTGTTATTAGATCAGATATCAAAACCATCGCATGTTTTAATTACAGGCTGCAACTCTAAGTGAAGTAGATGATGAAACTAGGATTCCATGTTTATTCTCATATAATTAATTCGAGTTTAGAATTTTTTTAGTTAATTTAATTCTTAGTTATAATTCGCATTTTAGTTAATTTAGATAATCAAAACCAAATTTGTTACTTTTCTTAGCAGTGAATTAAAACCATACATTGTTGCATAGGCATATTTACTGATTAAAACTTAACCAGATCTCTGTGGAACGAACTTAAATTGTATTACTTGTGACTACGTGCGCTTGCGTAATTTTGTCATAACAAAGAGCAGCATGCTTGCATCAGGAACACGTCAATGAGTTTTCAAATCTTAACGGAGGCTTCCACTTCACATCTGATCAGTCTACAGAAAGATCCAGGTGATTCCTCTCCTTTTATGCTTAGATATTCGTAGAAAACCTCCCAGGTACGCTCAGCAAACTCTTACTATACCTAAAGCATGCTTAAACATCTATGATATTGTGGTCGTATATGCGATAAAGTTATGATTATGTATTGATTATGTTTCTAGATGTTAGAATGCACATGTACCTAACAGGTTACAGTTTCCTTAATATTTACCTGCACCTCGCAGGTTCCTTGATATTTACCTGCATCTCGTAGGTTCCTTGTTATTTATCTGCAGCTTGCACTTTCCTTGATATTTACCTGCAGCTTATAGGTTCCATGTATTTACCTTTAGTTAACAGGTTCCGTGTTTCTCACCTGAAGCTCATAGGTAGTAGCTTTCAGGTCTAGTTGTATTTATATGTGTCTAGTAGATTACTTGTTATTCTATTGTAATTGACGTCTTGCAGGTTCATTGATATATACCTGAAGCTGGTATGTAACAGCTTCCAGGTTCATTGACATTTGTTATAAGCCAATTGTTGATAGTTTCTGATTAGCAGCTTCCTGCTTGAAGTTCCCAGCCAGCCGATACCTGAATAGAAGAGAGTGTACATACAACAAGAGCTCCATGCCTTTAGAGGATTAATCTAGTGCCCTTCTGGATTCTCTTTGTGCTCCATTCAAGGATTCACTTATTTCCCATAAGGATTCACTAGGTTCCCCGAGAATTTTTCATGTATTCACCCAGTGCCCTTAAGGATTCTATTTGGCCCTATAGGTTCACTTAGAGCCCAAAAGGATTCACTTGGTGCTTCATGCATCCACGCGCATTTCTTTGGTATCTTGATGGATTCTCTTTGCACCCTTTTAGGGATTCATTTGGTGCCCAATTGGTTTCGATTTTTGACCATAGCAGAGGTTCACATAATGACCAGTTGGATTCACCTTATGCCCTTATAAGGATTTGCATAGAGCCCAGAAAGATTCACTTTGAAAGCTCTGTTAGCCGCAGGCACTCGATAGCCAGAAAAGATTTGCAAGCACGAAAGATTCACTTCGAAAAGCCCTATGAATCGTAGGCACGCATTCAAAAGTCCCATAAGCATGTGGGCACCTAGTTAAAGGTTTTGGGAACCTAAGCATGGGTAACCTAACCTAGAGTTTGCTTGTACTTGAAAAGCCTTCAAAGGGATTCACCTTGTGCCTTTACGGATTCACTTGGTGCCCCTAGAATTTGAAATGACTCATCATGTGCCCTATAGATTCTCTTTGTTCCCTCTTCAGGATTCACTTGGAGCCTATAAGGATTCACTTGATGCCACAAAGGAATTCACTTAGTGCCCATCCGGATTCTCTTCGTGCTCTTGCCATGATTCACCTAGAGCCCGGATGGATTCACTTCGTGCTCCCTAAAGCCAAAAGGATTCATTTGACGCCCAATCGAATTCTTTAAGTGCCCTTCTCAGGATTCAATTAAAGTTCAACTGGATTCGTCTTATGCCCTACTAAGGATTCATTTGACGCCCAATCAAATTCTTTAAGTGCCCTTCTCAGGATTCACTTAAAGTTCAACTGGATTCGTCTTATGCCCTACTAATGATTCACTTAGCGCCCAATTGAATTCTCTAAGTGCCCTTTTCAGGATTCACCTAGAGCTCAATTGGATTCGCTTTGTGCCCTCATCAAAGTGATATATAGATGAATACTCCCACTTATAAAGCTTGTATATGATCGAAATAGTTTATAGCTACAGCTTCCAAGTTCAGTGATATTCAGCCGAAACAAGCAGTTTTCAGTCAACCACTTCAATAAGCTGTAGGAGGTTCACACATCATGACGGCTCGGGGGGTAGCTCAATTCCTCTATGTAAGCTTGCACTGAGAAGAGCTTCCATCTTCCAGGTTCAGTAACGGAACCTCAATCCAAACCGGCACAATGAAGCACAGATAAGTTCTACTTTCATGCCTTTATATCCTTAACTATCATGCACATTACCTGTCAATGAGATCTTATATTCTGTCATGCTTAGATACATATAGCTTATAATGCGTATATTACATGATCCTTAGAAATGAAATTTATGTGAACTTGTACTTAGGATGTTATCATGCCCTATAGGTTTAAAGTTTACACAACATATATGCTTAGTTTATGATCTCGAAGTTGTTAGTTGAATCAGTCAAGTAGTTAATTGATATGCCACTTGAGAAGGTAACAACATATATAATGCAAATAATCATTCATACTTGCATACATGCATCACTTATATGTGAGCTAGTCAGCTCGTATTACTAATCTATATTTTCTAGTTTTCTTAGTGTTGTGACCAAAATTACCAGGGCTCGATTTAGACCTATTAAGTCATAGGTTCCAATCCACAAGTAGTGTATAAGTCCGGAGACAAATCCAGTACTCGATATGAAGACCAAACGCGAAGCAATGAGCATTAGCTGAGAAGACTGTCAAGAGATTATGAGTATCAAGACGTTCCTGATGAAGCAGTAGTTGAGCAGATTACGAATGGACCAGGTTCCTTCCCACAGAAGAGCCCGAGTCAGCCTAGCAGCAGTAATGAGGACATCAAGAAGTACATGGGAACCACAAAAAGGCTCCCCAGACTAACAAATTTGTTATTTATGCAGGTACAGTTTCCTGTAGTGAGGTTCCTGAGAACCAGATTTTGAGACATAGGTTCCTGAGCACCAGGTTCCTGAGGATAGACAACAGAGAGATCAAGAAGCTAGCTAGAGAGATGTAGAATCATTATTGGAAAGTACTTCTAGGACGCAGCTGATCCTAGAGTACCTCTGATAGACAAACATTAGATAGTCAAATGAAAAGATGCTTATCAGATGAAGCAACCTTTCGAGCAATCAAGTTATGATTTTTAAGGTCAACTTCGTGCCCTTTTAAGGATTCACCCAGTGCCTTATTTGGATTCGTTTTGTGCCCTCAGCATAGGTTCACATAACGCCCAGCTAGGTTCACTTGATGCCCTTATTTGGATTCACGTGGTTCCCTTGATAATCTTAAGATTCACCTTGTCCCTTTTAAGGATTCATCTAGTGCCCTATTGGATTCGTTTTGTGCCCTCAGCATAGGTTCACATAACGCCCAACTAGGTTCACTTTATGCCCTTATTTGGATTCAATTGGTTCCCTTAGCATTCTAAAGGCTCACTTAGTGCCCAATTAGATTCGCTTTGTGCCCTCGTCAAAGGATTCACTCAGCGCCTAATTGGATTCACTTTGTGCCCTTGTCACGATTCAAGCAAGAAGATAAAGACCCGCATGGTTCACTCAGAAGAAATATGGGAGCACTGAAGGGATTGGACCTTAAAATATCAGGCTATTTAGGTTCCTCTCGCATCATATGACTTCGAGGAACCGGGGGGTAGTTGTTGTGCCCAAAATCTACATGGGCTAGATTTGGGTCCATTGGGCTTAAGGATCCAATCCGTATGATTAATATGGGTTATGATTGAGGTCCCTTAAGATAAATGGGGCCAAATAGCATGTGAAATGGATCTAGACAGGTTCAGGTTCCCGAAAGACAGCTTCCTGCAGATAGCTTCCCGAGAGACAGGTTCCTGCATACAGTTTCCTGAGAGACAGCTTCCTGTACGAGAACAGATTTATTCCAGCAGAATTCTAGTATGATTAAGCCTCCTATTCTTTAGGAGCAAGTTATGAATGTTAACTCCTTATTGGAATGTATTCCTTGGGCGCAGATGATCCTTGAATACTTCTAATAGAACTACAACTAGTAAATACACTCTTAGTCGGACTAGAACTCGAGTTCTATTCGACTTAGGTCGCCTATTCGTGGCTGATTCTGGTGAAAAGGAGTTCCCCACGAATTAGGAACCTAGTTTATTGCCGCCTAACCAGACTTCTAGTCTAAAAAGAACTACGCGAACTTGATCCCTATATATACAAGGGTACGTAGGCACCTTGAGAACATGTTTTTACAAGCCTCGCAATACACCTACGAGATTCTTGAGAACACACGACACAAGCCTCAAAGGAACTCGCAAGATTCTTGTAAACGCTCTCGAGCTCAGTTCAACCCCCACAAAAAAACCTCCATTCTCCATTGATTAGTTGATCGTTATCCTTTACAACTCACCATAAACCTCTCAAAAGTTGTTACGAAATCCACTCATCAACAACCACCACGAGTGCTCTTCCACATGTTGAGTCACCCGATCCTTTCTTTCACAATTGAAAGGCAGAGTGTATAAACTTGTAACACTATAACTAATGTAACTCAATTAAAAGAAAAGATACTTAACCAGAAGACAATCAAGAACAAGAAGTCACAAGAAATCAACACTAAATGAAGACAAGGTAATTGATACAATTGAACATGTTAACTATGATCAAGCCAAGAAGAAATCATTGAGAGAAGTTCAAGTCAAAGTTGTTCAGGCCTCAGTGATTTGAGAAATCGAGAATCAAGATCATAACTATCAGTATCAACGAGACCAATTGATTTCAAGTGAACAAGAAGGAAAGCGAATATTGGAAAGCCAAGTTACTAAGTGAATATGGTAATTTATTCAAGAAGCAGAAACACTATCAAGACTAGTCACTTATGAACCAGACCAGTGCATCAAGTGTCAGGACATTGATAGCAAGTTTATGTCAGTAATAAAGATCCATGTTCAAGAGCTTGCTGAAGAATAAAGAAGACATGAAGATATCACAAGCTCAAGATGTGCATTTAAGTTTCAAGTTGAAGACCAGAATATTTTCTAAGTACTAAATATTCTGGATGGCCAAGTAGAATATTTCTAAGTAGAAGTTCTACTTAGAAATTTCGAGATGGCTAAGTAGAAATTCTCAAGTAGAAGTTCTACTTAGAGTGCAGCTTCAACATGACACATGGCATCTTCTGATTGGCAGATTTCCAAGCTTTCAAGATAAGGCAAGATTTATGTGGACATCATTGGGCCACGTACATCTTAGTCTTTGAAGACTACAGGACATAGATTACATGTAGTATAAATAGAAGCACTTGTGTAATGTTTTAGTTAGTGAGCATTATTGAGAAAAACACAAGAAAAAGAGAGAGAGTATATTCACAGAGCTTAGAATCATTCACTTCTCTCTGAACTTCTGTTATACTTTGTAATGAATGTTGTAGCAACCTTTTCAAGTTATATATAAAGAAATATATTCCTTGAATCTGCGTGTTCATTTATTGCATCGTATTTATTGCTACTCATATTCGAAAAGTTGTATTCACCCCCCCTCTACAACACATTTGGACCTAACAATTGGTATCAGAGCGGATGTTTAACATACAAAACATAGATCCTTGTGTTTGGTAGAAGAATCGTGAGTTTTCATTTTCTAGATCTACTTTTCATTTTCTCGAAAAGTGTGCTTTAATTCCTTGGTAGTGAAAACTCATCCGAAAAAATTATTTAAATACTCCAGGTGTGATTATTTAGCTTGGGTGTATTTTAATTAATTTTTGTGAATTAATCTGGGTTCATTGATATTTGGTGTTCTTGAGTGTTCATCATCTGTTCTTATCAAAGAAGATAACCCAACAACTTTTTGATCTCCTTTTTCAAACAGATAAGATAGTCAAAAAGGTGTTTTTGTACTTTTGATTTGATAAATATTCCTTGGCCGAAAGTGTAACAAGACATACTCAGTGCCTAACAAGTGGGTTAGTTGCTTTCGGTGTGTAAAGTATCAAAAGTCAAAAAGGTGATATTGTTTATTCAATATTAAAGTAATCTGCAGAAAATTATTCTAAGGACAAAAGTTCTACATAGAATTTCTACTTGAGAATTTCTACATAGAATTTCGACTTGGACAATTTCTACTTGGTGAATTTCGACTTGAGCAAAATTTCAACTTAGAGAAATTTCGACTTAGGCAAAAGTTCTACATAGATTTTCTACATAGCCTAGTCTTGGGTACTTAGAAACTTTTAGTGACCAGATTTGAAATGGCTCCTAAAAATTCTTTCAAGATCCCAATGTTCAACCGAGATCACTATGAAGAATGGGTTTTCAGAATGAGACTCTACTTAGAGACAATTAACCCTGAGTATCTGGAAGTCCTTGAAAAGGGTAAATTTGTTCCAATGAAAGCTATTCCTGAGCGTACGGAAGGAGAGGAGGTTATACCTGCTTGGTCTGAGCCTAAAAAGGTAGCGGACTTTACGGATGCTGACAAGGAGCAAATAGCTTATGATACTTCTGTAAGACAAACCTTGATGGAATCCCTTGATCATGAAATGTTCAACATAGTCAAAGGTTTGAATACAGCAAAGAAGATTTGGGACAAGATTGAAGTTGTCATGGAAGGATCTGCAGAGGTTAGAAGCAACAAGACACTTATACTCAAGATGGAGTATGACACCTTCAGAATAAGAAAAGGAGAAGGCATAACAGACGTCTATCTAAGATTCAGTCAGTTGGTATTAGATTTGAATCTGAGAGGTGTTACTCTCCCCATGGTTGAGACCAATACGAGATATCTGAGGAACCAGCCAAAGAGCATTGAACATAGGGTCTACGCAATCAGAGAAACCAGAGATTTGCATACAACTTCTCTGGAAGAATATTATGGAATTCTAAAGACCTATGAGCTGGAAACACTTCAAGATCAAGCATGGGACAATGATTCAAAAGGAAAAGAAACTGCATCAGGATTAGTTGCTGATGAGGAAGAGTCTAAGAAGGCAATGGTTGCAGCAAAGCCTAAATCATCACCTGCACCACATCAAGTTGATAATGATGACGAGTGCGCATCTAACAGTGATGATGACTACTTCACCCAAGAAGAGCTGGACAACATGGACGATAGTGTCGTGGCATACATGGCAAGGAAGTTCAGCAACATGAGATTCAGAAAGAGCAACCGACCACAGAGAAATTCTTCATCTTATTATCGGGCTGCTAAGGGTGGTGGTAGTTCGTCAGGCTATCAAGGTAAAGGCAAGAATACCAGCTACAAATCTCCTTTGGATTTCAAAATGAAGTTCAAATGCTATAACTGTGGTGAACCTGGACATTTTGCCTCGGACTGCAAGAAGCCTAAACAGACTTATCCAAAAGAGACATTTGAAGCCCTCAAAAGCAAGTATGAATCGCTGGTGAAGGAAAGACATGGAAAAAGAGCTTTATTAGTAACAGAAGGAAGAGCTTGGGATGATTCAGATGAGGAAGATGTTACTCATGTAGCAAACTTTGCACTCATGGCTGAGACATCAGAGGAACCAGAGGTACCAGTTCTAACCCTTAAAGTAGAAATGTCTATTGATGATTATAAGGAACAGAACGGGGCTCTTAGCGAAGAGATCTACATGTTGTGCAAAAGCCTAGACACTTCTCAAAAGGAACAGAAAATACTTGTCGCCAAAAGCAGAATGCTTGAGGCAAAAGTGGAAGAGTTAGAGGCTGCTTGCACTGTAGATACTTCCCTAAGAGATTTTATTAAATCTTTGGAACACAAGCTCGTCCTTAAGGAAGAAATAGAAGCATGTCTTAGGAACAAACTAGCTGAGTTAGAAACTAAATGCGAAGCTTACAAACTAGCTGCTAGTAAAGTGTATGTAGATAATGACGTATTTAAGAAGATAACTGGAGTAGGTGTAGGACTTGATTATTCTAACCTTTCTAACAAAGAAGGAAAGAGACCTATAGACACTAGTTCCAGTGACTTTAAAAATGAAATTCCTAGCATTTTTAAATCTTCTGTCAAACCCATCTACAAACACCTTGTTCCTAGAATAGAAGAAGAAGAGACTGAATTGATAGCTAGATATGAGATTGAGATGGAAGATCGCCAGAAAGCACAACCTATAACTCCTATCAAACAAGTTAAAATCAATTTCCCTAGTGATGAATCTAGACTAGGATTAGGAGCTAAGGCTGTTAAACAACAAGGGAAGAAAGGCATAAAAGAGGTTAAGGCTGAACGAATAAAGAAAGCATGTTATCACTGCAAATCTACTGAACATCTTTCTTATGCATGTAAAGCTATCATAAATGTTCCTGCTGCACATGCCATGCCTGTCACACATACAATGAATAATCTGCATCCGAACCATGTACAGTGTGGTCAACCTAATTGTATGCCATGCACTTTTAATGTCATGCAAACTTTTGTGAATTTAATGAATGCATCTAGCCAGTCATGCTTAAATACTGCTGCTAGTTCAAACATCAAGAAAAAGCATGTGAGAGCTAAGACTGTCAGTCCTCCTAAAGTTAGGAGTGACAAACCTTCTCCTAGGACTGATAAATATGTCAAGTCTGAGAAAGGAAAGGAGAAAGTCGAAAGCTCTAGTAATGTTAAGAAAAGTGCATCTCCTGTTGTTAAATCTGTTGATTCTAAATCTTATCGAAAAGCCGGGCCCAATCAAAGTTGGGTTCCGAAGAAAGTCTTGTTAGGTCGAATACACAATAAGTAATCAAATACTGTATGAGTAACTTAACAAGAACACACTGTTTAACAATTAAAAACTGTTTGGAATTAATAATTCCTCTCTCGGTGATGTAAATATCATAGAGAGCTGCTTAGGTTACAATCAATGAATTTCTCAATGTTCGATTACCCTTCTAGGGTTAACCTAACTGTATTTATAGAACATACAGCTTCGTACAATCAGTAACTGATTCTCCTAAAATCAAGCTATACAATTGATATCAATCACGATTGCTCCAGTCTTCCAAGTCAACTCAATCTCTTTGACAGCTTTCCAATCTTCAAAGATATTGCTTCCATATTCATCTTGAAATAATCTACAAACACTGTTGACTCTTCAGACAATACCGCTACAGAGTTTAACAACCTCTGTTGCGCTTCCAGTCAGTGTTTAACTAAACTCTGACTGCTTCCAGCTAAACTCTGTTTTCTGACTTTAGCTTCCAAACACTGTTTTCATCAATCATTTCTAACAATCTCCCCCAACTTGTCCATTATCAAAATGTACAAGTTTACAGTAAATGATGATGTCAAAACAAATACAAAATTTTTACAGTGTTTAACATACAAACAGAGTTTAAGCTATTACTTAACAAATTCTACAGAAAATAAGAAAGTTCTTACAGACTTTAATTTCTAATCTCTTGCAGATCAGGCATTGTTCTGAGATAGTCTATAAGCAACCTTCTTTCAGCATTTTCAAGCTCTATCTGCATAGCTTCCTTGATTTCTCTCAACTGAGGATCATTCTCATCAGTTTGATAGATAGCAGCTCTAAGATCGTAGATTTTGTTTCTTCTCATCTCATTTCCCAACCTTATGTATTTCACCTCTTCAGATTTCACATTAAAATCTAGAACAGTGATTCCAAGATCAGTCTTTAGTTTTGTAGTTCCCTTCTCCATTTCAATCAGATTGCCATTCCAATCTCTGTATTTAGGAACATACTTGCTGTTGAATTTCATTTGCCTTCTTGCAAGGTTTTGAATCATTCTTTGTTGAAGCACATTTGCAACTAACTGACCTCTTTGATTTCTCACTCTGAAAATATATAGGACATATTCAAGTTCTTCAGCATACTTTAATTCGATATCCTTTTCAGAGACTTTAAATACCGTTCCATCAGCCATGAAATATAGCAAGAAATCCTTTTCTAGACTCTTCTGATATACAAGCTGTACTGACTCCAGTTTGTCCAAACTCTCTTGAGTGACACCACGACCTGGAACAGACAGTGAAGAAGGATCTCTAGGACCAACATATTGCCTTTTATCTCTGTGTGAGCCTATGCCTCCTTTGTTGTATCCAACTTTACCAGATAAAGCTCTACCATCAGTGAAATCCATTGGAATTGTAGCTTCTAGTCTTGAATCATGAGGAGCACCCTTCTTAAATGTTGATTTCAACTGAGAAGACAATAATGGTGTGGTCACAACTTGTGCAGCAACAGAGGTTGTGTCTTCATTCTTCTGTACAACATGTGTATCAACAGAGGTTGTAACTATACTTTTCAGCTTTTGCTTGGCTTCTGCATCTGTTGGTTTTCTGAATATTTGCATTCTTTGATTTGTACCAACAGGTTCTTTGATTTGAATGCCTTTAAGAACAGGCTTTGCAGCTTCAGCAACTTTCACATTCTTCTTTGCTTTTACAGACTTTAGAGCTTTCAGATGCTTTTCTTGTAAACTCTTCTCTTCAGCTTTAGCATCTTCTATGGTCACTCCTTCTGCATTCTCTTCCATAAAAAGCTTAACAGCTAACTCCTCATCAGTCTTTGGGTTTGATGTTAATTCCAAACTCTTGGTCTTTGAAGTACCTTGAGTTTCAGTGTTTATTCCAACAGACTGTGATTTAAAAGATTGGTCAGATCTCAGAGTTTGCTTTTCAGAGTTTAAGACCTTGCTCTTTTCACTTGCCCCTCCATCTCCAGCATCATCCTTTTTAGTCAGAGTTTGAGAAACTTTGCATTTTGACTTAGCAACTCTCTCCCCCTTTTTGACATCATCAGGAATAAGGATTGATGTAATAAGCTCCAAAGAATTAGCAATGGAATCAACCTTAGCAAATAAAGCAGTCTGATTTTCTTCAACTTTTCCTAGCCTGGCAAAGAGAGTGTCTTGGACTTTAGACAGCTGAACAGCTTTTATTTTAGACTCTCTATCCATCTTCAATTCTCTTGACTGAATCTCAGTCTTCAAGGAAGCAATTTCTTGTTTAGTTTCAACAAAATTTCCTTCCAGAGTCTTGACTTGTACTACAGTTGCCTTTAAACAGGATAAGATTTCTGGATTTGAAATTTGCTTTGCAGTTTGCTTAACAAACTCAGATGCTCTTCCTTTTGGAAAAATGCAATCCTGTTTATACCAATTTTCAGCAGACTTAGCAAGATGCTCTACTTCAACTGCATGAGATGGACAAGGCTGAGCAAAAGGTGTATGCTTATTATCTGTCTGTGCAGGTGCACTCACAAAGGAGTCAGAGTTTGCACTACTAGCAGATTCATCTTCAGCACTTGCATCCTTAGATTGATCATCTTTTAAAGAACCACTGTGTTGATCAGTGCCAGCCACAGTTTCTTCAATAACTGCTCCAACCTTTTCAAAAATCACCTCATGTTGCACAGGCTCTGCAACAGAGTTTGCCTTTGTAGCTTCAACAGGCATGGATTCAGAAATTATCTTTGTTGCCTGATCAACTTCATCACCTTTGTCTTGAATTGGAGAAGATACCAGCTCTGTGGGTGATGCTTCAGCTTCAGGAACTTTTGCTGCAAGCTCATCAGCTACACCAGGAGCTTCAGTATGAACAATAGGTGAGATAGGATCAGAGAATGGTTCAAATGAGTCAAAAATATTATCCATTGGTGAAAGACCATCTCTGTTATCCTCTTCTACAGGCATTTTATCCTCTGTAGGCATTGGAACAGTAACATTATCCTCTGCAGGCATTTCAACCTCTGCAGGTATTTCAACTTTGTCAGTGATAATATCCTCTGCAGGCATTTCAACCTCTGCAGGTATAGCAACATTCACTGTAACCTCAACAGTAGGTGTTTGCTGTGAAACCACCTTTGGAGTTTCAACAAGATTCTCTTCATCTGAATCAGAAAGAATTAATCTCCTTTTCTTGATTGGAGGCACCACATTCTCCTCTTCATCTTCACTTGAGCTCTCTCTTGGTGGTGAAAGTGAAGGTCTGTTTGCTTTCTGTTTCTTCCTTCTGGTATAAACAGCTCCAGGTATTGTTTGTTTAGCCTTTGAGTGTTTATTGTTTTGGGCAGTATGTTTCTTTCTTTTTGGCTTGGTTTTGGGTTGTTCAGTAGGTGCTGGCTCAGAGTTTAAGGTTTCAGTGTTTAAGGTGTCAGTGTTTAATGGTTCAGTGTTTAAGTTTTCAGTGTTTGAGGGTTCAGTGTTTAAGGGTGGAGAATTTATTGGTGGAGAGTTTATGGTTTCTGTTTGTGGTTGATGAGATGTAGTAGGTACAGTGGGTGTGGGTGTTGTAGGTGTTGGTTCAGAGTTTATGGTGTCTATTGGTTCAGGCATTTGTTGTGGTGATTGAGAGTCTTGTGGTTGGTTTACATAGTTTTGTAAGGCTAAAGGCATAAACATCTCAGGTATTTGCTGTTTAGTGACATCTTTGTTTGTCAAATCAGAAAACATTCTCTTAGCAACTTGAAAAGGCTGAATAACATCAGCTTCATCAATTGGAATGTTAGGCACACAGGCAGTATATAGCAGTTGACAAAAACGAGCAAAATAAACAGTAGTAGACTCAGACAAACGCTCTCCCAAGTTCATTAGTACTAGTCTACCAAAATCGAAGTGACCTCCATATAGTAGAGCATGACCAATTTGGAGAGTATCCAGAGGAAGTGCATCCCAGTTTGTTGTCTTCTTTCCAAAAGCCCTTGTTATGCAATCGAAAAAGAAACTCCATTCCTTTCTAAAACTTGGCCGTCTCAAAGACCCTATCTTGTTCAAGTTTCCTGCACATCCAATTTGTTCCAACATTGTCCTCAACCGATCATGACCAACAATACTGTAAGAAGTGTGTGTCTCAAAGTCCAAAGCATCCCTAACAGTAGTTGGAGTAATAATATACTCTGATTCATCATGAGTGAAAATGATTGTTGGAGTGCCAGACTCTCCTCCATCATCATATTCAGAGTTTGTCCAGAAAGTAGCAATTTGTGAAGCAGATAGTGTAGCTGGTGCAGTTAGAGCCTTCCCTATTTCAGAGTCTTTCAAGAAATTTTGGAACACATGAAACGCCTCTGGAGCATTTACAGTCTCCAACGGTGCTGCATAGTTACTAGGGAGAAAAACTAACCCTGCTGCATCAAACGCTTTAGTTGCCATTAGTAAAAAGTGATACGAAGATATTCAGAGAAAAGATGTGTATGCACTGTAAGTGTTTATCAAAATGTGAAAGAGAGTATATGAGAAGTGTGAAAGTGAATGAGTATGCAAGTAACTGTGAGTGGGTGAATGTGAATCGATATGGAATAAGAGACTAAAGACGATTAGAGTAAAATTAAAACTCAATCGTTTATTTAGTAAAAGCGCGCAACTGTTGTAGAGTAGTGTGTGAGTGGGACACAATCATGGGACACGTGTCAAACAACCAATGGATTACTTAATAATTACCGCTGTCATTCCTATAATCACGACACTTACACTAATTAACAGTTGTCAACTACCCCAATTACTGCAAAATAGTCAAATCATCTCAATGAGATTTTACCTCAGAGTACTTAACACAACTCAACAGTGTTTATCAATTTTCCAACTTTATCACTAAAACCCTTTCAAAAATTGCACAGTTGTGAATTAAGTGTGTGTGAAGCAGAGTTTACTGAAATCAATTTTTAGAGCATCTAATATTTCATAGAATCCATAACAAAAATCAATAACCACTGAATGCACAAACTCTCATATTAAACACTGATTGTTTGATGAATGCTAAACTCTGTAGTTACTGTAATACAGAAATCTGAAAACTTCTATTCCCTTTGATGTCCATGATTATCCAAGTAAGCACACAGTCTTTAAAGACAAAAATATCAAGAGATTGAAATCAGAGTTTCATTCAGTGAATAACAGTCATGAACTGGATAATCTCACAAACTCTCAAACACACAGGTGTTTAGGTAAAGTGTTTACACTCACATTCAATCAGAAATAGCAGAATCTACCATATGCTTGAATGTCCACCAATTCTACACTACTTTGAGTACATGTATTCACAAATCAAAAGGACTTTATTCAGGGTTGGAATGAGATAAGATCAAACAGATGAAAAAAAAAATATTTTATTCATGAGTGAATATCAAGCTGAACATTTCAATAGATCAAAGTGTTCAGTCACACTGTTAGTAAATATTTGTACAAGATCAGTATATATGCCTTTTTTTATTTTTTATTTTTTATTTTTTTATTTTTTTATTATTTAGCATATATACTGAGTAAACTTTTCTTTTCTTGAGAAACACTCATCTGCTTGAGAGAAAAAAAATATAACTGCTCTTAACACTTCAGAGTATAAGAAAAATGAGCAGTTAATAAGGCTCAAAGGGGTTTACTAAGGATGGAATTTATGAACAGTGTTTATACAGTGTTTGAACAAAGTTCAAAAGAATTTTTGAACAGTGTTTGAAGAAATGGTAAATCCTATTGCCTTTATCATTTTCATGCACACACATATCATGTAGTCTCAAAATGGTCTAATACAAGTTCTAGAGAAACATACTATCTGATAAATATCACACAACAATAAATACTGATTGATAGAAAATGTATCAATCACTGATTTGGCTCAAACTCTCACAGGTTGTAGACATGAATCTGAACTCACCAAACTAATCAATGACACATCTCAAGTTTTATGGTTTTCACAAGTACAAATAAGGAATCATCATGAACCATACCTTTGGAAACAGAATGTCACTTATCAGAGTTTAGAGTTCATCAATAACCAAAATTATTTATGAGAGGCAATGCACACAATATTCATAGACTCAGAGTTTAGGACTGAATAAACTAAGAGATGCTATAAATATGAAATAGTATCATGCTGTGTTTATTTACTGCACAAAGTCTGATTAGATTACAGTGACTCAGAAAGAATCATGATTTATTTACTGAGAATCATGCTTCATACATTTTTCTTCATTGGTGTTTTCATTCAGACAATAATCAATTCTGAATTCACTGAGTGTATCTAACATGTTAGCAGTGTTTAACAGACAGACATGCTGACAGAGTTTAAAAGGTTTTAAACATAAGCATGCATAACAGAGTTTAGTACTAAGGTTCACATAGCACTTAACAATTTGCAGAAACATGAGCAACATATTTTAGAAATAAGTTTTTGAGTCTAACCAACATCTCTAGTCAAAACTAGAGACCATTCCTAGTTCATTGACCAATCTTGTAAATGTAGCTTCACTCAATGGCTTGGTGAAGATATCTGCAAGTTGTTGTTCTGTAGACACAAAGTGAAGCTCAATGTTGCCTTCCTCTACATGCTCTCTGATGAAATGATACCTTATGCTGATGTGCTTTGTCATTGAATGTTGCACTGGATTACCTGTCATTGCAATAGCACTTTGATTATCACAGTAAATAGGTATCTTGGTATACCTTAATCCATAATCCAGCAGTTGATTCTTCATCCATAAAATCTGTGCACAGCAGCTACCAGCAGCAATATACTCTGCTTCAGCTGTAGATGTAGATATTGACTTCTGTTTCTTGCTGTACCAGGAAACAAGTCTGTCACCCAGAAATTGACAACTTCCACTGGTGCTTTTTCTGTCTATCTTACATCCAGCAAAGTCTGCATCAGAGTAACCAAGAAGTTTAAACTCTGATTCTCTTGGATACCACAGCCCCAAAGTCATAGTGCCCTTGAGGTACTTGAATATCCTCTTTACTGCTGTTAAATGTGGTTCTCTTGGATCTGCCTGAAACCTTGCACACAAACAAGTTGCATACATGATATCAGGTCTGCTAGCTGTCAAATAGAGCAAAGAACCAATCATTCCTCTGTAACTTGTCATATCTACTGATGACCCTGCATCTTTGTCCAATTTTGTTGCAGTTGCCATGGGAGTTGTTGCAGATGAACAATCAAGCATACCAAATTTCTTGAGAAGGTTTCTGGTATATTTTGCTTGATTTATAAAAATTCCATCATCTGTTTGCTTCACCTGTAGGCCTAGAAAATAACTAAGCTCTCCCATCATACTCATTTGATATCTTGACTGCATGAGTTTGGCAAACTTCTTGCAGAGTTTATCATTAGTAGACCCAAAAATAATGTCATCCACATATATTTGAACTAAAAGCAAGTCACTACCATTTTGGAAGTAAAACAGAGTTTTGTCAATAGTACCTCTGTGAAATCCACTTTCTAGTAGAAATTTGGCAAGGGTTTCATACCATGCCCTTGGTGCCTGCTTAAGTCCATAGAGTGCCTTGTCTAATCTGTAGACATAGTCTGGATATTTTGGATCTACAAACCCTGGTGGTTGTTCCACAAACACTTCTTCTTCAAGTTTTCCATTCAAAAATGCACTTTTTACATCCATTTGAAATACTTTGAATTTCATGTGAGATGCATATGCAAGAAAGATTCTGATTGCCTCCAATCTAGCTACTGGAGCAAATGTTTCATCATAGTCTATTCCTTCCTGTTGTGAGTAGCCTTTTGCAACCAGCCTTGCCTTGTTCCTTGTGATAACACCCTCACTGTCAGTTTTATTCCTGAAAACTCATTTAGTACCAACAATGGATCTGTTCTTGGGCCTTGGTACAAGTGTCCACACTTCATTTCTTTCAAATTCATTTAGCTCTTCTTGCATTGCTGTTATCCAGTCAGCATCTTTAAGAGCTTCTTCAACTTTCTTTGGCTCACTTTGTGACAAGAATGCATGAAACAGACATTCATTTGTTGTTGCACTTCTTGTCCTTACTTTTGCATCTGGATCACCAATAATCAAATCAGGTGTGTGAGATTTAGTCCATTTTCTTGCAGAAGGCAGATTGCTTCTGTTATTATGTGATCCTCCCCCTTGATCCATGCTCTCCTGATTTTCTTGGTGTCTTTCTTCATTTTCTGATGCTCCCCCTGAATGTGACTTCTCAGAATTATCAACAGAGTTTGAATGAACAGAGTTTGATTCAGAATTATCAACTGAGTCACTATCAGTGTTTGAATCATCACTTTGATGTGATTCTTCATGCTCCCCCTCAACTGGTTCTTCCCTTGTTTCTGATTGAAGAGTTTCTTCAGTATTTACCAGTAGAGGTTCAGAGTTTGGATCAACAGAGTTTGTCAAATCAGTCTGATCAGAGTTTACTTTTTCAGAGAATAAATCTTCATTTTCAAAGTGGAGTAGATCATGTTCATTGACATCTTCTAGTCCAGTTATTTTCTTGTCATCAAATGACACATGAATTGATTCCATGATCACTCTAGTTCTCAGATTACAAACTCTGAATGCCTTTGTTGATAGTGGATAGCCAACAAAAATTCCTTCATCTGCCTTTAGGTCAAACTTGGTCAACTGTTCAGGATGAGTCTTCAACACAAAGCATTTGCATCCAAAAATATGAAAATATTTTAGATTTGGCTTTTTCTTCTTCACCATTTCATATGGTGTTTTACCATGCTTGTTGATCAGTGTTGCATTTTGAGTAAAACAAGCAGTTTGAACTGCTTCTGCCCAGAAATATGTTGGCAACTTTGCTTCATCTAGCATGGTTCTGGCAGCTTCTATCAAGGTTCTATTCTTCCTCTCCACTACACCATTTTGTTGTGGAGTGCCAGGTGCAGAAAACTCTTGTTTTATCCCTTTACTCTTGCAAAATTCTTCCATAGATGAATTCCTGAACTCAGTTCCATTGTCACTTCTGATTATCTTCACTTGATTCTCTGACCCTTTTTCCAGTTGTAATATATGTTCTGTCAGTGTTAATGCAGTTTCATCCTTCTTTGCAAGAAAATATACCCATGTGAACCTGGTATATTCATCAACAATGACTAGAGCATATTTCTTCTTTCCAAGAGACATTACATTCACTGGACCAAAAAGATCAACATGTAGTAGATGATAAGGATCAATAATTGAAGACTCAGATTTGCTTTTGAAGGAGACTTTTCTCTGTTTAGCCTTTTGACAAGAATCACACAGTCCTTCTACATTCAACAAGGACTTTGGTAGACCTCTTACAAGATCATTCTTGATTAGCTCATTGATGTTGTTCAGGTTCAAATGAGAGAGTTTCTTGTGCCATTTCCAACTCTCTTCACTGGACATCCTTGTAGACAGACACACTGCTTTGCCATCAGTGTTTGTTGACAATTTGATTTCATAGATGTTATTGTGTCTGTTTCCAACTAGAGCAACTTTCCCTGTAGATTTACTGATCACTTGACAATATTCAGGCTGAAAATCCACATGATATCCTCTGTCACAGATTTGACTCACAGATAGCAGATCATGCTTGAGTCCTGGAACCAGAGCTACATTTGTGATGATGACATTTCCAAGATTAATATTGCCATATCCCAGTGTATGTCCTATGTTGCCATCTCCATAGGAAACTTCTGGGCCAGCCTTCTCCTCAAACTCTGATAGCAGGGCTTTATTTCCTGTCATGTGTCCTGAACATCCACTGTCCACAACTAGGGTACTAACCCTGGTGCCCTGCAATCACAAACAATCACTGATTATTAGTTTTAAGGATCCAGACTTGCTTGGATCCTTTGGCTTTCTTAATTCTGTTAGCTTTTGCAGCGGAATTTTCATTAACAGAGTTTAAACTAACTTTTTCAGAGTTTACATTTGCAGAGTTTACTTTAACCCATTTCAAATTTGGCTTGGGTTCATAGTAATTATAGTAAATAGCATGATAATCTCTGCAAGTGTAAATAGAATGCCAAGTACTTCCACAGTGTTTGCATAAAGTCTGTGGTCTAGTTCTCACATAATCACTCTTTACTGCAGTTTTAGAGGGCAAAGAATTAATGTTCTTATTCTTACTGCAGAAACTAGCAAGATGATTAGTGCTACCACAATTAAAGCATGTTTTTCTAGGAGCTAATGAAGCAAGCATTGGCTTAATTCCTGATGTGATGCCTACTTTTCCATTTTTGATTTTCTTAGGCAATCTCTGTTTGTTGACAGATTTTATCTCCTTAAGCTTATGCTTGAGTTGTTTATCTGTCATTAAACCAATGTTAGCCTCTTTAACAAAAGTTTTAGCATATGACTCTCTAACAGCCTTTTTCTGTGCTTCAGTCTTAGGTCCACCTGTTCCCATGACATTACCCTCAGATGAACAATGTGGTCTAACCTTTACCTGATTTTCAAATCTAAGTTCATCTCCTACAGAGTAACCTAGACCTACTGTATCTAACTGAAACACTTCTTGAGTGTCTTTACCAGAGTGTGTCCAAGTTTTAATGATGTGTTTAGTATCCTCCAATTCAGATTCTAGTTGCTTATATTTTCCTAGCAACTCCTGTTCAATAAACACTGCATCATCTCTCTCTTTTTGAATTTTATTCATGTTCTCTAGCTGTTCCTCAACAAGCTTATTTCTTTCTTTGAGTTGAGAGCACTCAGACTTTATCCTCTCATTTTCTAAAGTCTGATCCCTATAACTGATATGTAATGCCTTAAGATAAATTCTCAATTCAGTTATATTATCAGTGTTATAAGCATAGGTAGTTGGAGGTACCTTGAGATCATCATTTTCAGTCTGAGTAGTAGCCATGAGAGCATAGTTGACTTCCTCATCTGAATCTGAAGTGTCTGCCCAATCTCTGCCTTTGGTGTAGAGTGCCTTTTCAGTTTTACCCTTCTTGCACTCAGGAGCATAGTGACCCATCTCCTTACACTTGTAGCATTGAATTTCAGACTTATCTTTCTTACCAGATTTGAAGTCCTTTCCCTCAGATTTCTTGAAATTCCTCTTGTCAGGCTTTGAGTAGTCCTTGGAGAATCTCTTTCCCTTCTTGAAGTTCTTGTATCCCATCTTCTTGAAGGTCTTCACCATCAATGCAGCCATTTGCATCATCTCCTCATCATCTTCAGAATCAGATGATTCATCTGTGTTTGAGTCAACATCAGTGTTTGATGACTCATTCTCTGAATGTATGACTAAGGCTTTCCCTTTTGCCTTTCTCCTTGATGCCTCCTTCTTTGATGGTTTCTCCTCAACCTTAAGTGGAACAGACTTTGACTTTCTACTTGATCTTTTATTTCTCTGCTCCAATTCCAATTCATGGGTTTTGAGCAGTCCATAAATTTCATCAATCTCTGTTTCACCAAGTTCATAATTATCTCTTATAGTGGTTGTTTTCACATCCCACTTTTCAGGTAGAGAAAGAAGAAACTTGTGATTTGAGTCTTCTAAATCATACTCTTTGTTAACCAATGACAAATCATTGAGCAGTTTACAGAATCTGTCAAATGTTTCTGTCATGGTTTCATCAGACTTTGCCTCAAAGTGCTCATACTCCTGAGTGAGTATATTTCTTCTGTTTTTCTTGATTGCAGGAGTTCCTTGACACCTAACCTCAAGTGCATCCCATATTTCCTTTGCAGTTGTGCAGTTAATCACTTTATTAGACATAACATTGTCTAATGCACTGTGAAGTAAATGTCTCACTTTTGCATCCTTTGCAATAGATGAAAGATCCTCAGCAGTTAGATCTTTCTTTTCCTTTGGAATGACCTTTGATTCCTCACCAGCAGCAGCAGCAGATAATTTTGTTGGTTTGTGAGGACCTTCATAAATTCTATCAAGGTATTCTGGATCTGTAGCCTCCAGAAACATGGTCATTTTCACCTTCCAAATTGCATACTCTGATGGCCTAAGTATAGGAACCCTTATTGTTTCATACCTACTAACAGTAGTAGGGGCTTTCTCAGATGGTGGAGGTATCTCTGCCATTGATTACTCTTGTGTTTGGATCTTTAACTGTAATAAAATAACAGATTAGGCTCTGATACCACTTGTTAGGTCGAATACACAATAAGTAATCAAATACTGTACGAGTAACTTAACAAGAACACACTGTTTAACAATTAAAAACTGTTTGGAATTAATAATTCCTCTCTCGGTGATGTAAATATCACAGAGAGCTGCTTAGGTTACAATCAATGAATTTCTCAATGTTCGATTACCCTTCTAGGGTTAACCTAACTGTATTTATAGAACATACAGCTTCGTACAATCAGTAACTGATTCTCCTAAAATCAAGCTATACAATTGATATCAATCACGATTGCTCCAGTCTTCCAAGTCAACTCAATCTCTTTGACAGCTTTCCAATCTTCAAAGATATTGCTTCCATATTCATCTTGAAATAATCTACAAACACTGTTGACTCTTCAGACAATACCGCTACAGAGTTTAACAACCTCTGTTGCGCTTCCAGTCAGTGTTTAACTAAACTCTGACTGCTTCCAGCTAAACTCTGTTTTCTGACTTTAGCTTCCAAACACTGTTTTCATCAATCATTTCTAACAAGTCTAATCAATCTGTCATTGCAGGGCATTAAGCAAAATAGAAATAAAATCATATGGGTGCTGGATAGTGGAGCATCGAGGCATATGACTGGAAACAAGTCCCTGCTTACAGAGTTGGTTATGAAGGCTGGCCCTTATGTTACCTTTGGAGATGACAGCATAGGTGTGACAAAGGGATATGGCAAATTGAAAACTGGCAATGTCATCATTGAAGATATTTCCTATGTTGAGGGATTAAAGCACAATTTGTTGAGTATCAGTCAATTCTGTGACAAAGGTTACGAAATTGTCTTCAACAAGAAAGGTGTATCAATCACTTACATCAAGGAAGGCTCACTGGCTTTGAGAGGAGTTCGAAAGGCAGATCTTTTTGTTGCAGACATGGATTCAGCAAATCAGAATGAAGTCACCTGTTTCTACAGCAAAGCTTCGGATGATGAAAGCTGGTTATGGCACAAAAGGTTATCTCACTTAAACTTCAAAACGATGAATGCTCTCGCGAGGCGAGAATTGGTGAGAGATCTACCTCAAATGGAGTTCGCTCCGAAAGGACTCTGTGAAGCCTGTGAAATGGGAAAGTCGAAGCGAGCCTCGCATAAAAGCAAAGAAATTTCTAGTATCACTGAGCCTCTGCAACTTCTTCATATGGATTTGTTTGGCCCAGTGAATGTCCTATCTTTGTCTAGGAAAAGATATGCATTGGTAATCGTGGATGACTTCTCCAAGTATACATGGGTATTGTTCGCAATGACGAAAGACGAAGTACCTTTCCTAATCATTGATCACATCACTCAAATTGAGAATGTTTCAACACTTACTGTGAAGACGATTAGATCAGACAATGGCACTGAATTCAAAAACGCAGTGCTAAATGACTTCTGTGTATCTAAGGGAATATGTCGTCAGTATTCAGCCCCGAGAACTCCACAACAAAATGGAGTAGTTGAAAGGAAGAATAGAACATTGGTTGAAGCAGCAAGAACTTTGTTGCATGATTCGAAACTTCCTCTGTATTTCTGGGCAGAAGCAGTGAGTACCGTGTGTTACACTCAAAATCGATCCTTGATCATAAAAGATAAAGAAAAGACACCATGTGAGCTAATGAATGGAAGAAGACCAACAATCAAATACTTTCATGTCTTCGGAGCAAAATGCTATGTACTTATAGATGATGAAAATCTAGGCAAGTTTGCAGCAAAAGCTCGTGAAGGAATCTTTGTTGGTTACTCCACAGATGTGGTAGCAGCTTATAGGGTGTTCTTAGTAAATGATCGAAAAGTGACTGAAAGCTACAACGTCAGATTCGACGATACCAAACTCTCATCAATTTCAAGAGATTCTAGTGAACCTGAGTCCCTAAAATTTCAGAATCTGGACTTAGAAGAACTTGAAGATGAACCTGAGTTGGTTGTCCCATTAAATGTTCCAAGTGTACGTGAAGAACCTGAGTCTAGTGAACAAGCTAATCCTACAAGATCAGGAGAGACTTCTTCAGTACGAACCAGCAACAACTCAGGGGGAGTAAATAGCAGCTCAAGGACTACTGTTCAAGGCTCGAGTCGAGTTGACTCTAGTTCTGTAGGAGCTGGCACTAACTCAGGGGGAGTTAATGAAAGTAATCAAAGTAGTCAGCACCACAACTCAGAAAGTCATGCTGAATCATCAAGACAATTTCCAAGAGAACGGGTATGGAATAGAGACCATCCGTTTGAATTAATTATTGGTGATCCAGATGCTGGTGTGTCTACTAGAAGAACTACAAGAGCTGACCTGGCTAATATTTGCTTATATTCTGGGTTCTTATCCAAGCTTGAACCTAAAGAAATAGAAGAAGCTCTTGGTGATGCTGATTGGGTGATTGCAATGCAAGAGGAACTCAATCAGTTTGAAAGGCAGAAAGTTTGGAAACTGGTACCCCGACCAAAGAACAAATCAGTAATTGGAGCAAGGTGGGTATTCAGAAATAAAATGGATGAAAACGGACTTGTAACACGAAACAAGGCTCGTTTGGTTGCAAAAGGTTATTCTCAGCGAGAAGGAATTGATTATGATGAGACCTATGCACCAGTTGCAAGACTTGAGGCAGTCAGGATGTTTTTGGCATTTGCAGCACATAAGAACTTCAAGGTTTTTCAGATGGATGTGAAAAGTGCCTTCCTGAATGGAGAGTTAGAAGAAGAGGTGTATCTGGAATAGCCGCCTGGCTTCATTGATCCAGAACTTGTAGATTTTGTGTATCTTCTCTTCAAATCTGTCTATGGCCTCAGGCAATCCCCAAGATGTTGGTATGAAACCCTATCCATATTCTTAATTGAAAGTGGTTTTACTAGGGGAGTAATTGACAAAACATTGTTCTATAAGAATGTGAAGAATGATTTAATACTTGTTCAAGTCTATGTGGACGATATTATTTTCGGGTCATCTAATGAGCGCTTGTGCGAGAAATTTGCTAAGCTAATGCAAGAGAAATACGAGATGAGCATGATGGGAGAGCTGTCCTTCTTCCTTGGATTACAGATCAGTCAGAGAAAAGATGGTATCTTTATCTGTCAATCCAAGTACGTCAGAGATTTACTCAAGAAGTACAATCTAGAAGATGCATCAGCAGCTAAGACTCCCATGGCAACAGCCACGAAGCTTGATGAAGACAAATCAGGTAAATCAGTTGACATCACAAGCTATCGAGGTATGATTGGCTCACTTCTCTATTTAACTGCAAGTAGACCCGATATAATGTTCGCGACTTGTTTATGTGCAAGATTCCAAGCGGATCCTAGAGAATCACATCTCATAGCCGTCAAAAGAATTTTTAGGTATCTCAAGGGCACACCAAATCTAGGAATTTGGTACCCAAGAGATACAGGTTTTAATCTAATTGGCTATACGGATTCAGACTATGCAGGTTGCAGGATTGATAGGAAAAGCACATCTGGTGCTTGTCAATTTCTTGGCAGAAGATTGGTGTCCTGGCAAAGTAAAAAGCAACATACAATATCTACTTCTACTGCTGAAGCTGAGTACATTGCTGCTGGAAGCTGTGTAGCTCAAATACTGTGGATGAGGAACCAATTGAAGGATTATGGCATGGAGCACAAGAAAATTCCAATTATGTGTGACAACACAAGTGCCATTGCCATAACCAACAATCCTGTAGATCACTCAAGAACCAAGCACATCGACATCAGGTATCACTTCATAAGAGAACATGTCGAGGAGGGGACTGTGGAGCTACATTTTGTGCCCACAATGCAACAAATTGCAGATATATTCACCAAACCTCTTGATGAAGTAACATTCAATAGGTTGGTTGGTGAATTGGGAATGCTTAACACAAGTTAGTAAAGCCTTCTATCTGTAAAATCCATGTTTATGTTTGTATATGCAAGCTACTTGATCATTATATGCTTAGACTTTAAAATGCCTAATTAATGATTGTTATAGGTTGCATATAGTGTGATTTTGCATGAATTCAGTGTGTTTTAAGTGTCTTTTATAGCACAAATCTTTGAATTTATGCTTGTTAAATTGCATGATCATAGGGGGAGTTAAATTCATAATATTCTAAATATTGCATGATTTTTAGATGAATTTACCTATGTTTTTCATGTAATTAGAGGCCTTAGAATTATCAAGGAATGTTTTAATTATGTCATATATTAAAAATCCTTGAATTGATATTTATATTAATTTGATAAAATTTAATTGTTGAGTTTCTTGAAAAATTGTCAAATTATTCTAAGTATCTTCAAAATTTCGAGTTAGTTTCTATCTCGAAACTCATCTAGAAATTCGACTTGGATTTCGATTTGAGCTTCCAGAGTGAAGTTTTGAAAATTCTAAGTTTGGGAAGAATTTCGAGTTAGTGTCTATCTCGAACTTCATCTCGAAATTCGACTTAGGATTCGATTTCGAGTTACCAGTGCCTAGTTATCTTCAAAATATTCGAGATAAAGTCTATCTCGAACTCCATCTCGAAATTGAGATGAGGTTTCCAATTTTAGGGATATTTTGAAAAGAATTGAGAATAACTTCGAGTTAATCTCTATCTCGAAATTCAACTCGAAGTTCGACTTAGAGTTCGACTTAGAGTTTGACTTAGAGTTTGAGATGGAATTCTCAATTAGTTAAAGGGGATTTTTCGAGTCAACTCCTAACTCGAACTTTATCTCGAATTTCGACTTAGAATTTCGAGATAGATTTCCTTGTTGGTTTTTGCTGTAAAATGGTTGTGCTAAATGTTCGAGTTGACACCTATCTCGAACTTCATCTCGAATTTCGACTTGATGTTCGAGATAGAGTGTTCCCTGTACGTACTTAGTGTTTTTCACTCTTTTTAACAGGGACATTTTTGTCATTTCACATTCATGTCTATATATACATCTCTAACTCGATGCATCATTCACTTTTACCTAATTCATTTTTTTTTACAGCAGCCTTCATATACAAATAGGCGATTTCAAAGTTCCAATCCCTGATTCGTGATTTCTCTGATTAAACTCATACAGACCACGAATTAATGCCCGATTTTAGACTCCTCTTACCTGTGTGTCATCATTAATCTTTGTGATTGTGTCTTGTATAACTGTTCATCTTCATCGATATATACACACACGTATATACACACAAAATTTCACAGATCTGTTCATACACGATTTCACACACACACGCATTTCACTGTTAGTGGAGATTTAATTATTGGTTTGAAATTTGCCTTCCATTGACTGTTAATTGGATCCCGTAGTTTAATTTCTCAAAAAGGGACTTTTGTTGTTCTTGATAAATTAAAAGGGATATAACGGTTAATTCTTTAATTAATTGTTTTTCAAAGAATTAATATTAAAATTCACATCTTTTAAAAGAAAAACTTTTAATTAAAATGGTTCACCAATTTTCACTTGCTAAAAACAATTTTTATAATATTTCTACGGAAATTGGTGATCAACTCCCGCGCTTTAAGTCTTGGATACGATTTCTCAATTTGTATTCCAAAGCTAGCGATGCTTTTACTGCTAAACCTACACTAGTACATGATGCTTTACAGCAATTATGGACTAGTGCGGTTTCTTTTGGGAGCAAATCAACCCCCTTTGGTTTCAGGTTTACCTTAGCGGGTCAGGAATATGAGGTGACTGAAGAAATTGTCAACAGGGTTCTTGGATTCCCGGTAAAAGATGCTTATGATCCAGAACCTACAGCTGCAGAACGCCTCAGTTTCTTTGAAGAAATAGGATGTTATCCTCCATCTGGCCAGATCACTGGAAACATCCAAAAGCAATTCTTTCATGTGGAATGGAATTATTTTTTCGAAGCCATCACAAGATGTTTCAGGGCACGAGAAAGCGATTTCCATCAAATTTCCATTCCCATGCAAATCTTTGGAATTGCCCTAGCAAGAGAACTGAATATAAATTATGGACGCATAGTTCTCTCTGAGATAGTGGGTGTAATGGGATCTCCTGCAAGCAGAGACCTCAACACAACAGATGTTGTCTGCTGGTTTCCTCGGTTCCTTCAAATGCTGATTAATTATTTAATACCGAAGGATGCTCTTGCTGTCAGACAGAGTTTTTCCAGAAGTCCAACAACTGCACCACTAGGGATGGGCACTAAGCCACTTTCAACAATTGCTAATCAGGATAAACATCGTGGAAAACCAATGTCAATTCCTGATACCTTGCAAGCGTGGCTTACATATGATAAGGGAGTTACCAATATGGCAGAATTATCGCAAGTTTCATCATATGCTCAGAATCAGTCTGCTCATGCTGAGGCATTTGAAGAGATTCCTGATGAGCAAAGCGATGACGAACAAGGTAATGAATCAGGTAATCTCTCTCTGTATTCTACTCATTCCTCTTCCTATGTATCTGATTCCGAGACCCAAGAGACTGCTAGCCCGCAGGATCTATCCCAGGGTGAGAGCTATATTTCTAATTCTCTGTCACCCCAGTCACCGGAATCCAAACAGCCAGCACATGTAAATGTAGGATTTGATGAGGAGAGTGAACCCGAAGAGCAGCAACTTACTCGAAAGAAAGCCAAATTTTTTCATGCTGCTACTTCTAAACTTCAAACAAACCCTAGTGTCTCACACGCAACCACTCCACCTCACGAGAGTGGTTCACCCCTTGAACAATCTGCACATAGGGATTTTGATGATGATTATGTACCTCTTGAAGATACTGTTGCTTCAAAAGGACATGAAGCTTTAAAAGCTTCCACCGTACCTTCACCGGTACGTACTGATGCTGCAAAGAGGATCGGTTCTGATGTTGTACAAGAACACTTTGTAGCCTCTCAGCCTGAGATTCCAACTCAGGAACAAACAGCAATTGATCCCATAACTGCAAATTATATTGCTTATCCAGTTTCTGCAGGTACTGCTTCATATTTTGGATCAATTATTGAAGACATACACGAGCGTGAGACAGGGAGTGTGTGTGAGAGGTTAGGGAGAGAGGGACCTTCATTTTTAAGGCCCGAAACCGAGCGCCAAATACCAACAGAACGAGTATTAGAGCGAGGTCACCTAAACCAAACACCGTCCCTTAATATTGAAAATCTTGATACACGTATGACTTCTATGGAAAATCAAATGAAGCAGTTTGGGCAGACAATGGGGCAGTTAGGGATGAACATTGGAAACAATCAAAGGGCTCTTGATGACTACGCAGCAGGAATGGCAAGTCAAGCTACAGCTTTTAATGATTTGACAAACAAGGTAAATGACTTGGGCCATGCTGGTGGTGTCTTGGGAAACACTCTGAATGAAAGGATGGGAGCAATGGAGATTACAATGGATACTCTGGCTGTGGAGATCAGTAGAGTGATGTTCGCAATCAGAAATTTTGTGCCCCCGGAGTGTTTCGAGCCGCAACAACCTCCCCCCGATGCTGGTACAGGTGGTGCTAGTGGAGCAGGAACCTATGGTTCTGGGTTTGAAGACTTTTATACAGCTGGTGGATCTGGAGACCAGGGTGGAGTTCAGGATAACTCACCTAAGGGGGAGAGTGGAAAGGAGACGGGACAGCAGGGAGTTCAAATCGAAGAAATTCAAGAACAAGCTGATCTTGTCAAAGAAAAAGAAATTGAGCCGTCTACTGATGAAGAGGCTCTGAGAAGGAAAAAGGGTAATGCAATAGCGATTGAGCAAGATGAGCCATTCGTTGACCTGAGTCATCAAGAAAAAGTACAGGTGGTACTTGACTCAGATTCTGATATGGAAGACGCACCTTTGGAACATGCTATTAAGAGATCATTGAAGGATCAAGGTGGAGGTGCTGGGATGTCTTCCGGAATGCCTGAAGAAATTTCTGTTGATGAGGAAACCCTTAAGTCTCAACGGTTAGCCTTGGAACAAGCTGAGTTCTTTAAAATGAAGGCAATGCAAGAACGTGCTGTGTTTCTAGAAAAGAAAGTGGAGCTACAAGGGAAGCAGTACGATCATGAGCTTGCAAGGCTAGCTGATCCTCAAGTTGATCTGGACAATAGAAGGATAGGGTAGAAGTGGGATGAAGCAAGGAAGATAATGATGGGACCCTGTTCGAAAGGAGTTCATAACAAGGAGGCAGATGATCTGTTCTACAACCTGAATTTTCAAAATCCAATGGCTGCGGACTACATAAGTGCATTGAAGAGATTAATTTCTAAAGTCAGGGTTGGATACAATGCAACACTTAAGGAGTGGCAGGTTATATTGTCTTTGACAGAAGGAGTCCCAATGTCTTTCCTATATGTGGATGACCAATTCATGACGAGAAGATCTGCATCAGAGTTGTTCTTGCTAGCAACAAAAATTCAATACTCTCATTCTGAGAATCTAAGCATTCTGTATAGGGATCAGTTAATGCAGCTAGCAGAGGACAAGGGTCCAGAATTCTCAGCATATCCTAATGTTGTCCGGATGGTGGTTGACAAGAAAATGAAGAGGGTTAGCTTGGAGGAAAAAGATTTAATGGAACTTTCAGTGGAATCTCTTAAAGCCGTCTATAGACAAATGATGGGTAAGGGATTCGCTTCTGAGCTTAAAGATAAATCAGTGAAGCTCATTGAAAGTGTCATACTCAAGAAGAGCAATGAGGTGTGGAAGTGTGATATCATTGCTCCAAACCCTCTTGATAACGTGAAGATTGAGCCGGAGCTGATAGAGAAGAATTGGAATATTCTTCAAGCAATGAAGAATGTAGATGAAGCTCTGACTCTTCCTTCTGGAGCACTGGAACAAGGAGAGATAAGGGAGTCAATTGGCGTTCCAGGAAGAGATAGTGTATACTGGATACACTCTTATGCTGATAATACAACTGATGCCTTAGTATTCATAGATGCAGACCAGAATAGAACAATCTTGCATATGAGTAAAAGTTGGCTGCTACAAACTCAAGATGCTTCATTTCTGGATAGAGTGTTATATGTGTTCAAATGGGAAGATGTGGAAGTTAAGTATGTGAAAGAAAAGCAGAGACTCGTGAGTTACCTGTCTGATGTAGTAGTGGAAAAGAAGCGAATGGAGCAAGATGCGGCGAGTGTCCACAATACTAACCGTGTCAAAGGCTATCCCAAAATGATCTATTGTCAGTTTAAAGCTGATAAATCTCATTGGAAACCTTAGCTTATAATGAAGAAATTTGAGGACATTCCAAAGATCAGGACTACTCAGGAGGTGGACAAACTCAGAAGGCTTTTCAAACATCCTTACCCAGAACCCAGGAATCCTCTAGAAATGGAAGCAGTAAGTTTGTTGAATGCTAGGTGGACGCAGCTTCATGATCCAGTATATAAGAAACAAAAGCAGCAGGAGGAGAAGCGCAGAAGGCAGAAAGAAGAGAAAGACCAAGCTGCTGAAGCTAGGAAGAGGAAACGGAATTAGGGTTAAAGGTCAGAGTGGTGTGAACTTGAAGTTGGAAAAACTTCATGTCTTTCGGTTGCTTTAACTCACTTGAGGAAAATTCACCTTAGAGTGAATCCAATAAGGTGATATAAGTTTGACTAAAAGATATGAAATAATCCAGGTGATAGGAATCATTCAAATGATCTTTAATTCGAGGTTCGAATTCTGTTTCTAGTTTAAGTTCTTTGTATTGTTTTCAAATACTTTTCAATTGTATATTTTTCAAGACTGTAATGTTAATTATCTTTTCTCGTCTCTTGTTTAGTTGAGTTATCCTTTATTAATTTGAATGTCATTGTTAGACAATCAAATTGGGGGAGATTGAAAGGCAGAGTGTATAAACTTGTAACACTATAACTAATGTAACTCAATTAAAAGAAAAGATACTTAACCAGAAGACAATCAAGAACAAGAAGTCACAAGAAATCAACACTAAATGAAGACAAGGTAATTGATAAAATTGAACATGTTAACTATGATCAAGCCAAGAAGAAATCATTGAGAAAAGTTCAAGTCAAAGTTGTTCAGGCCTCAGTGATTTGAGAAATCGAGAATCAAGATCATAATTATCAGTATCAACGAGACCAATTGATTTCAAGTGAACAAGAAGGAAAGCGAATATTGGAAAGCCAAGTTACTAAGTGAATATGGTAATTTATTCAAGAAGCAGAAACACTATCAAGACTAGTCACTTATGAACCAGACCAGTGCATCAAGTGTCAGGACATTGATAGCAAGTTTATGTCAGTAATAAAGATCCATGTTCAAGAGCTTGCTGAAGAATAAAGAAGACATGAAGATATCACAAGCTCAAGATGTGCATTTAAGTTTCAAGTTGAAGACCAGAATATTTTCTAAGTACTAAATATTCTGGATGGCCAAGTAGAATATTTCTAAGTAGAAGTTCTAATTAGAAATTTCGAGATGGCTAAGTAGAAATTCTCAAGTAGAAGTTCTACTTAGAGTGCAGCTTCAACATGACACATGGCATCTTCTGATTGGCAGATTTCCAAGCTTTCAAGATAAGGCAAGATTTATGTGGACATCATTGGGCCACGTACATCTTAGTCTTTGAAGACTACAGGACATAGATTACATGTAGTATAAATAGAAGCACTTGTGTAATGTTTTAGTTAGTGAGCATTATTGAGAAAAACACAAGAAAAAGAGAGAGAGTATATTCACAGAGCTTAGAATCATTCACTTCTCTCTGAACTTCTGTTATACTTTGTAATGAATGTTGTAGCAACCTTTTCAAGTTATATATAAAGAAATATATTCCTTGAATCTGCGTGTTCATTTATTGCATCGTATTTATTGCTACTCATATTCGAAAAGTTGTATTCACCCCCCCTCTACAACACATTTGGACCTAACAACAATCCTTCGGTCTCCTGAAGAAAATCATTAGTATCATCCAAACAGTTCACCTGGTTCTTTGTCTCTACCCGCTTTAGTAGCAATCTCCTTGTCATCAAATCCTCCATCGTACTCTGCCATACCAATTGAACCTCAAACTTTCCCTCAAGCTCATCCATCACGAACCCGGACCTTGGCTCTTCATACCACTTGTTAGGTTAGGGGAATATACATAATTCGAGATTCATAAACCACCAATACAGAGCACACTCATAACTAATCGATTGGTTGTGTAGGTGCTCTATATTAGTGGTTTGTGAATCTCGAATTGTGTATAGTCCCCTAACCTAACACGATGCCACTGATTATAGTTTGTATCAGTCAAAATTACAATTAGCTTGTATTCCAGGACTATCAAAAGGAAGTAAAAATTAAAGATAATGACAATCAAGAGTTGTAGACATACTCGTAGATCCAACTGTTGTAGATGAATACGAAGCAAATATAGTCATGACGAAAATGAAGAGTAATCGAAATTTACAGTAAAAACACAATCTCTGTATCAATGAAGCAAATACAAAAACAATTGGTGTACAAGTTGTCACGAAGCAGCAACAACAAGTAATTGCAAATGACAACACCAACAACACAAGAAATCAACACAACTGATCGAACACGAAAAAAATAGCTATCAAAGCTCTGATACCATGTTATAACATTGAATTTAAGTACATAACTCCATTAATGAAGAATGTGTAAAGCTTCATTCAATCAACAACAACAAAACATTCATCATTATGATCTGTTAATGATTGAATTAGCTTGAAAGAGAATAGTTCAGAACAATGAATAAGAAAGCTAAGTAGTTCTATCTTTAACAAACTAGCTAGATTGAATTGTTCACTGTATAACAACTTTTGGAGGGAAATTTTGTTAGAGATGCCAGATCAGCAAGCTCAGCCTGCTCACAGCTGGCACTTGCTAGCACGCTGAGTCAGCAACTTGAATAGTATCATCAACATGTTAAGTAACCAACTCATCTAAAACCTTAAGATATTAAAGAAAGGCATATCCTAGAATCTTATAATATATTTCAACAGTCATCCTCACTCATAAGTGCATTTTTGAGTTGAAGAATGGATCACGGGCACCCATCTTTGGGTAATATTTTGTCTTCGTGTCCATAATATATTATGAGAATATTGGGGTGACAGGGAGTCGAACATGTGACCCATGCCCGCCTGAGCTCTGATACCATGTTAGATAACCAACTCATCTAAAACGTTAAGGTGTTAGAGGAGGGCACTTCCCAGGAACTTATAATATATTCTAACAAGATAATTAACTTTCAAAGTTAACAAGGCCATATTCAGGATAAACTGGTGTCACCTCACACCGACTTTATAGTATTAATATTGAAATTCAACATCATGAGCCAGCATCCACCAATATTGAACATGATGCGCACGAATCAACGCAAGTGATCATTCACGAACAAGAACCACCAAACAATGCTGCAACCAGAACCTTCAAGCCCACAAGGGACACCATAACCCTTTCACAACTTAATCCTTCCCACACATGGTGCTAATTGATAAGGATGTTTTTTCCATAAGGGTAGAAGCCTTACTATTGAATTTGTAGATAGTGTAGATTATATAAAGATTCAATGGATGTATAAGAATTTTATGTATAGTTGGGTGGATTTTGCATTGTGTTTGACAGAATATTTTAGGACTAAACTAATTATAACTGATTAGATATTTTAGTTATGTTTTATTTATTTTTTGATTATGTAGGCTTATATGCCTTACAAATGATCATCTGTTCTAAAGAAATCTCGGAATGAGCGAGAATCGAACCGGGACGATAAGAGATAATCTCTTATCACTTGAGTTATCCCAAGTAAGCATATTATTAGAAAAAACTAAAATTATAATAATAAAACAATGAATAAATTGTTATGCGCTATATATTGCAATCCTAATTTTTAGTTATATACATTTTATGCATTACACCTCCGAACGCCTTCAATCTCTACTTTGGTGACCTACAATCTCTTTTTTGAAGAATTGTCAACATTGAAATGAACTTGTTCCGTGAATCAAGTTCATTTTACTACAGTTTTTTAATTTATTGTAATACATTTTCACTAATAATTATACAAGTAAAAAATACACTATTCTATTTTATGTACAGTAGTGGTATAATAAGTCTAACAATTATGTGACTTACACTAAATTTTTGCCAAATAAAAGGTCATGTTTTCCTTAATTTTATAGGACTATTTATTATTCAAATTTGCTAATTTTCCAAGTTTTAGGAAATTTACATTCACAACGATGATAAATCTATCTATACTAAATTATAATAAGCAAACATGGTTATATTTTTGTTCAACATGGTTCAATCATAAAAGTGATAATGACCGCTAAATTTTTAGTAAATAAATGAGAGTCTTTAGATTTAATACTAAGGAATATCTTTTTAACTACTCTACTAAAAAACAAAATTTCGAACTCCAACAACGACATATTTATATTAAGATTTTTTAATTAATTTTAAATAATACATGTCAATAATTAAACAATTATTATCACTAATAATATATTAGTAATGTTACTATCTCATAAACATACATTTTTTTAGCAATATAAACTATATATATATATATATATATATATATCAGATTTTATTATAAAAGATAATTAATATATTTTAAATTAAAACAAAAATGCTTTTTAAAAATTTAAATAATTACATAAGAAAGTAATTTTGATATATTAAAATAAATCCATGCATCGCAAGGATTATAACTAGTATTATTAATTGATGACTATTAAATATTATACTATTTTATTAAAACTGAACTAAAGATAATTCGTTAGTACATTGGTCAGTACTAAGGGGCCATGGGCGGATAAAACGTCAAATTTAAATATACAGTTTCATTAGCTTCCAAATTCACACTCATATAAATTCTAGTACGTATCAATCTCATGATTCACCAACTCTTTTTCAATTATGTTAATCAAAATTGCACATATTCAAGTCTATAACAAAATGCACAAACCTTATACTTTTCAAACACAAATAGAATGAAGAATCTTATCTTGGAACTTCATCAATGAACTTTAACTATTCATGTTTTCAACAACCTCAACAACAAGAGCCTGAAGAACAAGATCAACATAGTTATCTAAAAGCTTTACTAATGAAATTTATGGAGAATCTAGATGTCATCACTACTAAAAATCTGTTAATAGACATCACCGTTTTTAACATCGATTACAATAAAACCGATGTTAAAAATCAATTTAACATCGCCCGTTTTAAAACCGATGTCTTTTAAACATTCAGACATCACTTGACATATCAACCGATGTCTAAATGTTTTCTTAAAAATTTTTAGACATCGCTTCATTTATGAACTGATGTCTAAATGTCTACTTAAAAAATAAACGCGCGTTCCCTCTCAATTATTCCCCCCCCCCCTTAGTTTTATTTCCCCCCTTTTAATTTTCATTTGCCCGCTATTGCCAAATCTATTCCCCCTTAACGAAAATTTTGTATTTCCCCCTCCCCAATTCTAATACATTCAGACAAATTAATTCATTAAAACTAAAAACAAAACAAAACCCTGCAGGCCACCTCTCTCAGATCTCTCTCTCGACACAGACCTAACCTCACATCTCTCTCTCTCGCGCGACTCTCACCTCTCTCAACTCTCACCTCTCTCGACTCTCACCTTTCTCCACTCTCACCTCTCTCTTTCGACTATCAACTCTCTCTCTCTATCTTCTCTCTCTCGACTCTCTCTCAGTTCGAAGAAGCTCCAAAGCTCGATACATTTGTTTGAAGCTCGAAAGCTCGAATTGGTAAGCTCGAAAGCTGTAGTTGTATGTATGTTAATCATATCAATGCATGCATTTAGTTAAAAATCAATTGAGGTTGTTACAAAAACAAAACCCTAATTTTTAAAATTGGGGGTTTTGTTTTTAATCATTTATATATGTTCTTAATCGATTTGTTAACCGATTAATTGTTCATCTTGACTTGATTTAGTAAGTGGGTAAGCTATTTTCGATCTTGTTTTATTTGTTTTATTTTGGTAAGCTATTGTGAATAATCTAAGTTTTTTTTTATTTTCTGTATAGGGAATTAGGGGTTTTTGGGTGTTTGGCTGGTTAGCTCTTTCTTCTTACGTTAGTAACTGGGATACTAAGGATTCATGGACTGCTGTTCAGGACACTTATTTCTCCACCAAGGTTTCTACAATCTTTTCTTTGATCCGTGTGTATATATGTATGTATATGTAGTTCTGATGTTACAGGTTATACTTTACGACATATGCACGAGAAGAAAGTCGAACAAAGGCTCAACTCGATTGAAAATGTTGTGAGTATATGTTATGTCATTTATTTGTATCTGTTGACATTGGTGTATCTTTGCTGTGTTTACAGTTCCAAGTATGTGGTACAAAAATATAAACGTTTGGTAAATTACTTATAAGTATGGGTCAGGTAGTGTCAGGAATATGGTGTTTAGTTAGAAACTTATCAAGGTGTTAACATATACGTAATGTTTGGTTTCTAATCAATATAAACTAGGTGATTATTAATTAGTCGTAAAAATATGTGAAACAGATTCAAACCTTTCATCATTTTATGTACAGAGTTTAAAGTTATTTCACCTATTTGTATTTGCAATAAGCAAACAAAAACTAACTTCGCAACCAGAAGTGGATCATAAAGACTCTAGTTTTGTATATACTCTTCAGTAGATCTTGATCATATGTACTTCTTTTCTACAGACTTTGAAGCAATTTAAATTAGCAAAATTAACTCCAATGGAAGCTGGTTGCTGTCGGCCACCATCCAAGTAAGTTCCTCTTCATATTAAAATTTTAAATTCCTAGATTTATTTCTAGTGGCCATAGAACTGCAATAAAAATGATTCCTGAGTTCTGTTTTATAGAGTACTTGTGCACTCCTTGGCACTCTATTTTATTTTACACAAGCTTTCTTTAATAATTGTCTCATACAAAGGCAAGGTTCAAATAGGCATATGTTTATATTCAGTTTTTTTGTTTCCATTCACCTTATGTAAATTAAGAATATATGTTTTTTGTTTTTTGAAGCCCATTTTCATGTTTATGAAAGTTTTCCATTGTGTCTAGTCATATTAGGATTAATTAGTGTGAATTAAAATTATCATTAATATAATGTTAGTGTTAATTAGTATTAAATAAACTGCCTATTTATTAATGCCATTTATGTATGCAAAGTTAGCTTCAATATTTGCTTGTCTATTTTTATTAGCCCATGTTTGTTTAGGTCTAAAGAGCATTTCCTAGCCCATCTTTTATTTTATTTTTCTGGCCCAGATCCATGTCTTTGTCATAGTTTAGTTGTAGTCCATTATTATATGCTTGCCCAAGCCCATGTTCCATTATTTCTTCTTTTCTTTTTGTAGTAGTGCTAGTAGTTTTTAGTTAACACTTAGCAGTCATTTACTTTTAATAATTAATGGGTGTTATAATATTAAGTGCTAGTTCATTGAAGCCTGTGACATTGCAGGGGAAAGTAATTCATGCACCATTGAGCCACGAAGAGAAGTACATCCTGAGTAAAGTTCACAGTCTAATTCTGCAGAAACTGGTATACAGGAACTTTTCCATCTCTAGATCCAGAGTGTGTTTGTGCTTAATTAATTTATAACTATTATCTCTTACTATATATAATGCTTGCCTCTTTCCTGCATGTCCAACTCTGTCTGACCATGCATGTGTGTGTTTGCATACATATTTGTATAGTACATAGTTTCATTCACTCCTGTTCAAATTATCTGAACATAGTACGTACATCTAGCGAAGAAATTTCCTATTCTTTAAGCCACTTGAAAAGTCTACAATACATGTAATCATAGATTTAGAATTGTTTGTATATTCAGAGTTGATTTTCTAATTGAAAAGATTGTAATTAGTTTTTTGATTGCTTTAGGAGGCTCCCAACAACTGGAATGTGCTAAGAGCTGAAGCTTATAAACTGTAAGCTCTTAGACGAGGCCGATTTATAAAAATATTATATGTGCAAGTGCAACTGAGCAATGGAGTACATAAATACTTAACTTTACTCAAAAAGAAGAACCAATAATGTCATTTAGCATACTGGATCCTTACAATACTGGTTCACAAAGAAGATCTGAAACATCCTTCTCTAATTTATTTTGTTTGTGCAGGCTACTGATCAACAATCTTTGAAAAGGTTGACACAATGAAGATGACACATGAAGAGAAGCTTCCATTTTGGATAAATATTCATAATGTTTTGGTTATGCATGTATGTCTGGTCCTTTTTCTTTTATATCTTGTCAAGCTCAAGTCACTGAGCTTGTATCAACAATGCAGTTTGATTTCATCTGCTTGTGTTAACTTTACTCTGGTTCTAGGCAACTTTTAAAGTACAATTGTTTTATCATATATTAAACTTCTATCACAATATTTTGGAGCCTTGTTACAAGCACATTTGGCAGACGGAACATCAAACCATGTGAAAAGTGCTTCAATTTTGAAGGTGCTGAATCACTCCTGACCTTATATAGCTACATATACATGGTTTGTTTAATGATCCTCATTTTATTTATTTTAGGCGGCTTATAATTACAAATGAAAATACCTGTTAATCAATATTTGTCATCTAAGCCAAGTTGACATATCCGTGTACTCATAATCAGTAGAGAAAAATCATGGAAATTAAAAACTAAATTACTAGTTTATATTGCTTCCACCACAGATTGATCGCTCTTTAAATTAGAGTTGCTAGTTCAGTAGTTGGACTAACACATATTACAGTAGTGGCTAGATACACTGCTGTCTCCAGGAAAGAAGTTTAAACCAGCGAGGACTAGACATGAATTTTCCATCGATCATGCTGAGCCACTTGTTCATTTTGCACTTTCTTTAGGAGTATACTCTGACCCTGTGGTATGTTGTACTGATCCTTTCATAAAAGTAATAGTATTTTTTTTTACATATTACAGCTGAACAGTTGTACCACTGAGACTGCAATTCATTTTCCCCTTCCTAATTCCAAGTTTTATAGTTTATCATAGTGTTGCGTATAAGCTCGTTGACGAACAAACCATTATTAGTAAAAATAGAATATGAAAAGGGGGAGAAATTCTAAGAAATAGCATGTCATATGTACAAATCATCATATTTTTCACTATCTATTTCCATACTAATTGTCAGATTATTATGTAATGTACACAGGTTAGAGTATACACTGCAAATACGATTTCAGAGGATTTAAAAATTGCTCAGAAAGAGTTCATACAGGCTAGTGTATGCATTAACAAGGAAAACAAGATATGTCTGCCAAAAATCCTTGACTACTTTGCAAAGGACATGTCGCTAGCCATGCCAGCTCTTCTGGAGATAGTTTATGCACGTCTACCAGAATTTTAACAGAAATCTATGCTAAGATGCATTCGAGGCAGGCCTGACAAGTTCATTAGTTGGTTGCCACAGAGTTCAACATTTCGATATGTGATTGATAGAGGAGTTTTAAGAAAGAGATAAAAGCCAGTTAGAAAAGTTAAGTTTCTGCATTTTTAAGAACTACTAGTAAAGCTTGTTCTGGATTTGGTCATGGACAAGATGGATAACAAGGTTGCGTTCTACGTTTATTTTGATTTTTAGCTTATTGGTTTTGCTAATGTACTTGATATTTGTAATGTACTTGATATTTGGGTTTGGTCATTAGTTTGGTTTTGATTGGTTATGTAAGAATACTTGATACTTGATATTTATGTTGGTTAATATATGTGTTTGGTTAGTTCTGACTTGGTATTGTTTTAGTTTGGTTATTGGTGTGCACAAATATTGCTCGAAATGATGTATATGAAGGTCCCATATGAGCCTTACACATCGTTTCTCTTAAAAAAAACTGATATATTAGAAGTCTTAAACATCGACTGAAAACGATGTCTGAGGGATCTCAGACATCGGTTTTAAAAATAGGTAACCAATGCAATAGATATCTTCAGCATCGTCTAAAACTGATGTCTATGGTCACATTATACATCGCTTTTTTAAATATTTACCGATGTTAATAAAGGCTTAGACATCAATATTTGGGAAAAAACAGATGTCTATGTCGAATTATTCTATGTTTGCTATATGTTAAACAACATCTAAGAATTATAATATAACAATTTAAAAGTTAACCTCATGCAGTTAACCCAAGAAGATAGTTCATAAACATCAGAAATATTTTTAAAACTGATGTATTATACGCTATAAGACATCGGCCAGAAACCGATGTCTAAACATTCAGACTTTAGACATCACCGACAAAGACATCGGTCAGAATTTTTCAAAGACATCGGCCAGAAACCGATGTCTATTAGCGTTTTTTTAGTAGTGCATCCAAAGTGAATCAGATTCGTTGAGGAACTTAGATAATCAAGTTGGGGAGCTAGTTGATGAGATAAAAAATCAAATACTAGGTTCTCAACCATCTAATAGTAAAAATCATGAAAAAGTTCAAGATGAACACATCTAGAAGGTGTGGTTGTATAAAGCAAAGAAATTTTGGAGGTATCTCAAACTACATATGATTATGAAGGATATGTAGAGGAATCTTCAACAATATCTATAGAGGATGTTCTTGTTTCTAATAAATTAGAGCATAATCTGTATGAAGATCCATAGGAACAACCCATGATTCTACATTCTGATCATAAAAATAATGAAGAGGTGCATCTAACTTCGAGGTTGATTTACAAGACGCGAAAATAAAGCATTGTGTCAAGTCATTGGAAGTGCTATATATAGAAGTCAAATCTTTGGAATTGAAATTGATGCCTTCTCATTCTAAAGAGGTTTATTCGAGTTCATTTCTGACTTTGTCCATCATTATCTCGGCAGGTTTATCACCTGATAAGAATTTTTTTTTTGAAGGTTTCACAAAAACCTTTTGAAATTTGAAGGCCAAGGGAATTGAACCCTTCACCTCCCACATGAAAAACAATGCTATCGACCACTGCCCCACTTTGAAGTGTTCAATATATTTGCATGCACATTTGTATAAAGTCTTGGGCTGTCCAATATTTCTACATTAACCACGTACATCTCCACGATTCTTCTTCCAATGGCACTTCATGCGATATTAGAGGAGTATTTCTAACTTTTCTACAATTTATTTTTCCTTTTCTTTTATATTTCATTTATTAGGATTTCTTTTAGTTTATATAAATTTATTCATTGAGGACAATGAACCACTTAAGTGTGGGGATGCGTTTTCAATGTTAAAAAACAGGTTTTTTCCCTTTTTTTCTTTATTAGATTTCCTTAGAATATTAAAAAATTTAGAACACAAAAGATTAGAAAATTTTAAGAAAATTGATTGTTTTGTCAATATAGCATGTTAAAAGAATAAGTACACATCATGTGAAATGATTTTTCGCGTGTCATATGTATGTCTCCTTGGTGTAAAATACGTTATACATGATGATGTCTTGTATGTGCTTGTGAAAATTCAAAACTTGAATATATGTCATTGTCAGTTTTGATGAGTAAAGCATGCTATCACCCAGTGAGAACTTGAGCTTTAATTTAATTTGTGTTTGATACTTCTATTTATCAATCTATTTTTTGTTTGTGGTGAGCTATTCGTCATTGTATTTGCTCAAGAAATTGTTTAAACCAGGTCATGCGCAAATTGATTTCTTGTATTGTGTAAAAATGATAAAGGCACTAGGATTAACCATCTTGTTCCCAAATAGTACCCAAGAAAATAATCTTCAATGAATCCTTTTGAGCCTATATCAGTTTTCTTCATATATCACCATCTAAATCTTGAGCTTATTTATTTGTTCATGTCCTAATTGACTAGTGGAGTATTGTGATATATACTTGAGATTGGTAAAATATTAAGTGTGGGGATTTTTTTGTTAAAGTGTGTTAGTTTGGTAGGAATCACTGTAAAGTTCTTACTTGATCTTTGGAAAAAAAACAATAAGAACAAAACATCAAGTACTTCTTTGAGATCAATAGGTGGCGAGTGTAGTGTCATATGAAAGGTACGATCCAGGTACATGTGCTGGTATTAAGTGCAATTATGCTAAAAATTAAGGAGGAAGTACCTCTTTTATTTTTCTTGGTGATTTTTCACTACCTTTGGTTACTGGAGAATGACTTGACTTTTGAAAAAACAAATACAATGAGAAAGAAGAAGATAAAGTAGAGTTTGTGTTCATTGGTTTGTACAATGTGAAAGTGGGAAATCAATAATCTGGTTCTGTTTCATGTTGAGTGCCTTAAGTGCATAGGAACAATATGCTCTATTAGTTATTAACTTTAGTCACTTGTTAGCCTCTTCTTTTGATTTCCTACCCCTCACTTGAGCTTTTTTGCAACCCTTGACAAAAACCTTTTGATTTGTACATACACGAAGTCTAGAGATTTTGATGGATAAACAAGTTTATAGTAGCATATGTGCGTTTGATTGAACTTGAGTTATACATTTACACCTAAACACTGTGTGATTTGAGTGTTTGTGAGGTTATTTTCCATCCAAAGCATGTTATTTTCTTGTTAATTGAGACTTTGAAATTATTCATGATATATTTTTAGTCTTTTGAGACCATGTGTGCATGCTTGAATAGTTGTGTTGGTGTGTAAGGTTGGGGAGTCACATTATATGACATCTAACAGCTATTACATGATTAATTTTGCATGTGTGGAGTGCTATGATATTTTTAATGTTTGAGACTTGGAAGTAGGGGTGAGCATCGGGTGGTTTGGGCGGTTTAGGACCGCCAAACCAACCAAACCATAAATTTCGGGTTTTTAATTTTTCAAACCATAACCAAACCAAAAACCATAATACTTAAAAAAAACCCAACCTAATTATAACGGTTTGGTTTGGTCGGTTTCGGTTTAAAACCATTATTAAATAATAAAAAAAAGGCAACAATATGTGTGGACCAATAATAGCATAAAGTTTCATCAAAGCAATAAACAAATAAGCACTATAAATATAATGAAATACAGTATGCACATGCAGGGATTCTAGGAATTTAAAAGTAATGAAACTAAGTAGGCTACGACATCGTTTCAACATAAATATTTTTTATTTTATATAAACATAAAATTAATATTAAAACTATATATATATATATATATATAATATTTCTATATTATTTGATCTTAATGGTCGGGTTAGTTAAATCGGGTGGAAAAATTAGTAAAACCAAACCCAACCCAAAATTTTCGGTTTTTAAAAATTTAAAACCATAACCAACCCAAATCAAAAAAACCTAAATTTTCGGTTTGGTCGGGTTGGTTTGGTCGGTTTAACCGGTTTTTGGAAAACCGTGCTCACCCCTACTTGGAAGTCAACTAGGGCAACCCTAAGAGCTTAATCGTCACGAGACCTTAATCGTTTACTAGGGCAACCCTAAGAGCTTGTTGCATAAGCAAAATGCAACTGTGATCATCTACGAAAATGGTGATAGTTAGTTAGGACTTCGTTTTTTCTTATTGTTGGGAGTTGTCCCACATCGTTTGTGGGAGGGTCAAATAGCTAGTTTATAAGCAGTCAGTTAACTCCATTAGTATGAGGCCTTTTGGGATGTGCCTAAAAACAAATCCGTGCGGGCTCAGCCCAAAACGGACAATATCATACTATTGTGGAGTTATGGCTTGCTAGCGGCCCAACAAGTGGCATCAAAGCCATGTTGTAATGGTCCAGAACAATCTCAATGAGCTCCAGAATGGATCCAGGAAGAGGCAGATGGGCTATCCCAGGTTGGGCTTAAGTGGGAGCAAATGGACTTTCCAGTATGGGCCAAGGGGGAGCCAGATAGCCAAATGAATTTGCAGTATGGGTCAAGGGGGAGCCAGATCACACAGAAAGGAGACAGATTCGACAGGTGTCGAGCCCGATGTGTAAAGGGGGAGATTGTTGGGAGTTGTCCCACATCGTTTGCAGGAGGGGCAGATAGCTAGTTTATAAGCAGTCAGTTAACTCCATTAGTATGAGGCCTTTTGGGATGTGGCCAAAAATAAATCCGTGCGGGCTCGGTCCAAAGTGGACAATATCATACTATTGTGGAGTTATGGCTTGCTAGCGGCCCAACAAGATCCCCCTTAAGCCCATACTGGAAAGTCCACTTGCTTCCCCTTAAGCCCAACCTGGGAAGCCCATCTACCATTTCCTTGGATCCATTCTGGAGCTTGTTGAGATCGTTATAAACCGTTATAACCGTAGCTCTGATACCACTTGTTGGGCTTGCTTAGCAGGTCTTAACTCCACATTAGTATGATATTGTCCGCTCTGGGCCGTGGCCAAGCCCTCACGGATTTGTTTTTGGGTCACTCCCAAAAGGCCTCATACTAATGGAATTAATCTGGCTGCTTATTAACTAGCAATCTGCCCCTCCCACAAACGATGTGGGACAACTCCTAACACTTATTTCTACCCTGTGGCGTGCAAAATGCTAATAATGAATCATATAAGAATATTCTTAAACATGATGATAAATAAAATTAATTCTATATTGAAAGAATAAATATAAATACAAATCATAACATTAAAATTTTAAAATAAAAAGTAAGGAACACCCAGTTTCACACTTATATAAACTGTATTACCTATCAACCTTATTATCCACCATTTCCTTTTTAAACTATGTCAATTAAAATTGCACATTTTCAAGTCTCTAACAAAATGCACAAACCTTATACTTTTCAACAGAAATCAAATATCTAATAAATCATAAAAGAATATTCTTTAACATGATACTAATAATTAATATTATATTAAAAATAAACATAAATAAAATCATAAAACTAAAATATTAAAACAGAAAAATGGTAAGAAGATCTATTCACTGAAATAATAGGTTATATCACTCTTAGAAACCTTTCACGTGACACTTTTTTGAGACATCTTTTATCAAATGAACTTTGTATAAATAATTGAAATGTATTGTTAATATTAACATTTTTTACACTCAAACTATATTGGACCCAACAACTATGGTATACGTTATTTGTTTACTTATCCTTATAAATGTCCCAATCTTACTAAACGGTCCAAAAATTTTGTTATACGTTAATTGTTTACTTGATTTTGTAAAGGCTCCCGGTCCCTGGCAAACGTATGCCAGGGACCTCTTATTCAACATACTGTTTCTGGACCGTTGGATGGTTGATCCAACGGCTGTGATTTAAAAAAAAACAATACCGTACCGCATAAACTTTATGCGGTACGGAGTAATTACCAAAATGCCCCCTGTTTTCACATAAAAAATCTACTGTTCACCGTACCGCATAAAGTTTCTGCGGTACGTGAACAGTAGGGACATTTTGGTAATTACTCCGTACCGCATAAAGTTTATGCGGTATGGTGCGAATTTTTTTTTTAAATCAGAGCCGTTGGATCAACGATCCAACGGCTCTGAAATAGTATGCCAAATAAGGGGTCTGTGGCAACCGTTTGCCACAGACCGGACCCCTTTTGTAAATGCCCCAATCTTACAAAATCTTATCGATTTGGTATATTACAAACAACCATCTTTATGAAGGCCTAAATCTTATTAATTTCATCGATGTAGGATTTACAAATAACCCATCTTATTGGTCGACGAGACAAGTTTACGGAACACGGATAATGCCTACGCACTTCCAGCTAGCTCTAATTACATTAAAAAATGACTTAAGCCCATAACGCGATATATACCAGACCAATAATCCATTACATGTCAGTCTAAAAGGGATAAAAACTTTGATATACAATAGTTGTTAACGTGTTCTTAAAAGGGCCCAATTTTGCTAAATTTATCAATGTGGGATGCTACATAAACCAACTAAACTTTGTCTCAATTCAGTGGGAAGTATCCAACTTTATATGTATACTAATACTCCCTCCGTCCCTCTCATTTCTTTACAGTTACTATTTTGGGGTGTCCCTCTCATTTCTTTACATTCCAAAAATAGTAAGTTTTTCCTACTATTACACCCACTATCTCACATATTTAACAATAAAAAATACTATTACACCCACTACTTTCCTCCATTATCTCAAATCTATAATTAAATATTAATAGGTCCCACCACTTTACCCACTTTTCATCTAACTTTACTCATTTTTTTACACATTTTCTTGGTTTTCGTGTCCATCCCCCATGTAAACAACCATGAGGGACGGAGGGAGTATTAACATATTTCATAAAATCGAGGTAGGCCCCGTGAGCTTCTATTTAGAAGTAAGTAGTGAAACGGCTCAATTAATTGTGTTGTACATATTACCTAAAAATGTTGTATTTTTCTGATGCGTACGTAACAGTTACACGTATAACGTATAATTGAATGTATTTAAGTTCTAAAAACATACTTCGGGATCTCCACCTCCCCTTGAGATCTCCGTACCCAACTCCTATATTAACACTAGATCTGTAATTACTTACCGATTGTCATTAAGAAGTTCTAAAAAGAGTCTAGTTCCTAAAGTCTAATGATATATTTGTTTAAACTATAGTTTGACATCATATATATGTATATATATATTGTATATCAATATCTATTATTGAATCATCCATGTCTATATTGTATATCAAGATCTATTAATGACCTATTCATGAATAATAAAATACTTTACAAAAATGTTGTGAATAAGATCATTGTTGCAGTGAATATTCATTCAAAAGTGATTCGTACGAGGAAGATTGTTGATATGTATGTGTGTGAGATTTCAAAGTATATATCAAGTTTTCGAAACGTAGACATCATCTTAGTATTTTTGTTTATTTTGCAGGCATTTAGAGATTATTTTTGATACATCATTCGTGCAATTGGGCGTGCTAAAATTTTTCAAGGTGCGTGAAAAACATGGTACATGTTTAAGAAATTATAACAAGATGATTTGATATATATTATTTGAATTTATAACGTATACAAAAGTTCTATGGAATATTGTGAAATGGAGCACTAATTAAAGTAATACATGTTGTACAATTTGTTTTATTTTAGAATATTATAAAATTGCAGGACATAAGTCGTCCGATTAATAATTCATTTAAGTGTTTTCCACTGATGTATGATACAATGTTAATTCCAATGGCCTTGATCTATTATATCTTAAATATATATATGATCCAATAGTGCGAGTAAAATAAATGATGGTTTATTTAATGTGTAAGAAAATGACCTTTTATGCACTTTAATTATTCATTTAGATATGTGGTCCGTAAAAATTTTATATATTCATCTTTTTAAGTTTTACGTGGTAATTGCAGCCATTTAAATGCAACAAAGAATGGCTTGTACACTTACCACACAAGAGAATCAGGCACAGAATGCTAACCGAAGCTCTGTGTGTGCAACATGCACAAGAATTCTATATGACCCTGATCTGCACCCCTACTGCAGCCTAGACTGTAAGGTAAGCGTGTGGAATTTGGTTCATGTATATATACTCTGTAGATAGCATATTTATATTTTTCCTGCTAGCAATTTATTTAACTTTGATTGTTCGAAACGTAAAACTCTTGTTCAGGTGAAGGATTTCTTAAGGAAGCCGACAAGCTGAGAGCCACAGATCCTCCCTTTCTTGAGAATTGAGCTACTTCTGCTGGAGAAATGGCAACAAAAACGAAAGAGAAGCGGAAAGAAGCTGCACTAATAACTTGAAACTGCGTCAACCCTTAATAACTGGACCTGCTGGCCTTTCTTTTTATATTGTTATTGTAAAATAGAATAAATTCATGTATTGTGTGTGTATATTTGATTTTAACATTTTCAATCGAAGTGACTTTTGATCTATAAGTTTGTCTGAATTTTGTTTCTGATTCATACATTCGGAACATTGTGAATTTTTGTAGTGTCAATTGAACAAAGATATTATCAAAAATAATATACATCACATTTTAACGAAAAAAATTCTATGGAAATCAGTGACGGACACCGGAATTTTTTCCACTAGATTTCTTGTATAATTATTAAAAATGGCTCATCATTAGTGATATTAGCAATATTAGCAAGTTCTGCCCAACTTCACTTTGTTCATGACTACAGTTACACAAACCCAAGTACTTCATAAGTAATAAAGGATCAAAATTTGTTTTATTTTAAAAAGTAATAAGGAACAAAACGTGAGTAAATTAAAAAAATTAGGCATTTAATAAACTAAAAAAAAATGAAGTTATAAGGAACAAAGCCTAAATTGCAATTAAGTTGATCAAAGTGTTAAATTACTTGGGCCTTCTATTGTATTGGCCTCTTCATTTTATCTTTTTTATCTGTTTAATAGTTGCTATGTTTTTTCTTGTATTGGATATATAAGTGGCCTAGTAAATATGTGGGTTCCTGATTGAAATTTCAGTAGATTGCATGACAAATTTCAGTATATAAATTGTTTTCACCCAAGATGTAACACCCCAGTCCCACATCGAGAAGATTTAGAACTTTAGTTCAGTATATAACCAAAAGTAATACTACTAAGTGATCCAACAAATCATGATCTTTTGGGGGCCTGTGGTGGGCTTGTGAATTACCCAAGTTGGCGGCAATTGGGCTAGTATACTTTGACTTATTTCGGATCCACAGAGATCTGGTTTAGGTTTCAATTCAGTTAATGCACCTATGCAACAATGTATGGTTTTTATTCACTGATAAGACAATTAACAAATTTGGGTTTTGATTAACTAAAATTAACTAAGAAGCAAATGAACAAACTAAGAATTAATTAACTAATGAAAATTTAAATCGAATTACTTATGCAAGAGAAAACATGGGATCCTAACTTCATTAAATACTTCGCTTAGAGTTGATGCCTTTAATCAAAGTATGTGATGGTTATGATATCTGATCAGACAACACGAAACAAGTATAGGCTACATCTCAGTATACAAATACCAAACTACTCATACATCCACAAAAGAGATAGAAGATGAATAGACATCAATTATGTTTAGACCCTATATCTCTATAAGATTTGAAAACATAATGGTTGAAGAACAAGTTGTCCATAAAGATCACATAGGACAGCATAAGATAGTTCAAATTACGCTACAAATCATGATGTCAAAGCATACATAATCTTATGCTAGCATGGCAAGTTCCAAATCTCAAGATTCACTCTCGCTTCACAAGAGATTAACAATCTAGATGTTAGCTACGCATCTAAAACATTAAGCACAACCATACGAGGATATCACAATTCATCACACACAGATCTTTAAAGCATCAAAATACTAAAACTCCATAAATAAATCCGTTAGAATCCCATGACAATGATTATTTCCTAATCGAACCGCTCGTCACCATAGAATCTGATGAAAACATGATAGTAAACAGGGTATTAACGATTACAAATAACTAGAGTATGAGTTTAAGAAAACAAATCCGAAATCTAGAGTATCGCCTAATTTAGAAGAATACAAAAGTAGATCTAGATCTCCGAATGTTGTCACGTCCTTCCGGGAATCCGTCTCCAAGTCTGTCTCTCTATCTCTGGCTCTCTGTGTGTTTATTCTAAGTAGTTATCCCATTCAAGGATGGTAGCACGTGTTTATATAGGCCCCGGGAATCTTTTCTAGCAAGAAATTATCGAAAATACTATTCAGAATCGAAATAGAAGAAATTCAGGATTTTTTTCAATCGAGCCTAGCGCCCCTACGCCTCTTCCTAGCACCCCTGCACTTGTCAGAATGTTTCAGGCACCCGTGCGTTGTTAAGTAGCACAGCTATGCTGCCCAGGTCTGCCAGTTTCTGATTTTTGTGGCAATTCTTCACTTTATCTCCGTTTGCTTCCGTTCCTTTTGCATTAGCTCCCCTTCTTCAATCCCTTGACTAACAAATCTCCATAGTATCATAGTGCAAGACTCTGCTCTTCATTCCATCTCAAATTCGACTCCAATATCAATGGAAATCGCCAACCCTAGCCAATATGGATTAACCTGCTAAACTAGACGAAAACACATTAAAAATACAACATACTTGAGGCCAAGTTAATCAATTTAAGCCGATATGAAGCGTTCCAAGTGGATATAAATCCACTTATCATCGAGACTCGACCCGATTTTTGAAAAATGACTCGGGATTTGACCCGGATTGTCACATATTGTATTAGAGCCGACTCTCGAAAGCTTGATTCGTCAAGTTGCCGGAGGTGGGGACACGAAGGCTGGTGGTATTATCCCATAATGGACAGAGGTCCAGAGGTGGGGACACGAGGCCAGCCGGTATTATCCCACAATGGCTAGAGAGGGACGATCTTGGACCTATGGGATATCCGTTCGGCAGCTTCGGCCTGACGAGGACGTCAGGAGTTTAAGTGGGGGAGTTTGTAACACCCTAATCCCACATCGAGGAGATTTGGGAGTTTAGTTCAATATATAATCAAAAGTAATACTACTAAGTGCACCAACAAATCATGATCTTTTGGGGGCCTGTGGTGGGCTTGTGGATTACCCAAGTTGGCTGCAATTGGGCCAGTATACTTTGGTTTATTTTGGATTCGTGATCGGGACTCGACCCGATTTTCGAAAAATGACTCGGGATTTGGCCCGGGTTGTCACATATGGTATCAGAGTCGATTCTCGAAAGCTTGATTCGTCAAGTTACCGGAGGTGGGGACACGAAGGCTGATGGTATTATCTCACAATGGACATAGGTCCTGAGCTGGGGAAACGAAGCCAGCCGGTATTATCCCACAATTTATCCACAATTCGTTTATTAAAATTTTCATCGCCTTTTTACATAAATAAAAATTAGCAAAATTAATTGTAGCAAAACACTAGAACAATTATAATTTGGGAACAAATGAAATTTCAAAGAAAATTAGCAGGGCCCCGAATTGGACACGGGCCGAACTAAAGAAATATGGGCTTTGAATTTTTAATTTTTGGGCCAGCTTTTATAATAACGGACAAAAAAAGAAAGAAATACGATCAAACAGGAACAAAAGTAAATTTGGGCTAGAATCTGATTCGGGCCTTTATTCAAGCAAATTAAACTAGGAACTTGAGCCATTAACCAGATAGTCAGACACACCTATCTCTTTTGGACTACATATATGCCATTAAAGGTAAATTAGTTGTAGTCACTTGTTTTTGCCATGTTATTAAATATACTGAAACACTTATCAGCTTTGTAATTGTAAGTGATTTTGAGCCATAAGCTAGATTGATTAAAGTGAAATGTCATTCCTACTAGCGCCCGGTATATAAGTTGTAGCCCACCACCTGATTTCTTCCAACCATTTTGGTCTTGCATTCAATAGAGCACTCGATTATCTGCAAAGCACATTTTATACAGAACAGCAAATTGTAGAGTGTTGCTTAGCGCTATTGTTGCTCCCTTCCAAGTACATTCCCTTACTGGATGATGCTTACTTACCAAAGTAGAAGTGACAATTTTCCTTCCATATTATCCTACCAGCTTAAATCAGAACATAATTTTTTTTCAGAATAAATCGACTTATTTTATCATTAATTAATATATATTTTGTGGGTCACGTTCCAGTGAGAACACACATATTCACCACAAACTATTTTAAAGGGCCTCGCTAGGGGCACCTTCACAAAAAAGTCTTATAATTCTACCCACTATCCATTCATAAAAAAAAATTAAAAAATTTTAAAAAAAATTGGTGCCACGTCATCATTTTTAAATTTTTTTTTAAAAAAAAATTAAAACTTTTTTTTTTTTATGAATGGATAGAGGGTAGAATTATAAGACTTTTTCGTATTGGGTGCCCCTGGCAGAGCCTTTTAGAATAGCTTGAAATGTGATATTCTCATTGTTATCCAATATATATATGTTCTCACCTGAATCATACCTATATATCGTTCTACTTTGGTTTCATTTTTATAGTTCCCCACTAAATACAGAATAATAGACCACGGTGTTTAAGTTCAATTATGGCAAACCCTTTATTTTCATTTGACTGCAGAGCACTAGTATCATTTGTGTTCCACCTTCTTACAATGGTACTTTCCCTCTTCTTCTTATATGCGACTGCAATCCTTCATGTATTTCACTAGTTAATTTGCACAACCATCTTCATTAAAGCAGAACTGTTCAGTACCACTTCAAGGCTATTTATTTTGGAATATTGTAGAGTAAATAACATAGTGGTGCCTGTATTTTACACCAATTTTCAAAATAGTGGCCAAATTTTCAGATTCTCAAAAGATTGGCTAACTTTTCTTTCCGATTTTCAAAAGAGTGGTTGCCGTCAACTTCCGTTAAATTTTCACCGTTAACTAATATATTTAAAGAATAAGTTACAGAATGGTGGTCATACTTTACAATAATTTTCAAAATATTGGCAATTTAATGATTTTCACCATTAATTATTTTGAAAATCATTGTAAAGTATGGCCACCATTCTGTAATTTACTATTTAAATATATTAGTTAACGGTGAAAATTTAACGGAAGTTGACGGCAGCCACTCTTTTGAAAATCGAAAAAAAAAGTTGGTTACTCTTTTGAGAATCTTAAATTTTGGCCACTATTTTGAAAATTGGTGTAAAATACAGCCACCACTATGTAATATACTCAATATTGTAAGTTACGTGATTCTACATTTTTTGAAATGAAAGAAAGGCAGAAAAATCAAATAGTTGTATCTCTAGAAACAAAAGAGTGGAAGACATGTAAAGAAAGCAGCTAAGATGGTAACTATTATTTTTGTTTAAATAGCCGGGTTTTGCATCATTTTTCTTTATTTAAATTGTGGTGTGTCTTTTGACATTCAGTTGGCTTCTGCAATTATATGTATTCATGTCCTCTGCCACAGACTGTTGCAGGATGACAAGGTTGACAACTCTGTGAGAGCTGATTAAGATGCAACCTTGAAGACTAATAGTATGATAGGGATAAGCAGCTACTCCAAATCAAGATAAAAAAACCATGAAGCTGTTAATGAGAGGGCAACCATGAAGTTTATAATGAGAGGGCCAGTTGCTAATGTACAGGCACTTCAGAAATATTGGTCTAGCTACAATGCTTCTAGGTAAAAACCGACTTCATGTTTTACACTGTTTTTCACTCATCGAGAGCTTGTCATTTCCATCTATCTCAGGAAGGAGGATTATTGAAAAAATAAGAACAAACCAAAGAAAGTAATTGATTTGGGGCTTTCCACCGGTGAAAATCGATGGAAGCCCAGACGGCTTTTATGAAAAGAAGAAAGAGGGTTTAGGAGAGAGATATTATAAACACATTTTTAAAAACAATAGTAAAATTTACAAAAAATTAAAATAGCAAATATTAACACATCACACCTAAATTGATACTTGCAGAACATTTCACCTTCCTTTTAACAAAAGTAAATGTCATTTTGTTTGTGCTATATATAAAAAATTTACGAAACCTAAACAGAAGAACTGCAAATTTAACATCTTGTTACAGTCAATGATTTTGAGGAAACAGATCCATCGTACCAAAAGGACTCCGAGATCCAAATCTAAGGCAATACAATCAGTCTAAGATATAAGTGATCAACACTCTATGGTGCATACACAGTCATCAGGCCCATAATTTGGCCGAAGATTTAATTGAGATGAAAACCTCCGTTCATATAATAAATGTACTCTCTTGCCTCCCGGGTGGCAGAGCAAGAACAGTAATTACTTTGCTCACGCTCAGCAATACCATGTAACATGATTGAGGAAATATTATTGGCGACACTTTTTGCAGAAAAATCATATCTCTTATCAACATCACAGTTTGTGATAGAACTGTGATATGTTTTATTACGCCTGTGGCTTCCCTGAAATCAGTGATGGACTGATGGTTAAACAACACCTCAGTAGAGTCATCAGCTTAAATGGTGATTACCTATTTACCTTTCCACTGTAACACTTCTTTGAGAAGCCTCAGTCTCATGCATGTTTAAAAGCAACATAAGCAAGTGCGTCCTTAGAACCCAATAATTTCAGATTCCAAAGTTTTAGAAAGAAAGAACCTGGAACCTTAAATTTCGTATCCTTAAATCACCCGTAACCTGGGACTATGTAGTCCACACTGTCACCACATCCAAGCATAATATCATTGTAACATGCTGTAGCCCCTGTAAGCAATTGAGTACAAATAGATCATTTGACATATATGCACTCAAAACATGTTTGAAAATGTGGCTTGATGACTAGGTACATTTATTTGCTAGTCAAGATACGATAGCAAAGACACTCTCAAACAAATCCATAAGTATCTTTCAGCTAATAAAAAAAAAGGAAGATATATCAAATAACCAAATTTAGCAAATTTTTATGGAGAAGGTTTTTATGATTGGTTTTTTGACTACCAAGTCCAACCTTAAAAATCTCTTGTAATATGTATAAATGAACACACAAACGTGTCTTGTAGATATAGTTTTGTCCATTTTTCAAAATGACTTTATGTATAATTTTATAAATCACTCTAATCATAAGTTTCATTTAAAAGGGCCTCCAACAAGCTTAACTTACAAAAGGCCTCCAACAAAATTGTTACATACAAATTTGGAGAATGAGACTCTGTTTTCAGATCTCAAAGTAGTCATGAAATTACCTAATAGTATTAATTGATTGAGGTATCGTTTTCCTTTTCTTCGCACATTTTGAAATTTTGATTTACGTTAAAAGACATTAAAGAATAAGAGATAATAGAATATTATGTCAAGATTTGGCATTCTGTTTCCTAATTAAATTGTGGAGACACTAATTTATCCTCTCTTTTTATATACTACAATAAACCTGATTAGAAAATGTATTAATAAAATAATTTTCATAATTTAATGTCCATAATAAGATTTTTGTTGGACAAATGTTCTTATTAAGACCGAGTGGTGTTCAGCTATAGCGAATAAGTCATAATCTTCGAAAATATTATCCTCTAATAAGCCCCTACTATTCCTTCAAAATTTGTTCACAAAAGAAGCCATGAGTGTTCATCATTCAAGATCAATTCAACAAGTACGTACACTAAGTATCCTATGCATAATTTTTAAGTTATATACAATTTGTCCTAGATGTTTATGTAGCTGAACAAATCTACATGATTGTAATTGCTTTATCAATTTCATATGATTTCATTGGATGCAGCTAGCTAGCTAGCCTAGATCGAATGCAAAAGTTCATTTCCGAAATTAGTATGCTACTGGCAAATTCCACACATATATTCTGAATTTATCACTAGATTATGTGTAAATCCTTAACTTGGGTGAACTAGTGCTGGACTACTCACTAGTTGACAGTGTGCAACAACAATTATACTCCTGCTGGTCTGTAATTGGTGCTTTATTGAAGTTTCGAAATAATTTGTCGATCCAGGAATACTTAAACTCATTTTCACTAATGTACCATTATTTATCGAAATTTTAATCTTTGAATCCGTGCAGTATCAAGGCTAATTAGGACAATGTCAGAAAAACATAGTCAGTGACTTGGGAGAAATAGTATGCCATACAGGACTAGTAGCTCGTTTGAGAAATTAGTAGTTTCTACGCCCTGTAAAATATAACAGGTCTATTACATCTACCTTGGGATTATTATCATAGTGTGCTTGCATATACATACTTGCTCCTTCTCTTTGCCTATCACTTCATTAATCTGATATAAAATATATACTGTCAGAAGCTTAATGAGATTTCAACGATAGTCTCTATAAAAATATAGTGTGTTCAACTCAAGTTATTACCCTTTAACAAGTACATATTTATGTCTTTTACAGTAAATTGATTATCTAATTCAGAAAGCAGTATTTACCTGACAGAAATTTCTTTTCAGGAGGAGCACAGATTCCAGGGCAAGCCAGCTTGGGTTGACTTGTTTCTAAGTAAAACTTTCTTTGACATTTGTCCAGTTCACGACCTTTGCAAAAATGATCGGAACAGATACTGTATTAATTGTGATTTAGCAGTCTGTCAACACTGTATCACATCAGGTTCACATAATGGACACAATATATTAAAGCTTTACCGACATGTTTACAAGGATGTTGTCCCTGTCAGTGACATGGGAAATTATATAGATTGCTCCAAGATTCAGGTATGCGATCAAATAATACTTTTGCAATCAAAATCTTTAAGTCCATTAATATCTTCTTATGCATCTGAAGTTGAGGAATATGGAAACCTTCGTATCTACTTTGACGAAGCTCGAACATGGTGCATGTTAAGATTCCTCTTTCTTTTTGGTTTTGATTGTACTCCTAATAAGTTAAATTATAAAGAACATGTACAATATGCCCCAAAGAGTAAACAAGTGTAAAACATTTAAGTACAATACGCTTCACAACACATTAGAACATAGTGATCTAAAATTTTAAGAACAATTATACTGCAATTTAACCATTTTTAAGAACTACATGAAATATTGTAACAAAAGTTTCAACAATGCAGGGATTGAGCCTATATAATACAAGGCCAATATGAGTAGCTATAAGACAAATAGCAGTATTATTATCTAAAAGAAATTAGTGAACAGTAGGAAACAATCCTAGGATTAATCTAAAGTATTTAAGTGAACAGCGGGAAACATTCCCAGGAGTAAGTATGTTCATGAGATAAAGTAAATTCATGATAACACTAGGGATTAGGCAAATATATAGCTTTAGGGATGAGACAATTCTATACAAGGATAGTAACTTAAGGCAGATGAAGGTTTCTCCCTTCATATGATGTGAAAGGCAAATTGGCATTGGGGAAAATGCCAATTTGGATGCTTTTTATTTTATGACTGCATTGACTTGCATGATCATATGATGTGAATGGACTGCATATAAAGAGATTCAGGCAACGGTTACATTCTAAGCATATAAAGCATATGAAATATTTTAGAAATTTATCAAACAAACGACGGAGAAGATAAAGCTCAGAAGAAAATTCTGCATAAAAAATTACATATTCTGCAAACTAAATTTACCAACATCTAATGAAGGAAGAAAAAAACTTACAAGTTCCCTGCTTACATTCTATAGAGCACTTGTGTCTGTGGAATGTAGAAACGATTTAATCAAGATCTGCAGGTTTCATCCACATTTGTGAGCAAAAAGTCGAACCTGAATAGAATTAAAGAAAGTAATGTACATTTACGAGCAAGAAGTGGACCCAAGTTAGCATAAACACTAAATAGGACTTGCCAAATTTTTATGTGTGTGTAAGAGAGATTTGAAGGGGGAGGCAGGGAGAGGGGGGGGGGGGGTGCTTTATAAATTAATTCTCTGAAGATAAGCAAACTAGCCTATAGTGTAACTGCAATAGGGCTCCTACTCAGTTGTAGTATAAAATGAGTTGGGTTTTCAAAGGCAGTAGCTGAATGTAATGTTTCAAAAACGAGTTATACATATTATTTTTTCGAGATTTTTGGTTTGTACTAAAGTAGGACATATAAATTTAAATACACAACAAAAAAAATCAAAAAATTATTATGTCAGAATTTATTATTTATGCCTCTAAAAAATGACACATAACATAACAAACCAAAAAATAAAACACAAATTTTGGCTTAACTATGAAAAGTGAAAGAATACATTATTCCCACCCTCACTGTAGGTATTACCACTTCCACTGGCGATCATTCAGGTTAATGTAAATAGGTATTTGCCACTTAAAGTGACGTTTCCTATTGAACCCCTAACTATACCATTTTTTAAATATTAAATATTACGTTCAGCTGTACCATATTTGAAAACTCAATTCTATCATTTCTATACGTGAGTGGGAGCCCTGCAATAGTCCAGCTCCCACTCACTTTTTCCTGGTTTGCTCCTCCCCCATTGTCACAATCAAACTCTAGTGAGTCGAATTATGTACACTTAAGATGGAATAATGAACATTTCAAGTTGGGGTGTAAATATTTTACAAACAGTAGCACTATATGGTACCGCAACTTTCTGTTATTTTGAAATCACTTGGGTTACCGCAATTACAAACAATTTCGGACCAGCATTAAGGTTAAAGTAAGGCATCCCACTAACAGCTTAAGGTTTTAGGGAGAATTGGTTACCTAATAAATAATCTCTAATATTACATCTATTTAATAGAAGAAGTTTTGGCTATATATGTCACAATGATACATTGCAAGACAAACTAAATATCCAGAAAATATTTAAAATGGAGTTAATTGCAAAAAAATGGCCAGATTTTACACTCATTTTCAAAAAAGTGGCCAAATTTTCAATTTTGCAAAATGGTGGCCAGACTTGCTTTTTTCCTTTAAAAAAAGTGGCTCGAGATGATTTTCAGCTTATTTAGCAAGGGTAAAATAGGAAAATATGTTATTTTACTAAAAAATAATGCTAAAAACCCCAAAAATTATCCAAAAAATCCCCAAATTAATATGTGTCACCATATGATTGGTTATATTCGTAATAATAATAATAATGCCCCCCTCCATGCATGCACATAAATTGACTAATTAAATCTTGACAACTCATATTTGTTGATTTTTTGGTGAATTGATGTGCATACATGGGGGAATTATTATTATTATTACGAATATAACCAATCATATGGTGACATATATGAATTTGAGAATTTTTTTGGACAATTTTTGGGATTTCTAACATTTTTTTCCCATTTTACCCCTGACAAAAAACTGAAAATCGCCTGTAGCCACCTTTTTGAAAGGAAAAAGGCAAGTCTGGCCACCATTTTGCAAAATTGAAAATCTTGCCTCTTTTTTGAAAATGAGTGTAAAATCTGACCACCACTTTGAAGTTTACTCTTTAAAATATGTATAGTACTTGTGAAGTAGCCACATATACAAAGATATAATTAAAACTCTATCTGCACTAGAGTAAAACATAATTCGTTAAAAACTAAACAAATTTAGTAGAGTTACTCGTGACATTTGGGTTTGATGTGTGGTGGGTGACAACAGCCATACAAGTGCAACAAACTGTGGGTTTTCTCTCTGAAGCCTTTGCCACATAAAGAGTCCGGTTTCCAGGCAGATGCAGAACATGCATGTGACCACTGTAGAAGGATCCTCAGTGACCCATCTCAGCATCGTTACTGCAGTCTCGATTGCAAGGTGGGTTAGGTATACAAACATGCACAAGCAAGCGTTCCTTTCTGCCTCAAAAGCATTTTGCTTTTTAGCTATATATATATATATGCATGTAATTAAAAAACCAAGCCACCTTGTTCAGGTAAAAGCATTTTCAAGAAAGGCAAAAAGCTCGGATCCCCCATTTCTAGCTGTCAGAAACAGAGCAGCCGCAAATGATGATGAAAATGCAGCTGCCGCCAGCCATCTAACTTTCGACGGTGAAGCTGATCAGGAAGGGAAAAGGAACAAAAGGAAAGGAACCCCTCAAAGGGCTCCCCTCTTTTAATTTTCTTAAAACTGAAGACATCATCTTAATGACATACCGTGAATCACATTGTCATACTTGGTACTTTTTAAGAAAATGAGTGGTTTTATGTTTTGTTATATGATTTCAAGAACTAGGGAACCTCATATTCACAGGTTTCGATCAATCATGATTTGTGGAGTTTAAATTCTGGTATCCCCCTGATCTTAATGGCAAATTCTTTGCTCATGCTCAGCAACACCATGTAACACCATTGAGGCATCATCACTGGCAACATTGTTTGCAGAAAAATCAGTCGCTTGTGAACATTTTCGTCATAAAAGTGTTAGTTCTTTCATTACTAGCTCTTACAGCTTCATTTATGATAAAATAGGTACCTTATGCTACATCTTGTATTGAAAAGGAAGCATAAGGGAAGCTAAACAACAATGTAAGAGACAAACAAAGAACTCTTGTATTGCTATGAATTATTTAGCTTAATTATGGGCAAGATGATCTGTGTTGGATGGACAAAAAGGAAGGCCCAAGGTTGATCTGTGAGTTTAACTAATAAACACACAACTTTATTAATGGAAGCCCCAAAATGTATCTGTGATGTATATTGCAGCCCAAACTACTTTGGTCTTTACACAACTGTAGACCTAAAAAGAAAGGGACAGAGGGCAGATGTTTTACGCGGAATAACGCACACACAGTGAGTTAACTCGAAGGAGAGTATAACAACTCAATATATGGACTCCGGCTGAGAGGTGAAATCGGTTTGTGAGCACCAGCTGTTTGAAAAAAGATCTGAATGGCAAGATAAAGCTGGGTGGCTCGAAATTGTAGATGGGTGATTGGCCTGGTTGGTGACTCGACTGGGTGAGTTATGCGAGTCGGTGGGTTGACTCGTTTGTTCAGCTGGATGGTCTAGAGGAGGATGATGGTGTTTGCGGATATTGTGAATGGTATGATGTTCACCCGCTGTTTGATGATTATGGCTGATATGATGATAACCCACAAGGTGTTTGTTTAATTGTCACAAACGGGTGGAAATAAGACTCTATGAAAGATGGCTTGATTTGTGGCCACCAACTGTTTGAGCAATTGTCTCAAAGAACTGGTGCAGCGGAAAGAGGAGTGAAGCAACAAGATAAGCATGTAGTTTGAGCAAAAAACTGCCGGAGCTTAACTTGAGGTATGAAATATGTTTTGTAGAACTTATTTTGTGACAGTGGAAAACAACCAAGATCAGGAGCTTAAACACCTTGCGTGTCCATTCAATGTGTTAAACAAACACCTCCTGCATCACCTTCATATCAAACACACCATATCCACAAACACCAAACGTGCAACGTCCACATTACTTAGCTCGGTCTTAGTTAACTCGGTAACTCACACAAACTCAGTGACGAGTTAACACCACAAGTTTCTTCCGAGTCAACTTCGCCCACCACTAAAACGAGTCATTGACTCGCTCCAATCTCTTTCCAAATCTCAACTTCCTTTTTAATCTCCACCAACCCATTTTCTGTTTTATCAACAACATCCACCGACGCCGACTGCATTTGAGAGAGGAGGTGGAGAGAGAGAGTGTGGGGAGAGAGATACGATGTGGGTGGAGAGAAATGGTGGGGAGAGATTGGGAGAGAGTCAACGAGGAGGGAGATGGAGCTGTTGGCAGCTGTTGATGTTGCCAAGCCGTAGATCACTCGGCTGTTGTTTGTGTGTATAATATAACAATATTTGTTTTGGGCCCAGTAAGGTAGCAACATGATTAATCCAGCCCACCTACAACCCCAGCTGTGTTAATCATGTTATTGTTTTTACTGACCTAATTATATCTCGCTAATCACACATCATCAGATTTTGAAAAAAAAAAACTGCCGGAGCCTAACTTGAGGTATGAAATATGTTTTGTAGAACATATTTTGTGACAGTGGAAAACAACCAAGATCAGGAGCTTAAAGCTCTGATACCATGTAAAATAGGTACCTTATGCTACATCTTGTATTGAAAAGGAAGCATAAGGGAAGCTAAACAACAATGTAAGAGACAAACAAAGAATTTTTTTTTTCAGGTGGGCTAATTTTGACATGGCCCAAATAATGAAAATTTAATAGGCTAGTAAAATGTTGGCCCAAAACAAACGCAAGCCAGCAGCCTGTAGTAATCCCACAAAATATGCAGGTGAGAAACTGAACTTATATTGGACTTATTCAAATAAGTGTGCATATGGCAGAGTATGGACGACTAAAAAATACTAAATGCATCCCATTTTCTCTGTAAAGTACTCTGTCATGTTGCTGTGTAATCATCTTATGGCTGTACAATAACCTCACCGTCTGATGTAGTACCAACTGTTTGGTTAAATGTCACAGAGAAAGCAACGCCAAGAAGGCGAGAGGAACAGGGGCGGAGCCACAGCAAAGGCTGTGCTGGGCTATAGCCTAGGGTAAAATTTCTAATATGTACTAATTATTACTACAAACTTGTAGATTAATTGATGTAGCCAAGTTGGTTTAGGCGCTTGAAATCCTCGCAGAAGGCTAGAGTTCGATTCCCAGCAGCTGCACTTTTTCATTTTTCACTACATAATTGTCAAAACATAGAAAAAGAAGTGTCAAAACAAAGTAAAAGACTATTGTATAAGGAAAGTAGTGTTGCCCCAGTGGTTGAGGCGTTGGTATTCTTGACGTAAGGTACGGGTTCGATTCTCCATATAGCTGCATTTTTTTTTTCCTTTTTTCCTTAGCCCACTGGGAAAAAATATCCTGGCTCCGCCCTTGGAGAGGAAGGAAGATGGGATGATGCAGCGGTGTAAGAGATACTGATGGCACAGTGAATGAGCTCGTAGGAAACTCAGAGATGAGTGAAGGTGAGTTGAGCTCAGAATGTTTTGCCGGCTGTTTGGAGGTTCGCAGGAGGAAAATCAGTGAGTCGACTCGGCGAGCTGACTCCGTGGTGAGTTTACTCGGAGTATGTTGACTCAAACAGAGGGTAACAAGATAATGCTTGTGTTTATGGTGCAGCGGAAATGGTGAGAGCGGCAGGAAGAAGGCTGGAATGAGAGACCCACCAAGTGTTTGGTTAAATGTCACTAAGAGATGGTTGTTGCCGGAATCAATGGAAGCAGCGGAAAAGCGGAAGAACGAGCCTAAAGCTTTGATACCATGTAAAATAGGTACCTTATGCTACATCTTGTATTGAAAAGGAAGCATAAGGGAAGCTAAACAACAATGTAAGAGACAAACAAAGAATTTTTTTTATTTTTATTTTTTTTTAAACAAGAATCTAAACTAAAGTGTATTGATATTGAAGACTACATTGTGTTGAGTAGCTTGATTATATTACATGAGCAAGTCCCAATATATATAGAAAATTTAACATACAAGAAAGTCTATGCTAGTACAACAAAGTCTAAACTTGTTTGTTGTTGATTGTTTATTGTTGAATGTTGAGTGAAGAAATATGACTTTGTTGAGTGTAGAAATATGACTTTGTTGAGTGTAGAAATATGACTTTAACAATTTAAAACACTGATAAGCAGCACCTCTGGAGAGTTCTTATCTTAATTAAATTCCAAATTTTAAAACCATATAAACCCTCTAACAAAAGAGATCATGAAAAAGTTCTGTGACATGCTCTACTAACTCTCGAGTTATTGTGATCCATCGGTCTTGAATTAAAACTCTATTATTCTCAAAATATTAATTTCGACAGTAAGGTAGTAAGGTCATATATTGCCTTATATATATAGTGGACTCCTAGTGATCTTCATTTTGAATATGGGTTTTCGAGTGAAAGATCATAATAACGTAAAAGCGCCACCATATACACATTAACAAGAAACATATCCAAAGTTATGTTTATGAAGTAATTAGCTAGAAAATACATATTGAACTCGTCACCAAGTTGAGTAATTAACAGATGATAAAGAAATTAATAACCCAATAACTTTAATCATAAAAATCAAGTACGCAAAAAATAGGAAAATTATTTAGCTAAGATTAAATATCCTGACCTGAGGGATTCCTACTGAAGGAAGTTACTGGAGAAGTTTGTGAATCTGCGATCTCAATACAGGTTTGTTTAAGCTACAGTATCAACTCTCAATACTCGGTGAATAGTAAATATTTAGAACACCAAAATGTGAGTTTTGACCGGGTACTTAACTATACCGACTGTATATGAGTGTTACAGGAACTTCTAGCGTCTAGGCGGTTAAGCGAGCGGTTAAGCGGATTTTTAATTAAAGGGACGTTAAGCGAATTATGAAAATATACATATATATTTTAAATATTTAATTATATATTTACAGGTTGTGAATTATACAAGTTTAATGCATATATTATTTTATAATATAAAATTTGAAAAATAATTAAAGAAATAATAAACATAAAAAATATAAGTAAAAAAATTTATTTTTTTAAGGGTCAAAATTTGGTCAACCTCGCTTATTCCCGCCTAAACCCGCTTAATCCCGCCTAAACCCGCTTAATTCCCTGAAAAACGCTTAATCCTCTGATTAGTAGAAAATCGAGTCGATTAGTGTATATTTTCCGCCTAGGCGGTCGCCTAGGCGGCCGCTTAGACTGCTTTTTAGAACACTGCTATATATATGTTGGTACTTATCAAGCTTAACGATTATAAAACATTTTTGCCATATTCCATTGGTACCATTATACAATTGGTCTTTTCATTTAATTGGTATCACTTATCAAGTTTTTGACTTCCAAATTGTACTATTATACTTTTGACTTCATCCATGTAATACCACTCCGTTTTTGACTTTCAAATGGTACTATTTTATTTTAACTTCATTCATATAATACCATTCCGTTTTTTACTTCCAAGTGGTACTATTATACTTTTGGCTTCATCCACGTAATACCACTCCATTAACCAAACTCAACAGTTATATATAGGGCCTGTTTGGCTCACCTTAACTTATGGGCTTATGGACTTATTTTCGGGTAAAAATTTTATATTTTGATAATTTTTTTTACACAAGTATTTAATGTATGTTTGAGATTCAATAAGTTGCAAAAATAAGTTGGAAAGTTAGGAATCTCCAACTTTGTCTTAAAATAAGTTGACTTATTCCGGAAAAAAGTTCCCCCAAACACCCCCATAATTATGAGATTTTTCATATGGTACCACTTTGAAACTTTTAACTTCTAAATGGCACCATTCTACTTTTGGCTTCACTCCAAAATACCATTTTTTACTGATTCTCATGAATTTATTAGAACTCCTTGGTTTTATACCCCTCAAAATATTGCTGGGCATCACTTTGCCTACCAAAAAGTAAGAAGTTTGATCAGAATGATCAAAATCATTAGATTTATTAATATTGGTGGTATTATGGAGCTAAAATCCAAACTAGAGTGGTGTCACTTAGAAGTCAAAAACTTTGAGTGGTACCATAAAGAAAATCTCATAATTCTATATTGGTCGACTGACATTTAGTTAACGAAATGGTATTATGTGAATGAAGCCAAAAGTATAATGATGCCACTTGGAAATCAAAAATTTCGAATGGTACCAAATGAAATATCCCACATTTTTTTTATGGAATACATGTAGATGCCGGCAGATATTCTTTTTTTAATGCAAAACAATTATTATTAAAAATTGTAAGACATTTACAAAATTAGTTCAAATTTCATGAATATAAAGTAATTAAATCATAATTTTCTTCATCGAAATTATTAAGGTCGAGATAAGCATCCAACGTGAATATCACTTTAATATAAAATATTTCTATTTTTATAGAGTATTTTTGAAGAAAAAATCTAACTATTAACGATTTATTATAAACTTTAGAAATATCGAATTTGTCAAAAGATAATAAAAATTTTGACTTGAAATGAGATGGGTGAAAAACCAAAACACTCACCATTTAAAACCAAATGTCCGAAATATCCATAAACGAGATGTTCTGTCCGAAATACCCACGGGCTACGCATTTTGAAAATGTGTATATTGTATATACATGTACAGAAGTCGTGTACTTTGTAAAATCGAGATTTTAGCGTTGACAAATAGTGACAGATAACGCATTCTGAGCATGGGTAACCCTGGATATGCGTTTGCATTGCCAGATGCGTATCTGGCATTGTTCATCGTCCTCCCCAGAATGCGGTGGAGGCGATTTTTCGTCGAAACTTCGATGATTACGTTCACCATCACCCAGTCTTTATTCACTAACGTACTATATACCATTTGAATCGTCTTCTTCCCCTCTACAATCACATACCATTCAATTTTCAATTTTATTGCCGGATTTGGAATCCCCAAAACAGATCTCATTTTTCTGATCCATTTTTCGATCGGACTATGCACACCCTGCGGGCCGGAGATCAATAACAAAATAAGGGAAAAGGGAGAAGGTGGTGTGGACATCATTTTGATGTGCTCAGAGTTGGTGGAGGATGTCGAATTGTGATGGAGGGGGGAGATGAATGGAGGGACGATTTTGAGGTCGAGAGAGATGTCAGAGTAGTTTTTATAAAAATGACATCAGGTGACACGCATCTGGGGAATGCGTTACCCCTTATACACATTCTCCAAATACGTAAATGCGTATCTCTGTGTACACATGAACAACATGTGTAATCAGTGAGTAAAAAAGGTGGAGATAATTTGATATAGTTATTTTGGACAATTTCCACATAAAAGTGATTTAATTTGGTCATTCTTTCCGATGAGATCTCATGTAAACGTTATAATGAACCAATTTATAAAATTTCAGCAAATCTATAATAACAAACATCTAAACAATTACAACTCTCACAAGTATGTAACAAAATCCCAAATATGGGTTCTGAGATTCCGGTTAAAAACACTCACAGTAATGATAATGATTTATTAAAATGATTTTTTAAGAAAGTAGTAAATGTTAGAATATAATATAAGATCCATATAAGTCCTCCCTCTAACACCTTAAGATTTTAGATAAGTTGGTTAGTTAACATGGTATCAGAGCTCTGGTGTTTGTGGAGGTCTCAAGTTCGATATGGATCTTATATTATATTCTAACAGTAAAGACCCATGGTTGGAATATATATATATATAGGATTTTTTCAATGATTTGTGCGTATTATTACATCGTATAACATTAATTTACACCCCTTTTAACTACATTTTTTTCATAAAATATACATAATTTTTTTTTTCAATTTTAATAAAATTAGCTAGAAAATCAAATGGTGAAAATTTATTTATCAAAAATAAAATATGTAATTTTCAAGTATGCTGCTTTATTATTTCACACTAAATACAAATAATTTAACCATTAAATATTAAAGTCCTATTACAATTTATCTCATTAAAATTATAATACTATTAAACATATCTATATTAAGACACTGATACTCTGAATTTTATACAATTTAATGAATATCAAATATTTACCAATAATTATGTCAAATGCCCTATTATCTTATCTTCTATAAAATTATAAAACAATATATCATTTCATATTAATAGAATTATTGGAATCAAATTGTTGGTTGTATTTATTTTTGTTTAAAAAATCTTTTTGAAAGAATAGAACCTAGAAATATGTTTTAGTTAGAATTATTATAAGTAATTTAATTATTATAGATTCTAAAATATTTACAATTTATTTTTGAAAGAAAAATAATTTTGATCGTTAAAATATGTTTCTAGAATTAGTAGGTCCTTTGGTCAATATACCAACTAACCAACTACCAATTTTCATTAGTTCAATTTTAATAATACTAGCTTAAAACCCGTGCGATGCACGTATTTTCTTTAATATAACAGATTTTTTTTTAATTTGAATTAAAAAATTTAAGACATAAATTTTCTTGACTTAAAATTTTAAAAAATATGATCTGATATAATTATATATTTGTTGTCCGTGATAGTTTTAGAAAATGATGGATTTTAGTCTGAAAATATTGAAAAGATGAAATATTTTAGCTGAAAAACGTAATCGGTTAGTTATTAGTTATTATATTGTTCTTATTTTATTGTACTTAAATAAAGCAAACCAAATAGGTTTTTCTGAAAAAAATAAAAAAATAGAAAAGGTAATGTATTTTAGCTGAAAAAGGTAATTGGTTAATTAATAGTAATTATAATATTTTATTTTATTAACATTAATTGCTCATAATTTTTTTAGAAAAGGAAAATTTTTAGCTAGATAAACTGTATTTTACGTAAAAAGAAAAATTGGCTATTGAAAAATAGAAAATGTAGCATATTTTACTTGAAAAAGGAAAGAATTTCTCATATTTTATGTGAAAAAAGATTAGTTATTGAAAAATAGAAAAGGTAACATGTTTTACCTGAAAAATGAAATTTATTAGTTATTAGTAATTATAAATAATTACGTAAGGATAATTACGTAAAATAACATGTACCATTAAATAAGGGTAAATAAATAAAATTAACTGAAAAAATAGAAAAATATAAAAGGTAACATATTTTAGCTGAAAAAGGTAATTGATTAATTATTAGTAATTATAATATTTCATTTTATTAAACAGGTATCGTACCGACCGACCGACCAATTGATCAACCAAATTTTTAATGTTTCGGATTTTATATAATAGTATAGATAGCTTAAAACCTGTGCGATGCACGGATTTTGTTTAATATAACAGAATTTTTTTTAATTTGAATTAAAAATTTTAAGACATAAATTTTCTTGGCTTAAACTTTTAAAAATATGATCTGATATAATTATATATATGTTGTCCGTGATATTTTTAGAAAATGATGGATTTTAGTTTGAAAATATTGAAAAGATATTGAAAAGATGAAATATTTTAGCTGAAAAACGTAATCGGTTAGTCATTAGTTATTATATTGTTATTATTTTATTGTACTTAAATAAAGCAAACCAAATAGGTTTTTCTGAAAAAAAAATAGAAAAGGTAATGTATTTTAGCTGAAAAATGTAATTGGTTAATTATTAGTAATTATAATATTTTATTTTATTAAACATGATTGCTCATAGTTTTTTTAGAAAAGGAAAAATTTTAGCTAGATAAACTGTATTTTACGTAAAAAGAAAAATTGGCTATTGAAAAATTGAAAAGGTAGCATATTTTACTTGAAAAAGGAAAGAATTTCTTATATTTTATGTGAAAAAAGATTAGTTATTAAAAAATAGAAAAGGTAACATGTTTTACCTGAAAAAGGAAATTTATTAGTTATTAGTATTTATAAATAATTAAGTAAGGATAATTACGTAAAATAACATGTACCGAGGGTAAATAAATAAAATTAACTGAAAAAAATAGAAAAATATAAAAGGTAATATATTTTAGCTGAAAAAGGTAATTGATTAATTATTAGTAATTATAATATTTTATTTTATTTTATTAAATAGAATTGCTAATAGTGTTAAATACAACCGTCGATGATATAATTGGAAAAAGAGAGATTTTAGTTAGAGAAAATAGAAAGGTAACATGAAGATGACATGATTTATGTGAAAATGGCAATTGATTAGTTTATAGTAATTATAATTTAATTATGTTATTTTACTATATAAAATTGCTCATAGTTTTTAGAAAATGAGAAATCAATGTTGCCCGTTATATTTCTAGAAAAAAGGGAATTTAATTAGAAAATGTAGAAAAAATGATACTATATTTTAGTTGAAAAGGTAATCGGTTAATTATTAGTATTATAATATTATTATTTTATTTTTATTAAATAGAAACGCTCGTGATATAATTGGAAAAAAGAGGTTTTAGTAAGAGAAAAGAAAAAAGGTAATGTGTTTTGGCTGAAAAAGGTAACCGTCCATGATATAATTGGAAAAGAAAGATTTTAGTTAGAGAAAATAGAAAAGGTAACGTGTTTTGACTGAAGGTAATTTATTAGTTAATAGTAATTATAATATAATTATGTTATTTTATTAAACAAAATTGCACTTTAAAAAAGAGAAATTTTAGTTAGATAAAATGTAAAAGATATTCTAATTTACTTGAAAAAGAAAATTATTTAACTATTGAAAAAGAGAAAAGGTAATATATTTAACCCGAAAAAGGAAATTGATTCATAAAGGAGAAATTTTAGTTAAATAAAATATAAAAGGTATTGTATTTTACAATAAAATATAAAAGGTATTGTATTTTACTTGAAAAAGGAAATTATTTAATTCTTGAAAATAGAAAAGATAATATGTTTAATCTGAAAAAGGAAATTGATTAGTTAGTAGTAATTGAGTAAGGGTAAATAAGTAAAATCAACAGGTACCGTACCGACCGACCGACCGACCAAACTTTTAATGTTTCGACTTTTATATAATAGTATAGATTTTATGAAAACATTTCATAGAATTTATAATTTTAAAATTTTAAAATCTATATTTACTTTTATTTTATAATAAATATTATTTTTAATACATTTTGATGGGGTTTGAAATTTAAATTTTTAATTGAGAAATTTTTTGTTGTTGAGATTCATATCAATATTTAAAATAATAACAAGTTAAATTTATTTTTTGAATTGATATTCTCAAGAAACATTCAAGTTAAATATTTTTTAGTCGATATTAGAATTCTAGAAAATATGTTGTCTTACAATTTTTCTTAATACTAGCTTAAAACCCGTACGATGCACGGAATTTTTTTAATATTATATTAATTTTTTTATTAATTTTTTTAAATACAAATTTTAGAGGTTTAAATATTTAAATGAGATGATGATCATAATTATATAAATGTTATCCGTGATATTTCTAGAAAATGAATGATTTTAGTTTTAAAAAAATTTAGAAAATATGATAGGTTTTAGTTGAAAAGGTAATAAGTTATTATTAGTAATTATAAAATTATTATTTTATTTTATTAAATAAAATGCCCGTGATATAATTGGGAAAAAAAGAGGATTTAGTTAGAGAAAATTAAAAAGGTAATATATTTTAGATGAAAAGGCTAATTGATTAGTTTATAATAATTATAATTTAATTATGTTATTTTACAAAATAAAATTGCTCGTAATGTTTTTAGAAAAGGAGAAATTAATGTTGACCGTGATATTTCTAAAGAGGAATTTTAGTTAGATAATATAGGAAAAAGATGATACGTTTTAGTTAAAAAGGATAATCGGTTAATGTTAGTATTATAATATTATTATTTAATTTTATTAAATAGAACCGTCCGTGATATAATTGGAAAAAGAGAGATTTTAGTTTGAAAAAATAGAAAAAGATAACGTGAAAATTAAAAGGTGACATACTTTAGGTGAAAAAGGTAATTGATTAGTTATTTCAAAAAAAGGTAATTGATTAGTTTATACTCCCTCCGTCCCATCCATTTTTTTACATAAAAAATTGCGTATCTGATACGCATTTAAAGTGCATTTTAAGGATAGTTCTATAATTTATTTTTGATATTTTCTTTTTTTGTATAAAAATAGGATTGTTTTATTTTTATACAAAAAAAAATATCAAAAGTAAGTTATAGAACTATCCTTAAAATGCACCTTAAAATTCGTGCCGAAAATTGGTCGGCAAATGTAAATAATTACATGGGACAGAGGGAGTAGTAATTATAATTTAATTATTATTTTACTAAATAAAATTGCTGGTAATATTTTTAGAAAATGAGAAATTAATTTTACCCATGATATTTCTAAAAAAAGAATTTAATTAGAAAAAATAAAAAAGATGATATATTTTTAGCTGAAAAGGTAATCGGTTAATTAATAGCATTATAATATTATGATTTTATTTTTATAAAATAGAATCGCCCGTGATATAATTTGAAAAAGAGAGGTTTTATTTAAAGAAAATAAAAAAGGTAACTTGTTTTGGCTGAAAAAGGTAACCCGTGATATAATTGGGAAAAAAATATTTAGTTAGAGAAAAGAGAAAAATTTAATTTATTAGTTAACAGTAATTATAATTTGTTTTTTAATTAGATAAAATATAAAAGATATTATATTTTATCTGAAAAAGAAAACTGCTTAGAAAATTTTAGTTAGATAAAATATAAAAAGGATTTTATCTGTAATTAAGTAAGGGTAAATAATTAAAATCAATAGGTACCAACCGACCGACCAACCAAACTTTTAATGTTTCGGCTTTTATATAATAGTATAGATGATATGATTAGCAGGATAATAAAGTAAAAATTTATATAATTAAATTCAATAGTATTAATATTCAAATTCATTTTCATAATTTATACTCTTTTTTATCTTATAATTTCTAAATTTTAGAGGAATTAAAGAGAATAATAATCAATGAAGTTAAAAAAAAAGTAAAATTTATACATAATTTAATTTTGGATATTCCCTTACCATTTTGCCATATCTTGAGTTAGAAAAGATAAGTTTGGACAATTTCATTATTTTTTCAAAAAAAATCTTTAATTTAGTCCGCCAATTCCTTCCCCAACCCTCAAATGCAAGCATGTTGCGCGTAGAGATGTTCAAAAAGCCTGAAACCCGAAAAGTCCGGCCCGAAAAAAGCTCGGCCCGATTCGGCCCGGCCCGGGGGCCTAATACGGACCCCCTATTTTTCACGAAGCTCGGCCCGGCCCGAAGCCCGAAAAGTCCGGTTAAAAGTCCAGGTTTTTAAAAACCCGGATAAAGCTCGGGCTTTTTAAAAGCACGGCCCGAAGCCCGGATAAATTTTTTTATTTTATTAATGTAACTTATAATCTACATTTAATGAATTTTTTTATTTTATTAATGTAACTTATAATCTACATTTAGTTTGTTTGTTTTTTATTTTATTGACGTTTTTAATAAGATCTAGTTACGAGTACTAGACAATATAGTAGTGTTCTAATAAGATCTCCAATCAAATTAATTTTTTATTTTTTGAAAATTTGGGAATATCATTTAATTAGATATATCTTGACATCCGTACGGTTGAATCGTCGAGAAATATTTTCAAAAATATAGAAACAATAATCTGGGACGAAACACTAGTTACGAGTACTAGACAATATAGTAATGTTCTATTAAGATCTCAAACCAAATTAATTTTTTATTTTTTTAAAATTTGGGAATATCATTTAATTAGATATATCTTGACATCCATACGATTGGAGCGTCGAGAAATATTTTTAAAAATATAGAAACAATAGTCTGGGACGAAGAACTAGTTACGAGTACTAAGCAATATAGTAATGTTCTATTAAGATCTCCAACCAAATTAATTTTTTATTTTTTAAAATTTGGGAATATCATTTAATTGGATATATATTGACATCCGTACGGTTGAATCGTCGAGAAATATTTTTAAAAATATAGAAACAATAGACTGGGACGAAGCACTAGTTACGAGTACAAGACAATATAGTAATGTTCTATTAAGATCTCCAACCAAATTAATTTTTTATTTTTTTAAAATTTTGGAATATCATTTAATTAGATATATATATTGACATCTGTAAGGTTGAATCGTCGAGAAATATTTTTAAAAATATAGAAACAATAGTCTGGGACGAAGCACTAGTTACGAATACAAGACAATATAGTAATGTTCTATTAAGATCTCCAACCAAATTAATTTTTTATTTTTTAAAAATTTGGGAATATCATTTAATTAGATATATCTTGACATCCGTACGGTTGGATCGTCGAGAAATATTTTTAAAAATATAGAAATAATAGTCTGGGATGAAGCACTAGTTACGAGTACTAGACAATATAGTAATGTTCTATTAAGATCTCCAACCAAATTAATTTTTTATTTTTTGAAAATTTGGTAATATCATTTAATTAGATATATCTTGACATCCATACGGTTGGATCGTCGAGAAATATTTTTAAAAATATAAAAATTACATATAGATAAATTTTTTAATAAAAAACCCGGCCCGGCCCGAGGGCCTAAAACGAGCCTCATATTTTAGAGAAAGCCCGGTCCGGCCCGATTTTTAAAAAAGCCCGGCCCGGCCCGACTGTTAAAAAGCCCGGGCTTTTTGTGCATCTCTAGTTGCGCGTAGAAATGTTCAAAAAACCTTAAACTTGAAATTCGGCCCGATTCGATCCGTAAAAAAACCCAAAATCCGATCCGATCAACAAAAGAACTCGAAAAGTCCGGTCTGAAAAAAACCCAGCCAGGTTCGACTCGGTCCGAGATCCTAAGATGGACTTCCCATTTTTCCCGAAACCCGACCTGGCCCGAAGCCCGGATAAAGCCCGGACTTTTAAAAAACCTGGACAAAAGCCCAGTTCGACCCGAATAAAAACCCGGGTTTTTTAAGAAATTCGGATAAAAATCCATTTTTTATAGATAAAATCTAAATATATAAAATATTTTTAATAAAATCCAAGAATATTAAACTTAACAATACGATCTGAAGGATCATTAGGCGAAGACTTATTAAGTGTAAATGATGTGCTTCTCGAAATGGTCACATACGAGAAGATTTGTACCATGTGTTTCTTATGTATTATGAATTCTAGAAGTTTATGGACGTAACTCTTAGAGATTGAGTCTTTTGTGAAGATTTTCTTCTTTTGTATATTAATATATTAGCTTTGGAAAAAAAGACAAAATTACGTAAATATAAATTAAAAAAAACCAAGGATAAAAGCCTGGCCCGAGAGCTTAAAACGGACCTCATTTTTTAGAGAAAGTCCGGCCCGGTCCGACCCAATTTTTGAAAAAGCCTGGTCCAGCCTGATTTTTAAAAAGCCAAAACTTTTTAAAGCCCAAATAAAATTCGATCCAAAACGTTTGTTGTGCATTTCTAGTTGCGCGTGAGGTCTTAGTCTAGGTACTAATGCAAACATATTTAGTCATGACGCTATCAAGATTTTTTATATGTTCAAACGCATATAATAAAAGCTTAATTAAAATTTTTTTGATTGATTTTTTCTTATTAATAATAGATCCCATGTGTGCACAAAAATCTTAAATTCTTAACCAACTAAAATTATTCATTAAAATGACTTGAGAAAAGGGTGAAGGACAAAAGTTAATATTTTCAAATTCCAGTAAAAAATGACATGTCTAGATTGTTAAAGACCAAAATTAATCATCCAGTTACTTATTCTAGAGTAAGGTAATAAGATTGTCAAGGAATACTGATTTCTAGGGTAGAGTATTCATCATATTAGCATGTTAATATAAAGCATCATAATTTTAAATTTTCAAATTTTCTATTTATTGTATACACACATACAAGAAATGAATGTCTTCTAATATATAAAAATTACGGATATCTTGTTAGATTATTACATATGCGCACATAATAATGACGAATTCAAATGCTAAAATTGCCCGCCAGATTTGCTTTATTTGTACATTTCTTTTACAAATATGTTAATATTGTCATTTTTTCACAATTAATAGTGTTTCAAAAATTTGGCAAAAAAAAAATAAAAAAAAATAGTGTTTCGAAAATGTAACCGTTGTAGATGAAAACGTGCTTTACTTTTTAGTCTCTTCTCAACATCACAGTTTGTGATGTTGAAAAGAGACTAAAAAGACATACCATGCTCATGCTCGGCAATAATTTGTTTGTCTATTGAAGAGAATAGACTTAGTTGAACTGCAACAGAGCAAGAGCAGTAATTTGTTTGCTCATGCTCGGCAATACCATGCAACACGGTTGAGGAATTAATGGTGACAATGGTTGCAGAAAAATCATGTCTATTCTCAACATCACAGTTTGTGATAGAACTGTAATATGTTTCATTACTGCTGCGGCTTCTCTCAAACTAGTGATGTTTAGAACACCACCTCAATAGAGTTATCAACTTTAATGGTGATTACCTATTTACCTTTCCATTGTAACATTTCTTTGAGAAGCGTCGATCTCCTGTCATAAAGCAACATAAGCAAGCGTATCCTAATTAACACCAAACAATTTCATATTCTAAAGAACTTGGAAAGAAAGAATATTCATAAGTAAATCCGTAATTGCAGCCTGAAAACGCCAATGCAGCACAAGTCCCCTGTAACGTGGAACTATGTAGTCCACACTGTCAACACAACCAAGCACAATATCATTGTAACAGACTACAAGCAATTGAGTACAAAGAGAATGTTTGCAAATGTGGCTTGACGGAAAGGACCATTTATTTGCTAGTCAAGATAAGATAGCAAAGACAGTCAAACGAATTGATGAGTATCTTTCAGCTAAAATAGAAACCAGAAGATGTATGATATGAGTGGTTCCTCGACTACTAAGGCCACCGTTATAAATCTTTTGTAATATGCATAAACACACAAACCACGTCTCTTGTAGATATAGTTCTGTCTATTTTTCAAAATGACTTTACTTATAATTTCATCAATCATTCTAATCGTAAGTTTCATATAAAAAACAAGCTCAACTTACAAAAGGCCTCCAGCAAAAATGTTATATACAGATTTGGAAAATGAGACTCTTTTTTTAGAATACAAGGTAGTCATGAAATTACCTAATATTATTAATTGATTGAGGTACCTTATTCCTTTTATTTGTATCTTTTATCCATTAGATTTTAAAAAGACATCGAATATAATAAACAAAAGAATATTATGGAATATTTATGTCAACATTTGGCATTCTTTTTCCAAATTAGATTCTAGAGATACTAATTCAAGTTTTCTTTTTATATTACTACAACCACCCAGATTACAAAAATCATATTTAAATATTTTCATTATTTAATATCCATAATAAGATTTTTGTGAACAAATGTTCTTATTAAGACCGTGGTGGTATCCAGCGACAACAAATAAGTCATAATAAACCCCTTCTGTTCCTTCAAAATTTGTTCACAAAAGAAGCCATGAGTGTACATCAATCAAGATCAATTCAACAGGTGTGTAAACTAAGTCTCATATGTATAATTCCTACAGTTATATACAGTTTGTCCTAGATTTTTATGTAGCTGAAAAAATTTATTTGATTGTAATTGCTTTAGCAAATTTATATGATTCATTGGATATATGTAGTAGCCTAGATCGAAATTAAAAAGGTAATTTCCGAAATTAGTATTCTACTGGCAAATTCCACACGTATATTCTGAATTTATCACTAGAATTATGTGTAAAAACTTAACTTGTGTGAAGTATTGCTGGACTACACACTATTTGACAGTGTGCTACGACAATTTTACTCCAGCTGGTCTGTAGTTGGTGCTTCATTGAAGTTTGGAAAGGGTTTGTCCAGGAATACTTGAATTCATTATCACTAATGTACTATTATTTCTTAATTTTTATTTTCGAATCCGTGCAGTATCAAGGCTAATTAGGACAATAGCAGAAAAACATAGTCAGTGACTTGGGAGGAAAAGTGAACCATACAGGACTAGTAGCTCATTCGGTAAATTAGTAGTTAATATCCCCTCTAAAATATAACATATTTCAGTTAAAGAATACATTAGTATTGTTATTATAGTCTGCTTGCGAATATATCCCTGCTCCTTTTCTTTGCCTATCTGTCCACTAATTTGATATATAATATATAATCTACTGTCAGAAGATTCATTAGCTTTAAACAATAATCTCTGTCCAGAACCGAAAAAATATAGTGTGCTCAACTCATGTTATTACCCTTTACCAAGTAAATTTTCATGTCATTCACAGTAAATTGAATATCTAATTTAGAAAGCAGTCTTTACCTGACAGAAATTCCTTTTCAGGAGGAGCACAGATTCCAGGGCAAGCCGGCATGGCTTGACTTGTTTCTA